>OX104060.1:70079257-70105128 GCA_944474145.2 Dicrocoelium dendriticum | reverse complement strand
TCTTATCCTCCTCCAAACGCTAACCTCATACATCCGTCACCCTCCTACTCTCTTGATCGATAGAGAGAGAGACAGATGAGCGACACAACACTGAGAAATGTACATTTCGGGCCCTTTGCTTCACCACGTAACACTTCACTCTGACACAACTTTTTAAGTCCTCCCAATAGCCTTCCTCCCGATCAATATTCAAAATGACATTAAAGCATCAGACTCTTGGTGTAACACATGGAAGATTTATTTCTCTCTGCAAAATGCAGCGGCCTCTCGTATAGATGCACTGTACCGCCTAGTGCGCTAACCATGAATGTCGTAACATTGGCCAACTGTCAAACCCAAAGGGATCTCGGCATACACTATTCAAGCTCACTAAATTGTTCATAACAAGTTAGCTATAGTGTAGCGAAAGCCAGATCCCTCATTGGTCATATCTGCAAGAGAATGCTTGTAACCGAATCCAGACTCACTCTATACAAGTTATGCGTTAGACCGCTTTCGGAATACTGTTCAATAATATTTACGTACTCCAGCAAGAGTGACTGAATAGCAATTGAGAAAGTACAACCCTCATTCGCATTGCGCCTGCTTTGCCCTTCTACTCTCAACTACCGTGAGCGCTGTATACATGTTGGTCTTTAACCTCTATGCTTAGGGAGAATGAGACGTAACATCACCTTCCTATTCTGGACGATACACAACCCAACTATGAACCTTGCTGGACTTATTCAACAAAACGATGACTCTCGGTATCCATTTCGCCACATACCATTAACCATTACCACCAACGTGCTCAACAACTTCCTTCTCTACAGATTCGTTCGCATCTGGAACAGGCTACCATCACGAGTTAGGGCAGCCGAGAATACTGCACAGTTCCGATCATCCCTACATAGACACCTTGCGAGCTCTTTAACCCTAATATATCTGAGGACACATTTTAGGAATATGGCCCAGAGCGCCTCTGAATATGAACAACCAACGTATCGGACACACGCCCCACCAGTTAACTCTCCGTTACTCTATAGGACTAATTGCGTCACATGGAGTTGCTGTTTGTTAACATATTCTGGGACAGTGTAGGCATACACTTGCAACTAGGAGGCATCATACAAAAGACATTGCTAGCCACCGATATAACCAAGTTCCCGGTGCCATTATCAGATTTCGTCTTAACTTTGGCACCTCTGTTTAGCTGCAGCTATTCTTCATAGGCTCCATGCATCTCCGAGCATATCCGGTGCTTGCTAATAGCCACCTTTTTATCCCTCCAAACGTTGCCCTCTGGGACTGTCTGCGTCACATGCATATGCTGTTTGTTGACTTATACTGGGATACAGTAGGTATCCATTAGCAACTAGAAGGCTTCACCCAAATGCCATTGATGGCCGTCGATACTCTCTTTTCCTTAGTACCATTATCAGTTCTTCGTATTATTTACGTGACCACTTTTCACCTGCAACGAGTCATTGTAGGAAGCAGGCACCTTTGCGCTGGGATCCACTCCTTATCCCTCCAATTCATACTCACTTGACTTTGCATCCCATACCTTCGCTGGTTTATTGACTTATTATGTCCCTGTAGGTATCCACTGGTACTTAGAAGGCTTAATCAGATTGCCCTTGCTATCCATTAATACTCCATCCCCTCTAGTGACATTATCTATTCTTCTCTGTGCAGCCGCAGCAAGTCATTGTAGATAGCATGCGCCTATGCGCTTGGAGCCACACCTTATCTCTCCACCTCATACTTTCTTGGATTGTTTGCCTCACATACCTTCGCTGGTTTGTTGACTTATTCTGTCACTGCAGGTATCCACTGGTAAATAAAAGGCTTAATCCGAATGCTTTTGATATCCACCGATACTCTCTCCCCTGTAGCGACATTATGTGTTCCTCGTATTAACTTTGGCACATCAGTTCACCTGCAGCTAGTCATTGTAGGTAGCACAAATGCTTGCACTCGGAGCAACTTCTTAGCTTTGCGACTCTTTCTCCCTTGGATTTTTTGCATCATTTACCTACGCTGGTTTGTTGACTTATTATGTCACTGTAGGTATCTACTGGTAAGTAGAAGGCTTCAACCAGATACTATTGATAGCCGTCGATACTATTTCTCCTAGCGCCACTAACTGTCGCTCCTCTTATCTTCCTTACCACTTAGCAGCTATTCGTCGTGGGCTCCATGCCCCTTTTGCGCAGACATTGAGCTTGTTAGGATACACTCCTTGTCTCTCCATCACACATTTTCTTAGAATGTTTGTATCATTTACATTCGCTGGCTTGTTGATGCATCCTGTGACCGTATAGGCATACACTAATGACAAGACATTTTATGGGAAAGGCTACATCTGGACACTTGTAAGCGCCACCTTCTGTCGATCGTCAAAAATACGGCACCCTGTTTAGAAGCGGCTAGTGGGCGTAGGCCACATGCATCTGCGATTATCCAGGGCTTGTTAGGAGCCACTCCTTATCTTAATAACCTTCGTTTGCTTGAAATGTCTGCATCCAATCTTTCGGCTGCCACAACACCAATTGCTCTTTTTGATCTCTCTTGCGGCAAACTATTTATTTGTAAATTTCTTATTCTGCGCTCCATATAGTATTAGGCTAGCGGTTTGCTGTTCATGCACCATGCAATCACCACCAGCCATCTAACTCTTTACTCACTCTCCCCACGCAAATTTTGCCTCATACTAAACTGATGGTTCATGGACCACTTATGGGTACAATGCTCTTGTCTCTGCGCATATATCTGCTTTCATACGAAAACGCCCGCACATTTGATCAGTTACATGTCACTATTCTTAAATATTTTTTTAGATTTTTCCTCACGTTTCACTCACCTGACCTGCACTGTGCGCACAACCTCCTCGGACTAGTTCCCCATCAACATACCATATTAGTGATCTGATTCTTATCTCTGCATGTCGAATTCTATTGACAGACATCGCGTAACATTTGGGATATGTGGCCCACACCAATGACCCATCTGTACCATTACCGGGCTTGATGCTGCTAACCATACTATCATGTACAATATTACAATATGCTGAGCATGCTCAAAAAGCGTGCCTCCCTTTGACGAGAATAAAAATGTTTTATTTTACCCATACGGCTATTGGTTCTATTTGATATTCAAAAGGCACTATCGGCATTGTCATTATTGCAAATCGTATATCACATTGTCACAACTCTAAATGTTTTAACATGAGATAATAACAACTTTTAACTCCACGCCCTTTCGTGCGGTCTTCCCTCGGTTGTCCCTTACTTTACCTTTTCTCCGAGGTCCGGCATTTCTTGGGGACCTAGGATTGGACTGAGGAACAGGTTGCACCCGGCGGACGTAGTGACCGACAAGCACCACATGGAGTATGGCTGTATACCATAGGGACTCCACTGCAATCACCACCACAACCGTTCTCCAGTATGGACAGCTGGAAACGTCTTCACCCTCACGAAAATTATACATCGGAGGAATCCGGATAGCAACAAGTTTGAAACTTTGCTCACCTGGACACAACACAAGAAAACTATTTGTGATGTTCCCATCCTCAATAGGCCTCAACAGTTATGGCGGGCTTGATCAAACTATCTCTCCAGCCAACAGAGAAAATTGGAAGCCATTTGAATGCGAAAGACCGAATATGAAATCAGTCATCTAAGCGGCATTGCCAGTTATACCTCAGTGTTCAAAATGCTTTACGGCAATGTTGCAGGACTTGGTGGGTTCTCGCCTGCCAAAAGTTCTCTATATAAAAACCGCAAATGGCTGTTTAACAACACCATGACGTGGCGGATGTGACTCGACACTGAATAAAGTCACTGCCACAAACTACATACTGGCAACTCGACTAGACTCATAATTTAACTCTTCCCGACACGTGCAAGAATATGATAATCTCCGACTACATGTACCGTTTCGTTGCACTTATAGTGTCGTGACGGCTTACACTACGCACCTTTGAACCCAACGTATCGTTGTGCTACACAGCTACCAGTAAACCTTGATCCTGCCTGATTTGGTGTGTTCAAAACTTTGTGTATATACTATGTATTTATATATTTAACAGGTACAATATTACAATTTTAAGATAATGACCAAAGGGCGTGACACGCTTTGTGGGGCATAAAATATTTATTTATTTATTTATATTCTGCGGTTCCGCCGAGTTGTTTCTGTCATTTCCTTTGCGTGTATACAGTTCGTTAGCGCATGGTCATACCGAGTCTCTTGTCTGTACTGTGTGATATCAGTAGCCTCAAAGGATATAGTGTAACAAACATTCGAAGCATCTGTGTGAAGATAAATAACTACTTAAAAGGGATTGCCTTCTTACGCGGGAGAGGTCGTTGGGGTAGATGACGTCGTTATATTCGGAGGTGGTTTATGGCGGAAAGTTGAAACTACATTACTTGCTTTCAACTTACCCATGTTGCTGCTGCATGGTGTTTTCTTTGTAACGGTAACTGCTGCTATATCCTTAGGGCAAACCTCGCAACCGTCGACTGTGTACTCCATCAAACATTTACGATGGTACAATAGCCGGTTGTACACGCACTCAACGCCGATACCTGCAACAGGTTCACAGCAAGGGAAACAAACAGTAATCGATGTACCGGCTTTGTGCCTTCGTGCTTGCTTACGCGGTGGTTGGTAGAGTAACTTAACACTTTTGAAGTATGCACCTGGTGCTACGTCGATGAGCGCATCAATTTGTTTAACAAGGTTATCCAGGAACCCCATACCGCATTGTGGTTCACGTCTTCCAGGAACTTAAGCCGAGCAAGAAGTTTTGCTACTTTGTAATTGGGCTGCCGTTAGGTCACTATCTTTAAAGTTCGAAGCCACATGGACTCCTCCGGCATCCTTTAAGTCGCCAAACAGCTACGGCTAGGGATGTATTCCAAAAAGAAATAAAAGAATATGCAGTTCCACCAGCCATATGTTGATTTTCCCTATATAACCTTCTTAAATGGACGCCCGGTGGCCATTGTGCTCGCAAAATGCGCAGGCGCGTGCCATTTACGCAGTTGGGGTGCAATCCATGGTGGTGGTTCTGAACAACAAACTGCGGAAGTAGAAACATTCATGATGGCATACCAATCCTGTTCCAATATCCGACTGCACGGCACCGAAATTGGGTGTTGCTAGATGATGCACAACCAGGGTGACAGCACACTTTGCGTGATGGCCTACTAGCATATGCACGTAGGCGTTACCATTACCTGCACGCACTTGGTATCTGTCACATAAGTATATACAACGCATCTGCAAGTCTTTCAGTAGGACGTCAGACAGTTTCCACACTTTACACACAGCCCCAGAAAGACGGTCGGTAACATGCATGACTTTCTTCAAGTTAAGATTGGCATTTGCGACACGGTTGTTGACGGGGTACCCAGTATGCAACAATCTCGCTTGCGCGCGGTTCGCCCATGACCGCTTGATGAACATCCATTGGGAGGTAAGACACCGTAAAACTGAGGTTCCGCCTTTTGAAATAGGCTCAGATCCTGCTGGAACGTAGAACAGTGTGAAGGTCGAAAGCGTAGCATACTGAGTCTCCGTATCCATCGTAGCCAGTCGGTGAAATAAATAACGTGTGAAGGAGCACTTAGTCTCCAGAAGGTAGTAAACAATTCGCTTCATTCACGTTCTTTCGAACGGTCTCGTGGATATAAAAGTAGCACAGCAAAATGTCACAAAATAATACGGCTTGGGCTGCGCGTTTGAGCAACCATTTTACCCATAGCGCAAGTGCGTACGGAGAAATCGTGGCCCTCGGCATCACGCAACGGACCGAATACTTTTCTAACGATGTAAACATTTCTTCACACACAAACCTATAAAACACTGGTATTTTGTAACCCATGCATTCGGTTAGCAAGAACTGATACAAGTTAAAACTGCAGCGAAATTTAAGGATGCTTATCATGCGTCCCCGAGGCGGTTTGTCCAATGAGTTGCGTCCACGCACTCAACGTGGTAAAATCGTTGAAACCTTTGCTTTTGCTGATTACGCGCAAAGCACACGTTGGTAAGAATGCTTTTTCAGATTTGGTTTGCAAGAAACCATCCTGTTCCATACACTTAAGGGCCTGCAGCTATTGGTTAGCAATATTGACATGACATTGCACCGACATGACACCGGCGATCGCCCCCTGCTGAGAACGTTACGGCCGTCGCCGCTAGTAACTTGTTCCCCAATGTATTCCCGATATATTGCCTTATATCTCCCTTTAGGGTTTTGTGCCGAAGGGGGTCAACTCGTTGATTGCATTCCTTCTCCGTACTTCTCCGGTTTAGAGGTCTGCTTTCGGAAAGAAACGTTTACATGGATGGTTGCGGGCTCGACGGTATATTAACACCTTTAGCTTACAATCGTTTAGAGCGACATTGAGGCGAGCACTGCAATCGGTGTCTCAAGAACTGAATTAAGACGGTCAAAATAAGTATAAAGCACATACAGGGCGCGCCGTATTTCTTTATTTCTTGTTTTACAGCGTTTACAGCGCACGCATTTATAAATGATGTGATCATACTTCACGCTGGAATACTAGCTACCTTTGCTGCCACGGCAGACAAATGGACGTTGTTGCGAAGCATAAAGGACGTTAAGGGCGACTAGAATGCATCAGAGCTATGGAGCGAATGTCCAAGAAACATACCCTTGCAGTCAGCCTTCATAAATGCAATTCGAAATAACAATTTAAAACGACCGGGTTCATTAGACCTCACCTAAACTAACAATGAACCTCATTATTTGCGACTTAGCTCCTTTTTAGAAAATAGTTTACATGCTCAAATTTAAGATGGCAAAGTTGATGGAGCTTAAATTGTTGTGGCCAACAGTGCTCACGGTTCACGCTGTGTCACTACGCGGCACGAAACCGAGGGTGCTGAAAACAAAAAGCACATACCTTGACGACTGCCGATAGCGCTTGCCGGACAGCCTCGCTCGCTCTATTTGACAAGCCAGTTTGCAACGTACATTACTCTTTGCAGGGCCGAATTTTCGCGTTAAGTCCTGTTTAATTCAGTTTATTTTCCGATTCTGAATTGTTTTTGTGTAGTATGTTCGTGTCCGTATGCCTTGCTACTTTTCGCGTGTACTTCTCTTTCACTTTATCACCGTTACCGTCGCCCCTGCTGAGTTAGCGGTTCAACTTCAAGTTCAAGTGAGACCCTAACGATATGACTATCTCGTGAATATTCCCTTTTCAGCGAGTCGTTGAACCAGCAGTTAACAGACTTTAGAACACTGGTGGACCTAAATCAAATACGACATCATCCCCTGTCAAACAAATTAACGCCCACCCATACCACCCTAGCGGTCCTTGCTGGGACGGTTACGTGACGTAAGAGAGATATGTAAAAAACAAGCAAAGAAAGTAAAAAGAGCTAAGCAAGTGGAATACCAAGATATCTGAGTCATTAGAAAGAACTGAAAGCTGAAGATAATTCAGGAAAAGAGAAAGGTTTGGTGTTGACATCTAGTTGCATCGAGCTGACGCGCCAAACGTTTAGCCGTAGTTTCTCTACATACAGGAGCTAGAAGCTAATCCCAGCGATCTGTAACTCGGTGCAACAGATGAGTTTCCGTCCTAATCCTCTCAGGCCGTAGTTTATGTAGTTGCAGTGGGTTACTGCGGAGCTTAGGTTACAAAGCGGGACTAAACAGCCCTGACAAGTTTGAGCCTATCTTACCCATCAAAAAATAGTAGTTGCGAATCCCGGCCCCTCTTTTTTTCGGTACTGCAAGGAATATATCCCAAAACAGTGAAGTATGCAAGGATAAGTATGTCCCAGTAGACCCTGCACTAACCGCTGCCCACACGCAAGGCCCGCTCGAAAGCCCTTTTGTCTCTGAGAAGACCTGGTGGACAAGCCTGGAGACAATAATTCAGGTGGGGTCGGACAAATGCCAAGCATAGCTCACAAAAAATTGGCCCTTAGGACTCCGGACTAGCGGCGGATAAATCACATCAGACGAAACCCCTGACAAGCAGCCTAGTTAAAACAGTAGCCAGAATAAGTTGCTGATGTGTGTAAGGCCCCTAACTAAACCGTCTGATGGACAACAGGGATTTCACCATCGCCGACAACACATTGGGTGGGAGGACCAGCAGCTACTATTCCGTGAAAAGCGCACTTGGTTTTATTTAAGAGCACCAACCATGACGTAGACAATTCCCAGAGCCTACGCAAAGCGCGCTCAGTTGCCTCTGAACCTCTGGCATATCCTCAATATTCCAGAGCTTAAGATCCTCTGCAAATATTTGTAAGGACACACAAAGCTTCACTGGCAAGTGATCTACACAGATGGTGATCAACAATGGCCCCAATGTCGAGCCCTGCGGGACGCCAGTAAGAACAGCTTGCCTCAGCAAAGGCTAAGCCCCACCCGTACGCCCTGTTCTCTCTCCTTAAGGAAAGCAAGCACCGATTTAATAGCGCGACTACATATACCGTTATGTCTGAACTTTAGAGAGAGTCGAAGATGAGGAACAGCGTCAAATGCTCTCGGAAATTTCACGAATAGCATGCCTACAGCGTGGCTGCTGTCTACCGCCTCAACCCAAGTTTCATGCTTTACAAGTATATGAATCGGACAAGAAAATCCCTTACGAAATCCTTGTTTTGCGATACTGCGAATATCAAAGCTATGCAAGGGCTTCGTCAATGAATCCGTTATCAGCTTTTTAACAATCTGACTTTAAGCTTTTTAAACTGACCGGCCTGTTGTTCGCGGGCGGAGCGCTGTCACTGTCCTTACAAATTTGACACATAATTACCTCCTTCCACTCCGATGGTAGAACGCAGCTGCCAAGCCATATCAAAAACACGCATGTGGGAGTACCACTCAGTTCAGTGGTTTATTCATGAAACAGTTCCGGACGTATTGAATCAGGACGCGAAGCTTTAGAGAGGTTAATGCCTTGCAGTAGCTCGGAGACCTGAGTCTCCATTATGTTAAACTCAGTTAAGCAAGCATCCTCTAGAATTCCTGAAACCAATGCAAACTGCTGCAAAACTATCTTCCGAGCAGGTACCCAATATACTGTTCACTACGAGTACAAGCCATGTCATTGTTTGCGCACGACTCCCAGCTGCTCACAATAACATTGGGATAGAGAGTTTTACCCCGCTGCGTCGTTTAAAATAAACATAAAGAGTCTTGGGATTAGGTACGGCGGCGTCCGCTAAGCTCTGCTCGTACTGGTTACGAACCGTCCTTAGAGGATGTTTAAATTTATCCTAAGCTATTGATGACTCTCAGTGATGATACCGCTGACTTCCTGCGGCGCTTGTTGCAAACTGGTTAGGCACAGAACCAATGCTGTTCCACGCCTAATGTGTAGTGTGAATTTCCGCAGTTTGTGTATTGTTTTCTCTGTAGCTCACTTTAAACTACGGCTGGAAACCAAGCATGAGATTAGCTAACGGTTGTACAAGCTATACCAAGCTACTGTGCAGTTAAAACAGCCGAGAAGCCCCGCGAACCTACAAGGTAGGCAAAACTTTCTATACGGAGACGCTCCGTGAGTTCATCCAAGAGAGCCGAAACCCACCGACCTCTATTTTCAAACGAGCACACCCGTCTACCGGCTGTAGGGTTTCAAGAGCCTTGTCCACGCGTTGCATAAGCCCCAGCTGGCATATCTGTGAAGTCACAAAATATGCGCGGGAATATGCGCGAGCATATAAGGCGGGCAGAAGGTTCCAAATGAAGGAGCGCTGAGCGTTCATCCAAGTGAGCAGGTACCCAGCCACCTTTATGTTCCAATGCGTCTACCTGCACACCGACTGCAGGCTCTCCAGCGCGATGCCTACACGTTGCTGAAGACTCAGCTGACGTCTCTGTGTTGCGTCACACAGACACTAACATACCGGTGTTTGATAGCGCAGGCTTTGAAGGTCAATGGAGAATGCAGAAAAGCAAAATGGGAAGACAATTGCCAGCAAACAGCGGCGTTGTAAACTTATGAGATTTCGCGCGCCTAAGTCGACAGACGCTAGACTTCAGGCTCGTTCCGAGAACGACATGTATTTTCTGCGGAGCCCGATCGATAGGCTTCTCGACATGAATGAACAGGGTTGGGGGAACAAATCACTCTTTTTATAAAGGGATAGGAGGGGATATTTCGACCTTTGTGAGTGACCTTTGTTGTAGGAAGAATTCGAGGTGATATTATCCCGCGTCGGAAGGCTGAGAGGTCTGAAGTTCCATATTCGTACTGCGTTGGATACACCGGACAGAGAGCAACTGAAGTCCGCTCTCGTGAATTTGAATCGGTGGACTGATAAAGAAAAAGCCAATCGTCACTCGCAAGTTTTTGGGTAGTTCCCCAGGTCCGCCAAACCCGGAGCAACAGCTCATTGACGCTTCATGCACGACTACCGGTTCCTAACGCGGCTTGCTCGTAGTCTGCACAATTGTTTGTAGTTTAATGAACAAACGTGACGATGTTTTTCCCTTTTTTGCTTCACATCCTGCGACAGTACCAGGACTGGCAGCAATCTGGTTAAACCCCGAGCGCACTACTCAGGACGTCCGAAGTAATGGCTAGTTTTGCTTCCGGTTCGGCAGGCTACCAAACGAGCGAGGCTGCGGGCGGTTGTTCCTTTGGTTCACCCTGTGCGACAGACTGGTACTAACTCATTACAGCGCAGTGGCTTGTGCGAACAGTTATGGTGCTCGATCCACCTAATACAGGGTGAACTCTTTGTGGTTGTTGCTTATTGCAACTGCGAGGGCGACGCCTAGACTAGTAGCCGCATGCCAGAACCTACATGAGTCGGCCCCGCTTCCTGTTTATGGGCGAATTGAACTTCTCTCTACTCTGGTGGCCTAAAATTGCAATTTCTTCTTAGGCACTGTAAAGTCGAAGCGCAGTATGTGGGCACTATATTTGAACCTGGGGCAGCACAACAATACTGTCAACTGACACGCTACAACGCATTTCGTTCCCACGTGCCTGGGCATACTACTAATACGTTGCGAGCAACCTGCACATAAAATTCTGGAAATAGAACCTCTAAGGACTAGTGACCATTTGAGTCTACAGTTGCCGCTGCCTTACTTGCGTCTATTGGAGCTGTCCTGCAATTATTGGGAGACCGCCTTCAACGGTTTAAATGGAGTCGGCGGTGAAATGGACTGGTCGCTGTCGCAGGATTGCTCTGTTGGAGAATCTTGGTCTGTTGTAAAAGAGGGTTTGCGATGCATGTGCGCCCGTTTCGTAACCTTTACGTCCCAGAAAGCTTGACTAGTAAAGCCACCTTGGTTAGACAGCGAGTAGATGAATTAGGTCGACGGCGACACGAATAGTGGAATAACTTCTTGATTGTGACTCTGCCGACGATTATAAGACGTACAAAGGACAGCAAGATTTAAGCAACGGCGCATACTTTCGAAAGCGCCGAGAGTTCGAGGAGGGGATTGCAACCTCGGACAAGGCAGCTCACAACAAGATGTTTTTAACATGTAGCGGCGCCCGAGGCCTGCAAGTGACGTAGCTGTGTTAGAGGGAACTGACGGACAGCCCCGACCCCCAGCGCTGAAATTGCGTCCGCACTGGCGGAGCACTGCGCTTCCGTATATACAAGTGGCCATGCGCTTATGCCGTGCTCAACGTGTGTCGCTCCAAGTGAACTCGAGGGCTTAAAAGAATGGTTTACAACAAGCACATCCGTGGGTATTTCTTCTACCCTTACCCTGGCTTGCTGTTCTTTCTCACCCCTCCAAACCACACCATCTGTAATATTTCTTACCTATCTGCGTATTATTTTCTTGATCCTACTTCACCCAGCCATCCGAACCGCTACTTCCCACCTATGTCTAGCCCAGTGTAACCTGTCTCCTACTACTGTCTGACTGCTTTTAAACTACTTGGCTAAAGTAGCGTCAGTTTCGGCGGATACCATACACCTACCATTCATCATACTTCCGTAAATTGCGCTTACTGATAATGTTAGACTTTAGCTCCCAAATCGGCTTGCGTCCTCAAACGCCACCCCAAGTTCTGTTGGGCGGAATAGACTCTTCTTTCCGCCTAACCCAGTCTCCCCTGCGCTCTTTCAAATGTTTGCTGACGGCTGTTAGGTGACTAAGGTATATTCACTCATGGTTGGTACTTCCACTGATCAGTTATCTTCCCCTGCTTTGATTGCTGTTCCTCCTCACTTTTTAACCTAAAGCCGTTTTAATGCGATGATACAATTATGGGTTTGAGCTACTTGTCCCCCTCTCACCTCACCTGGCTTACTTGATGTCTGCATGATGTGTTCTTATTGCGTTGCCTCACCTGTCTTTGCTGTTACCTTAACTTGCTTGAGGTTTGCAAGCCTGGATTACGGCAGATGCACCTGTGGTATTTGTTTTAACCTTCACAAGGCCACGGTTATTTTACACTACCCTTTCATGCCCTATCATCTTGAGTCTATGCTAACCTGCCTAACTACTCTCATCTTGAGCCAGCCTCACCCTGACCTAATGCACCTACGCATGCCTCTTGGGATTAGCGCAGAAACGGCTAATACGTCACACCTCTTTCTCCATGTCCTCTGTATGTGGCACGGCCAAAACTTGTCTCAGCTTTCGTGTCCTGGCTCTCTTCTTGCGTCCTTAACTGTCACCCCATATCTTCCGGGCCGAATAGTCTCTGCTTTTTGCGTAACGCAGTCTCGTCTGAGCCCTCTCGCTTGTTTGCTTTTGGCTGATAGGCGACTGAGACATACCGATTCATGTTTGGCCCTTTCACTGATCTTTCATCTATCCCCATTCTGATTGTCACTGCTTCGCACGTTCTCCCTAAAGCCATTACAACCAGACGACATGCATATTTGTTCCAGCCACTTATCACACTGTCAAATCAGCTGGCTTGTTTTTGTTGGTCGCTGCATTCGTCTGGCATTACCTGACCTATCTTTGAGGCTTCCCTACCTCGCGTAGACTATTGGGGCTTGAAAGCCTGGTTATAGCTGATTAACTCGTGATATTATTCTAACATTACCCAGGTTAACGCTCTTTCACACCACCTTTCCAAGCCCTATCATCTTGAGCCTATCTAACCCGCTGATTACTCTGTTCTTGATCCCACCTCACCCCGACCTTATGCGCATATGCATGCCGCCTGGGATTAGCTCAGAAACGGCTGACCCATCACAAATTTTATCTCCCTGCCCACAATATGTGGATTTTTTCTTAAACTTGGCTCATCATTCGTGCCCTGAATGTCTACTTGCGTCCACCACGGTCACTTCCACTTTTGCTTGGCCGAAGTCTCTTCATTCTGCCTAATTCAGTCTCATTTGAGCTCTCACCCCCGTTTTATGCTAGCTACTGGGTGACTGAGGTATACGGACTCATGTTTGGCACTTCCACGGGTCGTTCATTTTCCGTTATTTAATAGTTGCTCTTCCTCAATTTTTCTCCATAGCCATTACAATCCGATTATACGCATATTTGTTTGAGCCACGCATCCAGCCTTCACCTCAGCTGGATTGCTTGTTGTCAGCCTGATGGGTTCGTCCCACACTGTCTCACCCGGCTGTGCTGGTTCTTTAATTTGCATAGACCATTAAGACTTATAAGTCCAGTTTACAGCATATTCATCAGTGGGAACTGCTTTTTAATCATAACCCGGCAAATGCTGTTTCACACTACCTTCCAAGCCCCATCATCCAGGGCCAATAGTTGCCAGCCTGATTCCTCTGTCCTTGATCCCGCCTTACCCTGAACTTGTAAAATTATGCATGCCGCCTTGGATTAGCTCACACCTGATCATCACACCTTTCTTCTCCCTTACCTCTGTACGTGGCTTTCCCTAAACATTGTCACAGATTTTGTGTCTTGTAACTCTGTTTGCCTATTTAACTGTCACCCCACATCTGTTGGGAAGAATGGTCTCTTCGTTCAGCCAAACCTAGTCTCGTCAAAGCTGCCTCGCCTGTCTCCTTACAGGTGCTAGATGACGGAAGTATACCGCCTCATGTTTGGCACTTCCCCTGGTTATTTATCTTCCCTGGCTTTGATTGCTCTTCCTCCTCACTTTTTACCTTAAAGCCATTTTACTGCCATGATAGGCTCATTTGATTTGAGCCACTTATCCCACACTCATTTCACCTGACTTGCTTGTTTTCTATCTGACTTTTTCGTCTCGCATCGCCTCACTTGTCCCTACTGGTTCTTTACCTTGCTTATTATATTGAGACTTAAAGCCTGGTCTACAGCAGATTTTCCTGTGGAAATTTGTTTTTATATTTTCTAACCTTAACCAGACCTTGGTTTAACTCAGTAGGACCTGCTTATCTTATCGTGGTACTGCACTAAAGCTACTGAGCGCTAAGCACGGCTCTGTCCCTAGCTACATGTCATCACTCATTTCCCTTTCTACTGTCTGGTGCATTTTCCTAGAACGCTGTTACTGACTTTGAGTTTCAAAACTGTTTGCATCTAGTTTTACTCACGTCTAGCTTGCTTTAGTTACTTGTCAGCCCTTCTTAGCTATTTGATATAGACATTAACCGCCGTGAGAACTAAGTTCAGGGAAACTAGTACCAATACCCTTATCACATTTCCTGGCTTTCCTATATAGTGTTTTCTTTTTTCTTCCGCTTGCGACCGTCTTCACTTTGTCCTCCTTCATCCCCCATCTTTGCTTCTAGTTAGTAGGCAACCTTGGTCCGCATAGATACTTTAGATGGTCACAGAACACAAATATCAAATAATTTCTATGCTCTTCATGCATCACTTTTACCATGTTATAACGTACATGTTTTGCCTTCACACCACATGTTGTCACAGGTTTCATTAGTAGTCTCTGCTGCTCTCCGTTTCTTTACGTTCCTCTTCTCTTCCCCTTGGTCTGAAGATATCAAGCGAAACTTTCTCAGCATCTCATGTGGCCTGTTTGTCTGCGACCGAATAAACCTACAAAGGCATCAGTGCATCAACTCAAACCTCCAACGCACTTACGCCCATCCCGGTCTAATATCACCAAACACATTGAGCTGGATGTCCTTACCCAGAGGATTGGATCAGCCAAGGCCTGTCTAAAAAATAACTATCAACACAAAAGGTTAACAAAATATACCTGAATCATTTCATTAATACCTAACCATTGGGCCCGCCTGTCAAGCGTCCAATCGCTAGCTTATGGCGTGTCAGCGATTTCAGGGTGCTCAATGGACAACGCAAACATGACTTCCCGCGACACCAACTGGGTGGTTCGGGTCTAGCCTGCTCCAGCAAATGTTTAACGACAGTGCGCCAGGAAGTGGTGGGTATTCGCTTGAAAATCCTTCTCGCTGTAAACAGCCGATGGTGTCTGTTTAACAGCACTGCGACAAGACGGATGTGACCCGCCTCTGACTAAACTCATGGCCCCATGATTACCCAACCAATCAGCCGCACTCCCACCACGGACGTCTCTTAACCTTTCTCATACTACTCACGCGATCAATCACGATTGTATTGACACCTATACAAAAGGGGATAACAGATAGGCACGTGAACCTCTACCTACATATAGAAACTCTCAGCTCCAATGTTCAAGGCTAACTTGCATTATGCTTTATACATTCCTCCATATTTAGTTGTATCTTCAACGTGATAATACCTACTTAGGTGTGTCTTACATTGCGCGAGAATAAAGCATCTATTTATATATTTAGGGATTGCTGAAAAGTCAGTTAGGTAGAGGGGAGTTATAGTGAAGGGAGACAGAACGTAGCTGAAGCCAGGATTGGGTTGTAAAACCGGTAATATCTTGAACCCGTGCTTGAAAGTTAGGGTGGCGCTTCGAAGCTTCAGTAGATAATGTGAACCAGCCGAAAGCGAAATGCTACGGTGTGATAAGAAGCCAGGTGGAGGCCTAGGTCGATGCGAATAAGAGCCGGATTAACTATATTGCAGCAGCTGCTCTTTGTTGAAAAATTAAGGAAATCTGGACAGCTGGGCAATCGGTTAGCTAGAGGGGATTTATAGTTAACGAAGATAGGCCCTAGCGGTAGCCAGGGTTAGGTTGTAGAACAAGCAATACTATGAACCAGTAATGGTAAATTAGGATTGCGTTTTGGTGCTTCAATGGAGTAGATGAATCGCGCTAAGATGGGCTTCTACGATCTCGAAAGAGCTTACTGCCGTTTTCATTTGAATGAAAGCTACAGGTTACAGAGCAGTTCAGACGGACAGCAATGGAAGGCAGTCAGATCTAATGGACAAACGCGCCCAGTCATATAGTTTGCCTAGCTGGACATGTAGTAAGAAATGAAGTAAAATCAAACTCAGAAGAAGCTAGTCATTGATGAAATATAAGAAGGAATATTCGTAATGTTTTTAGAGGCTCAACAATAGCAGCAGCGGACAGTCTTATGGTTTTAACTACAAGGTAAGTAAAGGGTGTTAGATTAGGGAAGCAACAAAAAGGTGTGAAAAGTGAACATTGCTGTGAGAAGTGTTCATCTACTCGTAATGCGGAGCCAGTTGTACTGGAGATAGAGACGGAGTAATTAACCAGTACACCAATATGACGCGGGGATGGTACCACAAAGGGATAGGCAAGAGCCGGAAGTGCTTCCATGCCCTTGAAAATCAAAGGATACGGGGAAGCGTTCGTACAAACTGGAAGGTAGTTTGCATGCGGTGCACGTTCCTCGGGATGAATAAAACAGATTATTGGGTCACCAGGGCCTAGACCTTTTACCTGTCGGACATCTGGATGCAGGCAACAGGCAGGGGACATGTCAGCTGAGGCTTCAGTAAAGCCGAGATAGAAGGTTAATCCATCCGTTTGAAGAACGTGTGCATAGAGAGAACGGAAGGGTAACATGGCGTCGGGAAGAAAAGGGCTGCTATTGAGGAGAAGTGGAAGTCACTTGAACAGGCCGTTGGGTCTGCCGATCCTTGATCTTTAAAGCCACAGTGATCGGAAAGCAGGAGGCCATTGAGACGAGACTAGTATGTCAATAATTGCTTCTGATCCGTCATATTTTGGTCGGAATATTAGATAGGAGGCTCTGCAAAAATACAGCCGTTAAAGATGTAAAAGGAAATAATAATAAGTATGAGGCAAGGCCGGCAATGCTCATGACGTAAGGGCTACATAGCCTTGGGTCATTATAACCTAGATCTCAGAAGTCTAAGAGAAGTCAGGAAGCAGGAGAACATTCAGATGAGACCAGATAAGTCAGCGCATTGATGTCATGCTGCTAAAGTAAGGGTGGACTAAAAGTATGGAGAGTTATCAGAAAAGAAAAGTTCGGGATGAGGAAATGGCAACAGTAAGGGGCTCGGTGGTCTGACAGATGCGAGGGAAGCCTATGACCAGGCACTGTCCGAGCCAGCTAGGCAAGCTTTCATAGATATTATTGATGCAGTGGGCAAGAAGTGTGAAGTCACTATATGGATTTGGCAGCAACGCCTCATTCCGTTAGGCGGGTAAACCGAGGGAACACGTGGCTCCGTGGTACGGAAGAATGGTTAACGAGCCAGTGGCATATTACACACAAAGGTCAATGAAAATAAGGATGCAGTCAATACAATAACCTCCAACTAGGAAGATAAATCGCTTATAAGGAGATGTGGAGGCAACGTCGTTCATATGTTGTCAGGAGTCCAGGAATGGTCAGGGTGATAAGGAATGGAGCCAAGCACTTACAAGTGCCGGACGGAGTGATAAGTGCGAATAACAAGTGGGGAGCGGCTTTATACGACTGAAACTTGAAGGCACATGCAAATGGAAACATCCGTCGAACGGAAGTAATAAGTTGGAAACGCTGTTGAGTTAATACTCAAATATGAAGTATGCGTTGGTTGAGTGGAAATATGTCTATATGTGATCAGCGCCTTGTTGCGATAACTCGTCTGCGCTAATGAAGCTGCCCAGAGCTTGCGCCAAGTTAAGGACATTTAATGAAAGTTCTAGAACCCAGGAGAATTGCGCTGCAGTTTCTGACGCTCGGACAATTGCTGGTAGCTTGTTCCACACGTGGACACATCTGTGTAGCAAGAAGTTTGAACGAGGGTTGCGAAGTGTCTTAGGGACAGCGAATGAGTGAGACTTTCTGTCTACGGAGTAACGTGTAGCACAAATGGGTTGAAAGAATTTGCTTACGCCTGTGTCACAGGTTTTGAGGTTTAAAGAAGAATACGAGTTTGGCATCAAGCCTGCGCAACCAGAGAGGCTCCAGGTCATACAATTTGCAGTGTCCATGATAGTTGAACGTAGACGGGCCTAGAAGACGCTTAGTGAACGACCACGGGACTTTCACGGTCCTCATCCTATCACTCGTGAGTTAGAGATAAAAGTCTTGCAGTACTCTAACATCGATCGAGCACGTAATTTGTAGCGCGTGACGCGAGGCTTTGCCGGGCTTACTGACATTAGTGTGTACACTTAATAATAGCTCGGACTTTGGCAGAGCCATAGCCTGTTTGTTCGGAAAGCTTAGCAAGCTAGAGTGATACCCACTGAGGTCGCGCACGGTGGAGCTGTTACCCGAACTCTACTACTAGTAGTAGACTAGTACTACTAGTAGTACTACTAATACTAGTAGTACTACTAGTACTACTACCACTACTACTAGTGTGTACTTATTTATGTGCCCACCGAATGCAGTTCATATGTTGTCAAGACCAAATTCTATCACGAACCGAACGCGCTACTACGCAGTGCTGGTAGTTCATCTAGTATATTACTAGCAAAAAACATGAACACACACGAAAGGCGTCTGAGCTCTTCAGCAGCTCTGAAACACCACAGTTTATGGAGGAAATGTTCAGCATTGTTGATAATATGTTCTGATCCAGCAACCAAATGTTGCAACCACCTTCACAAATCCTTCGCTAGTTATATGATGGAGTTCCGGAGAGCGAGACAATTTGTCGTAGTGGGACTCCATCCTTGTGTACTTTTGGTAGTCCATAGAACAGTGCAATATTTTTATCATCAGCTTTCATTCTCCATCTTCTCGGGGCGGTGAGCTCGTTCTTCGTTTATAGGTTCTTCAGCGTGGCGCTGATCTGGTTGATAAGTTTTGTGCTTGGGTCTTGATCTATCTGGCGATTTGTAGTTGTGTCGGAATTTTTTTCTCATCGAGGCTCCTCCACGCTATTCTACGCTACCGCAAGCCACTCAAATTTGCACTGCTTATGTAACATCGATTGGTGACGAACTAAATAAATAAATAAATGGTATATTCTCTGTAAAACGAGACACACCTCTAAAGGCGTGATCAAATATGCATACAAGCATAGCTTCTTTGTAATATTAAAACATTTAGTTTTAATGAAAGGAATAAACGAAAAGATGTAGTCCATATGAGTGAGCATATTGTCAGGTAGTAGTCAGATCAAGGACCATGATGGCGCTGTGGCGCGCAAAAACTGTTGCATCAAGATACAAGTTGGGGGTAAATTTGCCATGTAGTGATCCATGAGCACAGGAGCCCAAACAAGGTTTTGGTGCAATCAATGACCATTACGAAGCCGGGATGAGCTGTGCTCCATCAAAGCATTCTTCATAGTAAAATCAGTTGCACAGGTTGGATGTAGAAGGCTGAGGACTGCGTCAGTGTGAAATGTCTAGCTGTGACTTTATTTTGTGGCGAGTCACATCCGCCACGTTGCAGTGTTGTTAAGCGGACATTTGTGGCTTTTTATAGGGAGAACGCTTGCCAGGCGAAAACCCACCACGTCCTGGAACACTGCCGTAGCTTCCGTTGAACAGTAGTGCTAGTCGGCTATGCATCGTATAGACCGATTTTGTACTCTATTATTCGCAGTCGGTTGACAGCCAAAATTCTTCCTTGGTTGGCCAAATGGCTTAGTAATGAACCGGCAGTAGTCGTTGAAGCCGGTCAATGATGTAAAAGAGTCGCAGAGTCGAATGATAATGATGCAGGTGAGTAAACACATTGTTAATAGAGGCCGGCTTTTTATGTTATATTCTGGTCCGGCTCGCAACCCGTGTCCAGCTATCCATGCTGCTTGTCATGGGGACGGTGAGTGCAGTTGTTTCTTGTGTCTGAATATGTCCATAACAGGCGAAAATGCCATTCTCCGCAAAGTGGACTCGGAATTCCTTCAAATGTAAGTGTAATTGTCTCCATGGCCAAGTGAAAACTCCATGAAAGGTCATCGGAAAAGCCATTTATACGCGCGCAATGCTGTCCGTGAAATGACATCAGAAAAGCTCCAAGTGACCAGAGAATCGGAATGTTTGATGCAGTGAAGGTAATCACGCCAGAATTGGTTGGCTTCGGTTGTGGAACAGGGGATCCATGTAAATATATTATTCCAGGTGAGTAAATTGTTCTACTGTGAGTACGAAGCGAGCTAAACCCAGTTGTTTAGACCCCTTGGAGCTAGCATTTCCAGAATGGTGGAAAGAGCTTCATTTGGAACGATGTGTGGGTTCTTCTATTTCCCGGAGAAAAGATCAAGCGTTTAAACCCTCTGGCTATTGAGGGTGGGTCGAACAGTCCCAGCGGATAAACCTTCTTGTACTGGCGAGTGTAACTGTGGCAATCTGGGGAGAAAACGGGCAACGGACAAGAGGCAGCCAAACAGCAATGAATCAAGAAGCACAAACACAGACTGGTGGCGCGCAACGGTGCCTATGATACATTAAAACTTATGTAATTTTGTTTAGTATACATGATTTGCAAGCGCGTTCTTTACATCACGTCGCTGGTGTGACTCAGACTACAACTACTAGGTAGGAAGAAGGTTCTGCAAGCGCAGGGTCAAGAGACCGATATAACAAAGCGTGTTGACAGAATTTGAGCGAATAATACGATTGTTGGAGAGAAACAGGTAAACCGATGATGATGACAGCAGTCCGAATGCGAGAGGCATCTTAGGTGAAACTAAGGACAACTAGGTTGAGACCGAATGCGGGAGCAACATAGGTAAAGCAACGTTCCAAGAAGAAAAGGAAATTCAAAGAATCAGCTATGAGCGGATGAATGCGGACGGCAGTGCGAAGAGTAATTCGTGAGAGTAATTACGAGGAGATGATAGTCAGGATGAAAAAAGGTTTACTCCTAAAGTGTGGTGAAGCCAACGACGCTCTCGTGCGAAGTATGAATCGTTCAGTTCTGAACAATCACCGGTGATATCCCGGTAGTCTGAGAGAACTCTGAGAGCCGGAGACCGAACAGACGAGACTGGATTAGTCGACATCCGGAGGCCTCGTAGTAGTCCCAGAGAATTTGACTGATCAGATTATGATAAAGAAGGGTAGGGCACTAAGCGTTGGTCATCAGATTGAAGAAGGATTGAGTGTACAGGATACTGATGGAAGTGCCTATATTAATAAAGGGTAAACAAGTCTAGCGGGCTGTCAACGTAAGCGCGACATAGCTTTGAGTCTACAGAGCCTAGATCGATAAATCTTGCTGGTCTGGAAAAGGTCAAAGAAGCAGACCGGTCAGGTGAGACTAGGTTGTTGCAGGGCACTGGGAGTTGGCAGTCCGATTAAAGAAGAAATGAAAGTAGAGAGCACCATAAGGAGAGGAGACGGTCCGGATAGAAAGAGGTTTACGTATAAGGTGTGGAAAAGTCCATGGGGCTCGCGAGGTAATGGGGACAGAGCGTTTGGTCTTCTCAACAAATGCCGGTAATGTCACAGCAGTCTGAGTGAACTCGGAGAGCAGGGGACCAATCAGACGAGACTGGATTAGTCGGCACATTGAGAGTAAGTCGAACAGTTAAGGTGGGAAGACAAATAAGATGTCAGCAGAGATGGAGAGGTTAGGGCTTCAATAGGCTACATAAGTATAGGGTTAGCAAGTCAGGCAGGCTAGCAATGTGAGAGAACTTTTGTGTTGGTGAAGCAGAGCCTAGAACTGAATTTCGATAATCTAAGAGGAGAATATGGCATGGCACTGAGAGCACGCTCACCGGTTGAAGAAGAAATAAAGGCAGATCGCGATAAGGAGAGGACAGAGTCGAGAGTTTACGATTAGGGCTAAGAAATGCGACAGTTAACGTGGCTCTCGAGGTAATAGTGACAGAGCGTTCAGTCTTCCGAGCAATAGCCGGCAGCGTCACAAAA
The DNA here is from genome assembly GCA_944474145.2 of Dicrocoelium dendriticum. Lineage (NCBI taxonomy): Eukaryota > Metazoa > Platyhelminthes > Trematoda > Plagiorchiida > Dicrocoeliidae > Dicrocoelium > Dicrocoelium dendriticum. The sequence goes on along the minus strand of OX104060.1, from coordinate 70,083,058 downwards.
GTCGGAGAGAAGGAGACCGATCAGCCGAGCTTGGATTTGGTCGGCGCATTGTGATTGAGTCCTATGGTTCATTTGGGAAGATAATTGGTGTCAGTAGGATTGGACTGGTCAGAGATAGAAGTGGTTATATTAACATAGGGCGAACAAGTCCAGCAGGATATCAAGGTGGGGGAGACACTGCTTTGGATCGACGGAGCCTAGGCCGCTAACATCCCGGTAACCTGGTAGTAGTTCCAGAGAGTTTGACTGAACAGATGATGCTAAATTAGGGTATGGCCCAGAGAGTCCGCCGTCCGATTGAAGATTGATTGAACACATATGGCGCTCAGTCAGCTGAACGATGGCCAATAATGTCACAGCAGTCGGAGAGCAGGAGACCGATCAGTTGAGACAGGATTAGTCAGCGAAATGAGATTGCATTTGGAGGACAAATGGAGTGGGTCGAGAGGCGGACAGGTTAGAGGTGGAGGTGCCTTTATAAATAGTGGGTGAACAAGTCTATCAGGCTGTCAACGTTAGTGCGACATAGCTATGAGTCTACAAAGTCTAGATCGATAAATCTTCCTGCCATGGAAAAGGTCAAAGAAGCAGACCGGTCAAGTGAGACTAGGTTGTTGCAGGGCGCTGAGTTGCCAGTCCGATTAAAGAGGAAATGAAAGTAGAGAGCACCATAAGGAGGGGAGACTGTCCGGATAGAAAGAGGTTTACGTATACGGTGTGGAAGAGTCCATGGGGCTCGCGAAGTAATGTGGACAGAGCTTCTGGTCTTCTCAACAAATGCCGGTAATGTCACAGCAGGCTGAGTGAACTCGGAGAGCAGGGGACCAATCAGACGAGACTGGATTAGTCGGCACATTGAGAGTAAGTCGAACAGTTAAGGTGGGAAGACAAATAAGATGTCAGCAGAGATGGAGAGGTTAGGGCTTCAATAGGCTACATAAGTATAGGGTTAGCAAGTCAGGCAGGCTCGCAATGTGAGAGAACTTGTGTGTTGGTGAAGCAGAGCCTAGAACTGAATTTCGATAGTCGAAGCGGATAATAGGCAGGGCACTGAGAGCACGCTCTCCGGTTGAAGAAGAAATAAAGGCAGAGCGCGATAAGGAGAGGACAGAGTCGAGAGTTTACGTTTAGGGCTAAGACATGCGACAGTGAACGTGGCTCTCGAGGTAAAAGTGACAGAGCGTTTAGTCTTCCGAGCAATAGCCGGCAGCGTTCTAAAATTCCGAGAGACGGAGACCGATCAGCCGAGATTGGATTTGGTCGGCGCATTGTGATTGAGTCCTTTGGTTCATTCGGGAAGATAAATGGAGTCAGGAGGATTGGACTGGTCAGCGATAGAAGTGGTTATATTAGCAAAGGGCGAACAAGTCCAACGGGATATGAAGGTGAGGGAGACGCTGCTTTGGATCGACGGAGCCTAGGCCGCTAACATCCCGGGAGCATGGTTGTAGTTCCATAAGTTTTGACTGACCAGATGAGGCAAATTGCACAGCAAATTGCTAAGCTCAGCGAACAGTTCAAATGCCATCTAAACAATTTCAGCTAATGGTCTTCAGTTCTTCGCTCTATTGTTCTATTGATACTGCGCTTCATTGGAACTGTATCTCGGCCGCCATGCACAACGCAGGAGCACCTGCTTGCGGCACTATCGATGGTCACAACATCAGTCACTGGATATCGGAGAATTCGTTGAAGCTGTTGCCATCTAGATGATATCTAACCGCTGGTTCTGAACACAGTGTGACTAGACGGGCCATTAGTCGCGAAATGAAGCGCAGCCCACGTGCTGAAAAGGAAGCCTGTCGGACCACTCGTGCTCAAGAAAGGGTGGAGGCAGGAGCAGTAGGCAATTACCTCAAGCTCTTCCAACTAATCCGCACCACCAGTCCCAGAAAACTAGGCATCAGTGAGAAAATCAGAGACAGCGCGGGTGCACGACGTCATGGAATCTGTATCGCCGATGCCGCCTTATCTTTGAACGATAAGCAGCTGTTTGTGACGGTATGTTGTTAACACAAGGTGTAGGCGCCTCAACCCTGAATGTTAGCTTAGAACGGTAAGGTTTTTAGTTAAGTTTCCCAGCTCTCCGTCTTGGCATTCTCTATTTTATAGGCTATTACGATTGTATGACAGCCAAGCATCAGCGCAAATAGCTGATGTACTGCTTTTGTTGATGATTTTGATGATGCTTTCTATAATACTTTTACGCTGACTTTATTTGTCGGCACATTTAGCTACTAGACACCCGGTAGATGACTCACACACATTTTGATTTCACAGTGTTCACCCTAACTACCTTACAGGACATTTCAAGCTCTTCCATATAACACTTGGTAAATCACTGTTCATTATGTGTTCGGTATGCATTCATTCGTTATTTCATTCATTTCATTAATTCATTCGGTATGCATTCATTATGCTTATGGTAATGAACGACTTCTGCCGCCAATTGACTCAGCTCCTTCGCTACAGAAGCATCACGGACGCTGTAGTGCTGGCGGGGGATATGAACGCACAAGTTGGAAAGTTGTCCACTGATGAAAAGCATCTTTGCGGTCAACAGGGTGAAGTCTCGCGTGATGACAACGGTGAGCGGTTACTTCATTTGTGTGAAGTTGCCCGCTTATTTCTTGCAAGCACTAATTTCCGACACTGCACCCGTCGGAGGGTGACTTGGCGCCCACCAGCCTCGAACCAGCCTTGGACGCAGCTCAATCACATTGCTGTTAGTTACCGCTGGAGAAGCTGCATCCAGAATTGTCGCTCGATTTGGAGCATATGTGTGGACACCGATCATGCACTTGTATGTGCTGACATGCCGATGCGCTTTGGCGGAAGCCAACGGCGACGCTGTGAGCGCATTGACACCAGCCAACTGCCAAAGCCAGCTGTTCTGAGTGTCTATCGAAGTACGCTGACATGCGAGTTGGTTAATCGCTCACTAGGGACATTTGATGGTCACTGATTACATGTTCGTCAGACCTTACTAGCAGCGGGCAAATCTTCATATAAATAATTAAATAGTATATTCTCGGTAAAACGAGACACACCTGTAAAGGCGTGATCAAATATACATACAAGCATAGCTTCTGTGGAATGTTAAAACATTTCGTTTTAATGAAAGTTATAAAAGAAAAGATATTGTCCGTATGAGTGAGCATACTGTCAGGTAATAGTCAGACCCAGGGACATTATGGCGCTGTGGCGCGCAAAAATCCGTCAAAACACAAGTTGGGGGTAATTTCGCCAGGTAGTGATCCGTGAGCACAGGAGCCTAAACAAGGCTTTTTGCAACCAATAACCATTACGAGATAGAGATGATCTGTACTCCAACAAAGCATTGTTCATAGCAGAATTAGTTACACAGGTTCGATGTAGAAGGCTGAGGACTGCGTCAGTGTGAAATGCTTAGCTGTGACTTCATTTTGTGGCGAGTCACATCCGCCACGTTGCAGTGTTGTTAAGCGGACATTTGTGGCTTTTTATAGGGAGAACGCTTGCCAGGCGAGAACCCACTACGTCCTGGAACACTGCCGTAGCTTGCGTTGAACAGTAGTGCAAGTCGGTTATGCATCGTATAGACCGACTTTGCATTCTATTATTCGCAGTCGGTTGACAGCCAAAAATCTTCGTTGGTTGGCCGAATCGCTTAGTTCTGATACGGCAGCAGTCGTTGAAGCTGGTCAATGATGCCAGATTCGAAGAGTCGAATGATAATGATGCAGGTGAGTAAACACACTGTTAATAGAGGCCGGCTCTTCTATTATATTCATGCTCGGCTCGCAAACCATGTCCAGCTAT
>OX104060.1:69979863-70078757 GCA_944474145.2 Dicrocoelium dendriticum | reverse complement strand
AAGTTGGAGTTTGAGCAATGTGATTTGTTGATTCGAGCAAATATGGTTTTCTGAATGAATGGCTAGATCTTGTCGGAGCAGCAACCAAGGGTAGCGCTTGGTAAACCAGAGCGGACGGAGTAATAGGCACCGGTTGTATTTACTTGGGTATTGGTTTGACACGGTGGGTAGTGTAACGAGGTTTGTTGCGAATTTTGAAGTGATTTATTGGGTTTGGGGTGTTAAGTAGGTAGTTCCGACGATGAGACTTTGCTTGGTTGACAATGGACTTCGGTCCAGAATGGGTACTTGGATGTTCTGTTGTATGCTGTCGAGCCAACTGGTGGCGTGGTATTATTGGTACTGGCCATGAGTATCCTTTAGCCATATCGGGACATCTGGGTATAGTGATTTTGTTGTACTGATAGGGATTCGATGGGAGACGATGAGGGAGAGCGGTGGAACACAGTTGTTTTGAGCCGTTGGTCGTTGGCGTGGTGTCAATAGAGAGATGCGTGGGGTCATCGGCAACGCTGGCTAATGGAGTGTATACTGATAGAAAGCCCACACTCTCTAGTTCAGATTCCATGTCGCACAAGCCAGACATATGGTACGTTTAATAGCCAACATGGACATTGGGTCTCTTCTCGGTCTCTGGAACTTATCGACGCTCGTCGGCATATCCCGGCTGGAAGCGAGCACAATGAAACTCACAAAGGGCTCCGAGCAAAACTTTGCGCTAGACTGAAGGGAGACCGCGAATCTTGGTGGTCTCATCGTGCGTCAGAGATGGAAGTGACCGCATCCCTCGGCAACCATCGTAAGTTATTCCGTCTGCCATGGGAAACGGGCAGCAGGAGACCCGGTGTTAGTGAAACTATACGCGACGAGAGTGGACAGCCTATCCACAACTTGTCAAAACGTTTGGAGCGTTAGGCTAAGCATTTTGAAAAGCAATTTTCTCGGCTACAATTGTTCGATTCTTCGCTGGCCAGTGATCACCCCGCTTCGTGGGCTGTCCCTTTGGATCTACCCTCCTGGTCGGAAGTCGAACGTGAGATCGGACTGTTGAAATTGAATAAAGCCGCGGGACCAGGAGATTTTCCTCCAGCCCACTTCAAATTCCGAGACTCTTCTCTTTTTGATGCTTTACATGAATTCTGGGGAAACTATGGGAGCAGAAGACTGTCCCAGTCGACTGGAGCCGCTCCGTTATTGTTCTTATCTTAAAGGAGGCTCGCGCTCGTAATGCGGCAACCATAAAGGAATCAGTCTGAGCTCAATCGTCTCCAAATTACTCGCCTCCAAAATATTTCACAGACTGACGGTCGCTCGTGAAACGCAGATTCGTGAGGAGCAAGCCGGGTTTCGTCGGGGTCGTGGCTGCATCGACCACGTCTTCACCTTGCGTCAGTAGTTGGAGCGCCGTCCCACATATTGGCGGCCCACCCTGGTCGTGTTCCTCGACATCAAAGGTGCCTTCGATTCGGTTGCTTAATGTGTCATTTGGAATTGTTTACTCAGGAACGGTGGGCCCGATAAATATGTAAATATTATCTAAGCAGTATTTGCGCGTAGCAAGGGCAGAGTGAGGGCTTACGGCAAGCTGTAGCCACCCTACCATATCTCCAGCGGTGTGAGACAAGGATGCCCGCTGTCACCATTCCTCTTCAACTTTGCTATTGACGACGCCATGGAGTTTGCATTTACAGGACATGGCTTGGAAGGTTTGTAGCTATTTACAGGAGAACGACTTCTTGACTTGGAGTATGCAGATGACGTTGCCCTCATCAGTGACTTCTCCCAGACGTGCCAAAGCGCGTTGGACAGATAAGCACTGGTTGTCATCCGCTTCGAGCTTTGTTTTGCACCATCGAAATACAAACGTTCTTACAAGATTGGCGGGGATCGCCTCCTGAGCTGACCCTTTGTAGGGATCAGCTAGAAGTCGTTCAGAAATTCAAGTACCAGGGAAGTTATATCAGCGCCCTTGGGATTGAAGACGGGATCATGAACCGCATGGCGAAAGCTCAAAGTGCGTTTGCTAACTTTAGCCACCTATGGCGGCTGTCCGACATCACTCTCGCCCTGAAGGTTAGAGTGTACAATGCAGAGGTACGTTCGACCATACTGTAGGTTGCGAAACCTGGCCCCTAAGATCGGCGGACATGAAGGGACTAGTTAAGTTCGACCATCGGTGCCTTCGCAGTTTGGCTCACATCTGGTGGGAACACCACGTGCGTAACGAGCGTGTTTGACGCATTGTGTACGGGCCAGGAAAAGGACCTGAACCGCTCAGCACCGTTATTGCCCGCACCAGGCTCCGATGGTTCGGCCATGTGTTACGCATGCCAACCCACCGACTCCCTCGACGTGCCTTGTTTACTCACCGGTGATGTGGGTGGAAGAAGAGGAGAGTTGGCCAAGCGATGATTTGGTCGGGAGAAATGAACTCCCTCACTTCGGAGCTAGCCCCGGTTGCAGCGTCACGACTCTCTGTTTGGGTCCAAAAAATGGTGAACACGTTTGACTGGATACACTTGCTGACATGGCAAGGATTTGACCACAGTGCCGTTTGTGTTGTTAGTTTAATTGTCCCTCCCCATCCCTTTTAGCCCCCTTTCCATCTGCTATCGCCTTTCGTAAGATAAAACATTATAATTTATTTTTCTTTTTGCCCAGTAGCTGGCTGGAAGCTTACCGGAACGATGCCCATCCGCTGCTAGTAGCTAAGTTGGCATGTAACTGTTGTATCCATTTTCCCTTAGTGTATTTATATATATATATGTATGTATTGCCTTCATGTATTGCGGCAAACTGGTGGGGTTTTCCCACCTCTAGCTGACGTGTATACTGATAATGATGCATTCATTAACTCGCATGGTTTGGCCGAGACCTACGGACAGAATGAAAGAGGCATTACCATAATACGCTGAGGTAATGTCCAATTTAAATCCTGTAACCATATTCGAGCAGCCGCATCAAATAAGAATATTAAGACAAGTGCTATTCAGGGAAGTTCAGCGGCATTATAGTAGTACATTTGTCAAAGTTACAACCTTCATTTTGATATAAATGTTACCCTGTAGGACAGCTTTTCCATGCACCTAAGAAAAATAAAATTGTGAGCCAACAGTTTATTCATGCACAAATTTGGCCACTACCAATACAATATGAGAAACGTTTATCCGAAAATTCCGTAGTAGGAATGCAAAGCTAGGATTTGGCTTTGGATTCACTGGAAGGAACTGGGCAAAATACTTTGCACGTTGTTTGTCAAAGCAAAGCAAGCAAGTAAGTTTACCAGTTGGTCCGTAAAGTAAGAATATTTCACGGGAATTACGTGCATGCACCTAGATTCTAGTCTTTTCTTCTACCCATTCAATCTGAATACTATTTGAGTGCAACCAAAATCCCAATCAGTTTGCGCGCTATCACTGCAAAATGCATGTTCCGCGGATGAGGAATTAAAAAGTAATGACATATGAAATACACCTTATTCGGCAGCAGTATTATCCTCCTCATGGATTCGACGGAAAGCTTCATGACCACTTTGGTTATACATATTTGACCTAATTTTCTTAAACAGTTACCATTGTCTTTTTGAAAGTCCCATCTCGAATCATTTAATCAAGCTCAGCCTTAAATTATTTATCCAAGCTTTTGCACATGCATCCAAGCGAGCATCTAACAACTGAAAAATCGTACCATGGTAAATTATAGGAAAAACACCCGATGCTTTACAAGTTACATAGGATGACCAGTTTTAGTACCACAACATAGTGAATATAATACAGAGGGATTAACTGCCCATAGTTTTGGTCGACACACCGCAATGTTTTTACTGAGGCCTGCAGAACGTGTGAAATGCAATTGCGTTGGTTAATCCTGGTTGTGCCAGTTTCGTCACATTATACCGTCTGTCAAGACACACAGCCTATGGTTCGTAATGTAGTGGATTAGAGTAAGGTTAAGGAGTTATTTAAATACAGATACAGTCAGGGTGGAAACTGTGCGATGAGAGAAGACATTTCATGACGCACACACTGGCATACAGTAAAAGTTTCAGCGACTGTCTAGTCGGACTCATTGCTTGGCCAACTTGAATGTGTGACCCTCAAATTCGGGTTGTGAATGATTGGCAGCCGGTGGCGGAACGCGTGGTTAAGGTTACTTGAAATACAGTAGGTCATAAAAAGGCCACCACCTAGGCATTATTACCGGACGCCGCATAATTTTAGTGTCCTCAGCTGAAATTGTTAAGGAAGCTTGTTTAATGCTTTAACGTGCTTCAATGCATGTCGCTGTGAATCTCAAACGTTGCAAAGTCTTACTTGTGCCACAGTCGCGAGGCTTGGATTGAGTATACTACGTGAGGCCACACGTAGGTGCTAGGCAACTGCACACGGACAGAGAGATCAAACCACCCGAACGCATTCCGCAACACGTCGACCTGTAGATATCTGGCATGTGTTTCCTTCTCAGCTTGTGTTCAGCGGCCCATGTCAGCCAGCCTTAGTACTTTAAGGTAGCGCCCCTAGATGATTGCTTGCAGTATATGTTTTCCAATCTTGTATGTAAAGTTAGGCTGGTGGCGAATGTGGACGACCATACACCGCTTAAATGAACTGTAGCCGATTGTGGAATGACCACTCGTAAGCTCTGTTTAGGTCTCGCTGGAGTGCGTCGTCATCTCTTTCGTCGGTGCTGGTCCGCCACATGTTAACGTGAGCGAACTACAGGACTTATGAAATAACCAAACGCGTGAACTCGTTAATATATACGAGAAACAGACATGGATTAAATACTGATCCTTGTGGAAAGCCACCTCCAAAATGTATTGGATAGGACAGCGTAATTCCAACTCTGACATGTAGTTGCCGATCGTATAAGAAATTCCTGATCCACCCAAGGACACGATCACCAAATGTATAGCTTTCGAGACTGTGAAGCGGAATATGGTGGCCCAGTCGGTGAAAGGGTTTGCAGAAGTCGAGGTAAAGGACGTCGGCCCTCTACCGTTATGTGTCACTTCCGTTCAACTCCTACGCGCAATCAGTAGTTTGGTATTATATAAGAACGGTCCTGATGGGGTGTTACAAGCTTGTGGCTTTCTGGGGGTTTAGTAAAGCCTCGGGAATGATTGCCTTCATTGTCTGTGAGTGCAAAGAGAGGAAGACCACTAAGCGATAGTTTGCGGGTACGGGGGTTACCGGTTTTAAAACCCGAGGAATTGATGCACGTTTCCAGATGGCAGGCACAATTTGCCTGTCCAAGCACGTTTGGAAGAAATGCGATAATGGCCCGGCGAGTGGTTCTGCTGCTACGTTCGGCGCCATCAGGGGAATATCACCGCTTCCAGGAGAACTGTAGTTAAGTAGTATGAGCAGTTTCTACAACACGAAATGGGCAACAAAAGCGATGCTAGTAAGTACTAGGAATGTAGGTATGTTACAGCAGCAGTCCTCTCAATGAAAGACTGGCCTATATTATATTCCTAGGGTGTTGGTGGCCTCTTCAGCTTTCTGTGTCACTCCGACTACCGTGCTAAGTAAGGAATACTGTGCTTCACTTTCGAGGCGGAGTTAACAGGCTTATATAGGGGCTTCTTCATGCGGACAAATATACAAGCAAAATGTAATTGGTCAGCCAGTTTGTCCTCATAGACAAGCATGTTACAATGGTAGTGCTGGGTCACGCAGGTGCTCTAGATTCCGGGACCAGGATGAGCTTTCTAAGTTTGCCAAGCGGCATTGCTTAGTGACGTAGTTTAAGTGTTCTACTTCTGCCGCTATAGAAGGGTTCGGTGGAACTAAGCCTGGTCGTTCCTGAAGCACTTAGATAAGACTGCTGAAGCTGTTAGCAAACGGAACCTAGGCGTTTGTAGGTTAGCCACCTTGCAAGCATTCTCATTTTGTCGTCTCAAGTAGGTTGTTCGAGAAGTTATTGTGTGTTCCTTTAGATAATGCAACGTGACACACATAGTTAGCAGCCATGTTGATATGATTGCTTAACCCTAGTAGTGTGCGTGTGAATAGACTGTCAACCAAGAGTTCCTCAGCTGTATATATAAAGGCATGCAACGTCGGTTTATCATCAGCGCCATACCTGATAGAGGAGATGATGTGCTTGTGGAGTGAGAAGCTTTCGATAAGGTTTTACACTTTCTGCTTGTATGCTGCGCTTGGGGGATGCGTGGATTCTAAGTAGTGCGCGTCGACTCCACCGGTGACAAGTACGTAGCTGTCAGTGATGATAGTAAGCGGGAATCCACCTTCTGGAGTGGACGTAGCAGTTGCCAAGGACAAGGAAACGGCCCCTTGGTAAATCAATAATCTGCGTCCCTGAATCATTCAATGATACGCATTGTAATTCGTTGCGACAGTATTAAATAACACCACTTTCCCTACTTGGAGGAGGTTGTCAGAACAAGGACGCTTTCTGATTATCAAACTCGGCATCGGTAACCTGTGGGTGTAACCAAGTCTTGGTTATGGAGATTAGATCACAAATGTCCGTTGCCTGGTTCACTCAATGCTGGGAAATAATGCTGAAGGGTCTTTGGAGATTCGTGTACTTGCAGGAGAGTATTTTGGTCTTTAGTAATTATCCAAACACTTGCGGCTTGTAAGAGAATTCGTGCCGACCGTTATATGGTCAGCAGCTAGCCGATTTTATGAAAAAATCGGCGAGTCGTTTGGAGTTGGGTTCAGTAGCAACATGCTCAGCCATAAACTAACTCAATCCGTTCAATGCATGGGGAGTGGCTGCTGGATTGCAGAAGGGATCCTCAATTCCTTCAGACCTGTTTCCGGTGAGAATTTTGGACAGGCACCTCAATTCGTTTGCTTGTTGTGGCAGTGGTTCAATTCGAATGACAGCTTCGCCTGTCGCTTTGAAACGGAAATCGGTTTGCAGTATATTGCAATGTAAGTGATAGTGTACGGGTAACATAGGTACTATCTACTTAGCTTGTAGCACGTTAGTTCTCCTGGGGCCTCACCGTTTGTAGGTTTTTGATCCTAGCAACCTCATTTATGAGCAGGGTCTCCCAATTATAACGCCACTGCTCCTGGTCGTAAGCCTGTTTTGCATTAATCGTGCTCCTGAGACTGTGGGAGGCCGTAGGCCAAGTCTCTTCTAGCCGCGGTAGTTTGACGGACCTTTTATAAACTTTGTCTTGCGTGCATTCCCACCCGTGTCCTCCCTACGGTGTCGAACAGGTAAAAAACTGTTTGTGGGCGGGACAGTTAGTAAAGCTCACGTAGGCGGTTGAACAGGAAGTTCGTTCCACTTGCAATTGACTTGCGGTGATCCAGCGAAAATGAAACCGAGATGCAGGCAACCGGTGATGTATATAGAAAGCAAAATGTAAAAGCAGCGTAAATGCCTAGCAATACACAAAAGCTTGCAAAGCGAAGAAGATGCAAAGCATGTTTTGGGTTTTCAAAGGGTAGTTTCAAAACGTTTTGAGCTTGTTGTTGATTTTCCTAAACCTTTGGCAAGAGCAGAACATTTAAAAGGCACGTTCTAGGTAAAATAGTGAGTGCTAACGAAGTCCGAAAAACGAACTGGGGACGTGAGTCTCCTACCGCGTCGATTGATAGTAGGGCGAGTGGGAGTGCTGTCGGTTGAGGTTATTGGTTCTGCTAGAGCGCACTGACTCGTCTGAGGTTGCGGTGAGAGCTGTGATGGCACAGGCTGTAAAGTTGCGTGTTGCGCCCAAGAGTCAGACTTGTCGAGGAAGGCTGGCTTGAGTCGATCGATGTTGATCGTCTCAGTGGGGTTGCGTAGTAGCTTGCCTATGTCAAGATAAGCATGTTTGGTAGCAGCCATAGCAACTAGGTCAGTGTTGGTGCCAGGCGATAAGCTGATCTGCTGAAGGCGTGAAAGCGCATCATCGACGGGATTGAGAGCACCTGAGACATGTCGTACGTCTGTCGTAAATTGAGAAACGTAGTCTAGGTGTCTAGTTTCCCGCGGACAATACTGGTCTGTTGCGCTATTGATTGCGTAGATCAATGGCCTGTGGTCAGTGAAGACTGTGAAATGTCGACCTTCGAGGTAGTAACGGAAATGTCTGATACCTAGGTAGATAGCTACCAGTTCCCTAACAAAGGTGCTGTAACGCGATTCGGCAGGTTGTAAACATTTCGAGAAGAAACCTAGAGTTATCCGACGATGGTCGGTGAGTTGTTGAAGAACTGCACCGACGGCAGTGTTGGATGCGTCAGTGGGCAGGAAGAGTGGTGCAGATGTGGTTGGATGGGCAAGAAGCGGCACGTTGGAGATAGCGTCTTTGAGCTTCTCGAAAGACAGTCTAGCGTCGTCTGCAAAATGGAAAGACCGTTGTTTACCGCGAAGCAAGTCAGTCATTGGTTGAACAATGCTCGCGCAGTTAGGAATAAAGCGCCTATAATAGTTTTTCAGGCCGAGGAATCGGCGTAACTGCTTGAAGGAACTGGGAGCAGGATAGTCCTTCAGTGCCTGGATTTTGTCTGGTAGAGCTTCAATACCAGAGGCGGATATGCGGTGGCCAAGAAAGTCGATGGAACTTTGGTCAAGCTCACATTTATCGGGGTTGAAAATAACCCGATGCTGTGTTAAGCGTTGGAAGAGTGTCGAGGTGATGAAGCTGTTCATCGTCAGAAGAGCTGGCGATGAGAATGTCATCTATATAAAGGTGAACGCCTTCGAGTCCTCGCGTTAACTCATGAATGAAACGCTGGAAAGTTTGAGCAGCGTTGCTGAGGCCGTATGACAATCGGAGGTACTCATATAGGCCGAATGGCGTGATGACCGTTGTTTTAGCAATGTCGTCTGGCGCCACAGATATCTGGTGGTAGGCGCGAACTCATTCGACTTTGCTGAAGATAGACTTACCGGCTAAAACTGAGGTCAAGTCGTGCATGTGCGGAATGTGGTATTCATCCTGGACGGTAAGTTTGTTAAGTGCCCTGTAGTCACCACAGGGGCGCCAGCCACCGGATTTCTGCAGTACCATGTGTAGTGGTGATGCCCATGAACGTTTGGACGAACGGATTTTTCCCAGTTCGAGCATTAGCTCCATTTCCGCCTTAGCAGCTATGAGGTTGTCCTGGGTTAATCGGCGAGGACGAGCCGAAACAGGTAAGCCCTTAGTGCAAATGTGTTGCATGACGTTTGGCGTCACAGGAGGCAAGTCGTTCAGGACGCGAACGAGTTTAGGATGCTTGCTGAAAAGTTCTATAAAAGGTTGTGAGGCTTTGGGTAGGACATGCATGGGAGTGGTAGCAGCCACGTTGGCGCTAGTCCCGATGACACTGGGCTGTGTCCTGGAATCGATAAGCTTCTTCCTTTTAGCGTCAGCGATGAGGTCGAAGTGTTGAAGAAAGTCTATGCCTATGATGGCGAAAGGCACGGCAGCGATTATGAAAAGCCAGCTTAAATTTCGCCGGGGGCCAAAATTGAGCGTTAGCAGCTTTTCGCCGAAAGTTGCGATTAGTGTGCCATTGGCGGCACGCAGCTTGGGCAGCGATGGTGAGATGACCTCATCTGGGCTACGGGGTATAACACTAACCGGCACCAGTGTCGACTAGAAACTCGGTGCCGGAAGTTAAGTCCCTAACGCGGATAAGGCGAATTTGGTGTTTGACGGTCGCGTCCGTTGCCGGTACGGACAGGCCGATAACTTTCCCTGCTTGTCGGCGAAGTTGCAAGGATTGACACATTTATGGGCTGCGGTACCAAATCGCTGATATTACTAACAGCTAGTCTGTCTGTTTGCTAGACTTAGAACGTTCGCTAGGTGATTTTGAGCGGCTATGACGACGACGGTTCATAGTAAGCTGTTGAACCTGGCGACTAAGTGTCGTAACTTGTTTTTGCTGGGCTTCTATAGTTGACTGTATGCCAGTGATAGAAGTGCCCTGGGACGCGAAGGCATTCACCTTGCTGGCGTTTGCTTGTGTCTGTGATCGCTGAATAACTCGATCCGCTAAGTCTGCTAGTTGAGTGAGCGGAACGGAGCTCACTGTAGCGAGGGTCGCTTGCGTGTTTTCCGGTAGCCCGTAGTTCAAGAAGTAGCGTCTCGTCCATGGTTAAGGAACCAACGAGTAGCTGCATCTCCCGTGGCAGGGTTGAGGGCAGTTAGTCGCATAGCTGAGGATCCCTGAAAAGCTGCTGCAGGCGCACTTTCTCAGAGGGCATAACACGCTTGATCGTGGCCTCCTTGAGAGCCTCATTGCGGCTTTCTGTCAGAGAAAGGATAACTTCACGAACAGGTGTTGATATCTCCTTGGGGAGATAGGACAGTAGCTTGCAATACTTCGCGTAGTCGGGAGTGATTCTGTGGTTGCAAAACTCAGCCTCAAGGTGAGCGAACCGCAAAAGAGGATCCATGTCCCAAAAAGGTGGTACGGAGAGAGATACAACGCTAAGCGGCGACTCTATCTTTGGGTTCACAGATTCCATGGCTTATATAATGATACAAAATAGGCTACCGTATGCAAAAATAAACCGGAAAATATGAAAAATAAATGGAACGTGCTCACCAGAAAAAGTTCCAAATAACCTGCGCCGAGATTGTTCCGGAGTCGGGGTCACCAATTTAGAGGGCCGCCTGTACAGGGAATCCAGAGAGCGATTCGAGAAGACAGCTCGAGTTGCTGGGAAACTTTTATTGGTACAGTAAACGATTCCATGTTATCTAGCTATAGAAGAACGAGAACGTGGATGCTCTAGCTAGGGATCCGGAGCAAGCAGCACACAGAGCATTTGCGGGCTGAAGCCGAAACGAGCGCCAAGCAAAAGTGGCGGTGAGCAAGTCAAGCATTCGAACTCAGCAATCAGTTCAACAGACCACACCGGTTGCCTAAGTGTACAAGGAAACAATATTAGTTAGAATTTTACGCAGGCAAACCGGGGAATCTCCAGACTGCTACAAAACTAAGTTAATTAAATGTATTCCCCACCTGATATATTCGAGCTGTTACGAACACTGTGCTACAAACCCGTTATAAATTTCAGCAATTTTGACTTCTGCTAGCATAAACTGAAAGCAGTTCTGATCAGTGTATTCTGCTGTTTCATACATTTGCACCAAGACTGACATCACTAATGCAAAATGACAACAGGCTTAAACAGGACCCGAAACGGTCGTTTATAATAACGCAAATTTTAACCAAGGCTCTGTAATTACAGTGAAACGGGGTACAAATAGTCATGCTTCAAACGTTTATAATTGCTGATTCAGCGGTTTAAGTGTGAGCTTGTCAGAGAAGTTTTTCGGCCATCAGGAATGTAAGTATCTTTACCCTGTGCTTAGTCCGCGGTCCACTATCAAGTAACATGCATTATTACCAATCACAACTTCTTTCGTACTATTTTCAAAATTCTCCAGCTTATCGACTTCAGAAGGTTGTCCATCACAGAAAATTGTGACCGCTTCCAAAGCCACAAAATAACAGTGCATAATCTGAATTATCAGCATGTATTTTGAAGAGCATAGCAAGCGTTTGTCGAGTCGCAGGTTTTAAGAACCCTGAGATTTATGTTGAATAATGTTTCGTAGAGCTATGCACATTAATATTACCGAAAAATATGAGAAATACGAAGGCCTTCTACTTGAACAGTGATGCTGATTCATTAAGTATGCTTACCAACCTCGCGTATAACCTTTACAAATACTCAGATTGGGAAGCTGTAGAGAAAATTCTAAACAACTTTCCTCAAGTAAAATCTGTCTAATTAATGCGACCCAATATTTCGTCTATTTAGTAGTGTAATGGTACTCAAAGACCAACTTTCTCTTCGCGTTCGGGCACGCTGAAATACCTGTACTATGTATTCTTTCCAAAAGGACGACGTCCTACGCTGCTTATCAAAAGGCAAGCTAAAGGTAACTACTCCGAAGGCATTAGAAAACTGCTCCTCTAAAGATGGAATAGCACTTTGAATGAATCATTTCTTATTTATTTACACAACACTTGTAATAACCAAACTGGGTCCACTTTAGTCTAAATGCCGAAGTATGTTATTCGTAAAGCAAACCACATATGCACCCAACGTTAGCGCTAGTAAAATTAAAGTTTCTGCACAGAAACCCAAAGGATTTAAGAATATATTTATACCGGTAACAAATGTTCTAATGCCCAAAAGCTTTGATTATCTGAACCTCAACTGAGCTGTAAACTTATGCAAGCTTGTTGCAATGTGTTTTCGGGTCAAGAACTGTAACTATAAGGTGACGATGAACAACTAACATGCTTGACCCGCCGTCGAGCGAAGTATAATTTAACAACCGCCGGATCAGTTTTACTTATCGAATAAAACGAAAAACCGGAAAGCTTTTCTGTGTACTGTACCAACTTTTACGGATGATTCTAACTGAGATGATTTGGTTCCGCTTAACTCAAACGATATTCATGAGATCCAGACAAAATCGCTGGTAGAACCTGGTTATAGTTTCCAACGTCATTAGTCAGGATAAACTGTCGTCAGGAAGTCATTAGTTTGAATTTATCATTTTAATTGTTTGTATGATTGGGGCTCAGGACCCTCACATCTGGCGGGAACGGGTTTGCGGGCCACGATCTACCGGCACAGCCGGGAGTATAATGGTAGCGTAGGATGCTGATATGTAGTTAAATAATTTGTAAATACTATAAATAAACCAGTACCAGTTATATAAAGGAATCGGGGTCCAGTAGCTTGGCTGTAAATTGAAATTTTCGTACGTGCTGCCTTTTTGAGGTTTTACTTTCAAATGACAGTTCCGGAACAGTGTTTACAATTGTCGTGCACAAATTTGACTTTTGTCAAATTTCGCTTGATCCAAGGAGTTTTGGATCATTGTTTTCCCCGGATTTGGTAGTACCCATTTTCGGGTACTTACCAACGTCGTCCATCTTTTTCGGGTTCAGCCTCTGGCCTTTTTTCCGGTATTTTTGTGCTTTGTAATCCGTTTTGCACCTTGTTTAACCCCTAACTGTTTCCGTTGACTGCCCTGCAGGTAACAGCTTGTCGGTTTTACCAGTTGATACTTGGTTCACACTCTTTGAAAGCGTCATGTCTCATTCCCTGAATACTGGCGCTAGTGTCTCTTCGGCTGCATTGCTCAGCGAATCTAATGCTGTATGCGGCAGTGGAAGTTGCTCAAAGCCCGTGGCGGACGAGTCTGGTGGCATGCAGTGTTATGTATGCAACTGCTGGTACCATGAGACCTGTACCGATTTGAGCCCTGATCAGTACACAATGCTTTCGACTAACGATGGCGTGCTTTTCAATTGTCTTCTATGCCCTGGCCGTCGATCTACGCGTCTTGAGGTCACTGAGGAAACATCGAGCAACGTCGGGCTGGGTAACCAACAGTTGTGGTCCTTACTCATAGCTCTTGATCGAAAAGTGGGTTTACTGATGAGGAATAGGGGAGTCTCTATTGATGTCGGCTCATTGGAGGAAGGCACGTAACTAACCTCAATTGCTGTCAATGAGAATCCGACTGAGGTGATGGACACCGTGTCGTGTGTCCCAGCGGTCCAGAATGCCTCGAAAGGAGCCTCTGATGTCGTACTGGAAGCCGTCCAAATTGAGACCGAACTTATGGCCCCTGGGCCCAATAAACACAAGAGGAAGGGGGCTAAGAAAGTCCGTAAGGCTGCCACAAAGCCTGAGGTTAGTGAAATTATTAAGGTATTGAAGTTGGAGCACAAAACTCCAACTCCAGTCGCCCCAGTTCCGTTGGCAAAGCAACGCGCCGTATCGACTACGGCCACCTCCGCAAAGTCTGAAAAGATTAGAACGGTGAGGGGGCTGGGGGCAGAGAATAAAGCCTCAACCTTAAATACTCCAGCTCACTTGGCGAAGAAACGCGCCGTGTCATCTGCCAAACCGGTCGAAACTGGGGTCGCGTCGAAGACACGTGGAGTGAATACGCCTCGCCGAGGTGATTCTTTTACCGATAGTAACGTTATCTTTTGTAACATTGCTGAATCCGCGGCAGCTCTTCCAAAGGAACGCATGCTGCATTACTTCCAGTGGTTCAAGCTCTGCGTCAACTAGATGCTTCCACTTGGTTTCCCCGGTGTCACTATCACGAAACTAACCAGATTGGGGAACGTCCCTGTAGACCCGCCGAATTCGCGACCAAGAATACTTCGTGTAGTACTCTCAACCCCGGAGAAGCGCAAAGCCTTAATGCGCTTAACATTCAAACTCAAGGGTAGTAATGTCAGCGTTCAGCCGGACCGCCCACTGGCAGCTCGACTGAAGGTAAAGGAAGTCAGCAAATGCCTCAAAAGCAGGCGTGCGGCTGGTGAGCAAGGCCTACATCTTGTGGGTTTTCAGGTGGTCAGCCGGAAGACCAACTCTGCCCTACCAGACCCTCTCCTGGTAGCGTACGACCCAGGGCTGGTCGTGCCGAGTTCCTTCGGGTAGTGCTTAGTAATGTGCGTAGCTTATGAAACAAGGTACACGAGGTGGGTCTACTTGTAGACAAATCTCGTCCCGACATACTTGCTACCACCGAAATGTGGCTGTCCCCGGATATCACAGACAGTGAAGTACGTTTTCCGGGCTACGCACTGTTTAGGTGCGATCGTTCCGTTGGCTGCCAAGGTGGGGCGTCGCTCTTTATGTGAGTTGTAAACACGATGTGTTGAGGATCTGTGTGTTTCAGTCGCCGGATCAAACTGTTGAAGCCCTCTCGACTTTTGTGTGCACTTCCTCTGCTCAGTTTACAGTTGTAGTGGTATACCGAAGTCCTGGAAGTATCTCCAGGGAGGTTATTGAATTTATTCGTACACAGACTGCCAATAGGTGTCCAGTACTTGGTGACTTCAACCTCCCTGAAGTCTGCTGGGCTGATCTACCTTGCAGTTCGGCGGTAAGCACTTTCGGTTCGGATCTCCTTGAGCTAACCTTGCAACTACCTTTGCATCAGTTCGTGGACTTCACGACTAGGTATGTGCGCAACCAAATTCCGTCTACCATGAATCTCATTTTTGCGAAGGCACACGAGTTCGTAAGTGATTTTACCTACAACTGTCCTCTAAAAGCAAGTGACCATGTCTGCATATCCTTTTGATGTGCTCTAAGTGTCATCAAGCTACCGCTGAGGCATATCCAAATATTTGGCGGGCAGACTTTAACGCAATGCGAGACAAAGCTTCAGTTTTGCGTTGCGCGATCACCGTGGCTGACACCGTTGAGAAAGCCTGGGAGAAATTTAAGGCATACCTCACCGAGATCTCTGCTCCCCACATCCCACTCACTAAGAGAAGGGTGACACGGGGGCAGCCTCCTTGGATAGGTCATACAGGTAAATACCTGCGCAGGAAGCGCTCTAAGTGCTGGCGAACTTACCAAGCGGCTTCATCAACCAGCACCTATGAAAGCTATCGAGCGACTAGAAATAAATGCAAGCAACATCTTAGAAATCTTCGTTTTCTATACGAGGGAGATATGGCTAACGCAGCCGTAACAAATCAAAAGAAGTTCTTTGCTTACGTAAAGAGACGTAGCGGTACAAACTCATCCATACCGGCTTTACTACGATCGGACGGGACCCATGGGCATACCGACTATGATAATGCCTGGATACTTAGCGAAGTGTATACTGGTGTCTTTTCGCATGAGACATCTCTACCTCAGGTTGAGCTGGTCACAAAACTTCCGAAGGATTCTTAGCTAACTGAAATCAGCATAACGGAGACACAATTCTTCGGGCTATTGCAGGGGCTAAATCCTTCCAAGACTTCTGGCCCTGATTCAATTCATTCGAAGCTGATGCATGAATTGGCCGCTGAGCTAAGTGGCCCTCTGACATACATGTTTACAATATAAGTTGACAGCTGTGCCTTACCTTCGGAATGAAAGAAGGCAGTCATCTGTCCGATCTTTAATGGCGGGGACAGCGTTCTGCCCTCGAACTACCGGCCTGTCAGCTTAAAAAGTGCAATAGTTAAGTTGTTTGCAAAATTAGTCAGGGATTCGGTAGAGAGTCGCCTGATTAAGTTTAACTTTCTCAGCGCGGCCCAGCACGGACTCCGTAAGGGATTTTCATGTCTGACAAATTTACTTGTAGCTCGTGAAAGCTGGGCTGAGGCAGTAGACAACGGTCACGCCATCGACGTGCTTTTCGTTGACTTCTCGAAAGCCTTCGATTTTGTCCCACACCAACGACTCACATTAAAGTTGAGATCATATGGGATATCTGGAGCCGCACTCAACTGGGTTTCTGCTTTCCTAGAGAGCAGAGAACAGTGGGTACTCGTGGGGCGTAGCCTTTCGCCTAGACAAGCTGTTCTTAATGGCGTTCCGCTAGGCTCGGTTTTAGGACCGTTGCTTTTCGCAATTTATGTCAATGACCTACCCCAGGAGCTTGGAGTACCGTCGCTATCGCTTGCTGATGATCTCAAGCTCTGGAATATTGTTGATAGCTCTGGTGGCTCGGCGGCACTTCAGTGTGCCTTCGATGGGCTCTGGGATTGGTCAAACTTATGGTTGATGCCCATAAGTCGGGTGAAGTGTTCTGTCCTCCGCATTGGAGGTGCTAGCCCTCCCACTCGCTATGTAGTTAGTGGAAGTGAACCCCCTGTTTTCATTCAGCAGGTAGATCTAGGTATCACTCATACCTCATAGCTTCACTCTGGGGAAAACTGGAGGAAGGCTGCTTGTAGAGGGTTCCGTATGATGTGGTTTATTCGCCGCTCGTTCGGTGTCCTAACGGCCAATATTTTCGTGAAGCTGTTCTCAGCTTTTGTGCGACCTCACTTAGAGTACTGTATCCAGGCTTGTCCACCTTGTCTTGTAGGGGACAAAATGGAACTGGAGAGGGTTTCTCGAGTGGGTACAAGGTTAGTGGAGGGATAACGGGGGCAAACTTATCCCGAACGTTTGCTTAGCTTGGGTATGTACTCAATGCACTACCGCAGAATTAGAGAATTGATCCTCACTTACCGTATCTTAACGGGTAAGATCGGCCCAGACTTGTCTCGGCTATTTAGCCCTGCCAAGCTGCCTAGTCTCCGAGGTCACCCGTTGAAGATGCACAAATAGCGGTCTGACCGGGTTAGGACGGAAACTCGCTTGTTGCCTCGAGTTATTGAACGTTGGAACTAGCTTCCGACGCACGTGGTTAGGGAGTCTACGGTAGAGGGTTTAGAGCGTCAGTTAGATGCTCTTGAGGGGCAGTACCAAACCTTCCCCTTCTCCTAACCGACTTGCATCTTCAACTTTCCTTTCGTTCTTTTTTAATTTCCTTCTCACCTTGGTATTATCATTATTTAGCTGACATTTCACCTCTTGTTTTCTTGGCTTACCCCTCACTCTTTTACTTCACATAAACCGGCCTGGCAGGGACTGCTGTGCAGGCAAAGGTAGGCGGTACTTGGTTGGACAGGGTGTGATGCGGTCTTTGTTTTAGGCTTTTAAACATCTCATGCAGACCTGTTAATTCCCGATCCGATGATACGCAAAATAAGGAACATTCACGGGAGTATCATATCGTTCCGGTCCATGCTGAACTTGAACTTGTGCCACAGCTTACTGTAACCTTGATAGCAGGTGTCCGGAGTTTTCCATTGCATAAATGGGACTAAATTGGACCTATGTCATTGGATAAGTAAATAGTGCACTGGGGTAGTCAAAGATGAAGAATAGCCACTTTAAGACAGTATATGAAGTGTAATACACTTAAATTGAAGGGGAACTGAATAATTGGTGAGTCAAGTTTTGACTACACTTTGTGTGATTGGATTGCGACACGCAATCTTAAAGTAATGGACT
This sequence comes from Dicrocoelium dendriticum, assembly GCA_944474145.2. Classification (NCBI taxonomy): domain Eukaryota; kingdom Metazoa; phylum Platyhelminthes; class Trematoda; order Plagiorchiida; family Dicrocoeliidae; genus Dicrocoelium; species Dicrocoelium dendriticum. The sequence goes on along the minus strand of OX104060.1, from coordinate 70,061,012 downwards.
GTGATTCACATTGAACTGAACCTTAGTCACTGCGACAACTGGGACCGTATTCAAAGTAGAGGAAATTGGGTGTTGCCCACCCGAAATGAATATTCTGCATACCTCACATGCTCCTATGTGATTTCTTTCTTTGGAACCGACTGGACAGAACGGTTAGCGTACTTTGAGAAATATGTGAACAAGAACGGAAATGGCTTTGAGAAGCATATGTAAATAACGGGGTAAACGGAGGTGGCACGAATACGCAATGAACCCTGCGAAATGCGCATACCTATGTACGTATGGGACTTGTTACGGAATGCGTATTTATAAAGGAAAAGTAACGCGAAAGCGTCACTTGAATATATGAATGTCTGGGGAACAGTAAATTAAATGATCTAAGGTGAAGCAGAAGTGAAAATGCATGTCGGTCCCTGGTCAATATGCGGTGGCTGACTGCTCAACATGGCAGAAAGAGCTTTCTTACGGTACATAAATGGTTGATGCAACCTTATATATATATATATATATAGGGATATAGATTAATAAGGCGTGCGTTTTTTATACATGTTGCTGTCAGAAACGGGAATGCATATATTTAATTACAAATATATGCATTCATAATATTGCAACGTTAACGTGAGTAGAAATGGCGTTGCTCCTCCAATCTATCCATGCTTATATCCTTATGTAGAAAGACATTTGTACGCGTGTTACGGTAACACTGACCATCAGTTCTATGCCATTAATTGGACGGCACGTTATTAGTCCCCGCTATGATTGCCTAATGAAAATCCCCGCAACTGTATGTCAGTGGACCAACGTATACACTCTTTTCATTACAGAGACATAAATGACCTTATGCGTATGTAAATGAGTAAATAATAAAGTGTGTACCTGTCGGCTTTCATGGAGTTCAACCGGTATCTGTAATGGTGCATCTCAAGGTGTCAGGAGTAAAGTAAGTGGGTTACGCCTTTAATTCATAATGTATTACTGTTTTATGAATAATACTAAGGGAAATTTATCACAACCAGTATATGCGGAAGTTAAAGGAAGCATAGGGAATAATAAGATGGCAAAAGGAAGAAGAAAAAAATCAATGAACGTTTTTGCGATGTTTTCATCCAAGTAGCCCACATATATACGCAAGACTATGGGTAGGTTTATGTTTCTTCGAACATGACGGGTACATAGTAAGGCCATATGATTGCCTCACAGGTGGCATTTGTTTGTTCACTGAACCGTCCTCCAGTGTGGACTGCGATTGGTTGCACGAACGATGCATGGAAAACTGTCATGGGTTCTATAGCAGCAGTGGCATAAAGATCAGTAAACAGGTGGATATTTTTGACTTCACTGCGGTAAAGGAACAGCGCTTAGTAAGCCTACTGATGTTCCGCAGGGAAGCGTAATTATGACCTACAGCGACAGATACGTTATCGGCACCAGGCGCCTACATGAACGGCCTTTTCCTTATGCTAATTGGGTTCTATTATATTTGCATCCGTATGAGCTCTGGGGAAGCCTCATACACTTGCTGCACATGTATTGAGGGCTTCTTATTAGTAGTGCTAAATAGGGTCGCAGAGCACTGGTGTCCTTATATGACCCAGCAAAATCGCCGTCGTTGGAAACATAGTCCTTAAATATGGGCGGTTACTAATACTATAATGGCACAGCAGCGGCGGTATAGTAAGCATTGCTAACGAAAGAAGAGAAGGCATCTGCACGCCGTCCGAAATGATTTTAACGGTCCCCAGCGCAGCTGCATTAATTCGGCCCCTATGGAGTTAGCAATGACTGGTCTCACAGGCGTTCTTGACAGACAGTACATAAGTCGCCGTAGGTCTTACGTTGCTGGTAGCATAATCGGTACGGGATAGGACTGCGCTGTAGGCGGAGCGTGCCTCCATAACAAGTGATTATGCAATGCATATAGGTCTCATAGAAGGTGTAATTGTTGCTAGGGGAAATCACAGTGGTAACCTTAGGCATTGCGACAAAAAGAACGTAAGTATTGGGTTTTGTTAACGCTACTGATACAACTGGAACGAAGGCACATGGCTTTTCCTTTGTTTCCGTCATTGTATGCAACTGCGTTGAATGCATTATGCTGAGTACTCGTGACAATGTAGGAATGGTAACGAAAAAGAGACAGAAGTGGAGAGCTGACGTCTGTGCCGATTCCGAATATTCACGTCATCATGGCGAGCGTGTGAGGCGCTCTTGACCCACAAAGCGCGAACACTGAGGAATGGTAAATAGAAATTAATTCCGTAGACACATGAAAGCAATATGCATAGATGTAACGGTGGGTTGACTTACTCAGTCACATAGAAGCAATGTAGCGCACCTCCCAATAGCGGAGTGTATGGTTTACGTTATCAATGGCTTGGACAAAATTAAAAGGAAATAAAAAATAACGTAGTTCGGTGGTAAACGTTGGATAAATTTTCATTTCCGTGCCACCCGTCAACAGGAGAAGAGGGTGCATACAGGCGACTGAGCCATCGGAGTTACCAATGCCACCATTGATAAAGTTTTGGCCTGGCATTGTCACCTACCTTGTCACGAATCAGGAATCCTACGAAGACAAGAATTAGGTAACACGGAAATGTCGTGCTATCGGTAAAACAGAGATGACGTGTTCAGTTACGTGATATGCTTAAGGAATGTAGAGAAACCTAATTCTACTGCGCAGTATCATATCCATGCATCTTTTGAAGCGGGTTCCACAGTATTATCTTACTGCAGCGCTGCGTTGCCTAACAATCTTTCCTGGTTGCCCAACGAGCCATAAGGCACTCGTTATTGTGTAGCAGTGCATCCGCGCGCCCACTGCTTGTCTCACTGACGCCTGCTTTCCTGGTCTCAGTGGTGCGGATCAACTGGAAGAGCTTGACGTAATTTCTTACTGATCCAGCCTCCTACATTCCTTGGGCCCAGTGATAAAGCAGGGTTCCTTGTCATCACGTACGCTGTGCTTTACTTCCCGCCAATAGTCCGACTGGCTCATATCCAGCCTGGAGGTTTCTGCTAGATTCCAAAAGGTCCACGGACATCTCGGACATAGTGACTGGTGCCGTGACGGTTGAAAGTGACATAAGCAGGTGCTACGGCGTCGTGCCTGGCGGCCGGTATCCTATGCCGCTGAAGGTCATTGTCATAAAAACGACAACGCAAACGTTTGGTATGCGGTTGGGCTAGATAGGCTTGCCTGACCTAGGAGAGACAGCTTTTAGTTACCAATCGGAGGGGGCGCTTGGTGCGCCACCCGGTAAACTTCATGGAGAAATGATAGCGTACCAAGAAATGAGCATAGTCGACACAGGTGCTCCAGTTCGACCGGCTATCCATGATGGAAGCACGCCATCTTTACCTTATGGCTATGTGGTCAACTTGGGTCCATTGTTGGCCGGCTACAGGAGGACGTCAAGTGGCAATTCGGTGCCACATGAATTCAGCTTGTACGAAAGGCGCGAAGGTGGAACGGTGTCAGAAGCCTTGGAAAAGTCAATAAACAGCACGTCCACTGCCTTCCCGCAATCAACGGCTTCGGACCAGTGTTCACGAGCGGTGCATAATGAAGGAGCACATTAGTAAGTACGCCAACATCTGGCACGTCTGTTGAGTTGTTTGTATACAGCAGAATCAAACCAGGGCGGCTTTGCCATAGTTTTATTCCTGCCAGAGAGTGGTATATGGGGGAGAGAGCGCTTACGTAAGCATGATTTAAATCTGCCCCAGGAAGTTTGAATGTCGTCACTTTCCAAAATGACACAAGGCGACTTGGCGGCTTCGGCTTTCATTGTCTGAAAGTCACCGCGCCATATAGTTGGAACTCGGTCGAGATGATCATTAGTCTGAAGACTAACAGCGCACTTACATGAGAGACATGCGTGGTCCCCAGCACCGAGAGGTGATTTGTATACAATATCCGTGACAAAAGCAATGGATTTAGCAAAGATCAAATCCAAGAGGGTCAGGGTTTGGACTCATCATGAATCTAGTAGGCCGATCTACAAATTAATGCAGGGAAGCGTGCAAGGCCAGCTTGAGAAACTACGTAGCCAAGCACCTTGTAACAGCGTCACAGCAGAAATTCTGCCAAGCAAAGTCGGGAAGATTGAAGTCCCTCATCACTAAACACCTATTTGCCGATGCTCGAGGATGAAATCAACAAGCAACTTAGCAACGCTGTCGAGGCTTCTATAGACCAGCACAACTTTAAGTTGCGCGGAGGCAATACACACGTTAACTGCGAGTGCCTCAACACTACCCTCTGATGAGCTGAAACTATACGTGGTAAAGACAGTAAGTGCGGAGTTAACATACAAAACTACGCTACCTCCGCGTCGATCTGAGGTGCGGCCACATCTCAGCAGTGCGTAGCCTGGCAAGCACACTTCACTCTCCATGACGTCGGTGGACAACCACGTTTCAGTGAATGTGAGAACATCTGGACGGCAGTCGTCGACAAGTCGCCGACTTCGCACAGCTTGTTTCCAGGCTACGCTCAATGCTTAAGATCACCTGAAGGGATTTAACATTGTGAGTCCGGGATCGTGCGCCACTAGAACCGGCTCTGGTAGGGCGGAAGTGGACCCTCGAATCAAACCCCAAAAACCCACCAAGCGGAGACCCTTTACTCCTGCGTCACGGCGGGCTTTGAGATCCTTCAGAGCCCCCGCAATTTCAGCCTATCCGCGCAATGGAGATCTGGGTGCACAATGACACCAGTGCCCCTGACCTTAAAGGCGAAACGTAGAAAGGCTTGGCGCTGCTCCGGAGTGGACAGAACAACTCGCACCAAGCGAGGGCGAGACTTGTCAGCTGGCAAGTTACCGAGTCTGGTTAGTTTGCGCACGGTCTTGCCGGGAAGCAGGGAAGGAGGAGTTTGGTAACGCATATTCTAAACCACATATGGTCATCTAACATACGGTCTTTTGGAGAAGAGCCGATGACTCAGTGGCATTCCTAAAAATAACACTGCAGTCAATATACGAGTCTCGGCGAAGCGGAGTATTTACCGAACGCTCCATGGACGTCGAAGGTCTCAGGTTAGTGTCCGTTTTCATAGACTGTAGTGTTGTAGAGGTTTCCCGCTGCAACGATTCCCCAGTAGTAGAATTTGAGGAGGAGGAATAGGCCGCCTTGGGTTTTGCCGCTTTTTTAACTCTCTTTTGCCTTGTTTCGACAAGGGCAGAAACCTGCTGCCGTCTTTCGCTAACAGCCGAATCAAACACCCTGCCTGAGGGTTCATTACTAACAAGGTCGTTGCTAACAGGTAAACTGACATTCGACAGTGAAGAAATAGATGCAGGATCTGACAATTTGCCAGCGTCTTCTGGCAAGTTAAACGCAGACATCAAGGAAACCCCTCTTTCTCCTGCGTTTCCGTTAACCGCGTGTTCTGTGGATATAGCCATGGCTTCACAAAATAGATACCATGAAAATGACACAAATGGGATTACCCTCGTTCGTAAAATTTAACCTTCAACATGAAAGAGAAATGGGCCTCGCAATCCAGCGTCCTGTAACGGTGTAGTATTTATTATACTGTAAAAATAGCAACCTGCAGTTCCGAGGAACGTTGCTGCGCCTGCCATGAACACAGGGATACTGCATGTACCGGTACCGGTACTCGTCTGGCAACCCCTTCCACTTTTGCCGTTCATAATGCTGTGGAGTCATGGCCGTATGCTTGCAAAAAGCTGTAGCAGTGGCAAATGTCTTTACATCGGACTCAATTTCACCAAAATTCCGATAATAATACGCACCAAAAGACATAACCTCCCCGATGCATCCACCATGATGACAGTTACAAATGTGGCGCCAAGTGATTTCCAGTACGCCTGTAGTCTATCACAACAACTAACCATGAGAACCACATTAACCTTCTTCAATACAAAACATTCACCGAGTTAACATATGCATATTATATATATACAAACCGCCATCTAATGGCACCCTCTCCACTCGGCCTAGCGTACCTACCAAACCAAACCCGCTGCTAGGCAAATCTCAGATATGAGAGTCCCGATCCGGCATGATTGCTAGTGAGATGTCAAAAACCCCGCTGTGCAAACTCACCATCCAAATCGGTCAACAACATCAGGAGTTTATATTATACAACAGAAAATGGCCCATCATCATTTACGTAAAAGACAAGGCCTTCGCTAGAGCAAAAGAGACTTGACGTTGTCACGTAATGGACTGGTTAGGTACACAATTATATTCGGGAAACCATAAGCCAATCAGAGCTTGTTATATTTTTACATGCGTACTGTATGTATGTGCATCTTGAGCTGCTCGTGTATTATTAATTTTAGTTGACCAGTCGTTAGATACATTAAAAATTCTGAAGTTAAACGACAGAAGACTATATTTAGGTGAATGTGTGTAAAGCAAGGATATGTGAAACAAGCAACTTTCCGAATACCAATTTCTTAATGCACTGAAAGTAGTATAATGGAAAGAATTAGCACTATATTATAAATAACTATTGCGCCAGCAGTAATCCAGAGCTCGCCATCAAAAAGAGATTTTAGGTAGCAGCTGTCCTGGAAGAGAACGTCAGGAAATGTACATTATTAAGAAGACTAACTTCCATAATGTTTGAAAGGAATTCTGGACAAATTTTTGAAGGCATCTTGCTTGTAAATTAATGTTCCTTATTGCCATTTAAACGAACTAATATTTTTCCATTATTACTTCGCAATGTACGTTCTCAAACTGCAATTTGTGCGGATATACCTGAATGGTCGAATATTTCGGGAATATTGAGAGGTTGCCATAACTAACGAATGCTGGCGACTCCAAATGTATAAGTGAATTGTTATGGCCATTCAAGCGATCGCCTACTGGGGAGGGGCTTCAACACACATTATTCCGTCGATGCGTTTCATTCGCAATTCCACCTCATAGCTGATTTTGTTTCTGTGTGACTTTTAAAGCAAGTAAGCCATCACCTGTCTAACATATCGTTAGGACTTGATTTCTGTGTATTCGTTGTAGACAACCTAGCCAGCTAGCACGCAATACCAAGCGCTTTTAGGGACAAACACTTCTGTCGCGCCAGGGAAAAAAATGTAATGGGCCTTACATGGGTCTAACGATTAGCCAGGATAGCCTTAATCCGTCAAAACAGGAGGCTGACCCAGCTGTGGCCGACAACGAAGTAAAGAAGAATATAAAAGTATATAGGTAGAAGGGTAGTGAAAGCAACACCATATAATAACGTATAAATAACATGTTTTGCTTCTGCCTACGTAAGCACGATAGAGCAACTTGTAGGTGGTAGGTGTAGAAAACAGTTGAATGCCCGGATAAACTATATACAAGACAATGCGAGAAGGAATTTCCAAAACATACTAAGTGAAAGAAGAGATGTAAGTTGAGTACCTGAGGTATATGGGGGTAGAATAGCATTAGGCTCCCTTCATTTATAAACCGTGGTTTACTTAACTAAGATTTTGTGAGATGCAGTTGCAAGGAAATGATTGCTTGGATTCCTGCATTAGCTGTTAAATTATCTGTGAACATTGAACAATGAACAATGATTTATAACGGGTAAAAAGCATATGCTTGACAGGTCCCGTAGGGTGGTTGGAGCAATAGATACAATGGAAGGATAATCGAACAAGTAAATCGTCTTTTAAGCCGCTACAGATTTCAACGCACCACTTCATAATGATAGTTTGAAGTATGGACTGGATGTCTGCACCCAAAGTAGAGCTGTTATATTACAGCAGATATGGAAAAAGAAATCAAAGGAACGAATAACGCTCACTCGTATGTTGCTTCCGTTGAGAGATGTGGTACGTTACTACAGTTTGTATACATCCATGCCGCTCATTGGGACACTTCTGTATGTAATATCACCGCCACTTTGCGGTGAGGGTCAGTAACCTCATGGTTTGGGTCTCGTTATTTCGTCCTCCGAATAGGACGTGCTATGCCAAATAATGCAAGTTGGAAAGTGTGTCATCTAGGCGTTTTTTAAATGGTGCCAATGTGGAGGCAAGGACGACGTGAGTGGGGAGCGCATTCCAAGCACGGGACACACGGAGTGAGAAAGAGTTTCGTCGGCAATCAAGTCGGCTGTAGTGTGTAGCCAGTTTGAGCTGATGACCTCTCAGGTTGGTATTTTGGCTCAGCTGCAAGAGACTGCGACATGGGTGATTTGGATTCATCAGTATTATGTAGACCATGATGAGGTCTCCTCGGTGACGACGATATTCACCACTGTACAATCCCAGAGACTGCAGTCTGCGTTGGTAGGGGATGTAAAACAGGCCTCTGACGAGCTTCGTTGATCTACGCTGTAAAGCTTCATGTGCACTAATGTCGCGCTTGCGCCAGAGACGCCAGGCCTGCATCGAATACTCCAAGTGGGGTCTCACGTAGGCGCTCAGCATTTACGGAAATACAGATGGCTCGAATTTTCCAAAAGCCCTCCGTAAGAGTCCGAGATGTTGACTGGCCTTTTCCGATGCCTTTGCAGCTTGTCTGGAGCAGCCCAGGTCGTCCTGCACGAGCACGCCGAGGTCGCATTCCTGGGAGGCATGTTGCAACGGCTGGTCCCAGAGTAAGTATTCATGAATGAGCTGGTGGCGTAAGCTCACGACTTTGCACTTGGCGACATTGAAGTAGAGCATGTTTTCAGATGACGAAGTGTACGTCCTGTCCAGATCGCTCTGCAGTGTTGTGTGATCGTCCTCTGTCCGGATGTCATGCCAAATTTTGACATCATCTGCAAACAGAAAGAAGTTCGACTGTAGTACACTGGCAAGGTCGTTAATGGATGTTAAAATAAACGTGGCCCCAGTACTGACCCTTGTGGCACACTGCACTGGACGTCAATTGGGTCGGACATGGAGCTGCGGACTCACACATTCAGCTGACGTTGAGTGAGAAAGTTGGCGATCCAACCAAGCACAGGGTCACCGATTCCGTAGCCTCGAAGCTTGTGTAGGAGGATGCGGTGGTCCAAACGATCTAGCGCCTACGAGAAGTCCAGGTAGACAACGTCGACTCCAAACCTAGCATCAGCTGACTCCGTCCAGCTTGCTCGGGCCAGCAGCAAGTTTGTGATGCAGGAGCGATTTCGGCGGAATCCGTGTTGCTGTGGCACTATGATATTGTTGTTCTCCAGATATCCCATCAGCGCCTCCGCAATTATACGTTCCATTACTTTGGATAAAACTGGGAGGAGAGTGATTGGACGTTAGTTCGACGGCTCCGCACGATTACCGCTTTTGTAAATGGGAGTGACTAGCCCATGTTTCCACATTGTGGGAATCAGCATTTCGTCAAGACAACGTTGAAAGAACCGAGCTAATGGTTCGGCAATGTTTAGGGCCGCTGCCTTCAACGCCTTCGGTTTAATATCGTCTACGCCTAGCGAGCTATGCACACGCAACGACATTAGCGTTTTCAACACATTGGTTGCCGTGAACGATACGTTGGGTAAACCTGGGAACGGTGAGAGCTCTGTCAAAATCAGGTGAAGGGATTGTTCACTAAGGAAAGTATTGAGGAAGTGTTAACGAAACACGTTGGCCGCGTCCTGTGCAGTTTGCGCATGACCATCTGTTGCACGCAAGACCGGGATCCCGCGCTGCACTCTACGGAGTTTGTTGATATGTCTATACAACAGCTTTGGATTTCTGCTAAATTTCGCCGCTAAGTTCTGTTGGTGCTGGAGTTTGTCTTCGCGAATCAACTTGACGCGGTGGTTTCGTTGAGTTGTGTAGACTCCCCAGGTCAGATTACTTGGGCAAGCTTTGTAAGCCTGCCAGGCCGAATCTATTAAGGCCATACATTTTCTCGTACGGCTTCTTAGGAACGAATCCACTTGCTTCGAGCGAAAGGCCTTGCGTTCTGATGCATTTGCCACTAGCTCAGGGAAGTTGGTGACAAACACCATGCAAGCCCCATCGGGCGGATTCTCGGTCAGGAAGGACCAGTTGGTGTCTTGAACAAGGTTAGACAAGATGTCGTAATGTGTACCCATATAAGTTTCCTCGTCGTTCTCTCTAACGTGCTCCGAATAACAGATGTAACGAAAGTGCAACGTCGCGTGATCACTACGACCTGGTGGTGTAGCTATGGTAACGTTGTCAATCATTAGTTCCTCGTTGGTGAGCACAAGGTCCAAGACAGATGGGTGTCACCCGTTCTGAAACGAGTGGGGGAGGTGACGTTGTTATACAATGGTACAACGGTAATCCGTTCTTGCATATCAGCCTTGAACTGTTCGCTGGGCGATGCTGGATATTCGAGTGCGTGCAGATTGAAGTCCCCCACCAGAAGAACGTGAGTGTGTGGACGTGTCAATACTCGTTTCATCGCAGCAGCAAGGCCTTGCTCCATTTCCAAGATAGACATTGGAGGACGGTAAACTATTGCTAGCAAACACACATCGCCACGTCTCAGGTGCATACGACACCAAAGAGAACCGTTGATGTTTGCTTCTGAGTCATCATTGATCTCAACATGTAGGTCGGATCGATAATACAAAAGCACTCCTGCTCGTCTGCTAGGCCGATCTTTTCGTAAGGAACTCATGCCAGGTAGCGCAATCTCGGCATCCGCGAGTTCCCTGCTCAGCCGGGTTTCGGTGACCATAACTAGGTCCCAGGGCGCGGAGACCTGGCGAAATCGAAGTTCGGTTAGCTTGCTGAGAAGACCTTGTGCATTAGTATAGAAGCAGGTGAGGGCATCGGTGGTTAGAAGAGTGTTGGTAGATGCTTGTTTTCGGTTGGAGTTTACGCCGACCCTTGTGGGGTCGGCTGCCGGTAGTTTTTGTAGGACCGAGGCTGCAGACCATAGGGCCAGTTCAGGTAGTTGTATTGAGCTCTCAGCGCTAACAAGTGGGTGACCAACTTGTCCCACTTCAGCCGGCAGCGTGTTTTGGCATTGTCTCTGGTCTGAGCTACATGGCGGCAGAATTGTATTGGTACGTTGCTTGCTCAGTGTGACATGGCCTGTTGGTGGTTCAGTGCCCATCGACTTTATGCGTATTTCGGATGATAGCATTTGGCGCATTTTGCGCCACGTATTGACCACATATTCTACCATCATTTCGGAATGCAACGATATTTTCATCACTCGGGGACCACATCCTTTGTAGTCAGGTGAGAGTGGTAACCTTGATGTCGAAGTAGCAATAACGTTTTCGAGTGAGAGCAGTTCGCGAATAAAACGCCATTCATCCCAGTCATGCGCTTTGGCCTCTAGGTCGCTTGAGGTCTTGAGCTCGGGGACTTTGTGAACAAGAACAAATTTGGCGTCTTGTCGTTTACGGAAGTCGTCCGAATTTTGTTTGCGTTTTTGACGTTCGCTCCAAGGAACATCTGGAAAGATTCGAACTGTGCATGATGTGGTACGGAGGCGAGTAACTGACAAGTGAACTTCCTCTGCATCATCAGCTGATTGTAGTGTTACCTGGAGTAAACGTGGATCACAATAGTGTATGGCGTTTGGGTGACGGACGAGACGCATCATCATGACTGGTTTAACTTGAATCTCCATCAGCTGACACAGGGAGTCCCACTGTTTTTTGTCGTCCAATATCTTATCTTTTATAGAGTTCGCCCCGGATTCAGTCACACTGGAGCATATAACTGTCAAGGGATTATGGTGTTTTTTAATGTCCACCTTCTTGTGAGGACCAGTAACTGGTTTTCGCGCTTGTGTAGATGATGAAGTCTTGTGTCCCGTGGTGGTAACGATAGTATTAACTTGTTTGGCAGCGGGTTGCGTAACGATGAAAGGGGCCTCAGCCGTATGAGTACTGACAACGGACGCGTATGTTGTCGTCCCTTTTACAGCGTTCAGCGTGGTGGGTGGTTCTGGTGGAGAGTGTGCAGTGAACGCGTCTTTATTAGCAGCCGCTACTGTCGCGGTGACTAACACTGGAACATTGTTCTTACACCGTTCTGGATTGGAGCATGATGTTGAGCATAGAGCTTTATGTACAGAGTTATCTGGGTCATATGGGACAGCTTTCACTGCTGTTGCTTGATCTACAATCTTTGGTGGGAGGATGCCTTCTGGTTATTAACAAGTGCAGTGGTCATCTTTTTCACTGCATGATCAGGGACCAAATTTCCGTGCAGATAATACTAAAAGTCGGATTTGGCATGAAACAAATTGTGTTGGTATAGATAAGTTAAGAAAGCTCTATTTCTTACTCTTCGCCAGCCGAAGTGTGTGCTATTAGTTAAAGCAAATTGCTTATCTGTTCTGCGTAGCGCGATTCCATTGAGCAAAACCTGTGTCTTCTTACTCATGCATATACAATTTAGGACCAAAGCTAACGTGAGCTTAGGCAAAGGTAAATTGTTAAATCTGTAGTTGCCAGGTAAACTAACAGGCTAAATATGTAAGCAAATTCAAATAGGCCGTGTTAAAATATCTTACCTATTGAGACAGCACCTAAAGTATATTACTTTGGATCAGTTTCAAATTTGTGTTGCATCTTAGCATTGAACGTGCTTATCAAATTAGCCGAACGTGCCATGTTGCACAATTAGTTGTTAGTTAATATAAACTAGAATCGTTTGCCTCCACCGCTGGTGTGTCCGTGTCAACTGGTCATGTTGACTTTCACTGAGAAAAGAGACGAGAAAATGGAAATTTTATCTTAGCGTGTAGGCAAACACATTTAGAAAATTTGAGACCTTTTGGTCCTTAGTATTTTCGGTATTCACTATAAATGCATCACTAACAACGAGCAGGCTAACATGCGCATCTATTTAATGAAGCCGTTCTCGCTGCTGAGCCGCAATGCACACAAATAATAAATTTCGTTATCACGACTAGACAAAGCTGCAAGTATTGATTACTCACAGCGTTCATCAATCAACTTGTCGGTCATCCACAATATATATATTACAACACTGCTGAAACATCCTTTGCTATATACTAAACAGTGAACAAACAAAATGGCAGTAAATGCCAACAAAATATTTTTTAAGATGGGTATTACCAAAAAAGAACTAATGACTTTAACTGACTCTACTGATATACAACATACGGTTGTTTTTGACATGACTATGCTCCTAGTATATATCTTCTGGTTTATGGCCAAATATGTTGTTACATTGTCTAATCATGTTATGCTTTAAGAGAAATGTCTCCGAAATTGTTTTACTCGTCCTGGCCAATCTACATCTTTGGGCTAAATGTAGCAGGATTTGGTGAACAAAACCGTTAAATTTTTAACAAGCAGCATTCTACGTAACCGTAACCAAAACTTTTTCCTCACGGTTTTTGATTGATTGCTTACGTAGCTAATATATGATGGAATTCTTAACCTCGGAAAAACAGCCGATGTTTTCAATGGTAGCAACCTACAAGACAGTGCAAGTTATGCCGCGCGTCCACCATCCTCACTGCTCTGTGGAATAGGCTACTGAATGGCTGGTACAAGAGGCTAACGCTCATAAGATAATCCTTCTTCAGAAAACCTATGAAATGCAACTTGGTGACGAGCTCTAATATGGCGAAATGATAGTGTGGTGTTTTATGGACAGGTGGTGAGACAAGACGGCTAACGAGTCGCTTCGAAAATTTAGAAAAATTTCATCAAATATACTGCGTTGCATCTGGATTTACAAATCTGAATGTGCAATCTTGTTGCCTATAGTCATCCTAACACTAGGTATCCTGTTGTTTGGTTTCCGTATCAGACGCAATAACTTCCGATGGTCAACAGCGGCTGGGGCTGTTTCTAATACTGATGTAGCATGAGACCACCGGTTTTGCGGTTGCTGGTCAGGATAGCACGGCGTTTGCCTTGAGATTTTTGCGAGCCTTCTGTGCTCGTTTCATGCTGCAACATGCCAGCTAACAGCGAAGTGTTCCAGAGCACTTGTAGTGCCTCGATACCCAGGGGGCAACTTGATTTGCCACATGTAGACATGCTTGCTGCTACTATCTTTTGGCGATTATGAGATCAGTAATATTTAGCAGTGTTCAGTGGGCGCATATTCGGCCCGGATGACGGTGTACATTGATATACCTTCAGAACACTAGTTGGATGGTGTCTATGCGCCCACACCGACGTTCCGAACCCCACCGAAACCTACTAAAACGTCAGTACAAACGAGAGCGAGACCGACGTCCATGCCCCTGCTCCGTAAATTGCGAAAGTTATGGACACCGGCCCTCCAGTGTTAACTGATGGCAATGAGATAGCTGTGCGTCCATAAATGGCCCGATGCTAGTCTGCGCCATGGCACTCTCTTGCGGGTGCTAGGTCGAAAATTTGTGCTCGTGAAAAAAGGCGGGCATTTCTACACAGGTGTCTCTGCGCGGCTCCAAAGCCAGGAACCAGTCAGCCAATGGAACTGCTCACTTGGATCCAATGGATAAGGGCGGCTTCAGCCCGGGGATTCAAAACAGTGCCGACGCAAATCGACCGGCATTTACGGCTGCGTCATCTTCAGATAGGCGCAAAGATATTGTGCCGCCAGTGTCACATGTGAGGGATCGCAGGTTATTCAAGGGGCCAATATTGGACAAATTTAAAAATTATAGCACCTGTAGTAGATGACAAAAGCCTAACTAAAACGGTGTCTCTACAGGTTACTGTTTGAGCATTTTTATTTCAAAGCATAAAAACCTAATGATGAAACATGTAATTTTTTACATGCAATTCCTCACAACCCTTAACAGGCTTGTCAGCGTTATTAGCGTGTAGGTTATTTACTCATTTCATTAAATATCAACCAACTTCCAATACTACATGGCATTAGCAGCTCCATCTACTGGATCGCAAAGCGTAGGAATTATTCCATCGCATTACAAGTTAAATATTTTACCGGTTTTTGAGACTTGTCAGCTATCCGATCGCATCGGCTAACCAATGTTGTCGGTCGACGGCTACCGATCTACTGTGCTGTTCAGTCATTTGTCTCCCTTGTCACGAGCAACACTCCGGCCAATATCCAGGATTACAACTCACACAGTCATTCATCTGACCATGCGGCGTTTGCACGGTCGTGTGAACCGAACCAAGCGTGCAGTGCATCTAATTCAAGTTCGGGCAGATCGGTTGCATCGCGTTCCTCTCACTCCACAGGGTAGTGTGATCAAGAAGCGACGTGGACCAATCCATCCGTTTGAGTAAATTGCGCAACCGGGCAGACGGAAAAGCGCGCCATGTCACCTAGCTTACAGTGCAAGGCAGCAACACTGCCGAGTAGCAGTATGCAAGTAGGTGCGAAGCCAAAATGCCTTCCTTCGGAAAGACAACAGAATGTAACCGATTATTCAAATTTAGTACTCTGCAAAATGTGCAAATCATTCCCAACAAAACGCGACAGATGCAAACAGCTCCCAAGATGATCGCTAGTTTTGTACTGGGTGCTCAAATATCCCAGTAGTTGAATGTTTACCACTCTTAGGCTAATGGTGCGACCTACTAAAAGTAAAGTTAAACTACAAACGAACGCTAAGATTATATCAGTGGAAGCGGGTACGCTCCAAGATAACACAGTGACTTTAACGGTAAGCGTTGGCGCCAAATATTCTCTGTTCGGAGACAGAGTGACATGTTTGTCATTGTTGTTATCTACTTTAAATTTGGAGGATCACCATGCGAAAATAGCTCGTACCTTTGATAAAAAAACGGTATTCAGGAGCACAAATTAGTGCAACACCCGAAGCGTGGGATCGAACAAATTTAAGCGATCTTGACAACTTGTATCTTCAACAAGTGTGGGACAGTCGAAACCGAGTCTTATAAGTCTGCAAACCAAGGGTATCCGGTCGGGTTTAAATTCCGTAAGACTACAGTCACATTTGCAGCGATCGCTGCAAAAGTCCCTAGGGGTATTGCATTTAGTGTGGACACTGTTGCAAACACCTTTAAGGCTAATAGAGCAACAATAAATAGACCATCATCAATTGGTATAAAGCTAGGCCAAACGATCACCAGACCACTGCCGGGTTCCGCCCCCATGACTTCAGGAAGCCAGCAGCAAGTACCACTTCGCCGTTGGTGACAGCCGCGAACCTGCGTGATTGGTGTTGGCCATGATATTGTCCGGCTCAACTTCCACTACCATGCCAGTTACGAACAGTGCAGAATTAGCGATGAATTAGCGATTAATGCGAAAACCCTCACTACGCATCAATACTAGAAAACCTGTCCGTATATCTTCTAACTGCTATGCGGTGCATTAGCGCCGCGCGAAAACTCCTAGCTCGTTATGCTAGCCATTGTCTTCTACACAGTTCGTACCTGGCATAACATTGGAAGCTGAGGCTGGCTATGTTCATAGACAACTGTAATGCACGCAGGTCCGCGGCTGTCATTCATGGCGAAGTGGTACTTGCTGCTGGCATCCCGAGGTAATGGGGCGGAACCGGACAGGTGTTTACTACAGGCGCACCAATGACGATTCCCATAAGGTCAAAGCGCCGGCAACTGGAGCTTTTTTAGACTAGCCTAAGCCTGCTGATTGAGAGCGGTGCTGAAGAATTAGCTGATGTATGCCAAAATCCTCAGTACTCATCAGTATCATACGTTTAATGACGTCATTCCCATTAGTTTCTTTAATTGATTACATTCACACTGGAAATGTACGTGTTGGTTATAAGGGGAAGTTGTGCGCACTGTCATTTATTGCATAGGAAGGCGACGAATAACCACAAGTTATAAGGTGAGGCTGGCCGTAGTTCAGTCTGCTTGCACTAATTTGGCTTCACATGCATATTTGGTGAAGCTTTGACAATCTAAAGCAAATGGTCATTGAGCTTGTAGCCACATGGTTTGAACCGTTTACATGGAAATTGGACATAGCGAAATTTAGGATAAGCGGCGCAATACAGTTAACCGGCGGCTTGTGACCGTGCTCGGCCATACTTCTTGGATATGTTCTGAAATCCCATTGGACACCAACTCAGTTTGGTCGACGCAAGTGCTACTGCAATTACAGTTTTATATGTAGACAGCCAATGATAATGCTCAACACACCTAAATTCAGCATATAGTTAGTTCGTACACTCTAAACTGCAGCTTTTTGGTGTGCTGGATCGAAAGCCTACACAAGTACCAATTCATCGGCGAACATAATATGGCGACCATTGGTTAAACATATGCATGACATTTTTAATGTACAAAAGGGATAGAAATCTGCCATGGACACTGCCTTGAACAATGCCACTTGTTACCTAGCTGCTACAGGACAAGTAGTTATTGATCCTGAGTGCTTGAGTTTTATCGCGATGTGGTGTATCCTAAGGGAATAGACGGTCAAATATACAAAATGATACCGATGTAACCATAACTTAATCAAGTGGTACCTATTTAAAGGCCCCGCATGTCGAGTAAAAAAATGCCATAAGGTTTACCAACACCGATAGATTTTTTGATGTTTATTAAAACATTTTATGGCAATATGACTGGCTAGAACAATCTTTTGCCGTATTAATACGGTTTTCGCAGAGCAAAAATTCGTAATTATTTTACGGTAAATAACTATACATTGGTTAACCTTAGGATAGAAATACAAGGGTGCTATTACCGGGCTACATTTAGCAAGGAATATTTCCTGTTTCTTAGATCTTACTACTGATCCGAATCTTTCGCACGCATGCTAGTATAACTTACAGCAAAATTTGGCCTTAGTCACTCTTGCTGGAAGCCTAATTTTGCATGCGACCAGGCTGTGCCCACTAACCCTAAAGAAATCTAGCATGGTGAGGTTTCCAATAGAAATGTGCAAGGTAAATATAAGGTCAAGCATATCCACAATCCTTGTCGTAGACGAAGCGTATTGAACAAAGACTGATGGGCATAATTTGTAGAAAAGTCTGGCAGTATACGTGGTAAGGTGTTGCAATGTCCGCTTATTTCTTTGATATGCAAATTGCCTTCAACCTACTTAACACCCACTGCGTACTCTGAGATGTATTCAAATATTTCGGTAAGTCGTCAAATACTGCGATTGCCTCCGTGTGGCGGATTGTATCCAGCCGATGGAGTTTGAAACTATCTACTACTGCACCCATGCAGACTGAGTCGGTAGGTTCGCAATAATTTGTTTATATAAAGGTGATAAATAAATCATTTCAGCAACAACTAATTCAAAACCCTGCCCTGCAAATGCGACGGCTGCCTGCGTCGATGTTATATACTGTGACATGGCAGCGGGGCTGCGACGTAGTCGCAGCACCGTCACTCCGCAAAACCTAGTGCGCAATAAACAGTTTCCTGTCATTTTATAGCATGATTCCCGGCTATCTTTGTGGCTTTGCAGTTTGGTGCATTTCTGTGCAAATGTGATATTGCATTTGTTTAAATGTGTCAGAAGTCAGATACGCACCGTTACCCCGCAAAACCTAGTGCGCGATAAATAGTTTATGGTCATTTTATGGCATTATTCCCGGCTATCTTTATGCCTTTGCAGTTTTATTTAAATCTCTGCAAATGTGTTCTTGCAATTGTTTAAATGTGTCGGAAACCAGATACGCGGTAGAAACAGTATTTTCGAAATCGTACGCCATGGAGTCTGATTTCCGGCGAATCATTTTTGGGCGTTCTTTTGACAGTTTTGACGAGTTTAATAGGTTGTTTTCAGACTTTGTGCTTCTTCATTACGTCAACTTCGTACGCTACAGCAGCAAAAAATCTAACCTATCACGGGTGAAGTACGACAAGATGATCTATCGATGTGTCCGCTGCGCTCGGCGGAAGTCAAAAAGTACAGGAGTGAGACGTGTTTAGTTGGATTTCGCTTCTATTATTTTACATCTTTCAGCTCACGTGATACTAACTGCCAAGCTCGCGTTAACCTCATTAGAAGGGGACGCAAGCTGAAAGTCACAACGTTCGATCTGTCTCACAATCACCCAGTTAATCGCCTTCTCTTTGAGCGACACCCCATCAATCGCCGTCTGACGGACGATGAGTTCACTCAGTCCGTAGACCTTTACCGCTACAACACCCCAACAAGCGACATCAAGCAGTTCGTCGAGGTTCGATTCGGAAAGCATATTACCAGCGATGATGTCCGCGATGTTCGTCGCAAACTGCGACCTGGCGTTGAGTGTAAGTTTATTTTGATAGTTTTTATTTCCTGCAGTAAAATTGCATCAGGTTATCAAGTCTATGGAAGAAGAAGGAGTTGCGCGAATTATTTCTGAGGAAGGCTTGTGCACACACGTATTATTCGCTCGGCGTCAACAAATAGAACTTTTCCGCCGATTCTCGCATGTCGTTTGTGTAGACGCTACTCATGGCACTAACCGTTTGAAGTAAGAATTGATAGCGGGCTTACTTGTTGCTTGCAGCTTTAAGCTATACCGGTTTTTAATAACTGACGGCATGGGATATGGTCGGCCAATATTTTATGCGTTTCTGCGTCGGGAAGATTACGCATCATTGCTTACGTTGTTCGAAGAGTTTCGGGATATCATGGGTCATGATATTCCCGTCCGCACAATAATGATGGACAAAATGGCCGCTCAAATACGTGCGGCGCGCGCCGTTTTTCAATGCGACATTTTGTTGTGTTACTTCCACATCCGCCAGGCCATCAGGAAGCATGTAAGTAATAAATCTTCGTTTCATTCTGTAGACAAACATTAACCGGTCGCGTTATCTGTTTCATCTCATGGCAACTTCTGACACGGAGACGGAGTAAAAGCACTTTATATATGTAATATGCTTGTTTTATATTTCAACAAGATTTGAAGCTCCTTCAAAGAACAGACCCCCACTTTGTGCGCTACATTACGTTGTACTGGTTGTACATAAAACGCTCGTGGGCGAAACACGCACAAGCTGGACTGGTGCATTTTGGCAATACAACGAACAACCGAGTTGAGGATGCCAACTTGGGATTGAAGTAAGTTACCCATGAATCGGATGGCCTTGTTGCAGCCGTTCGCAAAGTCTGGGCGAATTCGGAAGTTCTCCTGAAGGAGTCCCAGATGCATGCCGCGTTTTTCTGTGACAGGCGTCAGCTACTAGAAGGCAGCGCACATGTTCCTCGCGTAGTTTGCCTCTTAACTACGTACGCATGCAACTTAGTGATGCGCCATTTAGCACAACCCATGTTACAAGCAGTTTACTCGGACCTTGGAGATGGAGTAGTATGTGAATAAAGATTTCTGACGCTTCCAGTTTGAGATATCGCACCAGGGAAACCTCTTCAACTCCGATTGCTCCTTGGGAACATGTACCTGTCCTTTTTATGAAACCGTGCGGCTTCCGTGTTTGCATTTAATGGCGGCATACAAGCAGCACGCGTAACCGACAAGTAAGCCGTTTCTGATATGTGCATCCGTTTGCAGGCCAAATACCTATTTGCATCCGCTGGCTGGCGGACTACAACCTACCCACAGAGTCCATGCCGTTGCGGACTTTGAAAGTCTCCGGTACGAAACCATCTACGTCTAAAATTGCACATCTTTTACATCGTCTGAGAAGTGCTGATGAGTTTAATCCATCCGGATTTTCGGCACTGTACCAAGAGCTATTGCGAAAGACTAACGAAGTAATTGGTGATTTGTCAGACTTTCAACGTGCGAAGGAACAATCGCGTTGGCCGAAAATTATGGCGCCCACAGATTTGTGTTTCACATGCAGCCAGCCTGTTGTGACTGACGCAGTTCGCTGTGCGCACAATCGGTTACTTTACCATCGAAAGTGTTTGCGTGTGCAATCAGGAGCCCGTTGTACAACTTGTGTCAATGCTCCACAAACGGTATCTGTGCCCATGATGGCAGTGCAATGCTGTATTACCGGTAAGAAAGCAACTTTTTACCTCGATATTTAGCTGTTGGCCGTTCACCCTCACCGGATTTCACAGTTGCCTCTACCCCATCAACCTGCCCCGCTTACGAAGGTAAGGGACAGCTTAGTATAACTATTTCCTGCGCAGACAGTCAGGATGAGATTACCGCTGATCCGAGTACAAGTCAACAAACCGTACCCCATATTGCACGTGCACTTGGTACTGGTGATCTATTTTCTTACCTTTCATCGATAGTTTGTCGAAAAGGAGCCGTGGAGTTCCCCTCAAACTGAGGTATTGTGCAGCATGGAGTGCCAAAGTAAGCTATTTGGTGCAATTTAAACTCCCATTTTTACTTCCTCGTAGCGTCGACATGGATGCCAGCCCAGTTAAGAAAACGCAGAAAAAACTTGTTCAGATAAAAACTCTCATTCAATTACCTGACAGTAGACTATATGTTCGCACTACTATTATATTTTAGCCGATGAATATGACTTTGTGTAAAGATACCTTGCATGGGACATGCGCGTCCAAGGCACGAATATAGTGAACAACGCTGTACCTTCTCTCGCTGCCTTTTGTTAAATACAATGCATAGTTTTTATATCGGTTTCTCCGCTCACTTGGGATTACAGCGTTTTGAACAATGAACTGGAATAGCGGCACGTTTGTTGCCAGTGTAGTAGGACCCAGGTCTGTTGTATATGGGCTATCAGTAGCACATTTGCCGTCAACGTAATAGGACGCAGTTGGGTTGTAATAGCATACGGCTCGAAGTCTCGTGGTCGTTGTATATAGGCTCTATCAGTGGCACATTTGGTGTCAACGTAATAGGACGCAGTTGGGTTGTGATTGCATATGGCTCGAACTCTCGTGGTCTTTGTATATAGGCTCCATCAGTTGCACATTTGGTGTCAACGTAATAGGACGCATTTGGGTTGTGATAGCATACGGCTCGAAGTCTCGTGGTAGTTGTATATAGGCTACATCAGTGGCACATTTAAGCCGAGGTAGTAGGACACAAATGGGTTGTAATAGCACACCGCTCGAAGTCTCGTGGTCGTTTGGTCGGGAATTGGTAATTTAAAATCAATTTAGGGTTTGGGTTTGCGGCTACTGCATTGCGTAATTATAATTAATTTGTGGCTTTCCGCTTCGTGTTTACGATATTTTTATCATGAAATTTTCGTTGCTGGAATTCAAGCGGCGTTGGAAGATATACCGGGTGACGAAAAGGTCGTCCATAAGGTGTACATTTGCACTGCTGAGGGTCAAAAGTCTGGTCATTTAGGGAGTTACAACACTCACACGACGGCACACGCATTCGCTACTCGCGCTGAAGGGATGCATATTCCGTCAACGTTACGCGCTAATCCAGTACAGACTAGTAAGTACGTACTAACACAGTGACGAATTATTCCTCACACATGGCGCGCTAAAAGTCACTTGTGCTGACCGAAAGGACGGATAAAAAGAAGGAGTTAACGCACTAAACAGCACCGATAATTATTTAGAATATTAGTTAACAATATCCATGGACATATAAAGACGTTTATCTTTAGCTCCTTTTACTTCTACGCGAGTGGCCAAAAGCACGCTTTAGTGGGAGGGCTTGCTATACATATGTTTGGATAAAATGCTAATTCATAGCCACAGTAATGCTGCATAAGATTCCTATGATTTTACAAAATCTTCGCCGTTAAAGAAGCCACTTCATTATGTCTGCTATGATGAATGCACTGCTTTGAAACTCACAAAAACCCAAGTGTTACTTATTTCATTATAATAATAATGCGTTTCACAATAAAATTCCGAGACTAAAAATATAGGCACAATGGCAGACTAATTAAATAGTCCAGGACGATACTAAAATTGGACTGCTTGAATTTTCTAATAAATGGGCTGCGAAACTGGATGCTTGTCTTTTATGCCTTGTAGTGAATGATGTCTACTTTAGTTGCCAATATTGCATTACTGTTGCGCATATTTAAGGCAAATATTGCTGCATGCATTACACACTTCGATGTTTCTCCATCGATAAGTGGACGCATAGTAACGCCAGTTGGATATTAGCAATTTTGCAACACAGCGGGCCCAGTTGATTGAGTGGACACCAGTTTGCATTCATGTCAAAACCGTTTTGCTGCACATCTCGTCTGTGTTCTGTTTTGCCTTTAACAACATCTAGACATGACGCCAACGAAACGCATAAACGATAACCCACGGACTAATAACGGACGCTCGTGACAACAAGCTTATTGCCAAAATAGCTTTTACGGTATAAGTTTCGGAAATACAATGTTCCTAACGGACTTCCAAGACTGCGAATTAGTTAAATGCAGCATCCGTGAAAACAGGCGACCTTATTTTGACTTTTAGCATTACAATGCGCTCACTGTGCAATATTAGACATAAGGTTGTGAAAATTTATTTGTCTTATTAAGTTCCCAAATTTACAGCATTTTGCTAACCGTATTGCTAAGCATTCGAATCGGCGGCAAACGGTTGATAGCTTTTTAGCACACTAAAACACAGTTTTACGGTTACACCAGGTTAGAATGCGGGAGTCTAGAGGTCAATTGTTTCACTCCCGTCCGACCAAACAACAAACGTCACCATCTTTAAAGTAACCTGCTAGGACTGCGACTACCTGGCAGCGGCAGCGGGACCAAGGTTTCTGGGGACTGACCCATGATTATCTAACACCGGATACTGAGGTTTCGACAAATGAACACTTTAAAAATAGTACTGCCTGATTTTATCAGGCGAACGAACGTTTCGTTTGATATGATAAGTTTAATATTCGCTTAAATCTTGTTACTTTAAAGTTATTAGGGCTGGAACGGAAAGCCGTTAGTGGGTAAGATTGCTGGAAATCCATTAAGCTCGCCTTCTTCTGTACGAACAGAGTAATTTGGAAAACAAGACAAATTTTGCCTTGAGGAGAATGCGGTTCCCTTGTTGGTGGCAAGTAGTTCGTTGTGTTTAGATTGGGTGATTGGTTCAAACTGTTAAAACATGTCAGCGGGGTCTGTTGACTAAATTGGATAATGCATGGTGATGGTTGTGCTGCAGATAATGAAAAGTGAACTGGAATAAAGCTTATTTGGTAGCGAAATGAACCACCCTTTGTATTCATCGTTATAGTCGGAATAATTAAACCTGTGACCGCGATATGAAAACATTGGGTAGTGGTTCGTTTTCTGAAACGGCCGATCCATATTTCCTCTTCATTATTATAGGCACATTAAAAATGTGTTCTGATTAGTGGGCTGCAAGTTGGACGCCGTCCCATGTTTTGATAGGACAAATGGGCTTCAACACTAGTGGGCTTATAGGATTCCAAAACACAAGAAGGGTCTATGATTGTTATGTGGCCCTTCAAAATGAGCTGTACGCTTTTAGAAAACATGAGGCTTTAACCTGCGTTCATGTTCAAATATGGGCACTGTTAGTCTTTGACGACATCTTGCTTTGGAATAGCTTCCACTTCAACCGATATGAGTGGCACTGGGTGCAACATTTCTTTTCGTTTGGTTGGTTGCATTTGCTGTAAATTTCGAAATCGGCCACCATTACTGAGTTGTGTGGTCTATAGCGATCTTAATGTTTTGAACGCAGTATCTTTTGCCATCCGGTAATGACTTGGATAATTTACTCGTAGTCAGGGCGTCTTTAAGTTGTGAATGCGCAGCATATCTGTGTCGTTGAATAATTTTCAGAGTATTACACACTACACCGTGCGTTTTCGAAATTGCCTGTTTCTAGCAGGAAATTCGTTGATATAGCTCGTAATTCATCGGATTTCTTTGTGTATAGGACAAAGTTTTAATTTCGCTGTTATAGTGCAGATGGAAGCACAAGTGTAGCTTAGGTGGTCCGTTGTTGACATAGATATATCTTGAGTTAGAACTATCATGTGGGCAAGCAACGGGTCAAGTTATTGAGAAAGGTTTTTAAATGAGCATAAACTGCTAATTAGGTTTATATTTTTGGCAATCCTCATCCTGCCGGACCCGAAAATCAGCATGCGTATTATGTAGATGATCAATCATAATGTCTGCGCGATTATTCGATAAGCCAAAGTAGGGTTCCGGGAGAGTTGCCAAGGATGTGAGCTAACTACAATAGGCCGTTTCTTAATGGCTGAAACAGATTTTGGTGCGAACTTGCGAAGAAAGCGAAGCATTTATATTCTGGCGCTTAGATGCGATGGAAGGATCGAAAGGCCTGTCTTCGTTATTGGCAAAACGGTGTCCAGTGATTTGCGTAATGTAAACCAATTTGCATACGGTTAGCTTAAGTGGATTTACGGTTCCTTTAGGGAAGTTCGGACAATTTGAAGCTAACCGCTTTCATCTGAACGCGCAGTAGTATTTATTGCATTGTAGGATTCTGCGAGCGTTATCACAGTTTGATTCCAACTCACGACGCTCAGATATTTTCACCAGTTTCTTCGTGTCTATAGCCACTGACTAGTGGTGCATGGCATTGGCGTTCCTCGGTGCGGTTCCTTGAAAACTGCCAATATACTGCGCAAAATATCGGGGTACCAAGTGGCCGAACTGGCCGTACCGTGATTTTCTGGCTATGTAGTTGGCTCGAATGGCTTGCACCGTAATTGTGTTGAACTAAATAAATCTCACAAAATTCATCTACCGTTGTGTAAATTGGAATATTTCCGACCAAAAATTTATTCACTGTTCTTTGATGCCATCCACTGTAGAAGCATCACAAGAAATGGGTAGTAATAAAATTGTGCTTCCAAATACGAATTTGTAATTTTTCTTACGTAAATTAGTAATTCACAAACACAGCGCTTGCGAATGCGTTTTGCAGAATTTGGTCCAATCATTTCACAGCATACCGATATTAACAATTAAGACCTCAAAAATCGGACTTATTGTTGTAGGGGTTCTAATACTGATTCGAGTTTTTTCATAAAAACGGAGTTACCGCATTCTGTGTGCCAAAGCTTAAGTAATGTTAGCATACCGGATATTGGAGCGGAAGAACATTGGAGTAACTACTTAACTCCGTTTGACTTGTACATTTCTAAGACTTATTCGTTGTTGGAGCTTCACATGTACAAGCTTTAGCAGTTGTCAGCGTACAATGCATGTTAGATAAAGTTAACAACTTCTAAAGCTGTGTGGCTTGTCTCGGACTGTGGATTTCAGACCAGGAAATCATGAACAAAGGTATGGAGAACCGTAGTAGAACAATAAGTATAAGATGGCTAAATGAGGAAACAACCAAGATGGGAACCAAAAAATCCAGAGGGAAATGCTGGATATCTTATATAGAATTCTGAAAGGCGAAGACCTTGTCGCTTAATAATCACTGCTGCTGCTTCGTGTACTCTACATTAGCCTTTTCTTTACCCAACATATATTCCCTTACTTCGCTTCATATATGCGAGACGCTGGATTCACTGATGCTCGTTGGACTTATCATAATTTCGCCACCTATGTCTATGCTGTAACACCCACCACGCTCGGATACTCTCCCATTGTTGTATAGGTTAGCTGGTGTGCCTATCAAACAGCGTTCCCTGCAGAGAGCAATTGGTTGAAACCCCCAGCTGTTGCGCCTAGATGCTAACAGTGTTCTACTAAATGTGGTACTTAGACTTGGTGATCTGATGAGCAAATTTTAAAATTTGTTTTTGCCAATGCGAGTGCTTGGTAGTACCTTTCCCACCGAGGAAGCATTTTTTCGCTTAACTCTAGCTTACAAAACCGTCCTTCTCTCTCCCGGGGCTATAGATTCATGCAGCAAGTTGTGCTGTCAAGCAAAATCTTAATTAACAGAAAACGTTCTCATATCAAGCTAAGAGTAATTACTTAAGGTCTGGCCAAATCAGAGTCATTGGTGTGCTACTCAGGTATGTACGCACAGAAGGTGGGTATTCCATCTTGTTTCGGGGTAGGTTTTGTTAAAAGAGTAAACATTAAAAACTAAAATAAATGTTTTCACCTGCCTTCATCTGTTTGTAAAGTGATAGTATACATTTGTAACACCGAACTTCGTCGCCCATGAATCTTTAATTCTGAGTAACATATTAATTTTAGTCAGCCAGTGTGGTCGCATTTATTCTCTTGGCCATCCTAGTTGGACACATTGAGAACGGTCTTCTGTCATTCAAACAGTCATCGCTTTGGCCTTAAGCGTTTGGTAATGCTTAAGTAAAAGGTTTGGAATCGACTTCCGCTAAGTTTGAACAGCAATTGCAACTATAAATAATGCACTCTAGTTATTTTAAAGGTGCGCTGAAAAAATTTTCATATGAACTAAAAGTCGTCCCAAATGTGTCCAAATGTGACGGAGGGGTGAGAAATTCGGCCACGCAAGGCGCTCAAACATTTTATTCAGCGAACATTTTGCAATCTATCGTGTTAGGTGGGAAAGGCACTGTTCCAAACCCGGTGGTTAAGCTTTCCAGTGTTTCTAATTGTCAGGTGATTTTAAACCTACTCCAAAGCTAAAGACCATGAAAAACAACCAGTTGTATTTCCTACCTAGCTTATACCGCACCATCCAATTTACTAGGTGTGCTGAAGAAAGTCCTCCTTCCATACAATAATAGCACTGGTTTTTAAATCACTGGTTTATGATTTTAACATATTTGCCATGGTATTTTACGGAAATTACAAGAGTGTTTGAGCTGTTCGCCAAATTTTATACGTGCCTGCTCTTTGCCTAATATCACGCGTCCCCATTCACCAAACTGCACTAACGTACCTTGACAGCATTCCAATTGGTTCTTGTCTCATGTAAGCTCTGTTTAAAAATAGCTTCACGTGACTGTACTGCCTGCGTTACGAGAAGAATCAAGTAAGTTTCCAGTGGCGTTCAATAAGATGATAATAGCACGCTCTTCAGCCCGCAGCCCCTATTTACACAATCATTTCAAAAATTATAACGCTCTTGAAACGATTGATTAGATCTCCATGAAGATTTCCCGTCCGTATATATCGTGGACAAACTGCAGGATAAGTTGATATGCATTGGCTTATATTGATACACCTCTAAATGATTGTCCTCATAAATTAAGACGAAACACAGAAAAGCAAATCAGTTAGTCTAAGTCACATAGGTACTGCGCCGGTTAATTGGGTTGGCTGCGTGTTACGGAGTTTGATCTAAGGCGAATAATTACAGCGTCTTCCATATTAGCTTGAAGGGGAAGCTAAATAGCTTGAACAGCATTAATTTGAGAACAGCAAAACGGTTACAAATTGCTTTAAGTTTTTTAGCTGCCGAAAGCGTACGACGTCCTTGACCTTTTAATCAGCGCAGCGGTAATTTGCACACCATTCTCAAGCTTTGTATCCTCTTGCATCCCAGTTTCGAAGATGTGATCCCGAACAGAGCAGGAAATTACCCCAGTGTTACCTAGGTAAAAGCAACAAAAGCATTGCTTACTCAGGCGCTTGTACAAATGTCAGGAAATTCCATCTAGATAGGTGGCACCAGGAGCGCATCCTAATTGAAAACTAATCATAGGGAGAAGAGCATCTACCTTTCTCGTTTATCGTGGCCGAATGATTGGTTATAGTGAGAATGGGTTCTACAGCGTAGCTGCTGCAAGAAGTGTAATGAAAATGAAATATTTAGGCGTTTCAATATTTTATTCCTTTGATTTTATTATTGGTTGAATCTTCTGATCGTCCGATTGTTTTACTGAAGGCGCATTCAGTTCACCTTGAATTACCTGTCAGTGAAGCCTTAGCTTGCTTTGAGCTCTTTCAAAGTAGGTTCCAGTTAATTACAGCTCGGTACAATGCACGTTCAGTTGAACAAAATTCCGGTTTGTTAATGATTGGTCGCCGTATTTTATCCTACTGGCCCTCTTCGCAACAAGTACCTGGGTTACACATAGGAATTGGTGACCTCTGTTGCGTACTCCATGGCGGCCCTCTTGAATTCCGCATCCCGGGGAGACCAAACCCTGTCGTTTTGTCTAAGTTTTTCCACTTGCAATACATAGTATACTTTCATATTGTTTCAGCTCGACGTTAAACTTTCCAATCCCGCTTTTGAAACCGTTAAAATTACAGCCTTGCCGCGTGTAGGAACTGAACATGCATTCTGGTTTGTATTGCTTAGGTTGGAAGCCAGCCGCCATGGGATCACCTCCAAATGATCAATGTATAGCCAACTACTCCCTTGTCTACCCAGTAACTTTGCCACTCAGGGGGCTCTTACTACAGGGTGTTTCAGAGCAGCGGTACGACAATCATAAGCAGGCCATCATAAGCAGAGACACATACTCTCAGCGGAACCGCATGCAGCAAATATCCTATGGCCTAAAATTTAATGCTAATAAGCCGTCTAAGTTTTAAAGTGAAAGGTAACAGATACTCAGCACATCAGCCACGAACGAATCACTACTGCGCAAACACTGGTTAAAGCTTTTGCCGGAAACATCTAAAATTATACTGAAGGCCATTCGTGTGCACTTACCGAATGATGCCCCTCAGGCAGCCAACACAATAGTAGATTCTCTTCATCCTCCGCTCAACTGCGGCGCTCTACCCTTGACACAACCACTAAGGAATAATGATACCTCATCTCTCTTTTACTGCACGTACGCCACCCCATCTACCCCAGCCTCACAAGATTTAACAACTGTCATGGCAGAGCTAGGAGCTTTAAGCCACGACTCGTGTAATAAGCCAACTAAACATACAGCATGCAGCTCAAGCGGTAAATCACCCGGCAGAAGCGCACATACGGGTAGTACTTGGTATTGCTGGTGCCATAGACGCTCCGGTCCGCAGGCTACAGTTTGTACCACACATTGCATGTATCTTTAGATTCAAAAAGGAAACGCTCAGGCCGGGAAATAAAGACGACTGACGTCACTGGCTCATCCGAAAGTAGTCGCCTCCTTTATGTTCAGTACTGCAAGTATGAAACCACGCTCCTGGTTAACACTTGGGTTAAAGTAAGCGGTGTTCCTTCTTTACCTGGAGAGATGACTCAGTTGGCCACGCTCAGCCTTCATGTTACCAACGGCACACTCAGCCCTATTAGCGATCATCGCTCCTTAACCATTAGGTGAGGCCTACTTACAATAGTTCCATGGTTGTATATTGTCGCGGCTGTTCCAATTGCTATCATTGGCATAGACTTCCTGGAACATTTCGTACTCTTAATGTGCGCCAAAAAGGATGAAGAGAGTCGTCTCCGCAACGATGTTCAGCGTTCACAGCACTAACGCCGGCATCGCAGCTATCACCTTAGTCTATGTTCGTCCAAAGCCCACACCTATGTACGCCGACCTATGCTCTCATTAATAAAAGCTCCGCTAGCCAGTGGACGCACTTCTTCCCGTGGCATCTGCAGTCATGCACTAAGTCCGAGCGAACGGCCCATCAGCCACATCAAGTCTGCGCCGACGTCGCCGAAAAAACTGAAGCTAGGGCAAAGTTCGAACACATGCTCAAAATGGGAATACCCCACCTTTCAGAGAGTACTAGGTCCTTTCCAATCCAATCATGCTATGATGCGCACTCCTTTCAAACTGGGTACCAGACCTATGCTGGATCTCGTTTTCAGCAACCAGGATCATATGATGTATTTCACGTAGAATACCCTTGGTGTTTTAGTGATTTTGCCTGGCTTGATGTCGTAAACAAATTAAATCTGCTGGCTACCGATGCACCAGAGACAAAAGTTTGCAAACGGTCTGAAACATTAACTAACTTAAGGAGCAGAGCCCAACAATTGCTTGCAGTGCACAAAGCAGAGTGGCCAGAGTATAGATTATCCCTAACATTAAAAAGCTAAGATACCTACGTTTCCCAACAAAAGAACTGCACTTAATTATCAGAGGGGACAAAGCCGCGCAACAGCAGAACATAGCAATATCCTCCAGCACCAATCACAAAAGGCTGTACCAGCGCTACAACGGTCTGCGTTAGGTGATACAATGATTTCGCCACTCGCGACGGCTGATGGTGCGTCACGAAAGGCTTCGGAAACAGCAAACACGATGTGCATGCCGTATGCCCCCACCTTCGAGTGGGTATTGTAATCAAGAGATTTCCAGCATTTATTACCCCGCCGCTAGGACTCAGCCACATATCCTTAATCAGCGAAGGTGTCTTGCAGCAATTGACAACCCTACGCAAGCAAACATCCCGGGTGTCAATACTATTCACCCAGAAGCACTGGGAGCAGCAACGTGTCAACTGGCTGAGCCACTGGCTCAGTCCCTCCAGCGCTGCTTATAAAAGGTTCCTGCCATGCTATGGAAGCAGAACCAAGAGCTTAACATATCGCCTAGTACTTTCTACCTATACTCCCTGATTTGATGGATACCATCACCGCTAATGCGCTGGTGAGCTGTTCGGAAGCAAGGCTTCCGCCAATATCTAACGTGAACAACAAATTTGCTAATAGCGAGGAGCAGCTAGACCTAGTCAGCTGATGCTGGGGAGAAGGTTGACGTGATCTACTTGAATTTTCCGGAAATAAACGACCTGGATCATAGAATACTCCTTTCTAGGCTACAATGATGTGGACCCGTTGAGCACTTACTACGCCAGATTTGTTACTATGTCCTTTAGCGGCAATTTGTGGATACATGTTGAAGCTCCTTCTGTGACTCCATACTAGTAAGATGTTGAGGGCCTTAAGGCTCGGTGCTAAGTCCCTGAATTTTTGGCGGTTTTCCGAGGATGTCAGTATTTAGCGGAAGGCTCGGGAAAATACTGACCGACTGCTTCGGAATAACGTAAACACTATACCTCAGTTGTCCATCCAAAATTCAATGCAATTCAATGTGAGTAATTGCAAACTGTCCTACTTACGACAGCAAAGTGAATACTTTTACACGCTCGGATGGCGTGGGCTGTAGCGATCCTCCACCGAACGTTGTTACTGCGTACATGTTCAGGAAATTCTTGGTTGTTCGAAGCAATCTGCGACAACCTCCAAGACCAGTAGATAATCTGTGGGCACCTTACTACAAGCCTTCGAAAAATTAGGTCGCTTTGTTTTCCGGCAACTGCATAGTGCTTGTATTCGTCCTCATGTCGAACATGCAATCCAAGCCTGTCAGCCATGGCGGAAATACAAATTTAATGCATTAAAGCAGCCCCAACATCAGGCATCATTGTAGGTCTGGATCCTCGAAGCATTGCTATTACGTGTGCTTGTCTCACCCATGGAATGCTCTTCCGTAACCGTCCATTACTGCACCGTCACTACCCATTTATACATGACGTTTTGGAAGACGTGCTTTGTCATTTACATTTTGTTACCTTGTAATAAAACTTCATCCATTCCTGGAATATACTTTGTGTTTATTTACCTTTGCGTGTTTATGCCTTGAATCTATACGGATCATAAGGCTACGGTGAACGAAATAATAAGTCCATGTCTCAAATGCAAGCACCCTACTGCTGTAACGTTTACGAAAATATCGCAACCCGTTTCAAAGTTACATGCAATGCAGCGCTTCTAAAGCGTTGGAGATTCATTGCTCAAGGTTCACTTTCTGCACTATCACGAATTATGTTTGCGCAGCGTCCGTGCATCTGTGATCGTGCAACTCGGATCATTGCGTCACATAAAGTAATGACCGAAATTATCAGTGGAAATTATGCCTTTTGATTATTGGGATAGTCGAATAGAGACAGTGCGGTGGGATGCTGAATAACATTGCTTCAACAATTTATCAGATACGTATTGACTGCTGCATTTTTCTGCTACAGTAACTAAAGAATAACCAGCAGTTTTGCGATCGCCGCTCACTGCCAGCAACTTACCCGCAAGTGGCATTGTGAGCCAATGTCAGTGTTTTCTCATTAACACACTAGTTGTATCCTAGCTATTCACATCTCTGTTCTACATTTTAAAATTAAAACATATTAACGCAATATAAAAGTAAAGTTGGAAAAGAGTATCAATGTTTATGGTTTCAGTTTTAACAAAGCTGCGAAATATTGCAACCAGTAACTGATCGAAATAAGCAAAGCAATGCATATACTAGTTGTTCACACTGATGTAGAGCTACTAAAAGCATCTGATGGTAAATAAGATGTTATATGTTAAATGTTGGCATACATGATGGATACGTGCACATCATTTAAAATCAACCAATAGGAGGTCTGCGCACGAAACGTTGCTGCTGATGCTTACTATCCCAACACTTACAGATGCAATGTAACGGCTCATGTACTATTCAACATTGCACATCTACGATGACCTAGGATTATACTGACCTGTAAACAATATTGTTCGTTGGTTTGTGAATTTTGCTTAGGACAGAAATTATTGACAGACGTTAAAGAAATCACTACATAACGATAGTAGCTATTTCCAATAACATTGAATTATAACTGGATCGATTTTCTTCGGCGCACTAGATAGGAAAACAAAACATTTTCCAGGTTATCTCAAGTACTTTGAATGGATCTCTAGAAACGTCCAAGGTACACTAAGCATACCTGTAAGCAATCTCAGTATAGATAAACTATCGCTATTTTTAAACATATTTAAAAAGCTAGAATAAGCACAAATTATTATTTGTTGACAACGCTACTCTGCATATTGTAAGGCTGCCAAACGCACTCATGATTTGATGTCGCATAACTATAACTTTCACGATGAGACACTTAGTTCAGTAGTTTCCGGGATTTTTAACTTTGTTTACTAACCAATTGTTTGGCTTTGCTATTCAAATTTCGGAGCAGGTAGGCTTAACCCATTTACTTGAAAACTGTTTGTACATTTGTTACAAATGGATAACAGGTAGACAGGTTGCACTGTAATTGATTTTACCAGTAGGCTGAAGAAGTTATACTGTACAAATTTGTCGATAACTGAATTTATTCTTAATAGTGTTATGCAAAATAAACTGGTACAACAGATTTTCAGAATGCTTCTTCACTAGTATGTTTATGTAGATCAATGGGACAGCAGCAATCCAGACAAAAGTAGCATTGACAAGCTCGCAGGCATTAAACGTCCTAAAATGGAATATAGGTAAATGCAGCAAATGACAGATTACAACAAATTCAGTTATTTTAAGTTTAAATAAGTAAAAGTTGCATCTTGATCAGTATACAATTTACATTTTCGAAAACGATTTATTTTCCTCCTTCTGTCGCGTAACAATATACGTCGATGCGTGTGTTCAATTAGTTGTAATTGGTGGCTCGGATAATAAGCGTGTTAATGTTTTGCTTACTCCACCTCATGCTTTAACGTTTAGCATTGGGCACACAAACATGGTCTAGCCAGGTGCACCGCAGTCGCATTCTGAAAGTAAAAACCACGTGTATACCTACCGGTGAAATGCTTTTGGGTGCTCCAACAAAACGTTGCGTCGCTTTGGTATTATGCTGAATAATTACTCTCTTAACACCGAGACTAATAAATCCGGGTACAAAAGTCAAAACACCCGTTAACTATACATGATTGAAGCAAAGGAAACTGAACACATAAGCAAATCGTCGCTTGGGCGGTGAATCACCAAACATAAGCTGAAAGAGCAAAGTATGCATTGCAATCCTCAGCAAGCTAACATGTGTTTTCTATCGTTTAAGATGAAAACATGTCCCTTGCAACTAATTTTATGAATTTATGCGGTATGTGTTGTTACTATTTAGACCTATTAATAGAAGCCTTTAAACAACACTTCACCAGTCCAATTGCTATGTTGAAATTAATTTATATTATCATCCTATTATATTTGCTATTGTTCGGTAAGAAATAACTTTGTTACCGGTTAGTGGCAATCATTTAGGAGAAAATTTTGGACATCTAGAAGTTTGACCGCCGTCGTTTTATTAGGTGCTTGCACGCACATCCTGCCAGGTACAATGAATATTAATATACTCATCAAATCGGAATACGCAGCAGTGAATCGCACTGCTGATTACGCAAAACAAAGTACCTCCTTTCCCGGTGTATCCGTGTTCACTGGTCTTCTTGAACTCCACTACAAATAATAACAAATTCATTGAAAGAATAACGATGGATTATGCCGGGTACAGTATCATTGATTATCATATTCCATAAGCTAACGCGAAGGGGATTATGACAAATTGTAGTGTATAGTAGTGCATAAAGAGCGCTACTAATGGATGCTCGAAATGTGGTGATGTGACCAAAGAAAATGGATCAAATCTCCTCTAGTGGTGCATTTTCCATCGAAAATAACACAATCCATTGGCATAATAGATCGATCGTTTACTAATGGAATCAGGCACTTCCAGGTTTGGCAGCGGTAGCCGGTGAAAAGCGCAGAATTCGTACATAAGCTACAGAGACCCAAACTACTGTTTTCAAAAATGTCGAGGCCTACGAAACGTTTGTATTTATCCCTGCTTTACTGTTCGGAAAGATAAACACGATCAAAAGCAGTTGTTAACGATATTTCTTCCCCATTCATGAGCATGGATGTTATGTACAATTTGATCTGATCCCACGCAGGAGCAGCATCTAGAGCTTCTCTGGAAATATATCTATATTTATTTATATTTATTTGTTTATTTATTTATAAATACACGTTTTAGGTGACGCACCGAATTAGACTAATTAACATCTATGGTCCTCTATGCGCTACTTAACAGCGAAGGTCGGCGCGAATGCTGTTTGTGTCAAATGGTCCTTAGATGGAAACAGATTATTTAGCCTAACGGAAAGAGGAGAGCGTTTCGTTGTCGTTTTTAAAAAGCCTTACTATATTGTCAATAGTGAACTGAGAAGTAGGAGCATTCCACGCTCTGGGTACCCAAAGTCGTGTGCGGTCAGTTTGCGCATGTGGCCTATCAGGTTGGTATTGTGGCCTATTTGCAGCAGACCGCTGCAGGCGTGATTGAGATTAGTCAGTAGTTAGTAAATCTTTTCGTCGACATCCGCCGTCTGCGAACGGAAGTCTTTAGACTGCGCTGGTAGGGGAATAAAAAAGTTATTAACGATTTTTGTCCACATATGCTATGGAGCATCATGCTCTGCAACTGAGTGCATCGCGACGGTCGCTGGCCCTGAATCGCGTCTTCCAACTGGGGCCTTGCCTGGGCCTTCAACATTTGTGGACAGATAAAATGCTTTAACTTCACCAACATTTTTCGTGATGCGCCATAGTGCTGACTGGCTCCTCTCTTTGACGTTTTAGCCTAATTGAAAAAAACAAGGCTGTCTTGTATGATAGCTTCCTAGTCGATTTCCTCCGTTTTACGTAGGTATCGCCATCAAAAATTAGATGGCGTAATATATAGCATATTTAGGAAATAAATAGGAAGAAATTGATTAGTCCTGATAAATGCTAAATAAAACTTTACATGAAAATGGACGCAGCTAAACAACGGACATTTCTACTAAACTGTAGACACAGCTATATGCAGTTTTCCGCAGTCAACTTGTCTATTACGTTTATGTTTAGCAGCTAACTATTAGCCACTCAAATGCTAAGCCCTAAACCGTGAAATCATGAGGAGAAAAAACATGCCAATATAAATCGGTCAAACGCCTAAACGATCCATTTTATTCACATCCGCGTATTATTCATGTTTTGCTATTTATTACAAAACAGATTTATTTCTACGCTTTGATTTAACACCGGTGCAAAACTAAGGTTTAGCAAGCAATATGTAAACAAATTTTACCCAAGGATAGCTGATGTCCTGACATAGCGACGCATTAGGCCATTCATGCTAACGTTTAAAACAGTTCTGTTCTGCATCCGTTTAATTTAATTGCTAAAATTAATCCCGTAATAACTTCAAAGTTATCTCCATCGAGAAACGCATCAAGTTAAACGCATTGCTCTCATTAGTTTCATAGCTTTACTATTTTCTAGAAATGTATGTCACATTGATGCTAAGCTTTTGAATATTTATGCTCAAAATATACTTTGAAAGTTTGCCAGATAACTTTAACTTACGTGAAAATTCGTCACACCGCTTACTCTGAAGTATTTTTCTAATATTGCGTTATATGGTATTTGTTTACGCTATTCAGTATAACAATATGTTTAAACTTTTTGGGATTTTAGATTTATTTTGTTTGTTTTCTTGTAAGTAAAGTTTGGGTCATATATTTGAATAAGTGTCCGAGTAAGCACAGGGAGGTTGAATCGGTACGTCGCGCGAAAGTAAGTTTCTGGCCGCCGAAACAGCGTACATCAATCTCAAAAAAATGCAAAGGAAAACAATAAATCGAAGGTAATGTGACCAAGGTATGAAAATGAATGCTTAATGAACATTGGTTTGTGTTTTTGGAGTAGCATGAGTTTCGGTTTTAATGGGTTGTTATGTCAGGGCACATAATGGGCGTCAATAAGGAATGCGTATGCTGTAATCGGCGTACGTTAATGGCAGGCTCAATTGTTAGGACCTTTGCATGCAATTTGCATGCTGTACAAGAGGATGTGCTATTGCGATAGCGTTTGTCGATGTAAAAATGATGAGTATGCAAGGCGAATCCAACATTTAGATGATCTATTTCTTGACACGCCTAGTTATATCTTAGGCGGTAAATGAATGAGTTTAGTTGCACCCTTCTTAATCGGGGAACGCGCTTTTAAAATTATTTAGGTAGATAACTAGTAGGTAGACTGTAAATAGGTATACATGTCTGCAAAGGCTTTTGCTATGGCTATAGTAGGACTAAAAAGGAAAAACGAGGCGAGTATGTGTTTCAGTCTACGCAGTACATAAATCGGGCCACCGAAAGAAGGTAGGTGGCAGTAATTAATATAAGTTGCTTGCTTCATATATTGTCTAACGGTAATGATGCAATGTGCAATAGAGCTAATTGACAACTGCAATATGCTGGCATTTGCGTGAGACGTTTCGCAGGAAATGAAACCGGCATAATACCACGGCCGTCCGTGGATATACCGACTTAAATGCCTTCATTTGGGCCAGACACCTATCCGTGACTATAGTCTTCGATAACAAGGTGGTGAACAACATTTCCGACATGCCCCGAGCAACCTCCAAACTGCCTGCCGTATCGTTGGGCATTAAAGCTTAAAACACGCTGCGACCTACGCCGAAACCGTCCAACACAATGCAGCGCAAAAGAACATAACCACCGCAGTTTAACTGATGCGTAGCGTTCGCAAGCAGTACGTCCCCGTATTTCACCGCTATGGAAGTCATTGAAGCAGGAACGAGAAATACGAATCGAAAATGCGACCCATCTCTTTCAACACGCACAGCGCCATTATTACTCAACAATTCCGCTACCACGTTTACCTCATTCCCCTTAGATACCCCACCTAAGCGACGGCGGATGAAAAATATGTCCTGTCTATTCAATCGTTTGTTATATCTTTCCAAGACATAGCCTCGCAGTTCTCCGGTATTACAGAAGGATTGCAATTAATCGAACACCTGCCGCTCCGCCTCGGGAGTCAGATGATGGTTACCCACGAACAAACTTGGATTCCCCAAGTAAAAGTTATGAGTATGCACCAGACAATACCAGCTTATCTTATAGCAAATGCCCTTAGCACTGATAGATATGCTCGCGTTACAACCGAGGCTGACATACCTATGCAACATGAATAACACATAACACAACGTTTGCACATACCGACTGCCACCTTCTCCTTTCCGGATGCAATGGACACAACGATACTGCACCCATTTGTACCGCATCCCGTCGGGTAGCTCCTGACCTGACCTCTTCTTATACGACATAGCCGTCAAGACGTCATATTTGTAAAAACTCGTTGCTGTCTAAGTTGAAAACGCCTCAAATCTTCCTCAAGTTCACCAAACGCCTTATAATATTGGCAAAAAGCAGCGCGGAACGCAACAGCATCGTCCACAGCCATTGCAGCAAAACCGAAACTGCACCCGCGCACTAAAACAAACACCCTCGCATACATCGTAAAATAATGCACCACAGTTTTCAGTTCCCCTAAATCAATAAACCTTCATTAAACCCTTGTCAAGCCGTAACAACGTAGTAATAACATGCATCCCCAGCAACCAGTATTGCAGATAGTACCGCCCCCAAAATACGATCAGCTATTTTCGATTGCTCCGACGCTCTTAAGTAAGCACACAGCGGAGAATCACGGCAATAGCCCACAATTATTTAAACAATTGTTGTATGTAAGATTG
This sequence comes from Dicrocoelium dendriticum, assembly GCA_944474145.2. Classification (NCBI taxonomy): domain Eukaryota; kingdom Metazoa; phylum Platyhelminthes; class Trematoda; order Plagiorchiida; family Dicrocoeliidae; genus Dicrocoelium; species Dicrocoelium dendriticum. Next base: position 70,022,170 of record OX104060.1, on the reverse strand, counting down.
CGTGAAAAATTAAGCTCTCGGGGAACGAGATATGTTAAACATGACCTTAATTTACTTAATTATCTGCAGCCAGTACGATAAATATAACGTTGTCCAAAGGTACCGATACATATTAAGGAAGAGCATGTTAACATTGGAGAAATAATAAAAGAATGTAAGTTGAGAGAATGACATAATCAGATCCCAAAAATTCGGTAAGAAATAAAAACCGACCCTGAAGCTAATCTCCTTAAATTCGTTTGCTTAAGCGCAAAAGCCAATTCACTTGATATTTTATGTAAGAACCTGCTCAAGTTATCGATTGCAGCAGCATTTCTGTGCAAGAATCCAGCAACAAATATTTTTAGGCTGACGTAGAATTAGTATTTGCCTAGTGCTATTTTCTACAGGTTAATTCTACAGGAAAATTCTACAGGTTAATTCCCTATAATTTCTTGTGCGCAATATACTTATTATGTGAGTAGAGTTAGCAGTGACAACCACAACAACCTACTAGCTAAACGTTCTGATAAATTATATAATAGAGCCACTAAGCAGGCGCGGCATAGCTGCAAGACGTATGGGCTAAGCATCTGATGAGACGACATCTTGGATATAAAGTTCACAAAATACCCCCAACTCAGCAGGTATTTAAAAATTTGATTAAAACATCCGCAGCTGCTATGTTAGCATTCATTTCTCTTGTGATAATTATAACCAAGACCAAGAGGCTTGTGGACGGGAGCCACGCTTTAGCATCGGAACCGACTCACACTCTTCCAACAACACAGCAGCAAAATTTCTCTAAATCGATGTAGATTATCATGCATACCAGACAAAACATAGTGAAGGATGCGCCGTGGATCGTTGGACGGAACCTATCTTCGAGGATTGCACGGCCATGCGTACCGTGTAATTGAACTCTTAAACAAAGACAAGGTCTCTTTGAGCTCCTAGACATATCAGTATGTGTGTCCAACCAAACGTTCTCATCCTCATTTGGATGCACCAACCGAGGCCAATTTGGCAGCGAATGTTTGCATTTATATGACCAATTCATCGTTTGGCCTTACCTCTTCCTCTTCCAACCGCACTTCAGGTGCGCAGACAATGCACCTCGCAATAGTCGATGTGCTGGCATGCCCAACACATGGCCCAAACATCGGAGTCTGGTGCGCGATATAATGGTGCTGAGCGGTTCACTCGCTATTCCTGCAACAAATACGCGACGGCAAACAAGCTCATTGCTCACGCCATGCTCCCACCAGACATGAGTTAAGCACCTATTTCTTGTGAGCAATTTTATGTAAGTCGTGACGAGAGATACAGTGTGCGAACCGGCGATTTACCTAGGATGAAAATTTTTAATTTATGAATGATGGTACGCAGGAAGCGAGTCCGAGTTTAAAGTTATTCTTTTCGGCGTCTTGAGCAAGCCTGGTCACACGTTTGTAAGAAAGAGTTACTGTTGACTTGGTCATAAATGTAATCATTATTTGACAATTTAAAGTAAGTACCACCATCGATTTTGTACGTCCTGTAATATCAGCAGACACTTAGAACGGTAACAGGCAAACACCAAAAGTTATTGTAAGGAAAATTATACTATGCGTTTTCATGCAACTCACCCGTTGACCTGTTTATAGGCTGTTTTGTTGTATCGGCTGAAGTAAAGTCGATTAAGGTTCTTTCGGGTACTGAGAATAGAACAAAAAGTGGTAGCAGAATATGTCAACCATGCGCATCAACCACAGTTGTGGTTTGTGTTGTACAAGGATAGTTTTGGACTTTCATTAGTATCACTGGTCAACATAAACTGAAGTGTTTTTACACGGTCAAGACAAATGTGAATTTCAAGCGACCAAACTGGCTTGATCCCTCTCATGGCAGATCATCAATTGGCAACAAACAAGAGAAAGACGTCCCTGTCTTCTTTTCTCATTACTAAAAATACTTCGGAGTTACTCAAATCAATAATTCCATCAGATTCAATCGTTTGCCTCGAACAGCATTGTTACCCCTTCGATCTTCAAAACAACGTCTGCCACCAAATGCTCGTTGAGACAAACGTAGTAAAACGCTTTCGATATAATTCGCGCTTAAAGCGCAACCCGAGAAATCTAGCAAATCGATTTATGCACACCAGTAGCATCGCAATGGCCTACTCAAACTGCGTTCCGAACATCCGCATTAATTGTGTAGCCAATTCACTGAGGCTTTTGATCAAGGTCGCAGCTATACAACCGTTATGTCCACTCTATTAAGTGACAGAACATGAGTTCCTAGAAAATACAAAGCAGCAGCTAGCATACCGCGGTGGAACCGAATCTGATGTTTGACGGCTAGATACGATCCAAGGTAAACAGCCTAATATTTTGCCATAAACTTTTACTTCATATTGTGTACTCTCAATAGACGTCAGAATAGAGTAATAATTGATAGGCCTGGTCAATATGAAGCTAAGCTTGTCTGGTGCGTCACAAATTTGGCAAGTAATCTCTGGTGGTTTTCACCAATACAAGAACTCGGCGAGCAGCCATCTAGGAATTAGATATCAGGAGATTTTGCTACATGCCGCTATTATAATTACGGATAACCAGGTGTAATCCTTGTTCTATATATCTGACAGTATTTAAGTCAAAAAGCTTCGCTTGCGAATACAGAAGACTGTATTTTCTTCAAGCTTTCTCTAGTCTAAATCGAACTGGTCTGATGTTGTGGTCAACAGAAACTGCTATTGAAAACTGAGGCTAATTCATTTACACGTTGGGAGAAAGAACAATTATGTAGGACCTACATAAGGTTCTCCTTTGGCTGTCGACAGGGTGCTCGGTGGCACTGGGCGCTATGAAGTAAACAAGAGTAGATCCGAAAAGGCTAACATAAGACATCAATTATGATTACAGGTGAAGTACACGCAAATTTATGTTTGATCTTTTGCATTCAAGTTAAATCAAAACACCACCAGTGTGGAAGGTGTGCAGCTCTTCCGTACTTGAGAATGTCGGGTGTAATTTCGAGGAAGCTTCTTTCTCGTGCACAGATGTTGTTAATCTATGTTCTTCTCTTTGGTCTGAGATTTCAGGCTAATTCCGACTGCCTAAATGTCAGTAAGCTGCTATCTGCGATTACTTGCGACAAAAGCTAAATTTTCTAAGTTGCTATTCTATCTATCTTCACGGTGAAAATTATCGCCGTTCATATATTGACAACGGATACTAATAATTATATAAAATCCAACAGTATAGGTTGCCTTCTTACAAAGATTTACCTCAACTCCATTCTCGAGGGTACTGCATGATACCTGTGCTTGCGCAACGCATTCCCATCGGAATATCACAGTAAACCTTTAATATTCCTATCCTCCTATTCCGTCTTCTTCACTAAGCCCTTCATACTATAAGAATTATTCACAAATAAAACCACAAATGTTTAGAAGTTTTGATATTCATATATATATATGCATAATATTAGATCCGTTGAAATAACTACAAAGTCAGATATCTCTCAGGTGTCAAACAAAGCAATCATTTATATTATATTCCTATTGGTACTTGACAAAATAACGTTTCGTTCGACGCCATTTGTAAAATAAATGCTGAAACCGGCGTACATATTACGAAAACAACGTATATATAAGCACTGAGCTAGTTAGATCAAAAGAAGACGGAGATAGGCTGTAGTACAAATTTACAGGTAAAAGCAAGGTGATTTTACAGTTTCGCAAAATATCTTGTTCATAACTTGCTCCCAACAAGGAGTTTACAATTACCATTGGTAGGGTCTTAATAATAGCCTCCCGTACGACCCGCAGCATATCGCAGCTCTATCCTCAGATGCTCAATCGCATCCACTATCCTATTCGTAACACTCTCTTGATAATGGGGATTGAAATTTATAGAAAACCGCATATATTAACCTCTAATCGTACTGCATCGTATGTTGAAACCAAACGCCGGAACAAATCCCCTAATTGTAGTTAGTTTTTAATTACATGCCAATGGCATAATGGGGCTATTAGATTTCAAGTCACTGTCGTGTAATTGTTAATTGATTGCGCTAATAAAATCCTTTAGAATTCTGACATGCGTTGTCCGGCAATCATGAAACCATGAATTACGCTCATAGCCGCGCCATTAATTCATTAGCGAGAGAAATTGCAAGTTAGCTTTCACCGTCCGGAGATATAAAGGTGAATACCACTAAGGCAAACGACAGGATTAATTAAAACTATTTCCTCGTCTATCAAGTAATGCTCTTTTCTGGTAAGTGACTAATCACTGATTATTCCTCCGCTTGTGTTAAAATTGTGTGGAGGGAAGGAGTAAGCTTCCTCAATTCTTTGCTGCAACCAGAGGCTAATCGGATGCTAGATCAACGCTGGTAATAGCATAACTACGATGTCGCGATAATTTTACTAATACAAGATAGAGGTTTGCGTAATCGAAATTTGACTACAATGTACGTAAACGCATGCTCAGCACACGACACCAGTTGGGGTACATGGCCACTAACACGAAAATGCCACATCCGATAAGCAATCCAAAGGTCAGTTGCGCACTGTGGGAGGTGAAAGCTCGGTCTTTAAAGCGACATACGACTGCACAAGTTCGGTTTAGCCAGGTACCGAGCTTTGCAGATGCACGACTGCAAATGATTAGGGTTAGTTGTGCCGAAAATTTACGGAGTGCCAGCGAGTAAAATGAAGAAGGATGCTCAGAAATTCCAAGGTGCAATACAAGTAGGAAGCTGGCCGATTGTGTTAGAGAGGCGAATTGGGCGGGGTTCTGATGAGAAAGTTAGTACCGAAATACGACGGCATTCTTGTAAATAAATGCTTAGACAATGTTTTATCTGTACACCAAAATCGAAAGTAGTAGCCCGGTCTACACAGCCCAAAGTAAACGTACGGCACATAATTTGCCATTATGATATGCAGAAGTCGTAAGTGGTATCAGTTGGCGGCAACTATTTAGTCAATAGCGATTACGTAATGTATGTTGAATGAGCGGGTCGTGTTTTCTTGAATGTGGCAACATTAATAATTTAAGAAAGCAAAATGATACACCGCCAACATTGGAATGGTAGTGAGACTTTGCCCCTTCGGTCTGATGATCTAAAGCGCCATCAATCCTTAATCATCGTTGTCTGCGAAGCATTGCTGGTGTCGGATGACACCAGCGTGTCCGCAAGGATGATGTGTGTAGGCGAGTACTAGGTGGCGATAATCATGCTTGCTCCCTAGAACAATAGATAGCACTGAATAAGGTGCGTTGGCTCGGGCAGGTGCTACGTATGCCTGGTCACTACATACCTAGGTGCGCCTTGTATAAGCTGCTAGAAGTAGGGTTGCGCAAGGCTCGTGGTGCACAGAAGCTGAGTTAGCAGCAGGAAATGAATTCATTGGCTACCAAATTGGGTGCCGTTTTCCGTCTCGCCTTTCGGGCTGAAGACCACGTGACTCGCTTGGCTCAAAACCTAACAAGACATAGCCCGTAATCGATACCAGTAACACGTCTGCTGCCGTCTCCTAATCGGATTGCCTGTTTAAAGTGTGTTTGGTGCTGAGTTATCTGCTGGAAAATGGCTGATTATGACGCGTGGTAGTGAAAGCCGCAAGGAGGCTGTCTCGCCGATGCCGCCTTATCTTAGCACGATAACCAGCTGTTTGTGACTGTATGTTGTCTGAACAAGGTGTAGGCGCCTTGAATCTGAATGTTTGTTTAGGGCATTGATGTTTTCAGGTAAGCCCCTACTCTCCATCTAGTTATTCATTATTTCATAGGTCCTCATATTTGTATGGCAGCGAAGCATCAGTTCGAATGGCTGAGGTACTGCTGTTGATGATGATGATGATGGCTGCGGCTCAAGTAAGATAATTATTTGACAAATTTCTACTGAATAAATTTAAAATCTTAAATGTTACAATATTTTTCTGAAAAGTAACTACGTTCTATGCTTGCAAATCATTTACGATATGCTTTTCACGTTTTAGATTAATATTTTTGAGTTATTCCCAAATGGTAGCTTGCTTGCTTATGTAGTATGTTGACGACACTTATATTCGGCTGTATTTCCATGTCCAGAATAAGTGCAGTATAAGTTAACTATTTGGATAGCAGTCTCGTGAGGTTAAAGCACTATAACTAGCCAATTCACTTGACCTTTTATGCAAGAACCCGCTCAAGTTATCAATTGCAGCAGCATTTCTGTGCAAGAACCCAGCAACGAGTAATTTTAGGTTGACGTAGATTTATTATTTGCCTTGTGCTATTTTCTGTGGGTGGACATATGGAGTACAGTTTAATTCACTATAATTTCTTTTGCGCAATATACTTATTTTGTGAATAGACTTAGCAATGACAATCACAACTACCTACTAACCAAACGTTCTGGTAAATTATATAATAGAGCCACTAAGCAGGCGCGGCATAGCTGCAAGACGGATGGGCTAGGCATCTGATGAGACGATGTCTTGGATATCAAGTGTCTCAAAATACCCCCAACTCAGCAGGTATTTGAAAAGTTTGATTAAAGCATCAGCAGCTGCTATGTTAGGATTCATTGTACTAGTGATGAATATGAACAAGACCAGGAGGCTTGTGGATGGGAGCCACGTTTTCTCAACGGAACCGACCCACACTCCTCCAAAAAGCACAGCAGCAGCGTTTCTCTCTATCTATGTAGGTTATCATGTATACCAGACGTTAACATGGTGGAGGCTGCGCCGTGGATCGCTGGACGGAACCTATCTTCGAGGCTTGCACGGCCATGCGGACCGTGTACCTTGTCCCCCTCAACAAAGACTCAGTCTCCTGAAGCAAATAAGTAAAGTTTGTAAGACGGGTAGGTTCCTTGTCAACAATCACATCAAGCGCAGTCACACCGTGGATATCAAAAAACCAACGTTATATAAATGAAAGCGAGCAGACATAATTGGCACCGAAAATGCAGCGGAATAACAGAAATGCAAAACAAATAAATGTTGTATGACTGTTATTCAGATTAATAAACTGATTTAAGATTAAGTTGGTTTAGCCCAAAAGAGGTGAAAAAGCATTATGAATGCAACATGGTCCCCAGCTTGTGGCACAGTGATTATGCTGCCTACATAAATGTAGGTCAAAATAGAAACAAATGTATGTATATGTACATAAATATCAACATAGAACAACAACAAGAAGCCATTGGGAAAACAAACGAAACATAAGTTGGAACACTACTGAGGCGCGCATATGCTGTTTCCTCTGAAACATGCTCAATATTTCATTTTCGATCGCGGTCTTAACATGGTCGAAGGATCGAGTTTTACGAAGATTAGCGGTAAATATTTGAGATAAAACTACTTTCTTCTGTGCGAATTGAAATAAAATGGTGGTTTTGAAAGGTTAGTCATATATTAGTGCATTTCAAGAATTAACCTGACGTAATACAGAGGTGACAACAACCGCATACTAGATTTGAATGGAAAGACAGCCGTACCGAATGACATGCTTCCTGTCGCGTTTAGTCTGAAGCGTCCAGACCACGCTCCTTTACAAGTTATAGTTTAATGAGCGAGTATGCGTAAGAATTATACAGTTTTAGGCAAGTTAGTTATAAAGGAAACACAAATCATGTGTGTAACCAAAAATGATAGCCGAACTGCAATCATTTACTCGCATCATCATTATCGTCATCATACAGGTTAGCTGCAGGTGGAAAAAACTGATATTGGGCCGAACTGCAACATACAAGGAGAAAACAACAAGAGAGGCACGGTGGTTGATTCCCCAGTAACGGATGGTCATGGTTCAGGAGAGCTAACAGCCGCCTATCGTGCTGTAAAGAGTTACTTCATGCCTAACGAATGACATCGTTGTTAGAGGAGGCGGCTAAGCTGGAGGGGAATGGACGAAGGAAAGCACAAAACAGATGCCATTGGGGCCGGCTCCTAGACATATCAGTATGTGTGTCCAACCAAACGTTCTCATCCTCATTTGGATGCACCAACCGAGGCCAATTTGGCAGCGAATGTTTGCATTTATATGACCAACTCATCGGTTGGCCTTACCTCTTCCTCTTCCAAACGCTCTTCAGGTGCGCAAACAAAGCACGTCCCGATAGTCGATGTGCTGGCATGCCCAACACATGGCCCAAACATCGGAGTCTGGTGCGCGATATAATGGTGCTGAGCGGTTCACTCGCTATTCCTGCAACAAATACGCAACGGCAAACAAGCTCATCGCTCACGCCATGCTCCCACCAGACATGAGTTAAGCACCTATTTCTTGTGAGCAATTTTATGTAAGTCGTGACGAGAGATACAGTATGCGAACCGGCGATTTACGTACGATGAAACTTTTAAGTTTATGAATGATAGAACGCAAAAAACGAGTCCGAGTTTAAAGTTATTCTTTTCGGCGTCTTGAGCAAGCCTGGTCACACGTTTGTAAGAAAGATTTAGTGTTGACTTGGCCATAAATGTAATCATTATTTGACAATTTAAAGTAAGTACCACCATCGATTTTGTACGTCCTGTAATATCAGTAGACACTTAGAACGGTAACAGGCAAACACCAAAAGTTATTGTAAGGAAAATTATACCATGCGTTTTCATGCAACTCACCCGTTGACCTGTTTATAGGCTGTTTTGTTGTATCGGCTGAAGTAAAGTCGATTAAGGTTCTTTCGGGTACTGAGAATAGAACAAAAAGTGGTAGCAGAATATGTCAACCATGCGCATCAACCACAGTTGTGGTTTGTGTTGTACAAGGATAGTTTTGGACTTTCATTAGTATCACTGGTCAACATAAACTGAAGTGTTTGTACACGGTCAAGACAAATGTGAATTTCAAGCGACCAAACTGGCTTGATCCCTCTCATGGCAGATCATCAATTGGTAACAAACAAGAGAAAGACGTCCCTGTCTTCTTTTCTCATTACTAAACATACTTCGGAGTTACTCAAATCAATAATTCCATCAGGTTCAATCGTTTGCCTCGAACAGCATTGTTACCCCTTCGATCTTCAAAACAACGTCTGCCACCAAATGCTCGTTGAGACAAACGTAGTAAAACGCTTTCGATATAATTCGCGCTTAAAGCGCAACCCGAGAAATCTAGCAAATCGATTTATGCACACCAGTAGCATCGCAATGGCCTACTCAAACTGCGTTCCGAATATCCGCATTAATGGTGTAGCCAATGCCCTGAATTGTTTGGTCAAGGTGGCAGTTATACAACCGTTATGTCCATTCTATTAAGTGACAGAACATGAGTTCCTAGAAAATACAAAGCAGCAGCTAGCATACCGCGGTGGAACCGAATCTGATGTTTGACGGCTAGATACGATCTAAGGTAAACAGCCTAATATTTCGCCATAAACTTTTACTTCATGTTGTGTACTCTCAATAGACGTCAGAATAGAGTAATAATTTCTAGCCCTGGTCAATATGAAGCTAAGCTTGTCTGGTGCGTCACAAATTTGGCAAGTAATCTCTGGTGGTTTCCACTAGTACAAGAACTCGGCGAGCAATCATATAGGAATAACATACCAGGAGATTTTGCTACATGCCGCTATTATAATTACGGATAACCAGGTGTAATCCTTGTTCTATATATCTGATAGTGAATAAGTCAAAAAGCTTCGCTTGCGAATACAGAAGACTGTATTTTCTTCAAGCTTTCTCTAGTCTAAATCGAACTGGTCTGATGTTGTTGTCAACAGAAACTGCTATTGAAAACTGAGGCTAATTCATTTACACGTTGGGAGAAAGAACAATTAAATAAGGGCAGGCTGTAACTTGTTTATTGCTAAAGTGGCTTACACTAGGTGTGTTCGTTCATAACTTGGTGGCGTCCGCTCATCTTGTTGATCTTCATGGAGTGTTTCCCAACTGGTGCTTGACTCTGTGGTCACTCCTCGTGTGCATGGAACTGTAATCCTGATGTCATCTTCAACTTTGTGGAATTCGGCAGGGCTCGCTGTTGGTGTGTCATCTTGCACCACCAAACTAATTATACCCGGCGCAGTAGTATCTACCTTTAATCAACCAGAGTATGTTGCTTTCAAGCCCGAGTTTTACCTCCTACAGAGTGCGCAACTGGCCTTTGGATTGAGTATCAGATGTAGCATTTTCTTATTGCTTTTTCGTTGCGCTCTAAATTATATATAACAAGGAATGAGTTTTGAGTCTGTTCTTATCATGTTATATGCTGGGCGCAAAGTTAAACCAAAATTGAACAGGTTGTTTTTGATAAATTTGTTGACTGCAATTGTTCATTACAGCCACAAGTACGCAAAATTGGAACGTGTTTTATTCACGCCTCGAATTCTTTTATGTGCCTTATATGCTTTCTAGAAGCGCTTTTTTACTTGTTTGGAATGTGGAAGCATATTAAATTGTCCTGCACTACGGGACAGCAATAATTGTTTTTCGGATCTGAGCATTCTAATAAACATTGCACAGATATATAACTACAATTGTATTTGTGAAGAAAATGACATTTATTCAGAAGAAATTAGGATAAAACATTTTCATCTCTAAGCTTTTTAATCCCAATAGAAAATGTTACGAACTGTGTGTCTGCTGCGTTAAATCATTATATTTTTATGTATATATTATTTTATATTATCGGTTTACGCTTCATGACAAATGTCGTGATCAATAAATGTTATGTATTGCTTGTTCTTCTTAAACCCTTGAACGAGATTTTAAGATTCCCGGCGTTTTTCATTACGGTATGTACCTCCAAACTACTCCAAACTAATATGTGACCTAAATTAATTGCCGGAAATAGGATAATAGGCCTTCCAAATATATGAACGTGGCCTGTTCATATATTTCATTTAGTCCTGAAAAATAAAGTATTTGAAGATATATTTAGAGAAAACAGTTTTATTGGACATTAACTTGATGACGAGAAGGCTCGAGATAAACAAGAAATATCAAATATAACGTTGCACTAGCGATAAGATTGCATTTGAAAGGATGTGCACGCGCCGTGTGCAAAAGTTATATGCTGGAATACTAATATATTACTCTAACGGTTTGATTGAGTTAGACTAATTTATTTGTGACAAATGGGAATGCGTACTTTTTAACGAAATTCAGCAAGTCGCATAATGACATGTCGCAGATAGTTCCTGTATTTTCGGAACAGCATTTGTCTGATTATGTTCCTGTGGAACAGATCCAAGATGTGTGGTTAATCTCAATGTGCATCAATAGAACACGGCGTTTGACAAACAGGTAATACTGCGCCAAGTTTTACCACAACTAAGCATATTTTCACTAGCTTTACCCGATATCTTCTCTCCTTTTGACATACCTATATCCTCTACATATATTCCCTTCGTAGCGGGCGTCACTGACCAAAGCTCAAAAAGCTCAACTAAATTTGACGGTTTACCAAGGAGCGGTAGGTATCTTAATTACACGTAAAAGCATTGCTTTAACTGGTCTGCAAATGCTTTCGAATCGGTCAGAGAATTCATAGCAGACACACAGTTTCTACTGTGGTGGAATTTCACAGTAGACAAAAGCCTAGCACTGGTTATCCGTGGATAAATTGTTACAACGAGACACACATAACGTGATGGGATATCTTGAAAATTTTTCAAACAAGCAAAGTTGCACATTACTTCAAGTTCTGGAGATAATTCTGCCATTGCCATTTTTAGACGCAAGTGAAGGTAGTGAGCAGTACTCTGAAGGATAGGATAGTGTAGGCTTCGTGTAGTCACATATTGGGAAACATCCTAATCATTTATTTGAACTTTCGTACTTTGCTCCAATGATATTAGCAGCTTGTTGCAATATTACTGGCTTATCATAGCTGCACACAAGGCAGCTTGTAATAGCCATATCGGGGAAAGCACCGGACAATCATTTTGCCGTATTGGGCTCATCCGTGGTGGCAACGACGCGGTACACTGTTTGGGATCGGACACATGACATCCAGCAGCTGATGCCAACTAACCAGCAGCTTATGCCACTGAGACATGGAGAATATTTGCAGGTCATCTGTACTTGTCAGGTAACTGGGATATAACGCAACCAAAGCTACACTGTCTTGCAGGTACTTACGATGGTAAAAGATTGTTCTTGAGCTCTAAAGTTATGAATGCCACTACACAGTAGCATTTCAATACTGCACGTGGATATGCTTCTATTATTTAGGTTCAGGAGCAGTTCCATGAAATGTTTGCTTTCAGTATCGATGTCGTGCATGGGTCACTTCGTAGAAGGAAATAAAGCAAAATGTTAGTCAGAATAGATTTGGACAACTGTTATACTTTTCCAATGTGACAGCCTATTTTCATCTTTAAAATACTTCACGTTTGCGTTATACTTGATTAATGTTATCCTTGTGTCCCTACAGGTGATGCGAACTCTAACTTTTTCGATAATACAACAGGTACGCCTAACTAATCCTTGATCTAAACAAACGAAGTATAACTGCCGTCATCATATGAAGTATACCGCTGGTTGTATCATGACCAGACTCAATTACTTTTTAATTCTGCATAGCACATAGCTTCTCTAAATGTCCCAAAAATTAGCAACAGCCTATAGCTTCTACAATAGTCCTAGCATTTCTGTCCTAATGTCCATGCGCATGTCAAGATAACCGAACTTGCATAAAGACAGACCGCATTCTCTCTGATAATTTGCATCAGTTATGGTCCTCCAAATTGATCAAGTTTATAATAATATTATTGGGTATGTGTCTAATTAAATTTGAAGCTGCTCCATATTCGGCACAGGTCAAAGAGGTATAGCTAGTACTAATGTCTCGCAAATTCAATGTGAAGTTGTTGTGAATTAGCCTGAAATCTCAGAACAAATAAGAGATCATTGATTAAGAATATCTGTGCATAAGAAAGATGCTTTATCGAAGTTACACCCGACAATCTCAAGTTCAAAACAGGTGGTGCTTTTATGACAATATGATTTTGAAAGATCGAACAAACATTTGCGTGAACTTCACCTGTAATCATAATTGATGTCTTATGTTTGCCTTTTCGGATCTATTCTTGTTTACTTCATAGCGCCCAGTTCCACCGAACACCCTGTCGACAGCCAAAGGAGAACTTTATGTAGGTCCAAGTTACTTGTTCATTCTCTAAATTGTAAGTGAACTAGCCTCAGTTTCAATAGCAGTTTCTGTTGACAGCAACATCAGACCAGTTCGATTTAGACTGGAGAAATCTTGAAGCATATACAGTCTTCTGTATTCGCAAGCAAAGCTTTCTGGCTTATTTAATCTCAGATATATAGAAAAATGATTACAAATGGTTATCCGTAATTAGGATAGCGGCATGTAGCAAAGTCACCTGGTATATACTTCATATATGGCTGTTCGCCGAGTTCGTGTACTAGCGAAAACAAACAGCGTTTACTTGCGAAATTTAGGCGCACCAGTCACGCTTTGCTTCATATTTCCAGGGCTGGAAAGTATTACTGTATCCTGATGTCTATTGACAGTACACAAGATGAAGTAAAAGTTTACCGCAAAATACTAAACTTTATACCTCAGATCGTATCTAGCCGTCAACCATCAGATTCGGTTCCACCCACGTATGCTAGCTGCTGGTTTGTATTTTCTAGGAACTCATGTTCTGTCACTTAATAGAATGGACATAACGGTTGTATAACTGCGACCTTGATCAAACACTTCAGGGCATTGGCTACACAATTAATGCGGATATTCGGAACGCAGTTTGAGCAGGCCATTGCGATGCTACTGGTGTGCATAAATCGATTTGCTAGATTTCTCGCGTTGCGCTTTAAGCGGGAATTATATCGAAAGCGTTTTACTACGTTTGTCTCAACGAGCATTTGGTGGCAGACGTTGTTTTGAAGATCGAAGGGGTAACAATGCTGTTCGAGGCAAACGATTGAATCCGATGGAATTATTGATTTGAGTAACTCCGAAGTATGTTTAGTAATGAGAAAAGAAGACAGGGACATCTTTCTCTTGTTTGTTACCAATTGATGATCTGCCATGAGAGGGATCAAGCCAGTTTGGTCGCTTGAAATTCACATTTGTCTTGACCGTGTACAAACGCTTCGGTTTATGTTGACCAGTGATACTAATGAAAGTCCATAGCTATCCTTGTACATCACAAACCATAACTGTGGTTGATGCGCATGGTTGACATACTCTGCTACCACATTTTGTTATATTTTCAGTACCCGAAAGAACCTTAATCGGCTTTACTACAGCCGATACAACAAAACAGCCTATAAACAGGTCAACGGGTGAGTTGCATGAAAACGCATAGTATAATTTTCCTTACAATAACTTTTGGTGTTTGCCTGTTACCGTCCTCAGTGTCTCCGGATATTACAGGACGTACAAAATCGATGGTGGTACTTACTTCAAATCGTCAAATAATGATTACATTTATGGCCAAGTCAACATCAAATCTTTCTTACAAACGTGTGCCCAGGCTTGCTCAAGACGCCGAAAAGAATAACTTTAAACTCGGACTCGCTTTTTGCGTTCTATCATTCATAAACTTAAAATTTTCATCGTAGGTAAATCGCCGGTTCGCATACTGCATCTCTCGTGACGACTTACATAAAATTGCTCACAAGAAATAGGTGCTTAACTCATGTCTGTTGGGAGCATGGCGTGAGCAATGAGCTTGTTTGCCGTCGCGTATTTGTTGCAGGAATAGCGAGTGAACCGCTCAGCACCATTAAATCACGCACCAGACTCCGATATTTGGACCATGTGTTGGGCAAGCCAGCATATGGACTATCGGGACGTGCTTTGTTTGCGCACCTGAAGAGCGTTTGGAAGAGGAAGAGGTAAGGCCAACCGATGAGTTGGTCATATAAATGCAAACATTCGCTGCAAAGTCGGCCTCGTTTGGTGCATCCAAATGAGGATGAGAACGTTTGGTTGGACACACATACGGATATGTCTAGGAGCCGGCCCCAATGGCATCTGTTTTGTGCTTTCCTTCGTCCATTCTCCTCCAGTATAGCTGCCCACTATAACAACGATGTCATTCGTTAGGCAGGAAGTAACTTTTTACAGCACGATAGACGGCCGTTAGCTCTCCTGAACCATGACCATTCGTTACTGGGTAACCAACCACTGTGCCACTAGTTTTCTTCTCCTTGTATGTTGCATTTCGGCCCAATACCAGTGTTTTCCACTTTCAGCCAACGTGTATGATGATGATGATGATGCGAGTAAATAAATAAATAAATAACTAAATGATATATTTTTCGACATGCGCGACACAGGCAAACTACGAGCCTGATCATGTTGTACAACAATGTCGGTTAGTGGAGAGGGATATTCAGTGATCAATTGTGTTTACATGGGAATGTTTCAGTGCTAAATCAATTAAAAATAGTAAAGCAGTAAGAGTAGTAGAAGTTGAGAGTAAAAATAAAGTAGATATAAAACTGTCAGTTTAATTGGAGTAATACGACCCATCATGAAACCGTCTCCCGGAGACCTGCTTCCACACTTCTCTTCCACATCTCATCTGGCCATGTGCTATTGTGGCGATATATGTATACAGTTATGTGTGGGCCTGTGATATGTATTAAGCTCTCCCCATCGTATAGCCATCTTTCATCTGATTTGTTTCCAGTACTGTATTGTGGGGGCCTGTGTTCAATGGAAGCTCTCCCCATCATACAGCTATCTTTTAGCTGATTCAATTCCAGCACTGTACTGTGGGGGCCTGTGTTTCATATTAAGCTCTCCCCATCGCACAGCCATCATTTGGCTGATTCAAATCAAGCACTTGTAATATGTGCCAGTGAGTTTGTGATAACTCATACTGCATGAGTGTGCTGCATTTTTTCGGAAGCATTTATCCATAGCCTCGGGAGATCGGCCCAATCCTGGCCAACACTGGAAGCAGAGAAATAAGCAAATAAAAGTGGGTGGACGTACAGTAACGTAAAATGCTAGATTTTCGTCCGACGTTGTTCGATTCAGATTGTACAAGTTTCACTGGTAACTGATAACCTCAGGAATATACATGCTTTTTACAGAAAAGGAGAAGAATTTTCGGAGGAAATAGTAAGATAGCTCCGGCAGTTGTCGGAGATCAAAATGGGAATATTGGTGATGCGAAATAATTTGGTATGGTACTGAGAAATGTTGTATGTACGCATGGTATTTTTCAGGGAGGGAGAGAAAACTGTACGCAAAGTAAAGTAAGTTAACTGTCGTTCCAACTGTTCAGCTGTGTGCGGTAAGAGGAGAAGCTGATTTCGATGAGGGGATTTGTTCAGAGTGAATGTAAGCGTGGAAGATCATGGTAGGTTTTCGGAAGGTGTTATCAAATGGATCCAGTACAAAAGCAGAAGGATTAAATCAAAATTGATTTCGCTGAGCACGTAACACAGCAGCTCGTACCTAAGGGAGGGGTCCAGAGGAAAGGATAAGTAGAAAATAATTAGCGTTGCAGAACAAATGCGAGATAATTTGCTCGAGAGGAACTCTAGGGCACATTTCCGTCTTGGTGAGTGTGAACTTCATTGTTAATCAGGGTATTTTTGCCTTTAGAAAACACGTTATTGCTACTGACAAATTTGGGGAGGGCAGTAAGATCGGGCAACAGGAGAATGAAAAGATCCCCTGATATTGATACTATATCCATCTTGCTCCTATTTCGTATGGGGATTCACTTGTCAAGGTAGGTTGCAATATACCGATCGCTGTTTCGACGTTTAGAAAGGAATGTATAACGTGTCGGAACTTCATCCCTGACTGGATTGCACGTATCTCAGATGGAAGCCTGTTCCACAATATGGAGTATCGATTTAGGAAAAAGTTGTCAGACAGTTTCGTTCGTGATCTTTTCACTTTTACTTTATTGTGATGGTTATTTCGGGTGCGATAATTTGATAATTCTGCTCGTTGTACCGATGGGCGTGAAGAATGTATTTTTGGATAATTGTATCAAAGAAGATCAAAAGGCTAAGTTTCATTCTTCGCAACCACAGTGGATCAGGTTTTAAGGCAACGCAACGATCCATGTAAGATAGGGTGGTGGAATAGCCTAGAAGACGCTTAGTAAATGATCGTTGAACACGTTCCAATGCCATACGATCACTCACTCAGGAGTTACAGTAGGTGATGGAGCCATATTCAAGCAGCGGGCGCGTTTTTATTCTATACATGGTGTTAATGGATTCTTTTAAGTTAAATGTTTTGAACAAAAGCCCAATGCTTCGGCGGGCTTGAGCAGCGGTGTGTCCTGCGTGTTCGGAAAAGTTAAGGGTGCTCGAGTAGTGGATCCCTAGGTCACGGATAGTGTGGCAGTGAGACAATGGTTTACCATCTATAGTTAGCGAACCTGGTGTGATGTCACATCTGTAGGATACCACGTGGCATTTATCAGTAGAGAATGTCATCATCCATTTGGAACTCCATGAGTCCAGTGTACGTAAGTCATGCTGGATTACGCTAAGCGTATCACTGACCTCAGTTGGATTAAAAGTGTAAACAATTTTAATGTCATCGGCAAACAGGAAAGGTTTGCCGGAGGCAAAGACATCAAAAATATCATTTACGTAAAGTAGGAATAAAAAGGGTCCCAGAACACTACCTTGTATCACACCACTGGTGACAGGCTTTGGCGTGCTTGTTTCGTGCTCGATCTGAACAACCTGGGTTCTATTAGTTAGGTAAGAATCAAACCATGAAAGCAGAGGGTTGTCTATGCCATATGCAGTTAGTTTGGATAAGAGGTGGTTATGAAAGACACGATCAAATGCTTTGTGCATATCGAGGTAGATGACTATCGCTGATGAACCGTCATCGAGCGAAGTAGTCAGGAGACTGAGAAAGTCTATCTGACATGTTATGCAGGATCGCGTGCTTAGGAAGCCGTGTTGTGAGGTGTTGATAAGATTTCGCGACATCATGAAGTCCACAGTTTTGGACTTTATGTGACGCTCCATCATTTTAGAGAGGATAGAAGTATGGCTTATTGGGCGATAGTTGCTCATTTCGTGCACAGGACTTGACTTGTAGCGAAGAATGACTACAGCCGTCTTCCACTGTGATGGCACGGTACCGGTGTTTATGGATAGAGAAAAAAGATTCAAAAGTAGTACAGGGAAGTCAGATCCACGGTATTTTATAAGCGTTGGTGGTAATTTGTCAGGTCCGGCATACCATGATGACTTCGTAGAGGTGATAAGTCGATTTATATCACGAAGTTCAAAATCAACTGTGCAGATCTTGTCATCAGTAAGCAGAGGGATAATGTGCGAGGGAGCCGCAGCAGCGGTGTTAAAAGTAGAACAAAAGTAATTATTGAAATCCCTGCTTCTTTTAGCTGGATTGTTAGTTATTTGATTACCAGAAATCAGGATGGATGGGGTTTCCGTATTCTTGTTTCTATATTTCATCAGCTTGGTGAGTTCTAGGTTTTTATTCATGCTATTTAGCGCCCGTCTTTCTACGTCCATAAGGCTGATATGCCGAAGTCTGTCAAGTTGAGCAAGGAATTTTTGTTGTAGCAATACTAGGGAGAAGTCATTTGTTTTCAAGTAGTAATTTCGGAGTCGTGCAAGTTTGCGTGAAAAATTTCCGGCGGTGGACTCTAATTTTATTTTTCTGGAATGACGGCAATAATTCAGTGGTATTAGAGCATCTAGACACATCTCAATGTTCTTGTAGAACTCATCGGCTGCCACTTGTGGATCATTGATTAGGAAGAAATTTTCCCAGTGCAAGGATCTCAGAAGGGCGAAAAGCGATTCCATGTGTAATAAATTGTATGGTCGGTAGAGGACGGCAGGTTTAGTCGGGGTAGGATCAGAAAATGGCTTATCGAAGGTGAGTTGGACCATCTTGTGATCGCTTCCAGGGAAATTGTCTAGAACAACAGCAGAAACGTTGGATAGGCCTAGTGTAAGGAATAAATCGAGAGTGTGGTTTCCCCTGGTGGGTGAATGGACATGTTGTGTCCATCCATATATATGTAAAGAAGACATCAGTCTCGAATATTCAGTAGGTGCGGCGCACGATCTCCAGTCAATATCAGGCATATTGAAATCTCCTCCTAATACTTTACATTTAACTGGTAATTCTGCTAAGTAGCAAAACAAGCGTTCCAATGTTCGTAAGTCATCCGTACTGGGATTCGGAGGGGAGTAAATGCAACCCAAAACCATCGAGGTTCTACCTAGAGTAACATGGGCAATTATGCTGTCAATATCGCTGTCTGGAAGGGAAGCGCACAGCAGTTATGCTTGGAAGTTATTTGATATATAAATGATGCAACCGCCACCAGGTGCTGAGGTTCGACACGCGAGAAAACTATGATATTGATCAATGTGATAGCAATAATGCGGAGTTTCGCTTGTGAACCATGTCTCTGTCGCTAGGATAAAGTCAGGTTGAAAGAGAGACACCATGGAGCGAAGAGTGGGCATCTTATTTCGAAGTGAGCGAGCATTGAAGAGAAGCGATTTAGTGGATTGTGACTGGATAGGTAGACACGCTAACTGGTTGAATAAGTTGGGGTAAATATCTGACGATGTGTCATCATAAGTTGAGGTGGAAGGAGTGGGGTAATTTTGAGCTGGAATGGAAATGGATGATGGTGCAGAAATAACTACCAAATTTAAGTCTGAATACTTCTGAGAAAGTTCAGAAAAAGGTTGAAGGCTTGTTGGGGAGGGATGACACTGAGTTTCCTCCCCAGGTCTACAAAAAAAGACTGCTCATTCAGTCTATTAGGGATATAAGTAGGATAGCCATTGCGGGAAGGGTCAATAGGTAAACATGGTGCACCAAGAATGGATGCAGCAGACGTTTTCGGGTGGACAGAAACATAGGGTCGAGCAAGTAACCTACTGAAGTAAATGTTTGATAAGTAAGGAACTGTTCGAATGGCACTTAGCTTACTAACAAGCGATTCCAACGTGGGCTGGTCGACAGAGGTAAATCTGACTGGTGCTGGGTAGGCCTGTATCCTCTTGGGCACTCTAATAGCATTAAACATATGAGATTTCACATTAGCCACTTTACCTAAAGTTGTAACGACATCAATGAGATCAGTAGAGTCAGGAATATTGAAAGCAAGGAGACTGTAAACTAATGGTTTCTTTGGCCTTATGGGGCAGGCGGCAATTTTATTGGGCGATGGGGTTTGAACTGGTTTAACCACGAGAACTGCAGGTGTGGCTGTAAGTTTGTGGGAAGTAGGGTGATCCTGAGTATCAGCCGAGTCAAGATTTTGGGTGGTAGGATCAGAAGAACCCTCGTTCAGTGAAGATGGATTGCTAGATACCGGATTTTTGTCTCCAGCTAGTGGCTCGTTTGTTTGCTGAGTATCAATTGCTCTAGGTCTTTCGTCGTCAAGGAAAGCAGTCAGGTCTCTGGTCACAATGCTGGTCAAGTCTAAATCGACAAGGGAGTTAGTGATCTGTGGCTGCTGTACATAACTGTCCCCTGGATGCGATGTCACAGGTTGATAGCGACGGTGGTGCTTCGTTTTAAAAATTATAGGCTCTAAATTATCCGCTGCACGTAGCGTTGTTAGTGGAGAGTCGAGGGGGCATATTATACTTATGGACTGGTTATGGGTGTCATCGTGTGTAGGTAACCTTAATGTTGTGGTGTCAGTTTGGCAGTTGGGAACGAGACTAGCAACGGTTGTAGATGTGACCCCATTTGAGGGTAACGAGTCGCGTCGAGAGATAAGGTCAGAATCTCCATGCAGGAGTAATCTTTGAAAAGGTGTTTTCTCAGCGATTACTCTCAGGGTCTTAAAGGTAGCGTTGGCAGCAATTAGATCACGTCTGCTTATAAACTCACTAGCGGTTAAAGCGCTATTAAATTTGAATAGGATTGGACACGAGTAGCGCTGGACTTTCTTTCTGAGTCTTATGCAACTGCATTCCGTGCCAACCATGTTAGCAGCTTTAAGTGATATATCTCGCAAGGCTGCTGGCAGAATATTATCCGGGACATTAAAAACAACTGTATTTCTAGAACGATGCATCCTAGAGACTACTTCCGCTGCGATGGAATCGATAAGAGAGAGTAAATGATTGCAGTTCGGCTATCATTTTTGGTTACACACATTATTTGTGTTTACTTTATAATTTACTTTCTAAACCTGTATAATTGTTTTGCATACTCGCTCATTAAACCATAACTTTTAAAGGAGCGTGGTCTGAACGCTTCAGACTAAACACGACAGGAGGCATGTCATTCGGTACGGCTGATTTTCCTTTCAATTCTAGTATGCGATTGTTATCACCTCTGTATTACTTCAGGTTTATTTTTGAAATCCACTAATATAAGGCTAACCTCTCAAAACAACCATTTTATTTCACTTCGCACAGAAGAAAGTAGTTTTACCTCAAATGTTTACCGCTAATCTTCGTAAAACTCGATCCTTTGACCATGTTAAAACTGCGATCGAAAATGAAATATTAAGCAGGTTTCAGAGGAAACACATTATGCGCGCATCAATAGTGTTCTAATTTATGTTTCCTTTGTTTCTCTAATTGCTTATTGTCGCTGTTGTATGTTGTTATATGTATATATATATATATGATTCTAATTAGGCCTACATTTATGTAGGTAGCATAATCACTGTGCCACAAGCTGGGAACCGTGCTGCATTCATAATGAGTTTTCACCTCATTTGGACTGAACCATATTAATCTTAAATCAGTTTATCAATCTTGATAACAGTCATACAAATTGTATTTGCTTTGCATTCCTGTTATTCCGCTGCATTTTCGGTGCCAATGATATCTGCTTGTTTTCAATTATATAACGTTGGTTTTATGATATCCCGGTGTGACTGCGCTTGAGGTGATTGTTGACAAGGAACCTACCCGTCTTACAAACTTTACTTTACTTATTTGCTTCAGGAGACTGAGTCTTTGTTGAGGGGGACAAGGTACACGGTCCGCATGGCCGTGCAAGCCTCGAAGATAGGTCCCGTCCAGTGTGGAGCGAACCACGGCGCAGCCTCCACCATGTTTACGTCTGGTATGCATGATAACCTACATAGGTAGACAGAAACGCTGATGCTGTGCTTGTTGGAGGAGTGTGGGTCGGTTCCGTTGATAAAACGTGGCTCCCATCCACAAGCCTCCTGGTCTTGTTCATATTCATCACTAGTACAATGAATCCTAACATAGCAGCTGCTGATGCTTTAATCAAACTTTTCAAATACCTGCTGAGTTGGGGGTATTTTGAGACACTTGATATCCAAGACGTCGTCTCATCAGATGCATAGCCCATACGTCATGCAGCTATTCCGCGCCTGCTTAGTGGCTCTATTATATACTTTATCAGAACGTTTGGTTAGTAGTTTGTTGTGATTGTCATCGCTAAGTCTACTCACAAAATAAGTATATTGCGCAAAAGAAATTATAGAGAATTAACCTGTACTCCTTATGTCCACCCATAGAAAATAGCACAAGGCAAATAATAATTCTACGTCAACCTAAAATTATTTATTGTTGGGTTCTTGCACAGAAATGCTGCTGCGATCGATAACTTGAGCTGGTCTTTGCATAAATGGTTAAGTGAATTGGCCAGTTATATTGCTTTACACTCACGAGATTGCTTTCCTAAAAGTTAATTTATACTGCACATATTCTGGACATGGAAATAGAGCCGAATATTAATAACTTTAAAATACCACATAATCAAGCAAGCTACCATTTGGGAATAACTCAAAAATATTAATATAACACGTCAAAAGCATATTGGAAATGATTTGCAAGCATAGAACGTAGTTATTTTTCAGAAACATATTGTGACATTTAAGATTTTAAATATATTCAGTAGACATTTGTTAAATAATTATTTTACTGGAGTCGCTGCCATCATCATCATTATCAACAGCAGTACCTCAGACATTCGAACCGATGCTTTGCTGCCATACAAATATGAGGACCTATGAAATAAAGAATAAATAGAGGGAGAGAACAGGGCTTATGTGAAATCATCAATGTCCTAAACAAAAATTCACGTTCAAGGCGCCTACACCTTGTTCAGACAACATACCGTCACAAACAGCTGGCTATCTTGCAAAGAGTAGGCGGCATCGGTGAGACAGCCTCCTTGCGGCTTTCACTGCCACGCGTCATAATCAGCCATTATCCAGCAGCTAACTCAGCACCAAACACACTTTAAACAGGCAATCCGATTAGGAGACGGCAGTAGACGTGTTACTGGTATCGGTTCCGTGCTATGTCTTGTAAAGTTTTGAGCCAAGCACGTAACGGGGACTCAGGCCCGAAAGAAGAGACGGAAAATCGGCACCCAATTTGGTCACGAATGGCTTCATTTCCCGCTGCTTAATCAGCTTCTGTGCACCACAAGGATTGCGCCACCGTAGACCCGGCATACTATATACGGCACATCTAGGTAAGTAGTGACCAGGAAAGCGTAGCACATGCTAGAGCCAACGAACCTTTCAGTGTTATCTATGGTTCTAGGGAGCTAGCATTATTATGGCCACCTAGTACTCACCCACAAACATCATCCTTGCGGACAGGCTAGTGTCATCCGACACCAGCAATGCTTCGCAGACAGCGATGATTAAGTATTGATAGCGCTTTAGATCATCAGAACGAAGGGAACAATTCTCACTACATTTCCAATGTTGGCGGAGTATACTTATTCTTTCTTGAATTGATAATGTTGCCACAATCAAGAGAACACGACCCGCTCATTCAACTTACATGACGTAAGCGCTATTGACTACACAGTTGCCGCCAACAAATACCACTTAAGACTTCTGCATCTCTTAATGGCAAATTAATTGCCAAAAAATTACTTTGGGCTCTGGGGGCCTGGGCTACTATTTCGACTTATGGTGTAGAGATAATACACTGCCTACACAGGACATTACAAGAATGCCGTCGTACTTAGGTATTAGCTTTCTTATCATAACCTTGCACAATACGTCTCTCCTACACAAAGCGGCCAGCTTCCAACTTGTATTGCACCTGGGAATTTCTAAGCATCTTTCTTCATTTTACTTGCTGGCACTCCGTAATATTTTGGCAAAACTAACCTTAATCATTTGCATTCGTGCATCTGTAAATCTTGGTACACGGATAAACTGAGATGGGCAGTGGTATTGTTACAACCCATGGGGCAGGCTGTAACTTGTTTATTGCTAAAGTGGCTTACACTAGGTGTGTTCGTTCATAACTTGGAGGCGTCCGCTCATCTGCGTGATCTCCGTGGAGTGTTCCCCAATTGGTGCATGCCTCTGTGGTCACTCCTCGTGCGCGTGGAACTGTAATCCTGATGTCATCTTCAACTTTGTGGAATTCGGCAGGGCTCGCTGTTGGTGTGTCATCTTGCACCACCAAACTAATTGTACCGGCGCAGTAGTATCTACCTTTAATCCACCAGAGTATGTTGCTTTCAAGCCCGAGTTTTACCTCCTACAGAGTGCGCAACTGGCCTTTGGATTGCTTATCAGATGTAGCATTTTCTTATTGCTTTTTCGTTCCGCTCTAAATTATATATAACAAGGAATGAGTTTTGAGTCTGTTCTTATCATGTTATATGCTGGGCGTAAAGTTAAACCAAAATTGAACAGGTTGTTTTTGATAAATTTGTTGACTGCAATTGTTCATTACAGCCACAAGTACGCAAAATTGGAACGTGTTTTATTCACGCCTCGAATTCTTTTATGTGCCTTATATGCTTTCTAGAAGCGCTTTTTTACTTGTTTGGAATGTGGAAGCATATTATATTGTCCTGCACTACGGGACAGCAATAATTGTTGTTCGGATCTGAGCATTCAAATAAACATTGCACAGATATATAACTACAATTGTATTTGTGAAGAAAATGACATTTATTCAGAAGAAATTAGGATAAAACATTTTCATCTCTAAGCTTTTTAATCCCAATATAAAACGTTACGAACTGTGTGTCTGCTGCGTTAAATCATTATATTTTTATGCATATATTATTTTATATTATCGGTTTACGCTTCAGGACAAATGTCGTGATCAATAAATGTTATGTATTGCTTGTTCTTCTTAAACCCTTGAACGAGGTTTTAAGATTCCCGGCGTTTTTCATTACGGTATGTACCTCCAAACTACTCCAAACTAATATGTGACCTAAATTAATTGCCGGAAATAGGATAATAGGCCTTCCAAATATATGAACGTGGCCTGTTCATATATTTTAGTTAGTCCTGAAAAATAAAGTATTT
Organism: Dicrocoelium dendriticum; assembly: GCA_944474145.2. Classification (NCBI taxonomy): domain Eukaryota; kingdom Metazoa; phylum Platyhelminthes; class Trematoda; order Plagiorchiida; family Dicrocoeliidae; genus Dicrocoelium; species Dicrocoelium dendriticum. The sequence continues at coordinate 69,996,997 of OX104060.1, read as the reverse complement.
GAAGATATATTTAGAGAAAACAGTTTTATTGGACATTAACTTGATGACGAGAATGCTCGCGATAAACAAGAAATATCAAATATAACGTCGCACTAGCGATAAGATTGCATTTGAAAGGATGTGCACGCGCCGTGTGCAAAAGTTATATGCTGGAATACTAATATATTACTCTAACGGTTTGATTGAGTTAGACTAATTTATTTGTGACAAATGGGAATGCGTACTTTTTAACGAAATTCAGCAAGTCGCATAATGACATGTCGCAGATAGTTCCTGTATTTTCGGAACAGCATTTGTCTGATTATGTTCCTGTGGAACAGATCCAAGATGTGGGGTTAATCTCAATGTGCATCAATAGAACACGGCGTTTGACAAACAGGTAATACTGCGCCAAGTTTTACCACAACTAAGCATATTTTCACTAGCTTTACCCGATATCTTCTCTCCTTTTGACATACCTATATCCTCTACATATATTCCCTTTGTAGCGGGCGTCACTGACCAAAGCTCAAAAAGCTCAACTAAATTTGACGGTTTACCAAGGAGCGGTAGGTATCTTAATTACACGTAAAAACATTGCTTTAACTGGACTGCAAATGCTTTCGAATCGGTCAGAGAATTCATAGCAGACACACAGTTTCTACCGTGGTGGAATTTCACAGTAGACAAAACCCTCGCACTGGTGATCCGTGGATAAATTGTTACAACGAGACACACATAACGTGATGGGATATCTTGAAAATTTTTCAAACAAGCAAAGTTGCACATTACTTCAAGTTCTGGAGATAATTCTGCCATTGCCATTTTTAGACGCAAGTGAAGTTAGTGAGCAGTACTCTGAAGGATAGGATAGTGTAGGCTTCGTGTAGTCACATATTGTGAAACATCCTAATCATTTATTTGAACTTTCGTACTTTGCTCCAATGATATTAGCAGTTTGTTGCAATATTACTGGCTTATCACAGCTGCACACAAGCCAGCTTGTAATAGCCATATCGGGGAAAGCACCGGACAATCATTTTGCCGTATTGGGCTCATCCGTGGTGGCAACGACGCGGTACACTGTTTGGGATCGGACACATGACATCCAGCAGCTGATGCCAACTAACCAGCAGCTTATGCCACTGAGACATGGAGAATATTTGCAGGTCATCTGTACTTGTCGGGTAACTGGGATATAACGCAACCAAAGCTACACTGTCTTGCAGGTACTTACAATGGTAAAAGATTGTTCTTGAGCTCTAAAGTTATGAATGCCATTACACAGTACCATTTCAATACTGCTACTGGATATGCTTTTATTAATTAGGTTCAGGAGCAGTTCCATGAAATGTTCGCTTTCAGTATCGATGTCGTGCATGGGTCATTTCGTAGAAGGAAATAAAGCATAATGTTAGTCAGAATAGATTTGGACAACTGTTATACTTTTCCAATGTGACAGCCTATTTTCATCTTTAAAATACTTCACGTTTGCGTTATACTTGATTAATGTTATCCTTGTGTCCCTACAGGTGATGCGAACTCTAACTTTTTCCATAATACAACAGGTACGCCTAACTAATCCTTGATCTAAGCAAACGAAGTATAACTGCCGTCATCATATGAAGTATACCGCTGGTTGTATCATGACCAGACTCAATTACTTTTTAATTCTGCATAGCACATAGCTTCTCTAAATGTCCCAAAAATTAGCAACAGCCTATAGCTTCTACAATAGTCCTAGCATTTCTGTCCTAATGTCCATGCGCATGTCAAGATAACCGAACTTGCTTAAAGACAGGCCGCATTCTCTCTGATAATTTGCATCAGTTATGGTCCTCCAAATTGATCAAGTTTATAATAATATTATTGGGTATGTGTCTAATTAAATTTGAAGCTGCTCCATATTCGGCACAGGTCAAAGAGGTATAGCTAGTACTAATGTCTCGCAAATTCAATGTGGAGTTGTTGTGAATTAGCCTGAAATCTCAGAACAAATAAGAGATCATTGATTAAGAATATCTGTGCACAAGAAAGATGCTTTATCGAAATTACACCCGCCAATCTCAAGTTCAAAACAGGTGGTGCTTTTATGACAATCTGATTTTGAAAGATCGAACAAACATTTGCGTGAACTTCACCTGTAATCATAATTGATGTCTTATGTTTGCCTTTTCGGATCTATTCTTGTTTACTTCACAGCGCCCAGTTCCACCGAACACCATGTCGACAGCCAAAGGAGAACTTTATGTAGGTCCAAGTTACTTGTTCATTCTCTAAATTGTAAGTGAACTAGCCTCAGTTTCAATAGCAGTTTCTGTTGACAGCAACATCAGACCAGTTCGATTTAGACTGGAGAAAGCTTGAAGCATATACAGTCTTCTGTATTCGCAAGCAAAGCTTTCTGGCTTATTTAATCTCAGATATATAGAAAAATGATTACAAATGGTTATCCGTAATTAGGATAGCGGCATGCAGCAAAGTCACCTGGTATATACTTCATATATGGCTGTTCGCCGAGTTCGTGTACTAGCGAAAACAAACAGCGTTTACTTGCGAAATGTTGGCGCACCAGTCACGCTTTGCTTCATATTTCCAGGGCTGGAAAGTATGACTGTATCCCGACGTCTATTGACAGTACACGAGATGAAGTTACGGTTTACCGCAAAATACTAAAGTTTATACCTCAGATCGTATCTAGCCGTCAACCATCAGATCCGGTTCCACCCACGTATGCTAGCTGCTGGTTTGTATTTTCTAGGAACTCATGTTCTGTCACTTAATAGAATGGACATAACGGTTGTATAACTGCGACCTTGATCAAAAACTTCAAGGCATTGGTTACGCAATTAATGCGGATAATCGGAACGCAGTTTGAGTAGGCCATTGCGATGCTACTGGTGTGCATAAATCGATTTGCTAGATTTCCGGGTTGAGCTTTAAGCAGGAATTATATCGAAAGCGTTTTACTGGGTTTGTCCTAACGAGCATTTAGTGGCAGACGTTGTTTTGAATTTAGATGAGGTAACATTGGTGTTGGAGGCAAACGATTAAATCGGATGGAATTATCGATTTGCTTAACTCCAAAGTATGTTTAGTAATGAGAAAAGAAGACAGGGACGTCTTTCTCTTGTTTGTTACCAATTGATGATCTGCCATGAGAGGGATCAAGGCAGTTTGGTCGCTTGAAATTCACATTTGTCTTGACCGTGTACAAACGCTTCGGTTTATGTTGACCATTTATCCTAATGAAAGTCCATAGCTATCCTTGTACATCACAAACCATAACTGTGGTTGATGCGCATGGTTGGCATACTCTGCTACCACATTTTGTTATATTTTCAGTACCCGAAAGAACCTTAATCGGCTTTACTACAGCCGATACAACAAAACAGCCTATAAACAGGTCAACGGGTGAGTTGCATGAAAACGCATAGTATAATTTTCCTTACAATAACTTTTGGTGTTTGCCTGTTACCGTCCTCAGTGTCTCCGGATATTACAGGACGTACAAAATCGATGGTGGTACTTACTTCAAATTGTCAAATAATGATTACATTTATGGCCAAGTCAACATCAAATCTTTCTTACAAACGTGTGCCCAGGCTTGCTCAAGACGCCGAAAAGAATAACTTTAAACTCGGACTCGTTTTTTGCGTTCTATCATTCATAAACTTAAAATTTTCATCGTACGTAAATCGCCGGTTCGCATACTGCATCTCTCGTGACGACTTACATAAAATTGCTCACAAGAAATAGGTGCTTAACTCATGTCTGGTGGGAGCATGGCGTGAGCAATGAGCTTGTTTGCCGTCGCGTATTTGTTGCAGGAATGGCGAGTGAACCGCTCAGCACCATTAAATCACGCACCAGACTCCGATATTTGGACCATGTGTTGGGCATGCCAGCACATGGACTATCGGGACGTGCTTTGTTTGCGCACCTGAAGAGCGTTTGGAAGAGGAGGAGGTAAGGCCAACCGATGAGTTGGTCATATAAATGCAAACATTCGCTGCAAAGTCGGCCTCGGTTGGTGCATCCAAATGAGGATGAGAAAGTTTTGTTGGACACAAATATTGATATGTCTAGGAGCCAGCCCCAATGGCATCTGTTTTGTGCTTTCCTTCGTCCATTCTCCTCCAGTTTAGCTGCCCTCTATAACAACGATGTCATTCGTTAGGCAGGAAGTAACTTTTTACAGCACGATAGACGGCCGTTAGCTCTTCTGAACCATGACCATTCGTTACTGGGTAACCAACCACTGTGCCACTAGTTTTCTTCTCCTTGTATGTTGCATTTCGGCCCAATACCAGTGTTTTCCACTTTCAGCCAACGTGTATGATGATGATGATGATGATGCGAGTAAATGATTGCAGTTCGGCTATCATTTTTGGTTACACACATTATTTGTGTTTACTTTATAATTTACTTTCTAAACCTGTATAATTGTTTTGCATACTCGCTCATTAAACCATAACTTTTAAAGGAGCGTGGTCTGAACGCTTCAGACTAAACACCACAGGAGGCATGTCATTCGGTACGGCTGATTTTCCTTTCAATTCTAGTATGCGATTGTTATCACCTCTGTATTACTTCAGGTTTATTTTTGAAATCCACTAATATAAGGCTAACCTCTCAAAACAACCATTTTATTTCACTTCGCACAGAAGAAAGTAGTTTTACCTCAAATGTTTACCGCTAATTTTCGTAAAACTCGATCCTTTGACCATGTTAAACTGCGATCGAAAATGAAATATTAAGCAGGTTTCAGAGGAAACACATTATGCGCGCATCAATAGTGTTCTAACTTATGTTTCCTTTGTTTCTCTCATTGTTTATTGTCGCTGTTGTATGTTGTTGTATATGTATACATATATATTTATATATGTATATATTCATATATATGTACATATATATATCAGCTGAGGCTGATGTTGCATTCTTGATGCTTCTTCACCGCAGTTGGGCTAAACCAACTTACACTTAAACTAGGTCTCTTTAAGCTGCATAAATTTCATTCCACTTTATTTGGTTAGTTTTGCCTATCTGAATAATCTTCTATTAGCTGGCACGTCGCTTACGCTAATTGCGCTTATCTTCGGTAATTTTGTTGCGTTTGTAGCATTTTGGAGTAACTTGTGGACCTTTTTACCTTATCGCGGATTCATTGCTAACGAACTTACTTCATATGCTAATTTCGCGAAGAGTTATGCCACCGTATCTGTATGGATTATTGGATTTATTTTATTTCATTTTGTCGTTTCAAGTGATTGGCTGTTGCGTGCTATCGCCGGTGTGGCTGCGCTTGATGTGCATGTTGACAAGGTGCCTACCTGTCTATTACCCACTACCTCGTCCATACTGGCTCCAGGAGACAGTTGGTCGTTGCTGGAGGGGACAGGATGCACGGTCCTTGTGGCCGTGCTAGGCTCGAAGAGTGGTTCCATGCACTCAGTGTGGAGCGGACTACGGTCCATCCACCGCGTTGTGTGCGCTTTATTTTTCAAATGCAGTGTGCGTGTGTTTGCCTGTGAAGGAGTGTGGGCCGGCTCCGTTGATGAAACGTGGCTCCCATCCACATGCCTCCCGGTCTTATACATTCGGGTTTACACTGGATATGGGGTGTGTGGTTGGAGCTGTGGGTGGTGCAGCGCAAGCCACCCATGGTCCCTCTGTAGGCGCAGGCGTCCTGTGGCTGGCCACAGTGACAGGCAAATCCGAAACCGGATGCCGCCAACCATGTATATATATATATATATATATATATATATATATATATATGGGCGGGAGAGCCTATGGTGCGCTGAGGATGGTGGTGGCTAGATCCTGACAGATGGTCTACCCACTGCTGCTACTGCTGCGCCATAGTCTCATGTCCTAGGCGCCTCCACGTGGCGACCGCTGGGTGGGAGTTGGGTTTCGCCCTTCTCCCTGCTAAGATCCAGGACACCAATCCGCATGAGTCGGCTAACTGACCATGTGCTAGACTCGCTGCCTTTCAAGTGTTCATTTAATCGAAGGCTTTGGCTGAGGACCCGAGTCGTTCTCCTGTCAGGATTGGGCGCCCTGGCAGTATCCTAGTCCATCCTCTCCGGAGGTTAGGAAGTGGTCCATGGCCCACTTCCCGTAAAACCTAGCCATGGGAGACAACAGGTTTACGGGTTATATTCTCATCGCTCGATTGGCGTAGAGCACGAGGGCCACGCATTGTCTCTGACGGTGGGAGGACACCTCCTGGTGTTCAATGGTTTGCTACTGCCCGCCTCAAGCCAGGCAGCCCCTGGTCAAATTGGTGCAAACCCGCCAAAAACCCACCTGCGTCTGGCCGTGGTCGCAGGTGCGTATCCAATTACGGTCGCAAAACATATGATAATTGTTCCAGAACCTCAAAGGCTGTGTGTGACGGCCGTCAAGCAGATCCCCATCTGTCTCTGCAATCACATTCCCGAGCTGGATCTGCTCTCCCCTGCCTTGTGAGTCAGGCTATTTAGCCAAAGGCTCCGGGCGGAGTCCCTCAAGGAAACCTCCAAACCACCCACTGCCTTGTGAGTGAGGCTATTGAGCCAAAGGCTCCGGATGCAGTCCCTCAAGCAAACCACCAAACCATCCACTGCCTTGTGGGTCAGGCTATTGAGCCAAAGGCTCCGAGTGGAGTCCCTCAAGCAAAACGCCGAAGCACAACGACCACCTCGCGTGCGATTGCTCACCAATGCAATCGTATGCCTGCGCGCAAAGCACTCAGCATCGGGTGCTGGAACGTGCGCACATTACTGGACCGGAACTCGAGCGAGCACCCGGAACGACGCACTGCACTGGTCGCAATGGAGCTGGCACGCTACCACATCAATATTGCGGCGCTTAGTGAAACTCGGCTCGCTGAGCAAGGTAAGTTACATGAAGCAGGTGCTGGCTACACATTCTATGGTGGGGAAGCCGCCTCAGCACCACGTGAACATGGGGTCGGATTTGCAATATCCGATCGCCTGAATGGCTAGCTGGTGGGTGAACCAACGGGCATCAGCGCGCGACTGATGACTGTTCGCCTACGACTCGGAAGAGGTAAGTTTGCTACTTTTATAAGCACGTACGGTCCTACCATGTGTTATCCTGATGACACGCGTGATCAGTTCTACACTGAGCTATCCACCGTGATACGGTCTGTGCCGAGGAGCGACCGACTATTTCTGCTGGGTGATTTCAACGCGCGCGTTGGGCGTGATGCATCAGCGTGGACAGATGTTATCGGCGCACATGGCATTGGTTCAGCGAATGCGAACGGTGACAGGCTGCTCTCACTGTGTGCCACTCACGGCCTGACGAGCACGAACACTCGGTTTGCACTGAGTGCGATTGATATAGCAACTTGGACGCACCCACGGACTGGTCACGCTCACCTGCTCGACTATGTCATCGTACGTCAGCGTGATATGCGTGAAGTGCGCATGACACGTGTACTGCGTGGAGCTGAGTGTGGCACTGATCACAAATTGGTTCGGACCAAACTGTACATATATTTTCTTAAATCGATGTATTGCACTCCCGCCGTGAATCGGCGTAAATTTATCATTCTCTTCCTCGGTACTGTGGCGAAACGTACTGAGCTGGAGAAGGCGATGGCTGCACGCCTGCGTGATGTGGACTGCATAGCCACAGTGGGCGACCTGTGGCATCACATTCGCGACCAGATGACAGCTGCTGCCGAGGAGACCATCGGGCGCGCAAACTGTAAACGGCCTGATTGGTTTGATGACAACAATGTGACGATTCGCGCATTGGTGTCAGAGAAGAATGCAGCATTTGCTGCACATGTGGCAGACCCCAGTGACTTGGGAAAGAGTAGTCAGTTTCGCAAACTTCGACGGCGACTGACCCGAGAGCTCCGTCGCATTAAAAATGCATGGTGGACGGAGAAGGCGAAGCAGATGGAATGCTACGCCGAACGCCGCCAACACAAGGAATTCTTTGACTCCTTGAAGGCGGTGGTTGGACCGAGATTGGAGCCGCTGAGGACACTGATCGATGGTATTTCAGGCGCTACCTGCACCCAGACTGCAGATATAATGCAGGTCTGGCGGAAACACTTTGACTGTCTCTTGAACAACCGTTCAGAGATCGACTGGCTTACATTGAACGGCCTGAAGCAGCACGATGTGAAGGCGGATCTGGCGGATACGCCGACACGGGATGAGACGCAGAGAGCACTTGCTCAGATGCGAAACGGCAAATGTGCCGGAGGTGACGGGATCCCACCTGAAGTATTGAAACACGGTGGACCCACGTTGTTGACTGCGCTGCACCACTTGGTGCAACGCGTGTGGATTGAGCAGGAGGTGCCTACTGAGTTGAAGGATGCCCTTGTGCTACCACTGTACAAGGGCAAAGGTAGCAAGCAATGTTGCACGAATTATCGTGGCATCAACTTGCTGAGTTGTGTGGGCAAGGAGATTGCCCGAATCCTGCTCAATCGCCTCGTGAGTCAGATTGTGGAACCTAACGTGGCGGAAGAGCAGTGTGGATTCCGTTCGGGTCGCAGCACTATAGGTATGGTGTTTGCGGCTCGTCAGTTGCAAGAGAAGTGCAGAGAACGACACCAGCCATTGTACTCGCTTTTTGTTGATTTCACCAAGGCATTTAATAAGGTGAACCGCGAGGCATTGTGGCTGGTGTTGGGTAAGTTTGGTTGCCCGCGTAAGTTTGAAAGTTTAATTGGATGTCTGCACAGTGGTATGCGAGCGAGGGTGCAGCTGAGTGGAGAGACCTCGGATGAATTTGCAGTCATCTCTGTTGTGAAGCAAGGCTGTGTCTTAGCTCCTGCCCTGTTTAATATCTATCTTCATGCAATGATGTACTATGCTTTTGATGCGGCTTGTGCTTACGGTGTTCGTGTGGAGCACCGTATTGATGGTGGGTTGCTGAACATCCGTCGTTTCAGTGCGAAAACTATAGTCTGTGAGACATCTATCCGTATGTTGCTGTTTGCTGACGACTGTGCGTTGTTTTCACACAGCGCGGATGAGTTGCAGCACATGACTAATGCTCTGGCTTCGACAGCGGCCAAATTCGGGCTCACCATCAACACAAGCAAAACTGTCTGTCTCTTTCAGCCTTCACCGGAGGTGCAATCTTTAATATTGTCGCAAATCAGCATTGGTGCTGAAGTATTGGAAACCACCTCCCGCTTTTGCTACCTTGGGAGTGTGATATCGACTGATCAGCAGCTACACGTTGAGTTGCGTCTTCGCGTGTCGAAGGCGGCAGCGGCATTCGGGAAGCTTGAGTACCGAGTGTGCAACAACCATCAGCTTAGCATTGGCACGAAGCTGATGGTGTACAAACCCATGGTACTGTCCGTTCTTCTATACGGCAGTGAAACGTGGACGATGTACCGTCGGGATGTGCGATATCTCGAGCGGTTCCATCAGCAGTGTCTGCGACGAATTTTGCGGATCGGTTGGGGCGCCAGAGTCGCAGACACGGAAGTTTTGCGCCGAAGTAGGATGTATGCAGTGGACGGCATACTTTTACTGCGACACCTGAGATGACTCGGTCATGTGAGCCGTATGGATTCGGCGCGGATACCGAAACAACTTTTATACGGTCAGCTGAGTATTGGGAAGCGGCATGCTGGGAAACCAAAGTTACGTTACCATGACATGATTAAAGTGAGCCTCACACGTTCTAATCTTGATTGCAGATCATAGGAATCGAAGGCGGCTGATCGGCGTGCATGGCGCGATCTAATCACGAGGGCAGTTGCTGATGTGCGGGAGAAAGCCCTCGTGCATGCAGAGAAGAAGCGGCAAGTGCGGAAGCTGCAAGCACCGATGAATTGTACTCCATCGACATCGAGCGCATGGTGCAGTAGAACACGCGGTCGCGAGTACCTTAGTCACGCAGGCCTAGTGAGCCATGAGAGAGGTCACTCGGGACCACTGCCGAAGCGACCACGGGTCCCGCAGTGAACGTAGGCAGCACCGGCGCAGCGTTTGTAGGCACGCTGAAATCGATTTACTAACCGCGTGCTTGCATGCTACGTCTCTTTATTTCAGGTGGTGGGTTTTCGGTTCTGTCCTAATGCCTTTCTTTCTCATATAAATGTCCAGTGGGCCATGAGCTATGCCATTAGGGGCCACTACAGAAGCGACGACGGGTCCTGCAGAGAATTACGGCGAGCCGGCGCAGCGTTTATAGGCGCGCTGAATTTGATTTACTAACCGCGTGCTTGCATTCTAAGTCTCTTTATTTCAGGTGGTGGGTTTACAGTTTTTACCTTAATGCTTTTCTTTCTCATATAAATATCTCCCTGTACTCTATTTCATTAACTTGCACACACCGCCTAAGCAAATTGTATTCGATTTCCATAACATTTTTGAGTTCGTGGCGTTCCGTGAACTATATCTTCCTGACTTCGTGCACTTAGCTAGGAATTGTTTGTAAACAACTTATTACATATGCCATTTAATTAAGGTTTATATCACCGTTTCCTTATGCATTAATCGAGTTTTTCTCTTTTTCTTTCTCTCTTTTAAGTGTTTGGCTGTTGTTTGATATCCCCGGTGTGGATGCGCTTGATGTGCATGTTGACAAGATGCCTACCTGTCTATTACCCACTACCTCGTCCATTCTGGCTCCAGGAGACAGTTGGCCGTTGCTGGAGGGGACAGGGTGCACGGTCTTGTGGCCGTGTTAGGATCAAAGTGTGGTTCCATGCAGTCAGTGTGGAGCAGACTACGTTCCATCCACCGCGTTGTGTGCGCTTGATTTCTCAAATGCAGTGTGCTTGTGTTTGCCTGTGAAGGAGTGTGGGCCGGCTCCCTTGATGAAACGTGGTTCCATCCGCATGCTCCCGGTCATATTTCTTCGGGTTTACACTGGATATGGGGTGTGTGGTTGGAGCTGTGGGCGGTGCAGCGCAAGCCACCCATGGTCCCTCTGTAGGCGCAGGCGTCCTGTGGCTGGCCACAGTGACAGGCAAATTCGAAACCGGATACCGCCAACTAATATATATATATATATATATATATATATATATATATATATTTATGTGATACAAATTAGGCCTACATTTATGTAGGTAGCATAATCACTGTGCCACAAGCTGGGAACCGTGCTGCATTCATAATGAGTTCTCACCTCATTTAGACTGAACCATATTAATCTTAAATCAGTTTATCAATCTTGATAACAGTCATACAAAATTGTATTTGCTTCGCATTCCTGTTATTCCGCTGCATTTTCGGTGCCAATGATATCTGCTTGTTTTTAATTATATAACGTTGGTTTTATGATATCCCGCTGTGACTGCACTTGAGGTGATTGTTGACAAGGAACCTACCCGTCTTACAAACTTTACTTTACTTATTTGCTTCAGGAGACTGAGTCTTTGTTGAGGATGAAAAAGATACACGGTCCGCATGGACGTGCAAGCCTCGAAGATAGGTTCCGTCCAGTGTGGAGCGAACCACGGCGCAGCCTCCAACATGTTTACGTCTGGTATGCATGATAACCTACATAGGTAGACAGAAACGCTGATGCTGTGCTTGTTGGAGGAGTGTGGGTCGGTTCCGTTGATAAAACGTGCCTCCCAGCCACAAGCCTCCTGGTCTTGTTCATATTCATGACTAGTACAATGAATCTTAACATAGCAGCTGCTGATGCTTTAATCAAACTTTTCAAATACCTGCTGAGTTGGTGGTATTTTGAGACACTTGATATCCAAGACGTCGTCTCATCAGATGCATAGCCCATACGTCATGCAGCTATGCCGCGCCTGCTTAATGGCTCTATTATATACATTATCAGAACGTTTCGTTAGTAGTTTGTTGTGATTGTCATCGCTAAGTCTACTCACAAAATAAGTATATTGCGCAAAAGAAATTATAGAGAATTAACCTGTACTCCTTATGTCTACCCATAGAAAATAGCACAAGGCAAATAATAATTCTACGTCAACCTAAAAATATTTATTGTTGGGTTCTTGCACAGAAATGCTGCTGCGATCGATAACTTGAGCTGGTGTTTGCATAAATAGTTAAGTGAATTGGCCAGTTATATTGCTTTACACTCACGAGATTGCTTTCCTAAAAGTTAATTTATACTGCACATATTCTGGACATAGAAATAGAGCCGAATATTAATAACTTTAAAATACCACATAATCAAGCAAACTACCATTTGGGAATAACTCAAAAATATTAATATAAAACGGAAAAGCATATTGGAAATGATTTGCAAGCATAGAACGTAGTTATTTTTCAGAAACATATTGTGACATTTAAGATTTTAAATATATTCAGTAGACATTTGTTAAATAATTATTTTACTTGAGTCGCTGCCATCATCAACATTATCAACAGCAGTACCTCAGACATTCGAACCGATGCTTTGCTGCCATACAAATATGAGGACCTATGAAATAAAGAATAAATAGAGGGAGAGAAGAGGGCTTATGTGAAATCATCAATGCCCTAAACAAAAATTCAGGTTCAAGGCGCCTACACCTTGTTCAGACAACATACCGTCACAAACAGTTGGCTATCTTGCAAAGAGTAGGCGGCATCGGTGAGACAGCTTCCTTGCGGCTTTCACTACCACGCGTCGAAATCAGCCATTATCCAGCAGCTAACTCAGCACCAAACACACTTTAAACAGGCAATCCGATTAGGAGACGGCAGTAGACGTGTTACTGGTATCGGTTCCGTGCTACGTCTTGTAAAGTTTTGAGCCAAGCACGTAACGGGACTCAGGCCCGAAAGAATAGACGGAAAATCGTCACCCAATTTGGTCACGAATGGCTTCATTTCCCGCTGCTTAATCAGCTTCTGTGCACCACAAGGATTGAGCCACCGTAGACCCGGCATACTATATACGGCACATCTAGGTAAGTAGTGACCAGGAAAGCGTAGCACATGCTAGAGCCAACAAACCTTTCAGTGTTATCTATGGTTCTAGGGAGCTAGCATTATTATGGCCACCTAGTACTCACCCACACGCATCATCCTTGCGGACACGCTGGTGTCATCCGACACCAGCAATGCTTCGCAGACAGCGATGATTAAGTATTGATAGCGCTTTAGATCATCAGACCGAAGGGGACAATTCTCACTACATTTCCAATGTTGGCGGAGTATACTTATTCTTTCTTGAATTGATAATGTTGCCACAATCAAGAGAACACGACCCGCTCATTCAACTTACATGACGTTAGCGCTATTGACTACACAGTTGCCGCCAACAAATACCACTTAAGACTTCTGCATCTCTTAATGGCAAATTAATTGCCATAAAATTACTTTGGGCTCTGGGGGCCTGGGCTACTGTTTCGACTTATGGTGTAGAGATAATTCACTGCCTACACAGGACATTACAAGAATGCCGTCGTATTTCGGTATTAGCTTTATCATCATAACCTTGCACACTACGTCTCTCCTACACAAAGCGGCCAGCTTCCAACTTGTATTGCACCTGGGAATTTCTAAGCATCTTTCTTCATTTAACTTGCTGGCACTCCGTAATATTTCGGCAAAACTAACCTTAATCATTTGCATTCGTGCATCTGTAAATCTTGGTACACGGATAAACTGAGATGGGCAGTGGTATTGTTACAACCCAAGGGGCAGGCTGTAACTTGTTTATTGCTAGAGTGGCTTACACTAGGTGTGTTCGTTCATAACTTGGAGGCGTCCGCTCATCTTGTTGATCTTCATGGAGTGTTTCCCAACTGGTGCTTGACTCTGTGGTCACTCCTCGTGTGCATGGAACTGTAATCCTGATGTCATCTTCAACTTTGTGGAATTCGGCAGAGCTCGCTGTTGGTGTGTCATCTTGCACCACCACACTACTTATATTCGGCGCAGTTGTATCTGCTTTTAATCCACCACACTCCTCCCTGTCCAAAGGCTTGCTCAGCTGTCTTCCGTCGGAGTCTTTCTGATCTCCGGGTTGTTCACTGTACGATCGTGTTTTCTCCCCTAATTCTTACCACTTCCTGAGCTCTCCGGCATTTACCCTCGGCGATTCACCTTGCCGCGCGATTGTATACACTGGGCCTCGCTGGTCGACTACCTCGTACGGTCCTTTCCACTTCCCTAGGAGTTTCCTCTCCCCTGGGACGCAAGTGGGATAGCGTTGATGGTCCCTGTACTTCACTTTCGAACCAATCTGAAACTCGATATTCCTTCCACCTTTGCTGGTCTGGAACTTCGCCATCGTCGGCGCCTGAGTAGCATGTAGGTTGCGCTTGGCGGTCTTCCGGTTATTCCATGTCTCCTCGAGAGATATACAGCAAGTTGGCCACATTCCAATCTCTAGGTCTACAGGTAGACTAAATTGTCTACCGTACATCAAATAGAATGGTTATTTCTTTGTGGAAGCCTGTTTGTTTGCTCGATGGGCCAGGAACAGCAGCGGCAACGCTTCCTCCCAGTCTTCACCTTTTGCTGCTATCCACTCCTTGATTGTTCTATTGTTACGTTCCGTCAGGCCATTTGTTTGCGGGTGGTATGGGGTGGTGCGCAATTTCTTGCTGCCACTACGTTGCTCAGTTGCCAACCGTTCTGGATCCTGCTCGAACAGTATACCGTTAATACCGAAAGCTACGCTCGGCAGGTCATCATCATCTATTATGCGTGACAAGAAATCCGCCGTCTGATTTTCCCTCCTTGGTACGTGTTTTATCGTGAAATCATACTCTTGCAGGCGCAATGCCCATCTCGCCAGCTTTCCTCTAAGGTCTTTGGCAGACTTAATCCACTCCAACGGTCTGTTTCGACGTGAAATCCCTGACCCAGGAGATATGGCCGCCATTTATCTAACGCCCAGACAATGGCGAGACATACTTTCTCTCTGGTTGAGTATCTGCGTTCCTCAGGTGTCAAAATTCGGCAGGCCTACTCAATCGTCCCATGGTTTTCTTTCAGCACCGCACCGATCCCGACATCGCTGGCGTCAGTGGCTACCATGATCACCTCACCAGCAATGGGCCTTTTTAGGGTCAACTGCTGCCTTCTCATTTCCTGTAGAATCTGAGCAAAGGCTCGTTGAGTTTCTGCATTCCAAGTGAATTCCCTGTCTTTTTCAACAGCTCATACAAGGGTAAGGCCAAGGTGTTAAAATCCTTGACGAATTTGCTGTAATACCCGGCGCGGCCCAGGAATGTACTGAGAGTGCGTTTCGAGGTAGGAACTGGGCTGCCTTTATCGTCATTACCTTCTCAGGTAGAGATTTCATTTTGCGTTGTCCCACTTTATGGCCCAGTAAGGTGACACAGGTATTTTCCGTTCTGGGACTTTGGTCCATTTATACGAAGTCTCGACTGCTGAATGCGTTCCAGAACTGCCGCGAGATAATGGATATTTTCCGCTTATGACTGGCTATACATCACGATATCATCCCCGTACACAACTACGTTTTCCAATTCACTCAGCAATCGCAGCATTAGACGTTGGAAGGTAAACGGGGCTCCTGATAATCCATAGGGCATCCTCTTAAACTGGTACTGTTTCTCACCAACGGTAAACGCCGTCTTCTCTCGATCTTCCTGTTTTATTGCCAGTTGCCAGTATCCTGATCTCAAGTCCAGGATCGTGAATATCCTCGACTGGTGCAGCCGATCAAAAATGTCAGCAACTGATGGAACTGGAACGTAGCGAGTCAAGGAAATTTCATTCAGTCTTTGGAAGTCGACACAGAATCGGTACTTCCCATTGGTCTTCTTCACTAAGACCACAGGAGAGTTGTACGGGCTATGTGCCTCCTCAATCACGCCAGCGTCCAGCATTTCCTTCACTTGCCTGTTCACCTCAGCCTCCAGATGGATTGGTATCCTTCGAGGTCCATGGGGTCGATACGGTAGGCGCGTTAGCGAGATGGTGTGCTCGATCCAATAGCAAAACCCATATTGGCTGCTGTCATCCGTAAACAAGGGTTGGTATTTGTTGATCAGCGACTGCAAAGATGGGCTCAAATGTAACACAACAACGACCGACTGCGAAGATCTCATTTATCCACGATTAATGAGTGGTAGTGACCCGCATTCCATTAGCAACTTCCCACGCTTTCGATCAATGCCAGCTTTATAGAGCTCCAGGAAATCTGCTCCCAATATGGTTTGTTTCGCAACTGGTGACACGAGAAAGAAGTGTGTTCGCTTTCGTCCCCCCATTCTCACGGTGTGTTCGGCTATCCCATCAATTCCCACTGAATGACCGCCAACCGCTCTTACGATCGTGCAGCACGACTGAAGCTTTTCACCTCGCCGATGGTTGATTCGTGACACCGCGGTACCCGTATCGATCAGACATCTTTCCATCGTTCCGTCTACTTCCACCATTGCTTCAACCGCACTCCTGCTCAACGCCCCAAGTACCCAACTCTCGAGATAAAAAGAAAAATAAGGTTTCACATGTTTATCCGTCACACGAGTAACACAACGCCTCGGCGGACATTGTCTCTTCTAGTGCCCCGGTTTCCCGCAGATGAAGCAACATCCCTTTGTGCGCACCCGACAACGCTGAACGCGAAGTCCATTGCTGTTTTCCGTAAGCTGTTTCATCACCTGTTACAATTGGTCCATCCGTTCCACATTTTCATGAGGCGCTTCCTTCAGCGCAGCTAGTGGTTCGTCGCCCAGTTCTCGAGTAACTTGCGCCAACTCCTCCAATTGCATCTTCCGAGTAGCAATCGCAATCATACTGCGCTCCGCGGTTGGCTGTGGGAGGGCGGCCTAAAACTGATCCACCAGCAACTGCGCCACTGACGACCCATCCAACCCCGGCAAGGCGCGATCCAACAAGCTCCTGAGGTGCATCGCAAACACGAGGGGATCCGTCCCAGCAAAAAGCTGCGACGCCCTGAACCATCGCATCGCCTCCTAGCGGTACGCTGGTTTGTCCACGCCAGAAAGCAACACTTCTTTCGCGGTGGTCCACTCCAACTTAACCGGACCTCTGCGCGCCGCCTCCAGAACGGCCATCGCCCTGCACTTGAGGAGACTCCGCAGGGCCGTCAAATTTGCCCGGTCCAACTTCAGTCCTACCGCAGCTGCCACCTCCGCGAAATCCTCCAAAAAAGACTTAACATCCTCGTCTTCAACTGGTTCCGGTCAGGGAATCTTCATGAATTGTGAGGTCACGGAACCGAATGTTAGAACCCAAAG
>OX104060.1:69790694-69979628 GCA_944474145.2 Dicrocoelium dendriticum | reverse complement strand
ATAACAATCGCATACTAGAATTGAAAGGAAAATCAGCCGTACCGAATGACATGCCTCCTGTCGTGTTTAGTCTGAAGCGTTCAGACCACGCTCCTTTAAAAGTTATGGTTTAATGAGCGAGTATGCAAAACAATTATACAGGTTTAGAAAGTAAATTATAAAGTAAACACAAATAATGTGTGTAACCAAAAAGTGATAGCCGAACTGCGATCATTTAATCCCATCATCATCATCATACACGTTGGCTGAAAGTGGAAAACACTGGTATTGGGCCCAAATGCAACATACAAGGAGAAGAAAACTCGTGGCACAGTGGTTGGTTACTCAGGAACGAATGGTTATGGTTCAGAAGAGCTAACAGCCGTCTATCGTGCTGTAAAAGGTTACTTCCTGTCTAACGAATGACATCGTTGTTATAGTGGGCAGCTAAACTGTAGGAGGATGGACGAAGGAAAGCACAAAACAGATGCCATTGGGGCTGGCTCCTAGACATATCAATATTTGTGTCCAACCAAACTTTCTCATCCTCATTTGGATGCACCAACCGAGGCCGACTTTGCATCGAATGTTTGCATTTCTATGTCCAATTCATCGGTTGGCCTTACCTCTCCCTCTTCAAACCACACTTCTGGTGCGCAAACGATGCACCTCGCGATAGTCCATGTGCTGGCATGCCCAACACATGGCCTAAACATCGCAGTTCAGTGCGCGATATAATGGTGCTGAGCGGTTCACTCGCTATTCCTGCAACAAATACGCGACGGCAAACAGGCCCATTGCTTGCGCCATGCTCCCACCAGACATGAGTTAAGCACCTATTTCTTGTGAGCAATTTTATGTAAGTCGTCACGAGAGATACATTATGCGAACCGGCGATTTACCTACGATGAAAAGTTTAAGTTTACGAACGATATTACGCAAAAAGCGAGTCCGAGTTTAAAGTTATTCTTTTCGGTGTCTTGAGCCAGCCTGGGCACACGTTTGTAAGAAAGATTTAATGTTGACTTGGCCATAAATGTAATCATTATTTGACGATTTCAAGAAAGTAACACCATCGATTTCGTACGTTCTGCAATATCCGTAGACACTGAGGACGGTAACAGGCAAATACCAAAAGTTATTGTAAGGAAAATTATACTATGCGTTTACATGCAACTCACCCGTTGACCTGTTTATAGGCTGTTTTGTTGTATCGGCTGTAGTAAAGCCGATTAAGGTTCTTTCGGGTACTGAAAATATAACAAAATGTGGTAGCAGAGTATGTCAACCATGCGCATCAACCACAGTTATGGTTTGTGATGTACAAGGATAGCTATGGACTTTCATTAGTATAAATGGTCAACATAAACCGAAGCGTTTGTACACGGTCAAGACAAATGTGAATTTCAAGCGACCAAACTGCCTTGATCCCTCTCATGGCAGATCATCAATTGGTAACAAACAAGAGAAAGACGTCCCTGTCTTCTTTTCTCATTACTAAACATACTTCGGAGTTACTCAAATCAATAATTCCATCGGATTCAATCGTTTGCCTCGAACAGCATTGTTACCCCTTCGATCTTCAAAACAACGTCTGCCACCAAATGCTCGTTGAGACAAACGTAGTAAAACGCTTTCGATATAATTCCCGCTTATAGCGCAACGCGAGAAATCTAGCAAATCGATTTATGCACACCAGTAACACCGCAATGGCCTACTCAAACTGCGTTCCGAATATCCGCATTAATTGTGTAGCCAATGCCTTGAAGCTTTTGATCAAGGTCGCAGTTATACAACCGTTATGTCCATTCTATTAAGTGACAGAACATGAGTTCCTCGAAAATACAACACTGCAGCTAGCATACGTGGGTGGAACCGAATCTGATGGTTGACGGCTAGATACGATCTGAGGTAAACAGCTTAGTGTTTTGCCATAAACATTTACTTCATATTGTGTACTCTCAATAGACGTCAGAATAGAGTAATAATTGCTAGGCCTGGTCAATATGAAGCTAAGCTTGTCTGGTGCGCCACAAATTTGGCAAGTAAACTCTGGTGGTTTTCACAAATACAAGAACACGGCGAGCAGGCATATAGGAATTAGATACCAGGAGATTTGGCTACATGCCGCTATTATAATTACGGATAACCAGGTGTAATCCTTGTCCTATATACCTGATAGTAACTAAGCCGAAAAGCTTTGCTTGCGAATACGGAAGACTGTATATGCTTCAAGCTTTCTCTAGTCTAAATCGAACTGGTCTGATGTTGTTGTCAACAGAAACTGCTATTGAAAACTGAGGCTAATTCATTTCCACGTTGGGAGAAAGAACAACTAACTTGGACCTACATAAGGTTTTCCTTTGGCTATCGACACGGTGCTCGGTGGCACTGGGCGCTATGAAGTAAACAAGAGTAGATCCGAAAAGGCAAACATAAGACATCAATTATGATTACAGGTGAAGTTCACGCAAATGTTTGTTCGATCTTTCAAAATCATATTGTCATAAAAGCACCACCTGTTTTGAACTTGAGATTGTCGGGTGTAATTTCGATAAAGCATCTTTCTTGTGCACAGATATTCTTAATCAATAATCTCTTATTTGTTCTGAGATTTCAGGCTAATTCACAACAACTTCACATTGAATTTGCGAGACATTAGTACTAGCTATACCTCTTTGACCTGTGCCGAATATGGAGCAGCTTCAAATTTAATTAGACACATACCCAATAATATTATTATAAACTTGATCAATTTGGAGTACCATAACTGATGCAAATTATCAGAGAGAATGCGGTCTGTCTTTAAGCAAGTTCGGTTATCTTGACATGCGCATGGACATTAGGACAGAAATGCTAGGACTATTGTAGAAGCTATAGGCTGTTGCTAATTTTTGGGACAATTAGAGAAGCTATGTGCTATGCAGAATTAAAAAGTAATTGAGTCTGGTCATGATACAACCAGCGGTATACTTCATATGATGACGGCAGTTATACTTCGTTTGCTTAGATCAAGGATTAGTTAGGCGTACCTGTTGTATTATGGAAAAAGTTAGAGTTCGCATCACCTGTAGGGACACAAGGATAACATTAATCAAGTATAACGCAAACGTGAAGTATTTTAAAGATGAAAATAGGCTGTCACATTGGAAAAGTATAACAGTTGTCCAAATCTATTCTGACTAACATTTTGCTTCATTTCCTTCTACGAAGTGACCCATGCACGACATCGATACTGAAAGCAAACATTTCATGGAACTGCTCCTGAACCTAAATAATAGAAGCATATCCACGTGCAGTATTGAAATGCTACTGTGTAATGGCATTCATAACTTTAGTGCTCAAGAACAATCTTTTACCATCGTGAGTACCTGCAAGACAGTGTAGCTTTGGTTGCGTTATATCCCAGTTACCTGACAAGTACAGATGACCTGCAAATATTCTCCATGTCTCAGTGGCATAAGCTGCTGGTTAGTTGGCATCAGCTGCTGGATGTCATGTGTCCGATCCCAAACAGTGTACCGCGTCGTTGCCACCGCGGATGAGCCCAATACGGCAAAATGATTGTCCGGTGCTTTCCCCGATATGGCTATTATAAGCTGGCTTGTGTGCAGCTGTGATAAGCCAGTAATATTGCAACAAACTGCTAATATCATTGGAGCAAAGTACGAAAGTTCAAATAAATGATTAGGATGTTTCACAATATGTGACTACACGAAGCCTACACTATCCTATCCTTCAGAGTACTGCTCACTACCTTCACTTGCGTCTAAAAATGGCAATGGCAGAATTATCTCCAGAACTTGAAGTAATGTGCAACTTTGCTTGTTTGAAAAATTTTCAAGATATCCCATCACGTTATGTGTGTCTCGTTGTAACAATTTATCCACGGATCACCAGTGCGAGGGTTTTGTCTACTGTGAAATTCCACCACGTTAGACACTGTGTGTCTGCTATGAATTTGCCAACCGATTTAAAAGCAGTTGCATCCCAGTTAAGGCAATGTTTATACGTGTAATCAAGATACCTACCACTCATTGGTAAATTATCAAGTCTAGTTTCGCTTTTTGAGCCTTGGTCAGTAGTGCCAGCTACAAAATTATATATATAGATTATACAGGTATGTCAAAAGGAAGGAAGGTATCGAGTGACCATGGTGAATATACGCTTATTTGTGATGAAATATTTGCGCTGTATTGCCCGTCTATCGAACGCCGGTCTCTACTGATACACGTCGAAATTCCTCCCACATTTTGGATCTGTTCCACAAGAACATAATCAGACAAATGCAGTTCCGATAAAACAGGAATTGTCTGCGAAATGTTATTATGTGTTTTGCTGAATTTCGTTGCAAATTATACATTCTCATTTATCACAAATTTATTAGTATATCTCTATCAGGCCGGCAGGCAAAAATAATGACATACTGGTATTCAACATTGTTCATATGGCGTGCGCAGATCATTTCAAATGCAACCTTATTGCTAGTTAGGCGTTATAGTTGAAGATTGTTGTTTATTTCAAACATTTTTGTGTTCAAGTTAATGTCCAATAAGGCTGTTTTCCCAAAAGATGTCTCTAAATCTTATATTTTTGGACAAAATACACCACTTATCGTAGCTACGTTCGTAAGAATGAAATCTTGTTTTCCTATTTCCTGCTGTAATTTTTGGTTGCACATGGGATTGGAGTAATTTGTCGGTACATACCACACGGAAAACAGCCAGGATACTTAAAGTCTTTTATGACATGTACGTAGCTTAAGCTGTACATAACATTTATTGATCGCGACAATTGGCATGGAGCATAATCCGCTAATAAATAATGAAATCTTAATAAAATTGCTACGGAATTTTAGCGCAATGAACACACACTTAGTAGTTTTTATGGTTAGTATTAATTATCGTATGGATATTACTACTCTATACTAAGTTCTTCTGGAAAACTTTCATTACAATTCTTCACAAATACAATTTTATAGGCATATATGTGCAATTAGTATCGGAATGCTCATATCCGAAGCGACAATTCTTGCTGTCAGGTTGTACATAACAGCATGAAATATTTTCGCATTACAAAGCATTTAGAAAGGAGCGCTTCTGGAAAGCAAATAAATCAACCTAAGGATTCGTGGCATGAGTTGTAAACCTTTCAAGCTTAAATTGCGTTGGCTGTAATGAACAACTTGATTCAACAATTTTATCAAAAGCAAACTGTTCAAATTTTGGTTTGGGTTTCTGCCTGGAAATTAACATGAAACAAACTGACTCCGAACCATTTGCAGTGATATATAATTCACGAGCGCAAATAAGTGAAACATTTGCTTTCCGAAATGCTATATCAACACTAACGTAGGAGGGTCTATAATTTTTCCAATGGGGATAGCGCATGGAAATTCCAACTTGTGGTTACTTAACGGACTGGCATAGAGCAAGTGATAAATAAATAAACGGCTGATTACTCTGGCTGTCACATCTCTTTAGAGACTATCGCAACCATGATAAAATTAAAAAGTAAGTTGTTCTCTAGATGGTAAAGTGATGTACCCCTATAATGTGTGCCAAATTTAAAGTTGAATTTGGAGTGTACTCGCTGATTGATTTGATTGCAAAATGTAATCGCTATTGAGCATTCGGTTCACATTAATATAGACCACAGTCATTCAGACTATAAAGGCCGTTTGCGAATTGGAGGCTATATGGTGTTAACTCTCCCAATAATGTACTGGCATGCTTAATGACTCTTGCTAATCCACGAGAAAGTCGCACCGATTATTAAAGCGGCATTACGTTATAAGCTGTTACATGAAAGTATGATTGCTGAGCTAATAAAATTTCTAAAATTTCATATCGGTATTCTGTGTAATAGTGAAGGAGAATAATTCATTGTTAAAACAACCTATATCTGTTCTTCTAGTTGAAACCACTGGTGCCTTGCGGCACGAAATTATTCATGGGTAAAATGCCGTTGCTTTATAGCCGGAATCAGCGTGTAGGCAAAAAAGCATCTTTTTGGTAATCGGGTAACATAAATTAAACAGATTAAGGCAGTTTTAGATTTGATCATCAAACGGAATTATTACTTCTGAAAGTTCATTTTTTAATATGCCATGAAATATACATGGCTGATAACAAACAATAGGATTCAACCAAATTCAACAAGTCGTACCTTTTTCGCTGCTTCCACCGTGCTCATTAGCCAAGACTAAACCGGAAAAGCGTAGGGCATCAGAACGATCTAATGATCATCTAAGATTATTAATTATTCATCATATATGATTCCGTTACATACCGTTGCGCTGATAACCCTCTATATGTAATGGTGAAACACCCACATATTAGTTCTTTTTAGATAAACGACATTTTGTCCGAAGTGTGATAAAACGTTGTATGTTTTAAAACAGACTCGATGGTAGACGCACGACCGTAGCTCTAATGACAAAGCGTAGAAAGAGTAAAGCACTCTCGCCTCACCATTTCACCTAACTAACATACTGTGTTGGGTTGTAAACTGGGTTCATTGCATCATATTAATAAACGTGGTTAATCAAGATGAATTACCAACCGAAAGATCTTTTACATGTTATGCACTGCCTTGCTCGTGTGCAGCATGACATATATAAGCTACAGGTCGGTCGCGTGAAAGAACTTAGGGACGATGACGAGCATAATATGACTACTTCGGTAAAGAGGAAGGTGTCCCGTTGAATAATATGTTCAAACATACACGTTGCTCAATTTAGTTTATCTACCATTTGCATGAAAGTAATATATTGGCAGTTGGATAACGCAACCTAATCAATATAATGTAAATATCCTCCATCATCCAGAAGTAGGAAACAATTGTGATATCGACAGTTGTGCATACAAAATGCCGCATAGGTTTGCATGTTGCCTTGTTTAAAGGCAGCATGCTTTTGCTCTTTTCTACGTAATGGTGAGCATTTTGCGCAAATTCAAAGCAGAAAGACTCATTTGGACAGCCACTGCATACCCAGGAACGTGCTAGACGAAAATATCATTCAATGGATTCTCGTCATCAGCGTGCATACATCAAATCCTCAATTATTTGAAAGCATGCTTTACACCTTGCGGGTTGGAGACCAATGTCACTGACGCATGGTTGACGGCAGTTAACAGATTTTACTTGTATAACGTTTGGAATCCGGAGGCTCCTGGAATCCGTGAGGATTCGGCCGAGGCTCGCTTATGATCATACCCAATATTATGAAACAGTCCTTTTGCACTTTCCTGGATGTGTAATGGAGCAATGGTATATACCGGTTACAAATCAGATTATTGAAAATGTCAGTAGGATGGTTGACGTGGCAACTAAAAGATAACCTTGTGTCTCTGAATATGCAAGTGCTTTCTATTAGTACGTATGAGCGTAATGGTAAGCGTCACTGAGTTTTTCGCACCAATACCGTCGACTGCTGGTCTCCGCTAATGTCACGTACTGTAAGTAAGTCACGATATAACCAATGTTTATTTCGTATGGAGACTATTTAGGAGCATTTTGTAACTGCGCTGGAAGCGAACTCATGTTCTGTGTTATTCCGAGGTAGAAATACTTTATTTGACATTCCACCTGACTGTAGTACTTAGCCAAAAGTAACTAGTGTCATCCAGACGTGTATTTTTGCTGCGTTGAGGACGAGGATGTAAAGTCTGTTTATGAATTTTAGGGTCTAATACAACATTACGTGTTCGCCGATAGATTAGGATATTCTCAGCTAGGTGGATCTAAGTTATACGGAATGGTTAACTTGAAACGCTGGGATCTACAATGTGACGTTCTTCGTCACCGTATTTTTTTCATTCTTACAATTGTCCAGGTGATGCGTCTGCCAGGTTTTCAACATTTGGATAGCGTATTCCGACTGCAGTATCACATTTGCGCCATAAACGCTCAGAAATGCTGAGGCGCTGAAGACCCCGAGAACGTGTAAGACACAACCAAAAGGAGTCCGCATTGCAGACTTTGCGCAGGATTCCAATATCTATGCTCAGATGATTAATGATCCACCGGAACAGTCATTATTCTACTGACATAACCCTCTTCTTCGCAGCTATCTGGACACTTATGCCTATTTAAATGTGTTTACCATTCCTGAAACTTTGGCTTTGATATACTTCGTTTTAACGGACTAAACACGTTCCACGAAAATAAGTTGAAAGCCGTCCAACGGCAGAAACTTATACTTAGCCACGTAGTAGTATACCTGATTGTCACCGTTGGCCGCGGATATTAAGACGGAGGACAATTCAGTCGTCAAGTTAAGCTCCCGCATTTAATATTTGTTTACAAGTGTTGAATCTGACCCTAAATCACACAGTGCAATCGTTCATGTCGTCTAGAGAATTAATAAAATAAACATTTGGTCAAGAGACGCTAACGTTTCATTTAACTTAACACATTGTGAAGACTTTCAAACGCTGCTCACACTGTGCAGAAAGGGATAAAGTGGTTAACTGACAACAATCAAGCTTACAAGCTTAACAAGAGTTACAACCATTCGACTAATGGCAAGCTTCATACAAAACGAAAATAATCCTCTCCGAGATTCCACAAAACCCATTAGTCATAACCCATGTATGTATACAGGAAAGAAAGAAAAAATAAAGTTTATTTCTGCTTAGGAAACAAGACGGAAGGACTCTATGACATGGTTTGATCAACTGGTTTATTGATTACTTTGCGAATTAGCTGCGATCACTGGCTGTTTGCTACCAATTCCGACTGAATTGCTACGAGAATCTCTACGATTATGTACGGGGAATGTATATATTCACTTCGGGATTATCCCTGCCGTCAACTTGACGGCTAGCAATGGGTAGCCCAGTAGGTCCTGCGCTTGCTGCTTTCTTCTTGCTGATGGCAGAAGGCAGCAGTTCAACGGAAATAGTCTAAGTGCCTTACTACAAACCATAGGTCGATGATATCTTGGCTTCCTGTCCGTCGGAGCAGCAGCTCACACATTTGGTAGATCGGCACAATGGTGCTCATTCTAACCTAGGGTTTACACACGAAGTAAAACAAAACGATTGTTTGTCATATCTGGACATACCTATAGTTCTTAGTGATGATGGATTGAGTAAGAGGTCCATTTACCGAAAATCAACTTGGTATGGTCCGTACCAGCACTTCACCAGCCTCGCACCCGTGCAGTACGAAAGGACACCTGTGAACACTCTAGTTAGTCATGCCAGACGATTTTATTCTGCCGACTTTCTGGACGACCATCCAGTGTTAATTACTGCAACACTATTGTTGAACGACTTCCCTCCAAGATTTATCGTGAATCACAGCCAACCGCGAGGGGCAAAGTATTTGGCGCACAAAGCAGCTAAGAGGAAAGTGTATATCCAGTTACATTTTGAAGGTTATTTAGCTGCGTTGAAGACAAATAAGCTTACAATATCGGCTACACAAGCAACTTACTATGTTTCACAAACTGTCGTCACCATCCGAACCAGAACTTTGACCATACTTCCAACTAAGCCTATTAGCTCAGCCTATCAAGGAGAATTCACAATGTGTATACCAAGTTGTATGAGACTGCGTAACAAGTTACATAAGCTGAACTAATTGAACGCTGACTTCCCGAATAATGGAGCATGTACGAAGATGAGTTCGATGTGAAGTAGCTCAGATTGCCCACACTCGACAGATTCCAAGTCCGCGCAGTCCGCCGACTTCCTCGATGGGCAAACGGCTATTAGACTGAGGTTACCGGTTAGATCTGGGCTCAGCGTTTAAGGTTCTGTTGCCTCCCACTTATCCCCTCTTCCTTCGGTTTGCTGAGGCTGTCGCTATAAGCCGGATTAAACCAGCCTTGTGTGTTCAGAAGCATTTATTTTTCAGCCTAAAGCTGTCTGGGAAGTAGGTGTAAACTTCCGTCATACATTCTGCACCTTACGATTGTCTGGTTGCACCCATTGTTAGCTAGATCTATGCATATCAGTTTTGTTAATGATACTGTGGAGACAATAAAAATGCAAACATCTACCATCCTCCCTCTGTATTCCGTGCTTTCCAAATTGTTGTAGTGAACTAACTGCTTTAACTTATTTTATAGTTAAAACATTTACCATTTCTCCCAAAATTCCATTCGATTCCTTCATAGGAATCATTTTTTCCTTGGCAACACTACATTCAAATACATCGCCTGAGTGTCGGGAATCCCACATACTCGCAAGCGAACTGGTACATACCTTCTAAAGTGAGTTCACTTCCGGAATGAAATAAACCGTACGAGCTTTGTACGCACTAGAGCTGCAAAGCGTACAACATCCTCCTAATGACTACGGCTGCTTTTACGTAGCACTTTAAATAAGATTCGTAATCCAGCTGCTGGAGTGTTTTCATACAAGTCTTAATTTGCTTTTTCAGTTTGTGTAGCTACTTAGAAGCATCGCTATTTCTTCACTAAATTGTCAATGTGAGCCCACACAATTCAGTGCCGACGACAGAATATAGCTCTAAAATTTTCCAGTGCGTCTCGAAATCCATAACCTAGGTCTAAAATTACCAATCGTTCGATCGCTTCCCTAGAGGGACCCCACAATAATTGATGTGGTTCCGTCTTAAATCCGTATTCTTCGTAACATTCATCACGCTCATTTGGAAACTGCAAATAAACATCTAATAACACATAGGATCCGTGTTACAGCCTTTTACTTCTTGCTTTGGCAGCCGTGAAAAACATTCAGCTACTCCGTTCACCTGGCAGGCATGACTTCTAAGAGGGCTGTACAACAAGACAGTAGATCTTCAAACCGGTATATACCTCTCCCCACCGAACGACTAGATAACTAGAACATATTGTCGACATACCGCGGCCTCATAAAGCCTCTGAAAACTGGTCAAAAAATGATATCATCAAAGTCACTGCGACGCAATCGCGAGTCCTTTTTCGATGTAACGGATCCACAAGTCGCTTCTGGCTCTTTCTTTAGCTTAAATTTATGCAACCTTGTTTCACGTTATATTATCCTAAAGGAAGCTTCACACTGCTTATCCTGAGATAATTCTTGGTTCAGGTTACAAATATTTTGTGGCTCCTCCGTTGCACGATTTTAAAATATTATTACATAAAATTCAAATTCGACTGGAAAATTACACCAACGAATTTGTAAAACACAAGGTTGCGAACAGCATCCATTTCGCAGAAATCTGTTGGTTTTATTAGAAAGTTTGGTCGCTGTACAAAAGCGGGATTGTGGTATATTATTGCAGTGATTTTAGCCATCCGTAACAATGGTTTTCTAAGCGCTTTGTGGTAAATTTTTGACAAGGCATAAAATCTTTTTAAAGCATGGACGTTCCACATAATTTTACTTACACCTGTAATGTGAGCTACTTCAAAATACAACCAGGTGTCTTTCTAAACGGATAGCTGGGCACTGTCCCACGGCATTGCATAATAGTACGGTAAGCGGCATCGGGAGTTCTATCTCATAACATGCAGTTGAAATTGGACACCAAACTAGAACTGCTTATATTTGAAACTTATTTATGCCGTGTCAAAGCATTTTATAAAGGGTTTGGAAAACCGTTGTTAAGGACGACTGAAGCCATTGCAATCAGGATAGCACAAGCAGTGCTATGCAAACGGAAGGCGCTTGTTTAAGCGCTCCTTCACCCCTGGGGTTAACATACCTCCAGACAGCTTTTACTACAGAAGGTGCCTCCTGCTGGGTGGTGGGGGTCATCCAAACGTTCGGATAATTCGGGCTCTATCGTTTAGTTTTCTGTCTGAGCCTGCCTACTTGTACTCTGATAACTACTGCCTGCGTATATGGGCCAATTTATCTATTAGGACCCATAATGTTCTGCCTCGTTCTGTTTCCGCCATTTACTTCCGCGCTTCACCAGTCTTACCAGTTTCATCTATTCATTTTACAATCGTAAAGACCTAATGAGACTTATCGAAAATGGTGATTTTGGCAACATTTCCTTCTAGCAAATCTGAATAATCAACTTAGGTAGCTACGAACGGTACTGCCTGTTTTGATTCGCTACACTAGCCTTATCCTGATTGGTTGAACTTTATTCAATGCTGGATGAATAGCGGATATTTCTTGAGTGCTTTCCGTGCTTGGCAGTTGTAGGATTTACTTAAGTCCAATAATATACTACTTACATCTACTTTCCTCTGATAAAATAGTTGGCGTCGCGTATATTGCCATGGATTTTTAACTAACTTTCCATCGGCTTTTTTGACTGACTGTGGAAACTGGCCTACGTCTGACGCCTGGCCTCGCTGGAAAATTTTCTTCCAGTATTCTTTGGATATATTATCTAACTAAAGTCTCCAAGCAGTAAAGAATATAAGTTATAACTGGCTCGGCACTTACTTGGTGATAAAGGGCAATAGCTGTTTGACGACCTAATCTTCGGGGATGCAAACCAGCCGATATTGCATTCAAAGTTCTTGATCGCGTTGGGGGCTCCCAAATGAAGCTTTACACTGTAAGCTACCTTTTCTCTCGAATGCAACAAAAGCCAGATGAATATCTGAATGGTTTTATTACCACAATAAATCATGTAGTACAGCCGTACCTTTAATCTCCTAATCCGCAAAAAAGATCGAAGTATACATGTTTTCGCGACAATTGATCTCTGGATTTGCTGACAACCGTATAGGTGAACTGCTGTTACATGAAGTATGCTGAACTCTGACAGGGGATCAAGTCTGCGATTTGACCAGAATTAAGAGATCAGCGGCTCTGCAGGCGAAAGAGTTTGCGTACCTTAACTGACCTATGTGACAAAATACAATCTACTAAAATTCCTTACCGGAAACTAAGCCATGCAGCTACCGCTGTGTTAGTACCTCACGCAATGCTAACTTCTCCTCCTGTCCAGCACGTAGACTCACTCGTAAAAAGTGTGGAAAATTTGGACACTTTTCAAACTGTTGCCGATCAAAAAGCATTCCTTGAACCGGATTCCCTTCCTCATCATGACGTAGAAGATTAAGCCGGGCGATATATTTACATGTCAACAAGTTGAGAAAAGTCATGCTATTTTTGTTGAATCGGAACTTCCCTCTGCAAATATCCAGACTGCCTTATGCCCTAGGCCCAAATGTGTTATTCCACTAGGATTGGATTCCGCTTATTGTTACTACTGTGCTCTCCAAGTCCTACATCCCTTATCATCTGAATACCTTTTACAGTCGAATTCTCACTCATTCTGGAGTTACGGTTGCAATAAGTTAGCCTTTCTTGTTTTATATCTTGTGCCTTTTCGGATAGATCTATTATCTGTGGATGTCACAGCAAAGTCTTCCTCGGATAACAAGCGACCTATTCTTTGGAGGAAACCAAGGGTTTTGTTAAAAGTAGTACCATCTTTTGATTTAATGTCCGTTTTTTCTTTTGGAGTATCATACAAAGGGTATATCCAACGCTTTTTCTATCTTGTATCGGACAAATATCATGTGCGATTCGTCGCGTTTAGCGTAAACAGGATGAGAAACCTGTTTTCGTTAATCAACCTCGACCGATTCCACTTGGGAAGCGTCAAGCTCTATCAGCAGCCCTGCAGCAAATGTCAGGGAACGATCTAATCGAGCCAATCGATTGTTCGTAGTGAGTATATTCAATGTTGTTTTTGAATATGACGACAATCTCAGGATATGTAGTGATCTATAAAGTATAAATAAGCAGCTAGTCGTCGAGTAATTTTTGCTACTTGCTCGTAATTTACTCTCAGTGCGCCTTTCCGGCTCAGCAGTTTTATTATTACTGGATGAAAAATGTGCGTTTTTCCACGTCGGTGTATCTGATGACTCAAAAACCCTTAACGCCTTCTTACGCGCTCCTGGATTGTTTCAGTGTAAAGTTTCACCTATGGGTCTTAGCACTTCCCGTCTGCGATAAGCTTAAGACTCAAGCTCTAATAGTTATTGATAGATAGTTTTCCTATTTAGATGATATCTGGTTTTTCGTATGCTGACCGAGTGACCATGACAAGCTCTTACATAAAGTTCTTCATCGACTCAGTGAATTCGATATCCGCTGGAACATGAAAAATTGTATATTTAAAGCAAGAGATTAAATTTTTAGGATATATTATTTCCCTCAGCGGCATTCGCCACAGTAACAAAAATCTACGTGCCATCGCCGACTCCCAGATACATACAAGTTTACAAGGATTAAAGTATTTTCTCGGCATGTGCCCGTACAACTTGTGATATGTTTAGGATTGTGCAACCGTTGCCGATTCAGTACGGCTACTAACGAAAGGCTAACAGTTTGTTGGGGGAAGTGAACAACAAAAATGTTTGACAAAATTAAATGACCGATTTTCTCCGCCCCCAGTATTTGCCATGTTTAACGAATCATGTCCTTCTTTGGGTTAATTTATGACTCCGATATCGGCCTTGGTGCTGTATATTCACAACTACAAAAGGTTAAAGGGAAGATTATTGTCCTTATTTTATGGAAGTTATCAGACTCTGAAGGTCAATACTGCGCTGGCGGAAAAGAATCCCTCACATGTGGAGGCCTGCTAGTAATGGCATGTTTGGCACTATGGCTGCCCTTTCAGTTTACCAACTGTCTACTCTGTTCTCAGCACCCTAATCAATATGGGATGTAAATATTCCGCCAGATGTGGATAATGCATTAGTACGCTAGACAACTTATTTAAGTATTTCAAATCGTTTACCGGCTAGGATGGCAGAATCAGATCACGGATGAAATGTTCCACTCAAATTTGGAAATGGAAGATGCAAAAGAAGGATTCAGAAAATGAGCATTGGTGTCTCTTCTTGGATCAGATTTGTCAGCCTTGCCGAAAAAGTAATTACGAACCAAGAATGCTTGGGATGCGAAGCTGCAGCGACTCGTAGCTTAAGTTCAGCATGTATAGTCGAAGAATAATAAAATTTCCTATGCTTTCCTTCCGTAATAATACGCAATCCCAGAGGAACTTACAAACACACAAGTTTCTCTATGGTTAGGAACAATATTTATAGCTCTGTCGTCTGCAGTTAATGAAATAATTGCGTTCGCTCATGAGGGTCATCTAAATATTGTGTGATCTAAGTTTAATGTTCGGCATTACTTCGGTTGCCATGAATATCGTCACGTATTAAAGCATTTGTGAGAAACTTTCATGCTTGCCGAACAGTGGATACAAGTTCTCTGCCTGTCGAGGCTCACGTGCAACCGAAGCCATCCCTGTAGAAACCATGGGCTAAATTGCAATTGATTTTATGTGCCTCTTCGCTACTGCAGAAGTGAATAAGCATATTCTACTAGTTGCTACCTACTCGTACAGCCACTGGTCTGTGGTTTAGAGATGTTACAAATTGGCCTCTATTGTAGCGCTGCGACAGCCCGTATATTGTTTCAGTCGCTTCGGATTACCAGAGGAAGTGGTTACTGAAACTGGTCCCCAATTCTGTAGTTAAGAATTCGAAGCTTTCCTCAAAGCACACACCGGTAAACAATATCGGACTGCCCTCTACATTGCCGCAGCTAATGACATGGTTGTGCGCATTAACCAGCCTTTCAAGGAGGTAATACGGGCCATTCAACTAGGAAGCGTAGAGTAAGAACAAGCTGACTTAACGACGCTGATATCATTTACAACATGTGATCAAAGGTCTACCGGGAAACACCTACCTAACTGGTGCTAGTAAGACTATTGCGCAACAAACTTGATACTGCACCCAGCGTATCCTTCTCTGTAAAGTCTTAATTGCCAAACCGGACAGCAATATACCAAACCTCAATTCCATTGCAGACGGAAACGTTTGTTCGGATCCAAAAAGAAGTACCGTAAAGCCTCAACCAACACTGTCGCCAATGCTGATAATCGCACATAACAGTGGGCCTGGCACATAACAAATGAAAAGGGATTGAGTGTCAACGCCATTCGGGCTTACAGAGCAACTGGAGCAATTTCTCAGTCTAGCCAAGATAGGTGTGGAATTCAACTACGGCTTACTCCACCGTCTTGTGAAATACGCAGGCCTAGCCATACACAAAAGCCAGGTTATCGATACTAACCTGCGTGAAGCAATTTTGCAATGGATAGAGTGGAGTTGCGATGCTTCACCCTAGGGTTATCCTGATTGGCTATAGACCAGCTTACACGGATTTCGTCCAACATGCTATAGATATCACGAAATTGCTCGTAAAGTACCGATTTTGGCAAAATCCATGCTGCTCAGAAAAAATACTTTGTCATTCATTCGGTAACCCAATAAAGTCACAACTACAATTGACTCCATAATCTTGAAGATCACCGGAATTGGTGTTATGCGGCGATAAGTTGCTGGTTCATCTTGGCCAGCACTTTCGGAAAAGGGAGTTATAATCCGGTGCTTCGAAATCGTAATGACGTACAGCAATTTAAGACAACGCTGAAAGAGAATTTCTAGTTATTTCGCTAAACTGACGACGGAAACTTTCCATGCCTTTTTGCAAATGCCATCCCCACGCAGAAAGCTGAACTCACACAAGGACGTCAGCCCCTACGGTATATCATTTGATGTAAACTGTAGGTGATTAACTCCTGTTGGCGGCGGGATCTGCGTGGACAGGATGTAAAATCATTGCACGCGTTGGAATTTAGTGCCAAACAGTTGTTCAATAAAGTTATCCAAATCTTTAACTGCCTGTGCCGACCTGCATGTTGTGTACAAAGAAGGAATTCTGCCCTTAACTCTACGCAGCATTTTAAGTGTCTGTAGATCATTTTGACATTAAAGTGACGTTTGCTACTACGTCTTGTTGGTCCTTAATTTTATCCACTAGGATTACTTTGGCACAGCAATTCCTTTGTATTGTGTAGATATCCCAATTGTCTTCTTTCGGATGGGATATGTTTGTGAGCCAGGTCGTCCCTCCGGGTCTCTCATTTATATGCGCTGTTTTTCCAAAGACTTCACAATTATTATCCGTGGAATTTAGATTCAAATGTACATGTTTGTTGAACCTGTTTCCGAATTCTCCGTCGGCAACCCAAGAGGATTATACGACTAGGAACGACCAGCTTGTTGCCCCAAGGATTTCGGACACATCGTCATAATTTTTATGGCTTGGGATTCCTCGTTATGCTCTCTAGGATACGCTGCGTAACGCATGCAAGTAAAACACCAGTATCGCATGATCACTGCGGTCCAAAACTACTGCAGGTTTTTTAATACGTCGATTATGAGTTCCACTTTGGTAAAACCGAGCTTTTAATTGACCTGTTATTTTCCTATCCTGAAAAGTCTTGGATAGGTTACAGGATGGTACATAGGTGAACCAACAAATATGTCATGCAGTTCCGCCTTTAATTGTTTACGGAGCGCATCCGGAAATTCTAGGCCGTAAAGTTGGATTTCCCCAACCAGGAAAACACGGCAGTAAGATTGTTAAAGTAGTATTTAATGACTGAGTCTAACGAAATGCTGCAATAATATGATTGTGTATGTCAAAATGATTCAGTAATACAGCATGCAAATGCTGAGGCATACTCACGGAGGACGCCCAGGAACCATGGACCACGTCTGTCCTGTACGACTATTGCAAATCCGCCAGCCTCAGTAGTTTCGCATAAACTGACCAGATAATGCAACTACATTCAACTGACCAAAATTTGAGCCCATTGTACTACCGTAACGTGCAACCCAATGACAGGCCCATGTAACAGGAAATGGCTGGTGCCAGTAGGGAGACTAGTTGTCTCTGGTCACTTAGGCCACATTTATGCGTGATTAATCGCATCTTCTACTTTCAGAACGGGCCTGATTATATCCGGATAGTGGTCGATCTCACATCTACAATCCAGGAAGTATTACAAAGAAGAGGAATCAGGACACCCCGGAAAATAAAGTAGAAAATGTACTATTCGGCGTTGGCTTTGGTAGCTGCTTTTACGATCAAATATCGCAATACATTTGTAGTCGTGTGCAGACTGCGTACGAATTACGGACCCTAAAACCACCCGGCGTGTACCATTGCGATCCAGCTTGAAAATAATTCTAATGTATATTGAGGGTGTGGTAGCCTCGGTGTCTTACCCATGACTGTTATAGGATACTGACGTCTGGATACGATAGATTAGTTTACCAAGTGGTGTAAAGCTGTTTCTCTGCGTTATGTTGACAGGGGGCAAACAGGAGGACAACGATAGTACAATATAGCAATGCGCAAATAGCCAGTCCCCTTGAGCGGCTTACAAACGTGTTGCTATAGTCAAACCGGAAGCTGATATAACCAGTACGTCAGCATGAGAAGGGTTGCCACCCGACATGTGTTTGCATGGTTAAATCACAGGGGAGAGGCTAGAGCAGGTGCAACCGCAGCTGTCAGTTGAGAACCGCTGGTAATTATGGAATCTGTCCAAGTAAGTGGCGTGAATCGGCTCAGATCGTGCAGCCGGAGATGACAGCAGGTGATTTATAAAATTATCCGTGTGCTGTGCTTAATATAATTGGTCTAGCCGGCTTCCCTGTTTCGTTTCTTCTCCGGCTGGGTTGGAAACAATGAGAGCATAGATAAGGGCAACATTACCAGAACTATTGGTGCAATGAGCGTTGTAAAATTTATTTTTAGCGACTGGGTGGCAAAATGTAGATCATCCTATCATTTGTAATCCAACTGCGGAGCTTATAATGAGAGTTACTTATGATCGAGCCATGCCATATATTCTGTATCCGAGAAACTCGGACAACCGCACCATCAAAAAGGGCACGGAGCAGTTGGGCGAACCAAATGCAACAAAATCCTTATTGAAATAATTTCTACACGAGGAGCCAACACTGGAATGGTATACCAATTTTCGAAATGTTCTCTCGTCTATTGAGCTTTCGTTTACTCTTTAACGGGCTAAACTTCATCTTATGATGACGTGACGAAAACTGCTTTTAAATTTCGCTAAGCCGATCCCGATATTGCATCACGAACTACTTATCTTAGCCGAACACATACTCTGGATGTAATCTAGTGTTGTCCGAGCACATCAAGATAGCAAAAGCAATTCTGTTGGCCTCACAGCAGCAACCGAAAGGGCA
Organism: Dicrocoelium dendriticum; assembly: GCA_944474145.2. Taxonomy (NCBI): domain Eukaryota; kingdom Metazoa; phylum Platyhelminthes; class Trematoda; order Plagiorchiida; family Dicrocoeliidae; genus Dicrocoelium; species Dicrocoelium dendriticum. The sequence continues at coordinate 69,960,622 of OX104060.1, read as the reverse complement.
ATTTTTTCGCATCTTTTGGGAGCCTGTTCAAACCCAATGATACATTTCAGTTGAAAACAAGTGTGCCAGTTCAAGAGTGCCAGCAAATGTTCACCGCAAATAGGAAGAGTCATATTTAATGCACTACGTATTGTTGCACATAACCTATCTAATCTTGAGACCTGGTTTACCAGAACCATCGAAAGTCGTGAGTTTAACGAGCTGAAGCTTGCAAGGCAGGTAGCAGATTCTGAGGACAGCGTCTTAGATGGGGTAGTAGGTAACAGCATAGAGTGACGGTTGCATTGCGTGCGGAACTAACCATGTCACCTAAAAATTGATATCGCTTCTCTAGTTAGGGTGGGATCGAAAGTCAACTGAGGAGTGAAGAGAGCAGAGTCACCTAAATTTGTTTCTGTCCTCCTCTTGCGACTTGGGTCGCGCCTCACCGCCTTGGCAACGCATTGCGCGAACATCGAGTCGGCAACCTGCTGTACCCTTCGCTTTTCATGTTTGTCAACGTGCGCACTTATTCAAATCTTGTTATCATGTACCGCGGTTAGTCCAAGAATATGTTTTCCATATTTTGCAGTACTTTTCTCTGCATTAAAATACTTCTGCCAGGGTTGTTACAACCCAAGTCGTGCGTGCCTGACAGTTGATTCTATGAGCTTTCTGAACACACAGTACAGTAGACACTTGTGCTCAGGATAGGGTTTAGGGACGAAAAGCTTACATAAATAAGAGTATAAGCATGGAAATAATCCTTCTTTAACTTTCTTTGTTAGGACAATTATCTTATCAATCCTACATCTGTCCATGTGCACATATGAAGATGCGTGGCGAGATGAAAGGTTAAATAATCCAGAGATACTCATAAATCATTAGAGCTATCATTCAGATTCTCGATTTCTAATTCACAAGTGCACTACCACATTCTCAATACGCACTTGGCTTAACCAGCTCTATTAATTTACAATCAGTGCTGTCATAGAAATAGATAACCGTAGTAGTGTTTATGAGACAAGTAAAATTATTTTCCGAATGCACAGTTGCTTCACTTTTTGCTACTGGATAAACAATTTCACGTAAAATTACTAACCATTGTTTAAATTATTGCCAGTTTTTGTTTGTTTCAAGAAACATTAACAAATGGTTTTACTTTACATTTTGTGATCTCCGTATATACCACAGCTACAAAAGTGGCCAAGTTGGTTTAGCCTTAATGGAATTGAGTCTGCGTAGTGTTTAGTTACGATCCCTGCTAAATAGTTTTTGATTCATATTAATATTCCCGTCTAACTTTCCATTGCGACCACCTGTCTGTAGCGACCAACTCATAACACGTCCAAAGTGGCCTATGATTATTGTTCACTGGCACGAATCATATATGGTGACCCTCTGCTCAAGGCGATCAAATATTTCCGTCTTAAATATGGTAAACTTAGGCAGGTGTTTAAGTACGTTCACGGTTAAGATTTCTTGGTTTATAAATGCAGACCGTAACGATGAGATTACTTCGGCTTTTGGTACTTTTGGAGCAAGAGGTATTGAGCCAAAAATGTGGTTACCACTCGGATTCCATGTCAGATAAGTAACTGTATTAATTAATTGCATGTTCCTAATTTATCGCCACATGCACTTACTAAAGATAACAAAAGCAATCGAATAATACAACTGTCACTTATATATGGTGAAAATATAACCTTCCAAGGCAACCAAATGTACATTCGATTGATTAAACTTGAATTCAATATATGCTTACTTGCCAGCAGGATTTTATGCAAAAGGAAATACAAATAGTCAATATACGCAACATTTCGCTAGGATACTTCGATGCCGAATTAAATACAGATCTGCAATTTTCCCCGTGTCATAGGTTACGCAGTTGTAATGTGCCTCATTTACGTAAATGTTCACCTTTCAATTTATACAATTACCCATCCAGTTCGCATTATTTTAGTACCCGTTAAAATCAATATGGGTCAATAATCTCGTATACATTTTATATCCTACTTTTCTCCCACAATCCATCTGCGATGACTGATAGTCTGTTCTTCTTGGCAAGTGCAAAATAGTTTACTTTATTAAACATTTCACATGTGACATTTGAGCGACCAAGAGATACTAAGTTTGCATAGCATTTCGTAGTTTGTTCGAACTCACGGAAAGAATAGCTTGAGTACATGTGATCAACGTATTCTTTTGGCACTGCCAGAACAATGACCAGAGCATTTGAAGTACTGTAAATCGTCCGAGGTTGGAATGTCGAGTTCCCTCTGTACAAGTATATAACATCTGCACCGCAATCACTTCCATCCAAAACTCTGAGAAAACCGCTTTCTATTTCCAGCTGTCAAAATTAAAATTATTTGAATCCTTTAACTTCGTGAAACATAATTTTTAACCGTGTCAAATCAGAGAATATAAAAAAGCAAGTGTAGGCGATTAAGTATTATATTGTTATTTCTGATCCGTTAACTTTGTGTTTTAAAAAATCAACTTTATCATCTAGTGTAGATATTTCTTCATTAAATGCAGGTGTTCACTTGTTTTTAATGGCCAGCGTGCTGCTGGATGAATCTTAAGTAAATCTCAAGGATGGCAATAATATTTATCATAAAAAGTACAAGCAACCTTACATTATATTCCTGGGTTTGTATTTCCCGAATAATTTATAGCTTACCATATTTAACCTGCATCATTGGTTTGCAGATCACAGTTTTGTCATCTGAGCAGCAGTTATCAATAACGAGGACAGTTCAGCGACTGCAAGTTGCGTAATTTCTTGCTGCCGTATTGGCATCTAAAGTGAGGGTTCGCATAATCCCGTATACGAAAATACAAGGTATATGTTTTCAAATTGACATGATTTCATGTAGTTTGGGTAACTGAGGCTATGACTTTTAAATCTGCTATGCGAAATCGGCTGTGAAACTACAAGCAATTAGTTTGCCACTAGTAAATTTATCATGGCTAACGCTAAACATAGCTTTAAACAAATAATATATTTGGAATGCAGCAAGGGTTTTGAAGCTTCTTCCGCCATTTTTCTTTGTTAGTCAATTCACTCCATATTACCATGAAGCTAGAACCGCTGTCATCTGGTTGAACGCTTTTGTTGTGGTGCCTCAGGCTACAACCCTCCTTTTTAATACTACTGCTAATAAACGTTATGCTAATATTTATTATGACTGTCTGAGATCCCTCTGTAATTTCGCAGGCTTCGTGACAAAGTAGAAATATTTGGCACAATGAGGAATGTAGAACAACCATAAGCATCAAACATAAATTAAAAAAATTGTCAGTGCGCCCATTCTATAGGTAAATTCATGTGAAAAAATGTCGTATAAATTCTCTTAATCTACTACGTTCATAATTAATTTTTATCTCTAGAAAAATTATACAACATCAGGTGTATTTGCTGCACTTTTAACTGACATTTAGCTTGCGTGTTAGCCTGTTTAGGATCTAGCGTTTACGATTCATGAAAGTTCAGTAATTCTGTTGCGCCGTCGAATGCCAGGCAAATTATGAAATGTTCACATGATAACTGAACAGCCTCAATCGTTAGCGCTAATTTAAAGTGCAGCTTTAATCGCAGCATGCAACAGCTTTTACATCCACTGAAACCCTTTCTGATAATTATCCCTTGTATTTTATTGGAGCAAGTTATTCCATACTAAACGCTGTTCGATCTTAAATTTATCCGAAATCAAACTGAAAGGTGCAGACGAGTAACCATTGCAAACAACCAAGACCCGCGCAGTGGAATTCGCTTTGCACATACCGTTTTAGTGGTGCCGTTGAAAAACCACCATTTATTTGGAAGTTCGGATAGTTAATTTAGGTGCGGTCGAATGCGAACAGTGAGAGTAACAGTGTAACACATGTTACATTTGTTTGAATTGCTATGTACCCTATATGGTTAGCACATAGTAACGCTCACCTTTAGTGGATGCCTGGATGTCTCGGGGTGCAATTGGAGTATCCTACTAATTTATAATAAAATATATAGTGTACCAAAGTGCAAGTGCTCCTAAACTCGTAGGTTCTTAAACTGCTTTACTTAATGTTGTGTCTTCACTGCATTAGCGCGAGCTAAATCTTAACATGAGTAACCAATTATGCAATATCTTACTTAAATTCACATCATTTGGTTGAGAAAATTCAGCATAAACAACCACATCACAGAAGCAAATTTTCGAGGCCACGGAGGAGCAAGTTAATGCATATAACTATGTCAGGTTATGCGTATTCTGCTCCAAATGAAAGACAAAGATGCTGGTAATTAGACAAGTTAAAAACGCAATTAAACTTCGTTTATACATGCAGGCAAGATTGAATGTTTTTTCGTGCTACATTAATGTTACCAGGCATGTGGTAAAAATATTAAATGGAAACACGGCTGTTAGCGCTAACAAAAATTAAGTTGTAATAAAGGACCTGTAGTGAACTTGGGAATGGTGATTACTTTATCAATATGAAGATATGCATTTGTGTGAACTACACAAAATTAAAAATTTATCACAACTTTTAAACGCCACATTACGAAGCAGAGTTTTTAAGGGTTATGAAATTCCAACGTAAACAATGGCACATTTATTAAATAGTTCTTTGTTTGAAGAGCATTTGTGTTAGGTTACTTGGAGTTCCTCAATCTTTAGCGAAACAATGGCTCCTACGTCGCCTTTGATCCTCCAGATGCACAGCGTGTTTCTCGCACCTTGACCTTTCCAGGATATGGTTCTTGTTGTGGTGGTATTCAGCTCCACTCCACAGTTGTCTGCAGCGAACCAAATTAATCAAATCATGATATTTGCAGTCAATATTAACTGAACTTTAATAAAGCCACTATTACGTGTTGCACTGAATTAATGTTGGACTATTAATGTGCAGAAAAGGATTTCTACAGTAAAATGTCAAAAATCCTCACACAAATGCTGAAATCTAACTTTATTTAGTAGTAGTATAGAGGAGACACTGGCCTCTCTTCTGAACTCTATTGACTGGTCTATATGGGCTATCTGGATTCTCATCGATGTTACTTAATAATTGTTACAAAATTATTTGCGAATTTCACCACAGAATAACCGTTAGAAATGCGTTTCTGCTGTTTTTACAACACGTAACCAAACGTGTTATATAGAACACAGTTAAACACAATCCCACTAGGTAATTATTTTTGTGTCTCCTTAAGTTAGTTTTTGCTTATCATTTGTTCCACGGAATTCCCGAACAAGATAAGTTTACTACCAACCTGAGGGAACACTTATCTGACTGGCGCTGGTGAAATTTTTGCATGCACGTGTAATGAATAATTTAATATGCATACATCCTACACATATCCTTAAACTTTATGTGCTGCCTAGTGTCCTACGTTCATACTAACACAACTTTAAATTAATAAAATTAACAGTTAGATAACTGTAATCGCCATTTGTTCATGGACTAAGATGTTCACTCTGATATTTTTCAATACGTCCCTACCAGTGATATTCTTGTGAACTTACTGCGGAAGTGGTGCTATTAACCTTGGTTGAATAGCAAAGTTTTGAAGCACTGCTATTGCTATGTGCAAAAACATTATTATTCATGCTGAAATGCCCTTGTATAAAGAAATTCAAGCTCCACTCAGCTAAGTGTCACTCCACGACAATTAGAGATTACAGCGCGAACTAACTATTTACCAAATTGCAAATAATACCAAACTACTAATTTCCGATATATATATATATATACACTAGTAGCCAACATTTGCTTTTCATGTTAAAAACGTTATGCTTTGCCAAAACAAAAGCACACGTCTTTTTCTATTTATTAACCGAAGCATTAATCATCGTCATCCTTGTGTATGATTTCAACTGAACATGAAACAAGGGATGGTTTTGCGCGTTTCAGAAACAAAACATTTAGGTATTTTAAGCAAGGTTAATAAATTATGTTTATGTACCTAAACTATGCTAGCTTGAAATCAATATTATTATATCACAGATATACAGGGAAATAACAGATAAAAATATGGTTTAATAAACCGCCTGAAATCAAGTTCTATAATGTCTGAAGCTTAGCATCAATAGACTAAACACAGACAAATGTCGATTCCTTGGAAAGATGACAAATTCTAGCTCAATAAATGTAAACAGGTTGACTTTCTCTCTCGGAAGAACATTATAAAAACAGTTTTTCATAGTGTTATGAGTGCTAATCAAAATTGCTAGAAAGCGATAGTCAGACTTCTTAGTACTCATTGTCACATCGAGCTAAAATCACTTAAAATATTTGTCACAGACAAATGCATAAGTCTATCTAGTATTACAAGCACCATCCTGAATAAATTTACTTGTAAATGTAAGGCAGTAACTAAAGCGTGCTGGACATATTCACTACACATATAATTCATATACAAGCATTGCTGATATACATAGTTAGTTATCTGTAATGTTGTATTTGCCTACTTTGAAGGAAAATTATCAGTCTCATCAAAAATCAAAATCAAATACGGTTCTTTGCAAAATATGCAACGAGGCTGAACAACTGTTTCGATTCAATAAGGAATTCATGGGTAACAATACTTTAAGACAACAAATAATGCATTACTTGGATTTCTGTGAGTTTTTGAATACTATCCGTATCAAGGAACACTGTTCTGGGCTGGATAGGAGACTTTCTCCTGCAACGTCACCTGAATGTGAGGGTTCGAAGCAACCTATCAGAAGCCATCGAATTTCAATGCGGCGTACCTCAGGGCTCGGTACTTGGACTCCGCCTGTTCCTGGTCTTCATAAATGATCTCGCGAGTGTGCTATCTTCTAACTTTTTGCTATTTGCTGATGACCTAAAGGTATGGCGTACTATAGCTGCAGTGGAGGATCACACATTCTTACAGGAGGACCTGGACAAAGCGTACACTTGATCCATCAAGAATATGCTGCATTTCAACGTCACCAAATGCAAATTCTCAGTATACGGCACAAGAGTATGCACGAGTACCGCCTAGAACCACAAATTCTACAGCGGGCTTCTCACGAGTGCAATCTCGGTGTGATAGTTCAAGCTGACCTCGGTTGTTCGAGGCAGACTGAAAAGGCAGCTAAGAAAGTGAACCAGTACCTCGACCTTCTTCGTAAAGCCTTCGGGAAGTTTGCCCCTTCAGTCTTCCCAAAAATGCTTAGTGCCTACGTGAGGCCGCACGCGGAATACGCTATCCAAGCGTGGCAAACCTTGCTCAAGCACCATCTGACCGCGCTCGATACTGCACAACGTAGGGCAACAAAAAGCGTCAGAGGTTTAACCAGCCTCCCCTAACCACCCAGGCTGACGACCCACAAAATATACAGTGGATGTTATCGGCGTCTAAGGGGCGATCTCATAATGGTGTACCTAATCCTGAGAGACCCCAACCACCCATGCCATTCCCTTCTAATACTCAGTCAAAACACCTCGCTCAGACTTCACCAGCTTAAGTCAGTCACGCAGTACAGCCGCCTGGAATGTCGGCAAAACTATTTCTCCCTTCGAGTGACACAGCCTTGGAACGCCCTCCCGGAACATGTAATAAATGCACCCACCCTAATCCTTTTCAAAAAACGCATTGACGATACCCTGTCACATTTACACTACGTGCTATAGCTCATGACCACCAGATGCTGGCACTAATGCACAACAGACAGGGGATAGTGCCATAACCGTACTCGAGAATGAGTCATTCCAAACTCCTTGCACGAAATTTGATAAACGCTACTACTACAGAAACTCGATTAATGTATCCTGTCGACCCACGTTAGTTGCACACGAGTAAGCGTTGTCCTTGCTACCTTTTTTATTTTTCTCGCCTATGATGTGAACAATAACCACTCCCCTGTTGCTTTGTGTGCGTACATTCTCATTTCAAACTCCCTTTATACGACAGTGCAGTTACATCTGTAAGCGCCCGAACTGACGACTCCGTTATCCCTTCGCTATCTTTTTTATCACGCTATACACCCTACGGGACATGTCAAGCACCTGCTTTTTTACCCGCTATAAATCATGGTTCATTGTTCATTGTTCCTATGCTTTTTCCGACGAGGCTATTTTGTTTAGACCGTGAACTACTTGGATGAATACTTGAAATGATTTTATGGTATCCCTTATGATACAACCTTGTTGAACTGTGACACGGCTGCCTGATAATTCGTTTGAATATGGGGGTTATTTTTATCTGTTATGCCTCTCCGGAGTTGTGCAAAGCAGCAGATCCGATGCTGAAATTCTATGTATCTTGGTTATTTAGCGGAAGCTTTTCCCCCGCATTTTCTATCACATGAAACATCTAACCAAGACGGGATACACCAATTCCAGAGTAACGTGTAGTCCACGAAATATGTGCGTCGCTAATTGCTCATATACATGATGGTTAATAACATAGACCAATCATAAACAAAGTCCTTTAATACTGTGTACGCTCAAAGTGATAAATGCATTTCGGCTTTTAGAAAAAGCGAGATAACACTGGTAAATTTATGCAGATTTAATCGACGTATTCAATCAGCAGTTTAATAACCATATCTCATCTTATTGGTTGGTCGCATGCAAATTAAATTCCTTCATTCTTCTCATGTTAAATTTTGTATTTATAAATAGCTAACCACTTGTTAGCATAATCTCAACAACATGGTGATTGAACTGAAAAAGGCAAGTTGTGAGTGTACTGCATATTGAAAGTTTACTCCCAAAAAGAGTTTCTTATTAATCATTTGTCGCTGTGTTAAATGTAGCATTAATGATGTCCACTTGCAGAACTTTGAGAACTATACTTCACGTTTCGCATTATGCCAAGAATTCAGCAGTGTATGAGTTCTTTACGGAACGTATGGTAACAAGTTTAAAACTGATTACATTGGCATCCTAAGGCAAGAAGAACGCTCGGGGAAGGCAGATAGATTTGGGTCAAAAATTAATACGGATTCGGTGCATTACTATAATAGCGCGCTACGCAATACCTAAGATGAATTATTAACTGCGTGAAGATGTTGGTCGTCACACATAATGCATAACTTGGATGCCGATTAAACTTAATTCTCCATTCGCACATGTTGCACTCTCATACAACAAGGAAAATGGTTAGTTTCCTCATAAAAATATATATGTATTGTATATTAGTCTTGTGCTTTGCCGATCACATTGACACTACCTGCTGACAGCCACCCCAAGTCGAAAATGTTGAAATCTTTATCGTTTTATCCTCACATCATCTGCTGCTTAAAGCACTGTGTTTAGTTATTTCCGAATACTTCTTTTTTGCTGTAATTGTATGGTGCATTCTCTGTGAGGCAAATAGCTGTTTAATTCATTAGCCAAATACTTTTAAACAGTGATATATTTTAAGGCAAAATAACAACATAATAACTTACATAGTATTCGGTCAAATGGAGATGGTTCTGAAGCCAGATAACATAAATTGGTATACATCAACTCTCGTGTTTAGTAAACGCATCTTATGCATCCTAATGAAATGATCTTTACAACCAGGAGGATGGCATGCAATATAAAATAAATGGGTGCCAATGTTTGTGACTGAATAATATTCGTGTTATATATGCATTTATTTTCATATTAACTGAAACCTGTTTTACTACTGTAAAGAAAAACCAGATAATAAAGCCTTCAATGTAATTATGCAGTGAAAATAAGTCAAGTGTCAGTGGTTCTATTCAGTGGAGTCAATTAGTTCAACGCCTTATATGAATGTATTGCTTGATGATTTCTCAATTCGAAACAGAATTTGCACTTACGTTAAACTTGATCCCTTCAAGATCAGTAAGCAAATAAAAGCATATAGAAATTGCGTGACCTATCCACTGGGTTATAAACATAGTAAAAAGTGTGGTCCAACTACACTAGTTGGCTTGTTTATTGCTATTTTGGCGGATGTTGCAAAGACTCGCTTTAAAGTGTTGCCCTTATGTATCTGGCTGAGAAAAGCAAGCAATTTGAAAGCAAGTATGAGTGCCGTATTTTCAAGCCGGGAACAACAATTATCCATCTGCTTTGACCACTGGTGATGTTCAGCGTGATTCCTAACTGTACTTTCTCTATGATGAGCCAGTAAATACCTAATAAATCAGAAATGTTTCGTGCAATGAAAGGTTTAGACAGAGTGTAAAGTTAAATGTGTACAAAGGCCATTCCTTATGCTGATTTATAGGGACCTGCTATCGCGAGAAGTAATCAATTGCTAGATTTCATCCACAATCCCAACCCTATCCGGCCGCCTACTGTTTTGTCTTAATAGCAGAGAAAACATCAGCTAATTAACTTTTATTATGGATCATATTGTATGCATACATTCTGGGATCTCCAGTAATTCATCTTTTTTCGTCATTTCCTTTTTCGAGTAAGACGACTTTGCTGCTCACCAATGAATACACCTGATTGTTTGAACATATATTTACCCTGCGTTGAATGTGAGCAAAGTATCAAAAGATCACAAACCGACAAATGTTGCGTCGCGCATAGCAAGAATACGGTTGCCTAATTTGCTCAGGAAGCTGTTTGCAACACCTGTGCGTAAATTGTTTCTCATGTAATAGTCCGGTTACTTTACTAGGAAACCAGATGCGGCGTCATTTGCTTCAATGAATTCTCACACTTATCCTTCATCAGGGTTCTACCACCTTCTAATTTTTGCTCAGCATTTTCATTGATTCCAATATTGTGTTTCACAATGGAATCTCCAATTGAAAGCTTTGAGGTGCTAGTTGGATTAACAAGTTGCATTTGGTTGCTGGGAATAAAATGTATTGATGTGTAGGAATGCTGTTAAAGCTCCTTATATTTTTATTAATCTCTCTAAATTAATCCCGTTGTCTGACTTACGCTTTACACTTTTGCTGTGCAAAATTACATCGCGAGATTATCAACCTTTAGATGAACGTTTAACTTTGATAAAAATAACCCCGATTCAGTTGATGAATTCACCAACCTTTGCAGCTGTATCAGTTGTGATGAAATGATGACAAAACAAATGGTTATATATGTTAAAGCTAGAACCGTCTACATAATTTGCTGCATCTGGGGTATCGGAAACGGTTTCTCTTCGGATTGGACTGCACTGTGTATATGATTAAAATGGGGGTACTCCTATTATATGATAAAACTTAATGTATTAACTCTGGGGAATAGAAGCGCATTCAACTTTATGATAATGGTTACTGCAGAGCACTGCACTTGTCAGGTGTTACCAGTGTGTCCGCAGCGATGATGCACATATACGAGTGCTAGAGATTGATGAACGTTGTTAGCTCCTTAGAAGAAAAGGTGACAATCAAATAAGTTGCGTTAATTCGGGCAGGAAACAGGTATATCAGGTCACCGCTAATCGAGCAGGACCAACATTTTATGGCTTGTCATTTGTGGAGTGACGCAAACTCGGATTCAACGAACGACCACTTGGCAGTAGGAAATGAATTCGTAGAAGACTATGCTCCCATTCCAACAGGAAGGCCATGTGACCCGTCTTGTGCCATGATGGAAACCCTAAAGTATCTTGCTCACATGCAGCAAGATTGATGAATCTGCTGTTCCCTACTAGTTGGAATGCCTGCTTGAATTCATTTTGGTGTTGCTCTATCTGATTTATTATGTTATGTGGCAGGGAAAGCTACCAGGACGCTGCCTTATGTTCGTACGGTTGTCATCCATTTAATCGTTTGTTACTGAAAATTTGGGAGAACAGAGACAGCGTTTGTTTGGAACATTTTAGTTTAAGACTAGGTCATCTTATTTCTTCTTCTAAGTTTTCTTCATATTTTGGATTGTTTATTTTGTAAGACAGGAACATATTGCTTCAAACGCCTGAAAATCGGCAATTATGACAACCTGATAGCGTGTGACAACAAGCTTTGCTTGGTCAGATATATGTATGTATATTTTGGAATCTTCAATATATTTACTTAGGCAACGGACTGCTCCCAAATAAGATACAAAATATAAAAATATAAAAAACATGATGAACAAAAACATTGTTAATGATAAAAAACAACATTAATAATTATATTGTTAGACACAGTCTGGCGACCTTTCCAAAGGCCGGGTTAAAGCATCGCACAAAACGGAAAAACCTACTGTATACATATTATTAAATTTTCTCTCAACTAGAAATCGGAAAAACAGTTGCATGTAATACTAAATTTCATTTCATGAGCCAGTAGAAACTGCGTGTATGTCTATGCGGAAACGATTTATATTGCAGTGTAAAATAAAGGTAAGGCAAGGATCCATAAAGTAAATATTCTCTTTGGCATCTCTAAAGAAAAATTATCGCTGCTGCTGAACCTCATCAGAGAAACTTCGTTAACTCGGTTTTGCAACAGGCGTTATAAAACTATTCGAAACAGTTGAGAAAAGTGAAAACCAGATGAAATTAAATTTCAGCTATCTATCGTCAAATTAGTGTTAAAATAAACTCAGCGGTACAGCAGCGCACCGAAAATTCGGGGGACTGGTATTCGACTCCACGTCGAGGCAGATTATTGTGTGCAGTCTAACAATAACCTCTACATTCTAGGAAACTTAGCTTCTCAAAACATCCTTCAAGTAATCTAGCATCGCCCATTGTACATCAGAATGGCGGTTACTTCGATCCTCTGGGAATTGACGGGAGAGTGGGCCAAAGTGCAACATCAGGACAGATACTGTGAGCGCAATGGCAACATTTCGCGCACCCAGCAGAAGTCGTTATTAAATTGCACACCTAACGGTCAGCACTCGGTAGATCAGTAATAGAGCAGCGGACCGGAAATTCGTGGGACCGGGGTTCAGTACTCGCGAGGCAGATTACTGTGTGCAGTTTAATCGTGACTTCTACTACCTACGAAACATACGCTACTCACAAACATTCTACAGATAAAATACCCTGGCACTTTGGACATCAGAAGGACAGTTAGTTTATTCCATTGGAGTGACGAGTGCTTGTGCCAATCTGCAACCTCAAGACAGATAATGTGAGCACATTGTCGATACTTCGCGAACCAAGCAGAAATCATTTATTAAATTGCGCACCTAATCGTCAGCAATCGGTAGCCTAGTGGTAGAAAAGCAGACCGGAATTTCTAGGGACCGGAGTAGGATTCCCTGTCGAGGCAGATTGTAGTTTACTGTTAGCCGTGACTAATAATTTATACAATACTTACGCTACTCACAGTCCTACTTGAAGTATTCTAACATCGCCATTTGGACAACAGAAAGACAGCTACTTCGGTCAATTGGGAAGTGACGATTGCTTGAGCCAATCCGCAACATCAGGACAGATACTGTGAGCTCAGTGGCAATAGGTCGCGCAACAAGCATAAGTCATGTTTTAAACGGCGCGCCTAATCATCAGCCAGATGTAGCTCATCTGTGTACAAGCGGACCGGATTTTATTGGGAATGAGGTTCGATTGACGTAAAGGCAGATTAGTGGTGCAGTATATTCTTGAATTTTTCTGTCTACGATTAATACCCTATTCACAGACATCATTCAATATAATTACATCGTCAAACGCACTACGGAATTGCAGATACTTCGGTCCATTGGGAAGTGGCGAGTGATTGAACAATTACGCAACTTCAAGAGAGAAACTTTGAACAAATTAGTAATAGTTCAGGAAACAAGGAGATGTCACGTATTAAATTGCGCACCAATCCTCAGCCTTCGGTAGCTCAGTAGTAGAGCAGCGGACCGGAATATCGTGGGAACGGTGCTGGATTCCCCGACCAGGCAGATTATTGGGTGCAGCATATTTGTGAATTCTAATTTCTACGAAACTGACACTACCCACAAACAGCGATCAGTAACTTTACCATCGCAATTTGGACAGCAGAAGGACAGTTACTTCGGTCCATTGGAAAGTGACGAGTGACTGGGCCAATCCTCAACATCAGGATAGCTTCTGTGAGCTCATTGGCAATACGTCGAGCACCAAGCAGCATTCATGCATAAATTGCTCACCTAATGGTGAGCCCTCGGTAGCACAGTGGTAGAGCAGCGGACCGAAAATCGGTGGGACCGGGGTTGGATTCCCTGTCAAGGCAGATTATTGTGTGCAGTATAATCGTGACTTTTACATTCTACTAAACTTACCCTTCTCACAAATATACTTCAAGTAATTTACCATCGCCTTTTGGACACCAAAGGCACAGTTACTTCCGTCCATTTGGAAGTGACAAGTGGCTGAGCCAATCTGAGACATCAGGACAGATACTGTGAGCTCATTGGCAACAAGACGCTCAACAAGCAGGAGTCATGTAATAAATTGCACACCTAATCGTCAGCCCTCGGTAGCTCAGTGGTAAAGCAGCGGACGGTATCTTCTTGGGACCTTTGTTGAATTCAACTTTTAGGCAGATTATTGTTTGCAGTTTAATTGTGACTTCTACTTTCTACGAACCTTACGCTGCACACAAACATCCCTTAGATTTTGTTTGCTTACATTTGCGCCCCTTTTATCGGCTCGTAATTTTTACTATTTAGCATATTGATGGACTTTTGCGTAACCTTTTATTTATATATTATGGTTGATATTTTTTTGTTAGACTGCACAATATGTTAAGCTTGGTTGTTGCTTATGGTTCTTTTAATGCTTTATCACATAAATTGAAATGCAGCTAATCCATGTGTTACTCTGTTTTTGATTTTTGTGTCGTGCATGTCAACTTGGTCAAATTGTTTCGTCACTAATCTTGGTAACCTAATCAGTGCTTTAAAATTCGACTTTCATTGTCACTGATTTGGTCTGTGATCGACAGTAGGTGTTCTCTGGATGTGGAGACTCTGGATTGTAAATAGAATATTGTGTCCTTTGATTCTGCTGCTGATGTCATTCCTATCGGCAATCCTTGTCTCGCGAGACTTTCTGGAGGACCCGTTAATATATTTGTCTTATGCAATACCTTTCGCATTGGACAGTAATCCTTACTCTTCTTCTTCTCGGTAAGAAAATCTTGAGAAAAAACGAAGCTTTATGCGTCTAACAAATATATTAGCTAGTCTTACAGCAGATTACCTCAGCAGTCAGATAGTTGGTTTATTCTGAATTCTATGATAGAGATCAACCCATATCCTTCATCCCAAAAGGTTGGTACAACAATTATACCAATCAAATATGTACTTATAATTTAATGCGAACGAAGCAAATGCATCTCCATTATTCGTGTTTGGTTGATCAATTAGAACCATTATATTCAGCTTATCTCATTGGTTATACTTAGATGAGTGATCTAGCGTTATGTGGCAAGCGAACCTGTTAATGTTGCTAGTAGCTTATTGCCATTTTCCTTCCATCTTGTCGCAAAATTCTCAAAAATGTTGCGTCTTGTTTCTCATTTACATTTCGCTAGTAACATTCAGCATATGGATCACTGGATTACAAATTGTAGTGCTGCTTAAATTAGCCAAACGTCATTTTAATTTAGTTATTTAAATATGGTAACAATATATTTTCCATCTCGATGACCTGACTACTAAAGCTTCAGCTTCTGTGGCTTAGGCACCTTGGATTAATAAGTGCTAAAGACCGTTTGGCAGACAATTGTTGCTTCAAATCCCATACTGCTGTTTGGTTAGGATATGAGAACTAACGTTCAGAACAAAATGTTTGGCGAGAATGTGCGCAATAACTTTGACAGAGCAAACTAGGTCCGTATTTAAGTAATCTTTTTAAAAATATGTTTGAAATACACTGTCTATTATTTTGCGCATTAACACATTACATTTCATCTGCGACTGGAGTTTAGTTTGGTTTCATCCAAAACTTTAGTGGGCAGCTAATATGCGACCGATAATTAGGATCACTTAAATAATGTAAACGTACCACCAACGTAGCAAAACCTTGTCTTAGGTTAACCTAGATTTCAGAGAGGCGACTGCGATGAGATATCTCAGGAGAAACAAAAATATTTCTCATTGCTCACTGGAGATCCTTGTTTACTGGCTAATTGGATCAATATGTGTACAATTCATTCATTCATGAAACTATACATTGAACTTGAATCAATTGGTAATTCCCACATGAGTGCAGATTCATTGCTTCTAATAAAATATGGTCGGATGCAAGTGTTAACAAATAATGAGTACAAAATCAGTCAAAACATTATTAAATGGCATCAAAAAACGAAATAATATAGATTGCTAATTTGTCACTCACTTGGTTGAATCAGTTTCCAATAGTCCACCATGGTTTCTGTAAAATTAGAAATTACGCCGAAAAATTATTCACTTGTGTCCAATATTTTCAGTTCTGTACTATTATGCGGTTTGCAACAAGAAAATATGTATGAAACCATGCAACAGGAATCGCTACTCCGATAATTTGCTGTTCCGCTTTCTGTAACAACTGCAGTCAAACGGCCTGCATTCACTTTCATTATTCCGGTTTTGATACGGCAGCACTATTACTCAATAGAACAACATTATACTGCAGTGGTTCAATCGGTCCAGTGTGGGCTTCATAATTAAGATATATTTCCAATGCATAAAATAAATGTCAATAAAGCGAATTCACGGCACAATTGAAAAATACAGAAAAATCATGATTTGTGACCGGTTCTGATGTAATCCTAATTTCCTAGGAAGTTTTCTTGCTTCACTCATTTTATTCATTAGATCGCCTAATTCGGTGCCCAAAATCCGTGGCAGATCTTTGTCTACTGGAAGGTCCATCGCGACGGCAATCAGAGAAACCGTGTTCTTGGATTTAACTTAATGCATGACATAAAAAGTCTGGTATTAGCTCAACTTCGCTGACATATTCCAGTTTTATTAACTTTAAAATTAAAAGTTATTCTTTTACGATACATTATCCATTTTCGTTTTCTATCCGATTGCGCGCGACTTCCATTTTCAAATTTGTCCGGGAACCATTGTTAACAGTTTATTGATGGGTTTCGTCTATCCATTTTCATATTTATGTCTGCTTTTCACAAGTAAGCTTTCTCCACAATAAACCCTTTGCACATAAGGCAGACTGCCAGAAATGCGTGTTATTTTTCAAGCTTAATGCAGTAGCTTGTGTTCCATTTAGTGAATTGCCATCTATTCAATTAACTGGAGTCCTAACGAAGCCATCTAGTAAGATGCGCAGCGTGCATCATCCAACATTGGCACACTACCCTGAAACACGTCTAACCCAATTAACCTTTCAGTGAGTTGATGGTGTTAAGTGCTTCCTCATGTCATCCACTCGCTTCTAGGCAAATCGGTGTATTTTCTCAAGTTTCCAAATGTTGAGAGGAGCAAACGCCAGAAAAGCAGTCAAGTTGGACAACGATTGCAAACGCAAAGAAACATAATCGCATATTTCCACGATCTTCCCGAGCTTCATACCGTAAAAGCATGGATGAAATAAATGGCGCCTCGTCCCCGAAGTACTCGCAACTTTGATTTTAAGGTTAACATCATCACCACTGATAGGCGGAACTGTCCACGAGTGATAAAATTAACACTACAAACAAAACTCATGGCGAGATAGGTGACAGAAACGTGGTTACAATTGCGCAAGAACCTGCCACCTGAAGTACCTAAAAATCAATGAACGCTAAACAGCTAATTGAGAAAATGATACAGAATATGTAACAGTTGTGCATGTCCCATCAGCTTGCCACTCAGAACCGGAATGCACTAAAAATATTTTGTCAGCTAAAGGATGCGTTTGCTTTCAGACAAATACTTATGGCAAGAACTCAATATGCTAATTAAGAATTCATCACGGTTTAACAACATGCGATTGACAACAGATCTCAAAAGTTTCTGCATAAGCCCACAAAAGGAAACCGCATCTACAAAATTCTGCTAACATTTGAATTCTTCACATGCTTGTATACTAAACCTTAAGGTCTTCTCAGTAAGTTAACTGAGCCTTATACACTTCACGCTTAGACAACTTGGGATATCGTCACCATAACTTAACATAACTGAATGTTAATATCATTGATGCCGTGGTAGACCTCTAAGGCAGTACCCTCCTAAGAAACAATTGACTCGGCAGAGGGGCTGGAATGCTTTTGTACTACCGATCTGATCTACACGCTGCTAGCATCGATTATCCAGAATATCCATTTTTCGATTACCCCTAGTGTCGCCTGCAAATGACCCGTGGTGATGTGTGCTTACTGGAGATAACATATCGCCGCTTAGTTCCAGCCTAGAAATAAATCCCCGCCGGGCTTAGACTAGGAAGCAAATGCTAGCACAGTCATGAAGCTACATCTTTTGGGTGGGGAACTTCAAAATTCAAACAATCGAAATCCAGGCTTTTATCTTCTAACTATTCACTCGGACTTGCAAAAGTAGTCACCGTCGTACCAATATACAACTCCCTGAACGCGCTGACGTGATTCAAATTGGAGATAAACCATGTGTTTTAGATATTTTGTTGATTATATAGTTGATGATTTTTATTGCCTGAAGCAGTAAACATAAGTCCACCGCTTGATGTTAACGATCACGCAGCGCTGCTCCTCCGCTACGTCTGTAAATCGAACTACATATGTGAAAATATTAATGAATTTCACTTCCCTCTTTACGTCACACTCTCGAACATTGTTTAACACACAAATTGTACTTGCCCCTGCATAGCGTGGACATTATCAGAACGAAGGTGCTATAAGTGGTCGCATTGAGCCACGTTATAACGTTGACACGGTTCTTCTAACAAAGTCTTGATAAAATTTCGATTCCCAACATGTACAAATGGGGCATACTTACTCCTATTTATGACAATGACGATAGGGTAGATCATGTTAACTGTTGCCTATTGACCCTCCTCCAAGTGTTATCCAGTTTTATGTCAGGGTAGTTGCAGCAACGCTCGTGGGAAACATTGAGAGCATCAAGATCATAATGTCACAGCTGCAAGGATTCCGACGATATCTGCTCTTCAAAGGAACCTTGGTACAAGCCCGAGCAAGTTGGACGAGGTCAGCCGATGCCATACAAGGAGTTGTTGTCGTAAACGTGATTTTTCTAAAACCTTCGATCGCCTAGAACTCCGAATTATCCTTCACATAATTTGAAGCTATGAAATCGGACCCAGCGTTAGATTGGATAAATAACATTCCCCTACGACCTCCGCTGAATGTGAGTGCCCACAGATCCATCTCTGACCCAAATGAAGTCCAGTATTAAGAGCCCCATTGATCAGTACTAGGAACACATTGGTAACTAGTATTTAACAAAAACCTTGCAACGGTGTGGAAATTAGACTACATTCTATTTGCAAACGACGTCAAGATTTGGTAAGACATCCAAACAGTTAAACACCATTTGGCACTACAAATAAATCTTGTCAGGGCTTACACATGTTCTTCCGAAAACCTGGTGAAATGTACTTTCTTAACATACGTCCTTAGTGTACTTCCGATTCGGCACTGAAAGGACAGCCTGTGCAACATGCTTCATCAGGAAGGGACCTAGGGTAATCATGCAGGACGACCTTAGCCCGTTGATCCAGACGAAAACGGCATAGAGAAGAGCCTGTCAGCACTTTGGGATCCCACGAAGAGTGTTCGGGAATTAACAGAGATTAATATTTCCACAAATAGTGAATGACTACATGGGTAACACGTGAAATTCGCAGTCCAGGCCTGGTGATTTCGGCACAAACACGATGCTACTGCGCCCTGTACTCCACAACGTAAACCAGAGAACGCCGTTAGAAGACTGTTTCACCTCTCCTACCAAGCTTAACTACAAGACCTAGATTTGCACAGTAGCGAATATCTGCACAACCGAGAAGACATTAGTATATTGAATACTGTCTATTCTCAAACACGTCTGTCGTGATCTGCTGCGTCAGTGACAATACTAACATGAGTGGGTTAGCAGCTTTATTGAACCGCAAACCAAAGTTGAGTCGGTTGCGGACCAAACCTATGCTACCTTTAGGTATCAAGAAAATCGAATGCTCTTCCTTCTTCTGTTAATTTGGCGCCCCCAGCAATCCACTTTAAGAAACGATTGGACCACACTCTATCCTTTTTACATAAGTTATATACTGTCTTTCCAGCAAAATAACCATTCACAAACAGTGTGCTCACAAGCCATCTTCGTTATTTAGCGGTTAGCAGAACTGCATGTACTCACGTGAATAACGGTGAATCAACATAAACCAGAAGTCCTTCCTATTTCCTGGAGCAATAAACAAGCATTTTATACTTGTCACTCCAGTCATCTTACGGGACCTCTCAACCAGTGCGTTTTGTCTGTTAAAAACCATTCTTCATTGTGCTATTACAGCCATATTGTTTTCTTTCTCTTCACTGAAGTAGACTGTGTGGCAGTCATGACATGCTTCGTTAGTGTACTGAAACCCATATTCCGTGGTGCATTGGATCGTGTGCGAATGCTCGACGTAGGTAATTGTTCCGCTCATGGCAAATCTGTCAAATATGCTAGCTCCGACTAATGCTTGGTCGCGCTATATGGTCCATCTCAACTTAAAACTTCATAGCACTAAACGAATTATCATGGCGCTTCCTACATTCTTAGAAATTCCAAACCTCAGTCTTGATTGTTACATAAATTAACGTACACACTAGTGTCTTGTGGATAATCCACTCTGATCCATCCCATTATACAATAAATCTTGACTCCGTAACACGATAGTAAGAATCTTCAAGTGCCCTTTTGATTACTCTTGCACAAGACTCAGCAGGCTTCTTTAGATTCCGTCGAATAAT
This sequence comes from Dicrocoelium dendriticum, assembly GCA_944474145.2. Taxonomy (NCBI): domain Eukaryota; kingdom Metazoa; phylum Platyhelminthes; class Trematoda; order Plagiorchiida; family Dicrocoeliidae; genus Dicrocoelium; species Dicrocoelium dendriticum. The sequence goes on along the minus strand of OX104060.1, from coordinate 69,939,944 downwards.
TGGTTCAATTAATCATAAAATTTCAAATTTCAAAAAATTTGCGCTACAATGAACGAAACATTGAAGGTAACTCTTAATAGGTTTTTTTACTCATCCATGAATATACAAAATACGTTAGCATATAAACACATTTAAACTAATGGTTTGGAAAGCTAGCATAGGTCGCACTATGTTTTGGTGAATTCAACATAACACTACTTTTAAGCACACACACATGAAGCGATGTAAAGAATAGGTACATTTTGCAAAGACTTTAATTGTTATAAGCAGTTTAGAATTGGTTTGATGTGTGTTACATGCGCATTTGTATTCCCTTTACGACTCGGATAAGTCGACGCACGCTAACAACGTGCACAATATAGTGTGGTAACTATTTGAGATTAGTAGTTAAAATCAATTGACTAGCGCATTTGTTGACTTCAATTATACACCAAAATTTGCAGGTCATGAAAATCGATCGCAACCCTAGCGAAGTTTTTCACTATGCAAAGTGGTCCAACCATGCTACGGTTCACAGTAGCAGCAGTTCAGTGATAAAAAGCTATTCCATAGTCGTTTTCCTCCTCAACCGTCTGAGTTGCTGTTCGACAACTACTAGCATTGCAGCCTCGTGGTATATTTATATTTGCTGATACTGAGTAAACAACATCAACACGCATCCGTTAGATGAAAAGGTTAAAGACAAGATGCAGATGAAAGTCCGTTAGCGTGACTTTGTCAATGAATTCCACTACGTTTATCATCGCATCATTCTACTTGAACTCCAAGGCAAGGGAACCATGGATACTGTCCCTAGGCTGAAAGGTATAACGTGCGTTAACCGCAAATATAGGTGAAACAATTGGATTCTCCTTACAGTCCTGGCCAAGTAAAGCATGACGTTATATACGGGTATTGCTACTACCGCGTAAAGTCCTCGGATTTATGAACAAATGATGGAGTGTGCCTTGATTTTGCTGATATTTTTGTAAATACGGAACGGCTGACCTCTAATATGTACATCAATAGCTCCTGCAATTTCTTAGGAAGTTAGGATGATTATAATGTTCAAACTATAATGTCTTGTACATTGTTTCTCTAAAAAGAGGTCCTACATACTTGAAACTCACGATTTGCTCGCGATGTTTTATGTTCGTAACATCATTGCTATAGTTTGATGTGCTATATCGGGATCAAAGGTACCTGATGTGCTAGAAGGTAGGAATTAACAACTCGATTGCAAATCAGGTGCTTTGTCCTTCTATCCATGACCACCTATTTTGTGTCTATATTCGGCTTGATTTAAAGGCTGGTGGCTTATGCATTTCTAGGGTAGAAGACACAAAATCACAGGATAATTGAGGCAGTACAGTATAAGTAGACAAAGTGTGCAAAACGTTCGCTTTACTTATAAAAGCAACTTGGCTTGAGAACTTAACGATATTAATGCAAGCACCTGCACATATGTGACGCGTGTACATTGATACAATTTATTCTGAGAATCCGTCACCTCCTTTTACTTCCGCCTTTTGTAAATAAACAACGAAATTTGTTGTCAGGCTACCAGACATAGCTGGTCACGTAATTACGCCATTTTAAAATTCAGCTTACCGTTTTCTAACTTGGTGTCCATTAACCATAGTATATTACGCCAATTTTTATTATTTCTGTCCCACAGTATCTCAGAATACGCATTGCGGCTGTGCTAGTTTATGTACATTATAAACATCCGTTGACGTGTATTTCATGTATGTGGATGACATATGATGAATAAGTTTACACCCATTAACACTCATATAATTTTCATAACAGGCTTCAGTATGACCGCCATGGGGATTTTGCCAGAAATCTCTCTATTTGTTCACCTTTATTTCTCTCCTAATTCACCGATCGCATTCCTATCATTCCAGGGAGCTGGCCAAGTAACTGATCTCTAACTAGTATTCGTAAGTAATCCAATTAATTTTGGCCGCAAATTACTTGCAAATATTTTAACATACATAAGATGTTGGAAAAACATATGCTATTGTGTATAAAATAAAATATTTCAGCAAATCATATTTTGATACGAATTCCAACATCAGCCAGAAACTTACTGGAATATTAGTTAATAAATGTGATGATTTATACCTTGAAACTTTCTAAGGTGACCAAGCATTTTGTATTTTATATACAGATCAGTAATTGTGAAAATAGTGAAATTCGTTTCACTAACTTTAGGTCTGTGACCAATTTCTAGATCTTTCTAACCCCATGATAACATATGATATGGGTAGTGCACTGGTTAAATGTTAGTAAGATCAAAGGAAACTAGGCGCACAACACCTTGAAAGTAAGGCAAATTTAAATATACTTCGTAGAATGTCCTAACCTTGTAAAAAATCTGCATTTAAACTTGGTTAAAGGACGGATGAACTGCCTAAAAAATAAACAATATCATAAGAAAGACATTGCTATTTGCATATTTTGTCGGAATTCTTTATATTTAAGTATTGAAACTCAGAAGGTAGAGATTCTATTTCGAACCGATAATCATATATAAAAGTTGGAACTGGGATAGCCGCTGTAGTTGCGTTAATGCATTCTGCAATACAAGTAGGAGACACATATGGAAATTTTGACCTTAAATATGATATTCACTCACAAGTAATGGACAGAGACACATTAGTTGACCGTTACAACTCATTATCATTTCATATTCACTTTCACTGTCCCTATTCTAAATACCAAGTAAAACTAACCCATTGGCAAGTATGAATGGGTTGTGGAGCCATATCTAATAATAAAATTGCGCTAGAGTAATTGATATAAACATTGGATTTCTGCTCGTCTACGTTTACGTGAAACTACGCATACTATCAACATCAAGTGTAACCAAGGCCATTTGAACAGAATGAATCTGATCTATTTAATAGACCGGTAATTATATTGTCCTGTGCCAAGAAACAGGTTGAAAAATACTTGTGTTAAAAACCGAATATTAAACACCCAATAATATGCCATTGGTGCATACCTGGTTCATAGGAAAGACTCATGCCAATACCTTGCGATGTCCTGTCACTGATGAACAACAGCGACACGTTGGTTGAAGGGGAGCTGATGGTCCGCTGTCCAGAAGTAACCGCAAACCGGGGTGCCAAGCAGTCTGCACCTCCAAACATTACCATGTAGTCATAGAGGACACTGTTAGAATCCTCCAACTGTAAGAATTAAAGAGTAGATTTTAGCAACGTACAGATAACTAATATATTACTTTGACATTTTAGCGCATAACAGTTATAGTCTGTACAATTTAAATTTCTAATGCCTGTAATGTTAATGTTTCAGGTCTTTTCAGATTCCATAGCAAATTTGTGAAACTAGGGTTTCGTTCATTTGCAAATTGTTTGATCCGGTGTAGCCAGGATTTCGCATTTGTGTGTCCACTTTTCCGAAGTTAACAGTATGTGCCCGGATAATTATGCTTCACAAACAAGCGCGCAAAAACGTAAGGACTAGCAGCGAACAGTAGATGATGAATTTTACAGATTATTGAGAATAAAGTTGCAAGTTGCATTTAGTGATCTGTTGGTAGGCCTAGTAAACGATACATACATAATTTTGGTGTCTGCTAACCATGTTTTCTTTTACGGTATAAGTAAGTGGCAGTAAATTATCCACGATTTAACACGGCTGATACTGAACGAACGTGTTAAGTGAAAAGCAGATGAGGAGTGAATGCACCATGCAGTCATTATGTAATATGGCTAGTGCTGGCTGTCAAACGACCAATTAGATTTCTGGGCTCCAGGAACTGCATTGACAACGAACGAGTATTCTTTACCGTATTAAGACAGCTGTACTGTTTCGATGGTTTCAAGGATTGGCCTCTCAGACTGGATTTACTGCTCAAATGTAGCACTTTATCTAAACTGTGCGATATCAAGTATGCAATTTGTAACTAGCTTTTACTTTACCGTAGGCGTCCTAGGATTGGTTTAAAGCCTTGCAGCCGATGAGCAGTTGGAGATTGCACATACACTCAAAGCACTTACAACCTCACCGTTGAGGTTGTGCTATAATATTGAGGCCTTGCATTAGCCTTGGCTTCCAGGATTAAATATTGCATTCAAAATAAGCATGGATATAGGTGATGAGCGTCTGACGAAAAGCAGGGATGTATTCGTGTTCGAACGTTCATCTTTAAACCCCGAAGTGTTAACTGCCAAATTTTCACCACTTTTTCGATTGCATAAAATGAGTCAAGCCATCATTCAACCAGTATAAACAGGCCAAGTTTGATAAAATTGCGCTGCATTACATGTGCACTTTTTCCCAAGGATAAAGTGACTTGGATTGTGCTTTATAGAAATTTGAGTTAGCTTACTCAGATATGATATTTACCTGTTGTAGGAGATGCGAGCGTTTGTACTAACTGAACATGCATCACTAATAATCCATAATCTTAGTTATCATATCTCCCAAAGCATAATATTTGGGGCTCTGTATACTGCGCAAGTTAAAGTTTTCATTTATTCGGATATTTTTAACTGGGCTTAAGGATTCTATTGAGTTTAGTACACAAAGGTTTATTTGTCACGCACAGTAGTATACACTTCGATGATATAGTTGAAATCAGGAATAAGAGTTATACACTTTCGTCAAGTAGAGCTAAACAAACAAATGTAGGAAGTTTTACCTAAAAATGTACTCGGACAGCTGGAACATGCCATCTACTGAATGACAAATTTGGGAGAATCAACAACCGTTTGGGATATGCTAGATAACCACACCAATGCCTTGTAATTTGGAGCACGGATACGACTGGGTCTGTGTGTAATGCACACGTTGATGCGATACTGAATACTGTATTGTGGAGCAATTAAAAATGATTTATGTACTACTCCGTCAAAATATGTTAAATAATGGTACAAAAGGTCACCTGTGAATGTCGGTATCGTTCTTATGTGGCATTTACTAGACCTAACTCTCGGTATTGCAGTACTCATTTATGTAAGATGTACTCTTAAGTGTGTAATCATTCTCTGAAGCGAATAGTGGTTAAACATAAATCCAAACGATGTTTTGAACTGCTTCACAGATGTGACCTCTATCACACGAACGGGCGTACTGTTACAACTATTTACCACTCTCCGTTTGAGGCACATTGATTGTGAAACTGGCTTCACAACTGGCACCACAAGTTGGTATCTGTGAATGCGGGTGCTGGATGGTCCTAGTAAGTGCAGCATTTGCCTCAGAATGAAGCAGTCACGGAGATGTGGAATACGGTAGGTTATAATGTCGACTTGCACCCCACGTTAAGACAAGGTGTAGAGTCCTAGTCTTTCACACATGTCTTCGTACCGCAAGACACGTGAACTCGGGATGGGCCTTGTAGCAACATGTTGGACTCCTAGGATATTTTTTCCCTCGCCTCGGGTAATCGGAAAGTAGTCGGGCAAACCACAACCTAGCACTGGTCAAATGAATAAAGAGAAAAGGCGAGTAACGATCTCTTCAAACATTAGGCCGATTTAAGTTTCCGCGCCCAAAGCATGCGCAGCCCGTTGCGGTAGAGCCAGTTCGTGATATCTGCGGACTTTAAATCGCAGCTCGAAAGCACACCTAGGTCCTTCACGGACAGTGTGGGATATATCAGTTTGGCCTCAAGGGTGTAGGTTCGGACGTCAGCACCCTTCAACACGCTTATAAATACTGACTTAACTCTGTTGACCGGAAGAGGAATATCTGAAGACCATGTGAATAGGCGTATGAGGTCTTGTTAAGTCAGCTATGGTCCTCGAAGATGTTATTTATTTTCCAGATCGTCATGTCGTCGGCAAACAGGCAACACGCCGACTGGAGTAGCTGTGGTAGACCTTGGATGTAAAACTGGAGCGGAGTGGGTCGAGCACAGTGACTTGGGGTAGGCCACTTGTAGACTTATACCAATCATTTAGATGGTCTATGACCTGTATCATCCACTTTCTTCCAAAAAAAGTGGCGGTTTCACTGATGTAGTGAGCTACTGCTGCCGCACTTCCTGAGTTCGTGAAGCAGGACCTCATGACTGAACTTATCAAACTTTCTTTGGCGAGGACGAATAACACGTCGACAGACTTCAGTATGCTTGTTGCTTGCAATCACTCTGCCTCATCACAGGCAACTTTGTAATGCATAAGCGATTATACAAAAAACTTGCCGTTCTGGAGTCACGACATATATGACTGCATATATGACTGCACATATGACTGCAGCAACTGCAGCTATCCAGCTTCACGATTTTCTCAGCAACCTTGGCCAAAATAGTTCTACGGTAAATTTACCTTTAGTAGTCTACTTAGCTGGGGTCGACGTATTACGGAATAGGTTTCACCACCAAACCGTTTACAGTCAATAGGCAATGAACCTTCGGAGAGCGCCCTGTTGCAAATATCAATGTCGGCAAAAGAGATGATGGCCGAAAGTGACTTGCGAAACAGTGGGTGAAGAATTTCAGTTCCCACAGGCTTGCTGCTGTCAAGACTAGGGAGTGATTGACATGTATATTCAAGGCGGCAATCCATAATTACGAGTTTGATAAAAACGGTACACGTCGGAATCGGTACAGGCACCTGGTTATTTACAAATACAGAAGCAAAGCTCACCGCCCATGACAATTCACCAGGGCAGGGGCTGTCCGCCTGGGCCATCCAGCACTGGCACATCACATGCCGGCTTCAGGCTTTGCTGTAAGGAAGCAAAATATATCTTAGGGTCGGCCTTCGTACATTTGGAACCGATTCCTTTTTCCAAGGTTGCAGATTTTCTACTGGCTTTTATACACTCTGTAGACATTGGCGGAGCTAGAAAAGGGGAAAACTTTCTCACAATCTGCGCCGCTTACCAGCCAGATTTCCATACGCCTTAGCAAACAGATAAGCTTTAATCTATCCAACGTTCAAGATGTTTAAAGGAATAAATTGGAACACAATCACAGCCTCTCTTTATAAATGTCTAACGCTTTTACAGATGGCGCTTGTGGCAAACACCAATCCGTTTGGCACGTGACTCGAATTAGACCGTCGAAATCCTTTTTCCAGTAGTTATAAACTGACTACAGCTGACATAAAAACGGCAAAGGTAATCCAAATCAGCTATGAGTTTTGCTTGGTAGCTTTCAGCTAGATCCGAACGTCACGCACTCGTTGTTTGTAGCTCATTAACATCAGATAGAGACTGGACGGGGTTGAGCGTGGTGTAATGCGTGTGGGCTAGCAGGTGTGCTGCGATGCACCAGTTTCAAATACCAAATCCACGAAATTTTCTTCATGCACACCAAGTCCAAAATCAAATGTACGTCTGGCCATCGTATTCGAGGACAGTTACAAACGCCCATAATTAGATAGCGTGGTCAACTCATGTGTGTTCTTAGATGGAGCAGCCCATCCAAACAACAAATCTGAGAGATGATTTGGACTACACGCAAAAATAGCTCACGGCGCCTACGGTGGATAGATCACCACAGTCTATCACAAAGACAATCGCCTCTTCGGTAGGTACTCACAAGTCTCGCAAACAGGGATGACCGGATGCAGTGTAAGGTGCGACATTAGGCACTCGTAAGTCTATCGCTGCTGAGCACCAGTAACCGCTGAGTTCAATTTCCTGGGTGAATACCTCTGAATGCGGACATGTCTCATCGAGTCCCATAATGTCTTTTCCGTATGACGCGAAAGCTGATGGCGTTTTATCATTGCAATGGTTTGTGAAGGCTACTCGCAGGCCGCATCAGGAGCCGCATGGCGTGCTTTAGGTGTGAGCAATCTGTTTATACTTATATGCGGATGCTTAGCAACCACAAGAATGTTGACGAAATGGAGCTATTTCCCCCCACACCAGTATGGCTTTTCAGCTCTAGACTACCAGACTTCAGTCGTTCCCTGTCTACTGAGTCTAGTTCTAGATATACCTCGTTTTTTAACCATTTCAACCTACTTAGGCGGGACAAGTTCATTCTTAGATGGCTTCGCTCACAAAAGTGGTTCTCATGGGCTAATGGTGTTGATCGACTTGCTTTCCAAGACAGGAAATTGGCCTCACTTTTACAGAGTCCTCTCCAGCGTCGAGGCATCTTATAATGTTGCTCTGTTAAAACCGGACATGTTGCTCGTAGCGCACTTTGGGTGATGGATCACTGGAATGCGGTGCGTGAAAATCATGAGGTTATAATCCATCTGGTCGGACGAGGATGATCTTGCGGGCAAAGTGTATTCCGGGCCTCAGGTGGTTTGACTAGCAGTCGATTTAAAGTAATTAAACTACCAAATTTCTATCGTGAGCTCGCTTTCTTATCTTCACCGGTCTTAGACACTCAGGTGTTCACCTACTGAGATCATGGCTCTTAGGACCCAGGAACGTTAAACAATATATACCAGGTTTGAATGGGCTACATACAACGTTAGGAATTTGTGCCGCTGAGCTTGCACAAGCAAAGGAGGAAGATTGATCTGAAACCTTAAGAATATTTGTGCTACGTTTTTAGGCTAAGCCCACGGAGCTATTCGCAAAGGAATAATAAAGCCAACTATTATTTTTACTTTTTCAGTTTGGATCTCTTATGGCAATTTTCAAAGTAAGTTTGAAGGAAATAGTATTGGATTTTACGAAGACGACGAAAATGATATACTTATAATCTAACACCGGATATATGGTACTTAATTTAGCACAAACGCACGTGAGGGTATTTGCACGATATCCGGCTGTCTAAGAACAAGTACCACATGGCGATTGCTTCTGGATTTTTGAAAATCGGAAAACAAGATGACAAGTAATTTCCGAAAATAATTGGTAATTGCAAGTGTGCCGAAACCATGCGATGATAATACAAGTATTTATTTCTGACAATTCAGAATCAGAAATAAAACTGAATGGTGTCCAAATTTCCGCGAGATAATTCCATGGGGATAATAAAGCCAACACAATGTGGTATTGTCAACCCAGCCAAAATTACACCACCCGCGGTCGCTATCCGCAGTCCAGAACTGCATGAGTGAAGCGGTAGGCGGACGCAATTTCAGCCAAATATTACCTCTACCCATAACAGTATGCTAAGAATGTGAGGGAGCTGATATTACCAGCGTGTAATTGTGAATCTGGTTAAGGCAAATCAATATAACATTCGTTCTGAACTTTAGACTCCAAGCATCTATGCGGATGTACTATTGAAGCAGTCAAGAATCCCAGCAATCCAAACGGCCGTACCAAAATAACTACAGTTAACTTGCTGTAACTAAAGTAAAACAAATTCAACGGATTGGTGATTGAGAGCAGTGACGTACGTTTTCAACCTGCATGTAATCAACGAGTGTTTTGAAGTCATTTCACAGAAAAAAGCTTCATGTCCAGAGCACACAATGTTTTGCTTCGGGCACAGACAGTGGCATTGGTAGAGGGAGCCACAGCAAGGATATTGTTGAGTGATAAATACGTTTCATAAGCGTAAGGCACTCGGAACTATTCTATAATCAATTAGTGCATAAGTCTTGGGTTCGGCTGCAAAACACTGAATAGCGCTTTCAATGCATTTTGTGTAGTGTATGGGTTGTGGCTGCAGATTTGTATAGGAGGCTTTTTACTTTTCGGAGCATCTATTGATATGTAAATAGAATATAGATATTCGCTTTGTTTACCCGAGGAATCGGCGCTTTAGATCATACGATATTGCTATTCTCCGCTTTAAACTGGGATCAGTTGCAGTCCTTTCGATGACCCGTCGGTTCCAGGAGTCTGATTATCAATTATATTATTTGGTGCACTAAATTAACTATCTTTAAGGCGCCCGATTGCAGTTTGCCATCCTCAAGAGATTTAAGATGATTGCAGCTGCAAAGTCACTTAAAATTAGCCTGTTAGGTCTATTGTGCCACTACACCTGACTTAGAGCCTTTATATCTCATCTACGAGGTATTTTATTTTGTTTGAATTCGTGGACGACGCGGTTATACTAGTGATATTGACAATAATATTCCTCATTTCCATAAAACAGTATCCGTATCGGCACAGACCGGTTCTGAAAAAGGTACCATTTTATTGAAAAATTGATAAAAGTATGCGTAATATTAGGAAATGTGATCCATGTAACTAACTTTCGTTGGATAACATATGCGAAATCCCAGTTTTGTAACAACGGGTTCATGTTGGCTCATTTCATGAAAGGTTTTTCCTATATGAATATAACCACAATGGTTTTCAGGTCAAGTTATTCTTAGCGTTTTATACCATGCCCCACAACATTTTACTTGACGTGTGAATCGCTGTTTATTTCACTGACAACAACATCTGTCCGGGTAGAAATTTAAGCGCATGTTTGTTTTAGGTTTTTCTATGTTCGGTGTATAAACTGTGTATCAAAGCTCTCTAGTTGAGCTATGTAGTTTTTTGGAGTGTTAACAGATTTGAACAGGCATTTTTGTGTAACAGTTTGAAAAGTAACAACAAGTTATCCTTAAAGAAATAAATGTAAACTAGTTCGTTTTGAATTCTTTTGCAAATATCCAGATAATTCATGGCCGACTGCATAAAAATTAGATGTTTATCAAATGGCCTCTGCAAGGATTTTACAGCAATTACCTCGCCATTTTTAATGTTACCGCATATTATGATTTAACAGTAGAAGATGGGGTTGGTGAGTAGCTTAAAAAGCGCAACTACAGCATCGTTCGTTTATAGTTTACTAGATATATTAAGCACAGATTGTCTGACAAGTGCTAGCTGTTATGGGACGTGTTCGCAGAAGTTATAGGTGCCTTAGTGTCCGTATCTTATATCACCCATGTGCAGATTTGCAAGGACAACTATAATATATATATTGACAAAATAGCCGTATAAGATGATGCAAGACTTATAAACCGAAAGATTATTCGCTTACCTATGGCAACATAATTCAAGTGAATATAAGTGAATTGGAGACGCGACCACTCAGTTGTCACGACAGCTAACGTAGTACTGAGGCGCAGTTTTCAAAGGTCGTCAAATTGTGTACCAATAGCTTGAAAGATACTCGGTCACATGCTTTGTGTATGTCCAGAAATAGAAATATTATCTCATAACCCCGAAACAGTATAATGTGAAATGTAGTTCAAATATTACAATTGGTATTTGGTGCACGATCGCTTGGCAATAAAACTAAGCTTCGTGTTATATATCAGGCCCACATTGCTGGCAAGTATATTCACACTATTTCTGTCCAGTTAGTTAAAGAACCCGGGGATTATTGCGGTGTATGTATTAGATGATAGTCATCAATCGTTTGCGTTGACCATGCATTTTGTCAAGATATCCCGTTGATTTGGAAAGTAGCTAGCATTCAGCGATAAGGTAAACGTGCTCACCAGGAGCAGTGATAGATCAGGTAGTCTTTCTTTAACGGAGGTTGTGTAAATCTTATCTGATCCCAGCTTGCTTTCACGTTTTGTTGGATACCGTTAGGAGAGAGATATCGATAATGAAAGAATTATTATAGGTGGATAGCGAGCGGGTTGTTGGAATCATAACCACCAGCAATATTATTATGTCTGTGTGGCAACCATGATGCTCAGTCAAAGACAGAAGTGATGTGGGTGATACTCACTTAGGTTGCGTTACATGGCTTGGAAATAAAAGCAAGTAGTATAAAAGCGGTGGCACCTTCAACGGATAACCTAATATATTCTTCGAAACTTTCCTTATATTTATGGCTTATACTTTTGGCTGTAGATGTCTTGTTTGCGCATATGGCACATCCTCCATCTTTACGTCAGAGCAATCATTTCGAAACTGGTGGTAGCTTTCGATGATCAAAAGTGTCTAACTTATCAGAGAAAGAATCTTGGTAGACTCTTGAATTACGACTCTTTCGAAACCGCCACATTCACACCGCATTGGCAAATGTTTGCAAACCTTGGAAACTGCATTTTGGTTGTTACTTTACCCGTTGGTGATTTAAATCTAAAAGCCTAGCAGGTGGTTAATGGTATTTAAACAGTCAAGTCCAGAGATCTGCTTTCTTTTCACAGAGTTCTTTGTTACTTTGGTGCTTTATTGCATATTATTTATGCCGGATCGCATTGCTAGTGATTGAATTGCAGAGTAGTCTGGGCAGTAGTTTGGAAACCTGGCGATCTGCTAGATAAAATTGCAGCGTCACCCAATTGATTATTTTTGGTGTGGCAGCAAAATAACAGCTGCTGTTTTCGGCTGATCGTAGATGCAATGAAGGCCCACATGTCACCGGTATTCGCAAGCTTCCGGATATTCGGATAAATATGTTAGGAATAATTAGGCTTACGAGATGAAAATGGTTGTATCTATCAAATGTATCAATGAAATATTTCTAGCTACCAGATCCTACGTGCATAATGGATATCAGTTTATATACCACCTCGGTAAACGCGTAACCAGTTATATCACGCAACTGATGACGCCATTGATGTAACCACACTGATCATGACATTTGCCGGTACTACGTACTTTGCTTGGGAAATCTCAAACAAAAGTCCTCTTTACAACGTTTGGACAGAGTTCGTTAATAAACTCCACGATATCGTCAACAAAGCATCAGAGACCAAACCCCTTTGTTCCGCGAAAATGCCTTCAATTATAAGGAGTAGGACTCGCAAATGCCTGGCGATAAGGGATACAGCATGGCGTGCCTACAAGATTAACCCCGACTCAGAGAATTGGGGAAATTTCCTGACCCATCGCAACCATTGCACTGCACTTGTCCGTGAGGACAAAGTAACATATCAACAGTGCCTAGCCAAAAAGTTCATGGCAAACAACAAACTGCTGTATAAGCATGTCAATAAGCCTCGTAAAGTGAAGCATGGAATACCCCCACTATTCACGACAGGCAGTAGAGTACATAGCGCCGAAGAAGCAGCTGATGCCCTGCGGCTGCAATACGCTCCAATTTTTGAACTCCCAACATCTACCTGTCCCATAATATCAAGCACATTACCGACAACTTTGTTTACAAATGTTATTTTCAACCAATCATTTGTGCTAAGGAAGATACACTCACTGCGTGAACATAGTTCTCCAGGAGCAGACAACATCCGCCCGAAGGCACTAAAGGCTGTGGCTAATAAGCTAGCTGAACCACTGTCACAGTTATTTCAAAGGTGCTTTGATGAACAACAAGTCCCCACTATGTGGAAGTGTGGCATTATAACCCCTATTTTTAAAGGCGGTAGCCGTTCCGATCCTGCTAACTATCGTCCAGTGACTCTCCTCCCTGTGCTCGCGAAGGTGATGGAAGCAGTCGTCCCTGAGGGTTTAATGGACTACCTAGAAAAATGCAACATTTTGGTACCGGAACAACATGGCTTCCGTCAACACCGGTCATGCACCACCAACCTACTTATTGCACGAGGTAGTTGGACGGAAGTGGCCGATGATGGGGTCGGAATCGACGTTATCTATTTGGAGTACTCCAAAGATTTCGACCGCCTTAATCACCGCATCCTACTTCAAAGACTACAGTTACGGAATCGGAGATCCTGTACTTGGTTGATTTGACAACTTCCTTTGCCAACGAAAGCTTCAAGTACTTGTTAGGGGATCACTTTCTAACCCAATTTAGGTAGAATGTGGTGTCCCACAATGCTCAGTGCTGGGACCGCGTTTATTCCTAGTGTTTAGCAACGACCTGGCAAGGGTCATCTCCTCAAACTTCCTGCTTTTCGCCGATGACGTCAAGATATGGCGGGCGATTAGTAACAAGGCAGATCAGAAGCTGCTCGAATGGTCAAAGCGGAACAAGCTTCAATTGAACATGGCTAAGTGCAAAGTGATGCATCTGCGTCACCAGCCGGTGAGCGCTTACAAGATTGGAGACCACACCTTGGCGAAGGTTTCTCAGGAGCGTGACCTGGGTGTATTGGCACAGGAAGATCTTGTGTGTTCAAAACAAGCAGAGAAGGCGAGTAGAACCGGAAATCAACACTTCGGCCTGCTTCGCAGAGCCTTCGGTCGGTTTGAACCATCAATATTTCCCCAAATGCTTAACGCCTACGTGCGACCTCACGTGCAATATACTATTCAGGCGTGGCAGCCGTGGCAGAAACAGGATCTTGTTGCTCTTGTGACTCCTCAACGACGGGCAACCAAGAACATCTGGGGCCTCTTTCATCTGCCTTATCAGCTTAGACTGAAATCTCTCAGAATGTACAGCAGTTGATATCGGCTTTTGCGGGGGGATCTCATAATGGTTTACCAGATTCTGAAGAACCCAAACCACATTTGCCGTCCGCTGCTGGAATTGAACCACAACACTAAACTAAGGGGTCACCCTCTGAAACTGACAGTTCATTATAGCCGACTTGAATGCCGTTGAAATTCATTTTCTCTCCGCGTGTGCCAGCCTTGGAACGCTCTCCCTAATTGTGTCGTCTCTGCTCAGAATCTGGCGATATTTAAAAAAGTGTTGACGATGCATTGTCTCACTTACATTTCATTTTATGATCTGTTAGCCAGGGGCTACAAAACGCAATCAAACGGTGTCTTGCCAAACGCCTAACCAATGCTTTGAGGGATTTATAGGTTTAATCCGCGAACATCTCCGCTATTCCACATAAGGTTATGATGAGTCCACCACAACGCTTTTCACTTTATTATGCAATTGATTTTTGCACTATTTTCCATCCCACGGGACTTGTTAAGCAATGCTTTTTACCCGTAATAAACCATTGTTCCATTGTTCCATTTAACTAATTGAATTAGGAAATGGCTAAATACTAGCAGTAAATAAATATATGTCACAAAAGTCACATGAACTATGTGTACTTGGGATAATTGATGTTGTAGGAAAAGACTATTTCACAATACAATTGCTTTAGAACATACCATTAGTTCCGGGCTCTTAGTTACTGCTTGACTAACCAATGGAAGGTACCCAAGCAAGCTTTGGAGTATTGACGATGTGTGACTACTTTTGTACTGATAATATCCGAAGTGTTCGCATGTAATGAAACCGGTGGATTTTTAACTTAAACCAGGATTGAAGAAAACAACTCCCACGTATTAAAATATAGATGGATAAGTAATTTTATTACTTTAGCAGTGTTTTTTAAACTTGATGTAACATGCGTAGTGTCAATTTATTTGTATTGTGTTACGTCTCTTTAAATGCGGGGGGCTATTCAATGCAACTTAGAACAAATAACAAAATAACGCAGTAAAACCATGACAAAGTTCTCCGAGTTCAGCTACCCAGCGATCGGGGGCATTTAATATGATCTTTAGGATGTGAAATACAGAAATAACCCATGCGTTAAATCATTGCGTGTAACACAACTTTAGGTTCCCTGTGCTTATCTAACACGATTCCTGATTGCTGCTGGGCAAAAAGTATTTCGTGCGTTTTTGTCAACCATCATATTGATTACTCAGTAACACGGCCACTTCACTTTTAGAACTATACTCTATCGCAAACGCTATCTGATTATATTTCAGTAGCAAACTTCTCTGGCTGGTAAAAATAACATCATGGATTCAGGACAAACGAAAGCCGAATATCGTTGGTAGTTACTAGCCCTATGAGACCAAGATGCATTCAGCCGCATTTTTCATTTGTGGTGGCTTTCAAATCAAGTACATGCTCGGTGATCCTTCTCTCGAATATACGCAAAGCACAATAAGTACTGCTCCGTTCGCGTAGAGTCATACATGTCGTACATATCGTCCACTGTTAAGGAAAATGATCCCACCTGACACATCAAGCCAATCGCTGGCTTTCTTAATGGATTAATGAGCTGGCTTTTCAGCTGAAGTTTGAAGCTAGAATGTGTAAAAACACAGATTTATTTGCCATTATTTACATCAACTTACCTTTTTGGTGCTTTGATGCTTTACATTTGAGAACAAAGTAAACGCTTATTGTGTATCATGTAGAGTTATATGTTTTAAAGCTCACTATATGTGAGTACAAACTTACTTTCCTACCTGTATAGAGTGTTGTTTATCGTTTTCCTTGTTCCTTCTTTAAGGAATAACCGTAAAAGTTTCCGCAATACGTTACTACACCCTCTCAGATACTTACCATTAAGACTTTCGTGGATTTTTCTAAACACATTATGTGTACATATGTTTTGAAGGAACAGTTGTAAAGTTTGATGAATTAAAATATGGTAGCATATGTTCCCATGATCCAAAAATCCTTCAAAAATATAAAGCACAATGTCTAAATAAGTTAGAGGAGATAGAATATATCACGATCAAGTCTCAAGCAGCCTTATATTGCAGGAAGCGTGCTTCGCATTAACATATTCTCAGCTTGATCTAAGCATTTGTAAAACTATAATACGCCTGTCCATAGCAAATGACACTTTTCTCAGTTGGCACCAGGATTCATTTCCAAACACCACTTTTGGAATTAGGCTTACGGCTTTCTGAGTATGTTTAGGTTCTAATGCGTGGATAAGCATAATGTCATTAGCGTAAAGAAACCGGACTACGCCTTATAATCCCGAGCACATCGATAATAAATGACGTGGCCCAAGTATATTTCTATAAGTAATCAGTAATAAGATTCAAATTGTAGAAACGGTCAATAGCACAAACCATCGGCTGTCTACAAGTTAGATATAAGGAGAATCAAGAAGACCTTGACTCTTTAATACACATTGCCTTTAACTTTTAATGTACTGTCTGATAAGGCAGTAGATCAACGGATATCAGGTTGAACGGAAGCTAAGATTAACCTTTATTCCCTTGTTGATGACAGCCTTTATGCGGCGTAAGAATTCCATCTGGCATGCTGCGCAAGACAAAAATTGCAGAAAACCGCACTGCGACTTGCTAATTTTGTTTGGACTCAGAAGACAAGTAATTCATTTGCGACTGCTATCCACACGAGTTTAGATACCCTATGAGATAGAACGTTAGAAAAGGTTTTGGACCTCATAAATGGCTCAGCTTTGTGCTGCCGAATAACCACAGCCGTCATATATCGGTTAGAATTTAAACCATTGTTAGAAGCACGCGTATAAGACAACAAATGCAAGCCACATGCACCGTCATTTAATAAACGAAGAGTGAGGCACTTAACCAGGTTACCCTAATTCTAGTGACAGTTGAGAGTTTTGGTCCTTGATTATTAAAACAAGAGTTTCACTGAGGTGCGGAGTGACAAGCACAAGTATTTTAACAAATGATTCAATAAAAATGTAAACATCAAAATATTACATGGCTTGCTAATGTTCTTTTCGTCAGAATATCTAAAAATAATTGAAGTTATACGATGCAGTAACCGGCAAAATTAGTTTCGACACACTAGTTAGTAAATGAAGAAGTCGAAAGATTTGTTCTGTAATGGAATGATACTTCTGTCATTCAGATGCGTACACTCTTTAATACTCTTTTACTGCTAATGTAATGGAGCAGTCATCAGTCAGCCTCAACTTAGGCTGAATCTACTGGACATCGTTTACAACTATTTGCAATTTGCGACCGGGCGTATACCTTGCTTGGGGAACACAGTTTGGCAGCAATACTGAATAGATCTAGAAGCCAATTACTCTAGCAATAAAGTCTGTGGTATTTAAAAAACGTTTATAGAGAAATAAGTAGTCCCAGATCATCAAAGAACAGGGTTAGGGAAAATTTCTTTAACATAACCAGACAAATGATTATACGTTAAGTAGTGTAGGTCGTCAATGCGTAGCTTTAAGCAATGTTTCACCTTCCGATGATTATTCCCAAGAAATTTGTTAGGTCCATCAATATAACAAGCAAGTGTGCCCTGTAAATGATAAGTTCCAGAGTACTGTAATATTGACAGGTTGTTGCTTGCTATTCATTTGAGTATATGATATAGTATATAAGAAATGCACGAAAACAATTACTACGGACCACCTTATCCATGGATGTTATATTAGCTCCGATCAACTTATTTTTAAAATTTAGGCTTTTTATGCATTCAAACATAAGTGTCAAAACTGGTGGATATGATTAGCCGAAGTTTGGCCCGCCGTGTAAATACCCCGCCACTGGTTGCAGTCTAATATCAGATAGCTTTATCCAACTTGATTTCTAAAGTTCATTTGGCACTAAGTGTCCAAAAGGTGTTGGTGCAGGCGATGTTATCAATTAATTTACCAAGCTCCAACCTCGAGGGCACTGTAAATTTAACCTAAAATTATCCTATCCGAAGATCAATGAATGCTTAATAGCTGGTTCTTTAGGGTAAAATTAATAAAATAAAAAATAGGTTAGAAAAGATCACCAATAAAAATGAACGTAATACATGGACTTTAGGATGAAGAGAAGCAATGATTGTGAAAATCGACTGAAATTTCAATGATAAAAAGCATGTTGTTTATATCAATTGCAAACTTTGAACTTCAAAGTTGTGAGTCTGGACCCAGGCTAAAAGATGTTTTGTGGCAGTGTGTAAAACTCCTTTCTCTGGATAACGTTTGGGGCAGCTCGAACCTGTGAGTCGTGACGGAGTGTGACCTGCTTGAAATGATTCTGGTAAATAAAACTACGGTTGAGCTAAGAGCTCTTGGGAGATAACGTGTTAAAAGAGGACCTTCCGCAAATTTACTTATGCACTCTTGTTTACTAGACTGTGTTAGGCGCATCATGATGTAGACGGAGTTTTATTTACGCAGATCTTTGGCAGGGTTTAGTGGACTAATGGCTGATTCCTAGTTGGAGATACCTTGCTTAGGTTCTTTCTTGTTGCAACGGTTCGCTCTACAACAGAGGGAAGACACCTGTGTGCCGATTCGTGTATTACGAATTACTAGTTTATGTTATCCAAAGCCACAACCGGATATCTGCAATACTTAAAATGTCAGACGCAGGATGATTATGACCAATGAATAGTTGTTCATCCAAGCAAATGTATGGTATAGATTTGCACAATGAAGATTTGATAACTTTGATCAACCAAATTTAATGGCTGGTTAGTCTGCACGGGTAAATTAATATCACTGAGCAACTTAAGTTCCAATCAGAGTAACTTTAGAGATGGTAGGAAGCGTTTTTAGCCCAAGACTTTGAGTACATTTAAAGTTTAACAGTGACCGCTGTTGGGTTTTCCAAAACTAAAGCATAGCATTTCTACCTATACCGTTTAACTCCTCCTACTACTCATCAGTAACGATATAAGAAACCGTGATGGAAAACCATGTATAGCTGATAGATCTTGTTATTTGTGAGAAACCATGAGATTATTCAACAACTCTCTGGGTTCCATTCATTTTTATTTAGATCGGCGTTAATATTTAGCCGTAAAAAGGCGTCCTAATGGGCTTTCTAGCGTTCACTTTGCACCTGAAATTAAATTTACCTTAACTTTTGCTTGAATTAGTTGCTCTTCTGAATGCGACAGCTGACAGACTAAACCGGTTGTGCGATCTACTTCGAGTATCAAAAGTCTCCTTAATATTTATCGCACAGTCCTTATGAGCAGAAAGCGTCGCACTTATCATAATTATTGTAGTCAGCTAATACAGCGCTATCAATCAGATGCCAGGCCACAGATTGTTGTTCAGCAGTTAGGCGTAAATCGGCATACCACCGGCTAACCATTCCTTATAGTGGTCTTTTATCTAACGCACTTTGTAAGACATCTTATGGAATCTGATGCAAAATGTGCATGCGTTGTGACTGAACAAGTTAATCATACTTTTATATTAAACCTAAACTATTAATTTAATATTAGTTTAATTTTAATATTTTAATATTACTTTAATATTAATATTATATTAATATATTATATATATTATATAAATATATTATATATTATACATAATACATATATATATTATATATTATATTAATATTAATATTAATTTAATATTAAAACTAAAATTATATGAGAGAAGCAACGTATTAATTTTTAGGTAATCTGATGAAACCTGGTTAAAACAGTGTCTAATGCATGCAATGAGGTGCGCTTACTGAACCTGTTTTAGTAGTACCTTGTCCTTCACATTACAAGTTACAGGATTTCGGGAACAGCATATGGAATTTATATTTGATCGAAATCAATATCATCAGTAAACAGCGTTGAATCAGTGCATACTCCCAACAAAGGTGAGATATTTAAATAAAGAAACCAGTATGCAGACTGCAAAAGGTTGAGTATGTCAAACATTAATTATGCTTCTGTGAAGGCAGTCACAGCTGCAGCGAACGATTTTTCAGACACGTTCCTCAGGACAACAAAGACGTTGGATCAAACATATCAATCGCCTACACGCTTGGGGGTAAATTTGTCTCTACGGCTTACATAGACTGTGATTTTCCTTTCAATCTTCATGGATGCATTTTGCTTAAGCCTGTTTGTACAACTGCTTTTCCTAATCAAGGACGCTTTTACACAAATTACGCATGGCACTGTCGTGAATTTTGAATTCTTACGCATTTGGCGAAGCACTAACTGCTAGTTACATATACCACCATTTTTACGTGGGTTCTTACTGTATGCAGTTGTCTTAGGTGGCTATTTAAATTAGTTGCATTAGGTTTACAAATTCATAGCTCCAAAAACTGCTGGTTTAAATTATTGTGAGATGTCTAACATGAGTCAAGCTGTGTTAGATTTTGATACCCTGCTAGAATGGCTACCGATATTTACTTTCCGCTAGGATCCTATTTATCTGTCCAAAACCTTCAAACCACGATTGCGTGCGCTTCCGCTGGCAGAGAATACATGATATACAAACTACTAATAAACAGGCTAAAGGTATCTCGCAATTTCTGCTTACTTCGAAGGATTTTAACTGCGCCTAATTCCGCTTAATGTCTATGGCAGCAAGAAGGCAAGATAAAACCTGTCTAACTTTCGGAATAGATAAATCTTTCACAGCTAATATGACTTGCGTTTTTACGTACAGTTGATAGACACTAAGCACTTGAGGGCGGAAACGCTTCATTTGTTGGACAAAATATCGTATGATACGACCTACAGCATAGGTAATCGATTCAGTCACACGAACAGGGCAGTGGAATTATGCATTTTGAAGAAGGTTGATGCAACCGATATTCATCTGAAAAAGCGCTTTGGGTCAAGTAATGAAGACAACAGCCATGTAGTTAAAAACACGTTGGTTACTTACATCAAGTTCCAGGAAGTACATGTAAATTCCTTGAGAATTTGGGGCAGTGAGCAAAGCGTTGCAGAACATATTCGGCTTATAATCGAATAGTTCTATCCTCCCCTTTGATCCATTTACACGGAACGGAATGCATGGATCATCAATCCCTAAATTGTGTGTAGAAGGAATATAAGTGGAAAAAGGTAAAGACTACATTTACGTTGTCAGTTTAAAAAAATTACTTTTCACACGCGGTTTTATGGAAAAATAATGCCAATGCAATTAAATTGTACTTACCTGTAGCGAATGCTATCCGATAACCAGTAAGACACAATGCAATTAGTAGTAAAGGCATTTTCTTTCCTCCGCTAACAATCTTGACTTCTTCGTACTAATCATAGTCAACTTAGTTATACCTCTAAAGCTCATCCACCCACACTCGGATAGGACACATATTTTGTGATGGCGTGATAGAATAGGCGTCTTTCTAGTGATTTTTCACTTTTTTGGTTGCACATACTTTAAACTTTGTTGGTGTAAGGACACATCTGTTGATTACAATGATACTAGGCCAAGGTACATTGGCCCAGAAGACATATTTCATTGATTTTTACACATACTTTTAGCTAAGCTGAACCGCACATATCATTATGGAATAAATCTAAGGCCATGCCATAGAACGCTGGGTAATTAGAATTTGTCATTCTTGTAGCCGGTGGTCTTACTGGGGTTGGCAGGGGATCTGTGTTGTAGATGGCTTAAGTTATTGCCATTTATTTTAATGAATATCTACGCAGCAAAACATTGTAGCAATAAATAAGTAAAAAACTAACGTACTACAACTTATAATCGCCGCACTTATGTAAAAGTAGATAACCATCATAAAGCTTGACGGCCTTTCTATTATCTCTATAAGGATCAACGCCGTGCGTATCTCTGATACCGTGTAAGCGTTAACGAATGATCCGCCCTATTGAGTCCGAGGTTACCCAGATACACTGCTGGTTCATCGTGGCATGAACCAAGTGCACGTGTGCGAAATATAAAAAGGCGTTTTTAATGGCTTTGTCCCACTGGGACGCAGAAATAATGCTCATGTAATGCAGGCGCACGGAATTGTATTGGGAGCTTCTTAAGCAGGAGTCTAAACATAAGAAGAGCGCAGATACAATAACAAATAAACTCCCGGGGCGTACAGCAGATTATCGATTACTGAGACAATAAAGAATTTTTCGTTATGAATAAAATTGTCATTGCTACACCAATCCCTAGCAATCAGTGGCAAGCCAAAATCAAGGACAAACGGGATGTAGGTCGCTATACAATTTTATGGTATTCAAGTGCACAAATTTTGTTTTATTGTGGTCTAATTGTCCATAACATATTATGTACGCATATTTGTCTATGCCCTATTAGGTATTATTGTTGAAAAAGCAAAAGTTATATTGACGAAAACCGGAAGCGCGTTTTGCTACTGGTGCACACAGCTGAGGAAGATGTACAGAGGAAGTAATTGTAGTGACAGTACGTTCCCAAATGCAACCATTGACTTACTTTCAAAGTGACGTGGTCAGTTTTCAGTAAGTAAGGATAGGTGGGACTGGATTTGTGCATGGTGCAGCAGGGACAGAAACTGCGATGCTATCAGTGCGGCTACAAAGGTCTGGTGAACCGATTCTAATTTCAAGCAATTAGTAACAAAGTGGCGTTCTGAATACTATCTATGATCAAACCAGAGACCTGGCTGTCTCTGTGCGTACTCAAGAAATTTCCGATTTTCCAGTTCTTAATAA
This sequence comes from Dicrocoelium dendriticum, assembly GCA_944474145.2. Classification (NCBI taxonomy): domain Eukaryota; kingdom Metazoa; phylum Platyhelminthes; class Trematoda; order Plagiorchiida; family Dicrocoeliidae; genus Dicrocoelium; species Dicrocoelium dendriticum. The sequence continues at coordinate 69,917,119 of OX104060.1, read as the reverse complement.
TGATTTATGGCATGCAAATGTGTTGACGTCACTGGTTTCTCATTTTGACAGAAAATATAGGGGTTGCCTTAAAGCATCAAGTTGGCAGGATCATTTCTGTTTGCTTAACCTTTAGACATATTTAGATTTGCACTGGATTGCAACACTGTTGTGTTTAAGAGTTTGGAACCTCGTTGAACATAAAAACGTAGAGAAGTTCACATGCAACTCCATATAAAATGTTTATCATGTGCCGTTCATTTCGAACTAAGGTAAACATTATTTAATGATATATTGTATATGCTGGCCTAAGCTTCGTAAATGAGCTAATAAGTTAGTGTGTATCTAGAGTTTGTACATAATTTGCCTGTATTGACCGCATTACAACGGTAATTGAGACTGCGAAAGAGCTACAACCTCGAACGAGGAATGTCACAAGTCCCAGTGCACCACTAGTTTAAATCTCAATCGCTGAAATAGAGTTCACAAGAAGTCAAAGGCTGATAATGTAGTAATTGTGTCTTAACCTGTTTCAAATGAAATGCAGAAAAGTTACAAAATATTAATGCCCTCAATTTTGAAAGTTCATTTAGCTAATAAATTTGGTTAGAATATTACATGCAAGTCTTGGCGCTCGTCATGAACTTTGCACGATATTGGGTGTGGATATAACCGCTGGAAGTTCGAGATAATGCTCGACAGTAAAATATGTTGGTGTAACCTTGGTTTTCGAGGATTACCTACTGGATTAATTTTGGTTAGCTGCTGTGCATTGTGTTAAGTGAAAAATAAATTTTACTAGGTGCCTCTCATCAGCGTGACGCATGTGATTAATATGCTAAAAACTAAACGAAGCATTTTGTTCTCTCAAAAGTGAGGATAAAGCTATCATAATTAATTGGGTAGCAAATGTTCCACACCATCGGTCTCTTAAGTGCCACTGATGTCTGTTCAGATTTAGCCTTTAGACAATTCATAGCTTTGATCAACACCACTATGTTTTACTTGAAAGAACGCAAAAGGAAAGGTGGTTAACAGTTTAGGAATTTTCTTTTTCATGAACAAATAATTAGGGATTATTCGCCAAAGACTTTTTATAGATAAATACTCAAGCCTCCGCAGATATACTTGCAAAGTATACATGCAGTGTGAACAATAATTTATCGCTTGTTGGAAACCAAACGCTTACTAGTTCCATAGGGTGGTTTTGTGAATTGTATAAAATCATTTCATAAAAGAGTCATCTACTGAACGTCTAACGAGTAGTAATATTCATTCGATATAGTTTGCAATAAAGGTTGATTGAATGTATACGAAATAATACTGGGTGATTGATCGTTGAAGTAAAGTGTCGGAAAAGAAAGATATTTTCTCGTACGCGCGTGCAGATCACATGCATGCATATGACATACATGCGGCAGAATGGGTTAATTTAGCTAACCGGTGTAGTGAATTCTATTTATACATGTATAGATGCATACGTAAGTGACCAATCTGTATTAAGTCAAATCAAATATATGCGTCACCATTATCTCGATGTATTTTTATGTGTAGATATTTCGCAACCAGCTAAAATGTAAGAGAAACAGCTAGAAAGTATTATAACTTGAAACGCTATAGTTATGTAGTGCACTGGAGCAATCTAACTTTCCAAACCATTGGAAAAAAAGGTCAAGTTTTCCCTCCTACATTTTCCATGGTGTACGTAGCCGGTAAATTTTAGTGAAATTATTACAAGCTTACCTAGTACAGAAAGAGCCACAATTTCAAAGGCGTAAGGATAATGTCGATGCGCAAGTCTAAATGCTAAGTGCAGCTAAATCTTAGCGAAAATGTCTGCTACTTAATATCTTCCGACTTCTCGATAAGCAGTTAAACACTTGTCAGTTATTGCGGTTTGTATACCCTAAACGCAAGTGAGTAACAATTACCCCGTTCACCTTATCCATTTTATAAACGATTAACCGACAGATTCTCGTAGAATTTGACCACGGTTTTTCTTAGTTTTAGCAACTGACAATTCCCCTGATTCTGACTTGTCGCAGGTTAAAAATACCCCAACCAGCTTAGCATCCCCTCTACATTTGATGATGGAATTTCGCATATTTAAACTCAGGATATCTCTTTTATTTCTCTAGTGCGTTAGATGATTTCCAAAATGCCAAGTAACCCAAATAATCAAACGACTGTTAAAACGACTGGATGTTTCTAGTTATGCTGCTCTGGCAGACTAGGAAACTCAGAGTTAATAAAAGTGATTTAGCAGCTTTAGTTCTTATTATTGATATGAAGATAACAACGACACTGGGTGCAGGAGCGGTGCACTGTCTTTCACATAAAAGCACACTAACTAACCTATAACACGTCGACAGCCATTTTACCAGGTTTACCATACGAGACAATGGCGAGGGACTGGGACTGGGACTGCATACTTGTTCTGTCGACGGCTGTGGATCGATCTCATTATGGCCTACGATATTGTACCTTTCCATTTTTCGGCCACTGCCCGATCCTGCGAGCATATTGCAGCTCACTAGAACACAACTGTAAACTTATTACGTTGCTGAAAATGCTTCTTCAGAAGCGGGCTTCTAACTGAGCGTGGTCAACATTCAGAAACGTCTACCGGAATCTATGGAAAGCAACCTCGGTGGAGCAAGATAAGCGCCGTTGCATTTACAATTCCCCAATTTTAAACTCAGGGAACAATTACCCACTGAAAAACTCGTACTACATTTGTGAGTCCCAACATTAAGTTGTAGTCACTCTGTTTCCCATAGCATCCGATATTTTGACAAGCAATCTTAGTATCAGCGAGTTCCAATTTCTCTGTTTCATAGACATGCTATAAAACTTTGACAACTTTGTTTTGAGTAAAGTTTTACTTGTCCCCACAAAACGCCTAAGCTTTGCAGCGGAGCTCAACTTGCGAAATTGACAACGGAATAATACAGCGTGCTATGTACTATGACAAATATGTATTTCATTCTGTTCTTGAACAGTCAGTCTGTCCTGTAAATCAAATCGCGAATTGCAAGTATATATTTATGACTTCTACGAGAACCTCTGAATAGCAAATTTACCTAATGCAGAAATAGATTTCAGTAACTAAGTTATTATTGAATTTCTATTATGATACAATGCTCTTATTCGGTGAATTATTTGGAAGTTGGCTAAGCTGCGCATGCCTATGATATCTTTCCCATTAGCATAATTCGTAAAGCAATAATACAAAGGGCATGAACCACAGGTTACATAATCCTGCTGAGCAGCTTGGATAAAAACAACATATTTATGTTGCTAACTTAGCTACTTTTTTCGCAAAATGCAAGTAAAATTTATCCTGCGGATCGAGTGTTACACCTGAGACATAACATTATTTAGTTTTTCACAATCAATATTCATATTAATGCATGATGCCTGGTTTGTACAATGATATATTCCAATTATGAAGGCTGCTTTTTGTAAGTTAACAATTGTGCCTGTGAATTTGATCGCTATATTTATAGAACGTAAAAACACCTCAGTTGTTTAAATCCGGTATAACATGTCTTTATATGATACTGGTTTCGGTAGCTTGAAATTCTTATGCTCCTTACCTAGACTATAACAGAGGTAGTGTTACGGGTACTTGTTGGTTTAAGGTGCATTTATCTACAAGGATAAAAGAAACTGAGTAACAATAACGGTCTTCTTCGTGTCAATAATACATTTCTTGTTTCGAAAGCTATTCCTTCACTAGACATTCCTTCCAATGGGTACGTATTTTGATGGATAAATAGTAACTTGCCTCATTCATGATTTCGAATATATTGACTGAACTTAAGTCCAACACTTTGGAGCTTCGGATGCCATTACCGGAACAACTTGCGTGGCAGTGTCATGGAAACAATTATATAACACATAAATTATTCGGAAAGTATGTCCAGGCGTTTTGTAGAGTGATAAGTAAACGTGCGGTATGATTAAGTATTACTTAACTGAAAAGGCCTATTTGTACTACTTAAACGCTCCGGGTGTTATATGCGCATTATTCCTAAGTTCTTTAAAGATCATTATATATAATTCATGCACTTAATTATTTGTAGTCGCGTATTTTAACTGGAAGTTACATCTTGCTATATGTTAGAGTTTTTGAGAGAAGCACATATTTGTATTTCTGATACATAGGAAACATGTTCCGGTCACAGCAACCGCATTCATGCAACGCGGTTTTTGATTCTGTTCTGAAAACAACTTTATTCACACTGGGAAGTAGGAGGGGAACATTTGATGTGGTTTCACCACACACAGCTGTTGATATTAAGACACCTGGAGATGAGATAGATTATGATGACGATAATGATTTAACTATGCAATAGTCTACTGATGATCGCAACTTCTCTGATAGTCAATGTTTTGACAGTGCCGTTTCTCTTGACGACAGTGACGACTCGAAAACCATTGAAGTTTATCAGCCGTTGCTGCAAGTTTCAATGAATCTAACTTGTCGTGGACATTAATATAGTTCTAAGCACTGTGGTTGTTAGGATGGCATCACAAAATGTTTAAAGGCATTTCCATGATCAACTGCGTATGCTAAGAAATTTGCGAAATATAGTGAGCTGTCGATTGCGTTTGACCTCACTATTACGTCCCAGATTCTGAAACATATCCGAAGGTTTACTGTAGCTGAGGCCAAGGAAGAATTAGCTATCAGTTGTCCGTAAAGCGTAAGTGTTCCTAAATACCGGGTTTCATTGTGCATCTTGGGATTTAAGGGCATGATGAAAATGCCATTGAATATGTTATGGGACGATAAATATAGATTGCCCACTTTTCGGGAAAAAATTTAACTGGAAAATATTCAATTGAATAATGAGGATTCTTTGTTTCGGAATGCGATATAATATTAGCAAAGACAGCAAACTGACAAGTTTAATTTTGCATCTGATTTCCGCAATGCCTTTATTTACAAATTTCAAAAGTGTTATGTGCCACTGAAAGACATCAGTGTAGGCCATTAATTGTTTTCAATCGAAACCCGCTGTAATTTTTCTCAGTACGCGGTTAGCAGACCTGAGGTGCTCTTTATCTATTGTGCGATTTTGGCACTATTGGACAGCACATCACTCGCAAATGTATTTCCATACGTCGACAAGGATAACCTCGACCACGCAGAGAAAATATTTCAGACAGGGTGATATATATTATCATGTCACCCATCTTCGGAAAATGCTATAATATCACATATGACAAGTCCTTCACATCAGCAGCACTGGGAGAGATACTCTGCAAGGAAATTACAAGGGTCTGAAAATTATTCGAAATAATAGACTGGAATGACTATCGAGTTTAAAGTGAAGCAGTGGGGAGTAGTTTTTCACTTATTAGAAATAATGGAAATCAGCACTCCGGAATATCCTTCTCGTATAAAGTGAGTAAAATCCTCTTGCTTTTCAGTTTCGTGCACAATACCCCCTCCACTTAAGTTTCTTAAATGTAGAAGCCTGGGACTGTTTGCCTTAAATCTTCATTTTTCGAAAGTGTTCAAGATGAAATAACAGCAACACTCGATGACTATTCAGAATCTCGACGGAGGCTAGTCAAACTATACTTCAACATGTTGGATTTTCAAAAAAACTATCCTGCATAATTTACAAAGTGTTTTAGGGAAACAAATTACCCCACCGTTTTTATCTTCTAGGGCTTGTAAAAGCCATGTATATAAAACATTAAATGAAAAAGCAACATGACAACTTGACATACACAGAACATTCAAGCCCAGTGAGAAATTCGTGAAACAAGTAAAGGTCGGTCTTGTGTGAATCCACGGCATTGGCAAGTGAATACCTGACCCGGACAGCTGACCATTGTCCTCTACATGGGCAGTACCCTACATAACAGTAGGGCCTGAGTCGGCCTATATCGCAGCTAGATTTTACACATGGCTCACTTGCATAAGCGACTGACTATAGATGTAAACCGCTAATGGTCATGGGTTCGCTCCGCAACAGGAGAACGAGATATAATGCGCACCAACTACCATTTTCATTGGGAAAAAACGAGCGTCTGGTGCAATTCCAGAATGACATGTCAACTAAGTGGCTTGTATTCTAACTGCAATGAACCAGAAAAGCTCGATATTTCCAGGTTGGTTATTGTTAACGCAACAAAGGACAATTGCTCTATATGTAAGCAAATAGTTCGTGGCTCTTGTGGACTAAGCTGGATAGGCATCCTCCGTTTTCAGTGTAAATTAGCAAATACATCCAAATATTTCAACTTTCTGAAACAGTTATCGTTCAGTGCAATTGGTTTTCAGTTACCAATATTTTGTGTATAAGGAAAATATCGAAATAAAGGTTGAAATAGCAAATAGGGTAATGCAGCCAACTTGACCAGTCACAAATTTTCTAGAGATGAAACAGCAGCGGTCCTTTAAATGTTAAATATTGGAGCTATCTTATTTTAGTCGGCTTCTTATTCTATTATACTGCTATCACCGTTTAAAACCAGGTCAGAAATTTCGACCACAGCTGCGTGCATTCGATTAAATAAAGCAACTCGTTATTTGTAAATTATTAACCCGTTTATTTCATAGTTCGTTCTACACTGGAAAGCGGTTTTCCTGGACCTGGTATGAAACACACTAACATCTGAACCCCGTAGCATACCATCTCTAGGTTTATCTTTCTCTAACTGTTTGCAGCCATAATGTTCCATCAAATACTAATAACGGATGTTCCACCCCTTGGTTTTGATGGATCAATTTGTAACATACCGCATTCATAAGCATCAGTTTATCATCATCCTCAGAACTAGGCTTAGTGCGTGTAAACTCCTAATTATTGAGCGACATTTTAAGTAAAAAATTCTCAACAGCTGTTATAATTTCGTGATCTTAAGTTGATGAACTTTAGCATGATGTTACCTCTTTAACGATCCCAGCAACAAAATTAAAGGAATTGCTTTTCAAACTATCGACAATTTCCACAATAAAATAGTGCATATTATACGTATAGTATTTAACGGCATTAGCTTATGTAGAACAACATACAGACAACCTAGTAGATTATATGCGAAGGAGTGTGCGCGTTGGCACACGGTGGATATCGATGAGCACAATCCTGAGCGCCTGACAACCGGCCACCCAAGAAGGAAAGCGAAATCCTCAAAACGGCTTGGTGGGTCAAGAAAAATTCGGTAAAGTTAGACTATATGTTGTTTTACACCAAAGATGAACATTCCATTGTTGCATCAAGCCGCTGGATTCAGGGAGTTATGAGTTGAAATAAATGTGTGTAATAATTATCCACAGTAGTGTTCAAGTTGCCACAAAGCTTCAATGCACTAGGGACGCATTTCTCAGATACATTAAATCGATTTACCCTCAGAGTATTTTTGTTTCAAATAAATTCCACATTTCTGCTCAGCCACAATGATAGCCCCCAAAATGAGACTGAACGTGCAAATAAAGCAATATGGCTTAAGCGGCACACAAACCTTATTTTAGTTAGCGGGTTCATAACGCGTTGCAGTAAAGGTGAATTAAGCTTAACTTTCCTACTTAAATTTGATAAAAAGCGAGGGCATTTAGCAATATGCCACTGATAAGTTAGTATTATAAAAATTTGTCTTTTCCTTAGGGTTTTAATACCAACATATTTTAATTATTTTAATTTGACTGATATCAATTTAGACCCCAAATAAATTAAAAAGAATATGCTGATAGATTAGTAGATCAAACATACTGATTGTTAGATGACTACGACGCATCCGCTTAACTTGTAGGTCGTTATTCCATAGATGAAAAAAATAAAAAGCCTTGTTTTGGTCCGAAAGTTTAAGTTCATCCTATTATTCAAATACAAGCACTAGTGATATATAAACCTATTAGCAATTTGTATTTCCTTTTAGTCGTACGGCGTATGCCTCTTCAACATTTAAGGTTTTCAGTTTTGTTTGTCTATTACAGTTTCCAATCAACTGCTGGTTTAAGAAAATTCGTTTTCTGAATACTTACTAACTCTACGAGTTGTGTAAAACACAAATGCTTCACTATTGTTTATCTGCAAGTAATCCATTGGAACACTCCTGAGTGTTTTATTTCGGGTCCAGCCGTGTGCAAAGCTGTCCCACATTCTACACACCATTTGCCATCGCTGGCATCAAATAAATAAGTCACAGTCTAAGACTTACCCGGTTCCGAGTAAGAATATGGCAACACACCATGTTTACATTGCTTAGGACCATTGAGCCACAACGAAAGTATGCTATCAATCCCTTTGGGTTTAACATCCTGTTAAAACCATGGCCATTACTATTCGTCTGCTAGTGACCTATATTTGGAAAGTCGTTGATCTTGCCATGTTTAATGCACAACAAAAGCAAAGTATTCAGTGAGGTGTTTGCTAATGCAATGTAGTAAGTAGTTGCGTAAAATTCTCATTCACTTTCCCGTAAAATATGAGGTAGGATTATAGTTCAAAGCTAAGCGTATGTACGTGGCATGCAGTTAGTTTTGAATGGACGAAGAGACATCATAGGGATTTCTGGATGCATGCTGGCCGTCGGACTAATAGTGGTGGTGGGGAATCTAGCTTATATTGTATAGAGAAGCTGGATAGTCTAATGTAGTTTGAACGCTATCCAGTTACGTATTTTTTGTATTAACTGACGTATTTAGTTCTATCAATGCTCGGAAAACGAGAAAAATGTAATCTACATCACTGATTCTATCAGCTAAAAACAAATTCCGAAAAATTGATACTCACCACCACGCAGAAATATAAGAAAAATTATCGGTCCAAATATTGTGAATAGCATGTTGAGCAATCTAAAAGCAACATATTTGTCTGCTATATATTTAAATATATCCAGCACTGATATTTATATTATTATTCTTATGGTCGGTATTGGCTTAACAAATATATGACAGATCATCTTCAATCTCCATGTTCATCCCGCAAACACTGACACTGTTCGGCGAAATAAGTGTAAAACCATAACAAAATGCATCAGCCCCAAATTTGGATAGCGTTTGACAGAAAAAGAGGCTCTCTAATACTCAATTGAGCTAAGGTAAATGCATGATGGAAATTATCGATAAGATATGTAGCTCGCGGTGTGGATGAGCGGATAGTATTGCTCTCCGAGCCGCGCATTTCTATTGCAGGCGTTTCGTTAACAAAATAGACCACATCCTCATGGTGTATATTTAATCCTGATTCTCGGAGTCACGCAGACCATTGTAAGATCTGACTGACTATTGCTGGTTTCATGCTTCGAATATCATCTTTGGAATGGTTTACGTGATTCAGCCGATTCATCAAGTCTTTTGGTCGTTTTGGTGCCTATTGCTGGCTTAGCCTGAAGGGCTTAACAGACACCCTTAACCTGCAGGTGTTTGTTGATTGAGTTGCGACCAGAATGCCGGGCCGCGAGGAACTCGGGCGCGTTACGGTTTCCTGCTCCTCTAATAGTCTCTACCTTCTGCAGATGGAATTGATGGTCCTCGGTATCCAGGTGTGTTGACATTAGGGATTTCTCAGCTTGTCGGCGAATGGACAGACTATGTTCGTGTAGTCTTGTGCCACACCAATGCCATAACCAATCTCTGGACTAGTTGCAATAACGGTGATGCAAACTTTTTAAAAAAACATAACTAATATTTGAGCCCAAATTTTAATACCTTACCTAGACGATAGCTTTGTCATCCTCAAACGTTCAAAACTACAATAAATATATCAACTAAGCAATATTATCTTTGCAAGCATGCATTTTACTAAAGAGGAAGACAAAAATGACTAGTTGCCATTCACGGACCTGCTTGTGAGAAAACGTTTCTGGGTCAGTGATAACTACACTTTATCGGAAAACCAAGCACACCGATCAGATCTCAAACTATCGCAGCAACAATCCGACCATTTACAAACATGGTTGCGTGAGGACGCATTTTAAACATGCTAATACATTCTGAAGCACGCCTCAACTGATGAAGCCGGAGGAGGACTACCCAGTTAGAATGTTACAGCAAAATTCGTATACGAAAAGCGTTAGTCTACGCTGCCTGTTGTTAAACATCTAGTCACGACCAGCATCCACATGTGCAGCGGAAAGAAAAACAAGTATCCTACTTTAGATCAATGTGATTTTGGAAATTACAACCATTCTTAAAATGCCTCACAGGACATATGTTGCACAAGAAGCAACGGCAAATACATGAATTAAAACTTTCAAGTAAAAGACAAACTGCATAAGGAAGAAACATCAGGTGCAGTTTAAGACTTTCTTGCAACAAATAGGACAACTACTAGTTAGACGAGACTGAAAGGAAACCTGTCACACGACTGCACGATGACGATGGGTAATCATTAATATCAGTACACATGGATGCCATGGACTATCAATTCGATCTGAAAAAGGTTGAAATACTTAGAAAAGCAAGAAATCTCAGAGCGAGTTTCCGCTTAGACCTGGCATTCTGGCCGGGAGTCAATTGACAAACACATGTAGCTGGAGGTAGTCTACGAAGCCACGCAGATTAAGCCATCAATAGACACCAGAACGAAAAGGAGAAGACGCGATCAATCGACTGTCTCACGTGGACCAATTGAATACTGATATTCGAAGCATTAAACCATCAAGTCATTCGGATCTGGAAGTGGTTTGTGAGACTCCGCGTATCAAGATTATATTGCCTCACTAAAATGTTGTCTGGTATTTTAACGGAACGTCTTCAACAGAAATGAATGGCTCGGAGTTCAGGACAAAACCCACATAAATGCAGTTCTATTAGGTATATACCAAAGACGAGGACGGAGTTTTCGTCTAAAACCATATGATTTTATTTTCATCCGGCGTCAAAGAGAGGCTCAGGATATAAGTCTAGCGGGAAAACAGCAAGCGACACCCGCAATGCCGGCGACCATGCTTTTATCCATGAAGACTTCAGGGAACTGCTGGATATAATTTTGGAAGTATAGCCAACATGATAACGGCCTCTGCATAATATATTGGCGGAAGTGTGAATCAGGCGTACGTGGTCCATCTTGGTTTATATTTTGGCTAACATAAGTAGCAAATCACATCGACCAGTTTAGCTTGGACCTTAAATGACTGACATGTGGAGTCACGCGGTTATCGGTGCTCTAACCGTTAACTTTTGATGGCGTGTGACTCAAATCCCGGCGTTCATACAAGGGCATGTAACGGAGAGACAACTACAATGTATGGTGTTCTCGTTTATTATCATGGTGAACCCACTTCTCCGTTAGTTATGTGTGGTTGTGGTTAGTGTCATGTGATCTAACACAGTGTTCTAGAAAACGCATCATCCTAGTTTCTCCGTCTTAATTTTTTCTTTATGACATCTCTAACGCTTTAACCGGGACGGAGTCAAAAGGGTTCGTTCATAAGCATATCTTTTACTGAGATATAATTTGACAGCAGCACTGGGTAGAAACTGACAAGGATAGCAGCCGTTTCCATTTCGAATGCGTCTAGTAGTGGATTAGTACTAATTGCACCACAATGACTGTTGGATCTTGAGTAACCCACCGAGAGTCTAGGTTGTTTCTTTCTATATCGACCGAGGTATTGGCTTGCTTTAAAGCGAACCTCATCCGGAGTGAAGAGTTTCGGAGTTTCTCACTCATAACAGTGCGCTAAAGACCAACTCGTTTCGTTCTTATTTGAAATTTTGAGGTAGAAATCGCTTGATCAGAGATTAGAACCCAAGCACATAGTGATTGAGGACTATGCCTTGATCACTAAGCCAGAAATTTGCAAACACCGCTTGACACAGCTCATTTTTGGTGCGGCAAAGCGTTATTAGCAGGTGATCAACGTGGCGCCTACACCGAGGTTGACACCATTAGACGGTGGGCATAACGCGACAAGTCCACCTTCTGCTTGTACGAAGGCCCCCATGGATGGATGGGAAGTGATCTCCCGAACGAAGGGTTTATTTCCCTGCAGCGACAAACGTACGCTGTCCCAGAACTTAAACGTTAACATCATACGCCAGAATTGGCTGTCTCGTCATCATCACATGAACAGAGAAATGGTCGTTCGGGTAATCTGAACTTGAGGTGGTACTGAAATTCCCCGAAAAATAATATCAAACCACCACTTCCATTCAATCTAATTGTACTTAAGTAGGAATTGCACAAAGTTAATGACATTTTCGTTGAATTTTGGGTGTTAGCGACATATAGTTTCTTATTTGGCACGCTTAACGTCACAAACAAAAAATAAATAAAAGTTGTATTATCGGTATGGAAACGCAGGAAGAATACCAGCCAGGTAAAATTGGTAAAACAAAGTCAGATAGTTGAGATATTATTTAAGATCTGTTGTATTCTCAATGTAGCGTTTGAGTTTCTCGATAATTTAAAGGTTGTAAAATATGGAGAAAACGAATAAAAGTAAATGTAGCAGTTAGTTCAAATAAAGTAATACGACCATTCATGGAACCGTCTCGCCGAGACCGGCATCCGCAGTACCCTTATTTATCTCATCTGCTCATGTGCTGGTATGTATTAAATAAGTAGTTACTGAATTTTTCACTTGTTTATTATCTTCTATTTAGCTGGCGTGATGTGAAATTTTGCCAAAAACTTATTGCCATAGTATACGCATATAAGTACTTATTTATGTACTAGCCTGTTTCATATGTTAAACTCTCACCACCACATAGCTATTATTTAGCTGATTCGACTCAAGCACTTTTAATATTCGCCACTGATTTGGTGATAACACGCATTGCGTCAGTGTACTGCAATTTTGATAGATTTATACATTATTTCGGGAGATCGTCCCAGTCATGACTAAAAGTGGTGGGAGAGACACAGAAAATAGAAAAGGGATGAGGAAACAGTAACAATAAACGATGGCCATTTTTACCACATTATGCGATTCGGACTGTATACATTATCACTGAAAACATATACTATTAAAAATAAACGTTTTAAATAAAAAGATTTTCAGAGGAAATACGATGGTGTCTCCAACGGTTGTAGAGGATCAAAATTAGGAGTTGGGTAAAGAGAAACCAATGTGTGTGGCACTGAACAATTTGTAGCCGCGTAAGACGTTTCCAGCGAAAGAAAACCATACTCATTGTAAATCAGGTTTAACATCGTACCAACATTTTACTACGTTCGGGAAGACGTGGAATTGATTTGGAATAGGTAAGCCTTTCCTAGTGGTTGTAACCATGAATGATCCTGGTAGAATTACATGTTGTGCCTTCAGGTGAATCAATTCAAAAAGCAGAGATAATATATATGTTGATTTCGCGGAGCACAGAGAACTGCAGCGCCTGCGTAAGTGGAGGGCTGCAGGAAAAAAATTACATGTTGTTTAGTATTGCAGAAGGAATGTGAGGGACTTTGCTAGAGCGGAACTCTGGGATACCTGTGCTTGGGTAAGCGCAAACTTTATTGTACTCAGGATATTCTTGTCTTTAGGAAACATGTTTTATCTACTAAAAGACATGGGAAAGATGTTGAGTTCAGGCGGAAAAATAAATAAAATGTCGCAGGTGCTGGGACTACATCCGTCTTTCATTATTTCGTACTGGGATTTATTTTTCATGGTTAGTCGCATTGTACCATTTGCAGTTTTAACGTTTGGTAAAGATTGTTTATCGTGTCTTGACTTTGTCCCTGACTGGATTTCTGGTATCTCAGATAGAGGTCCGTTATATAATACCTAGTGTCTGTTAAGAAAAGTGGTTGTCGGACGCTTTTGTGCTGTTTTCACTTAATTTTTTATTGTAAGGTCGGGTGTAATAAGCTGATGATTTTGCTTATTGTTTCGATGGGTGTAAGGCTTGTATTATTTGCGTACTGGTATAAAACGAAATGAAAACTTTAATTGTTGTCACATCACAGCCACTTTGGCTGCAGTTTTAAGGCAACACAACGGTCTGCACAAGATAGGTTGGTGGAATGGCCTATTAGATAATTAGTAGAGGAACGTTGCACATATTCCAATGCCATACAGTCAATTACTCCAGAATTAGAGTAGATGATGGAGTCATAAGCGAACAATGGTCATGCTTTTATTTGATACATGCTGCTCATTGATTGTTGCAAACTCACGACGTTTGCGCATACAAACTTCTTGATAGACGCTGATGTAGACGCAATTGCCAGGAATATCATCATTGTTTAATTCGTAAACGATTGCGTTCGCCGCCTGATGCTTTCTAGCCGTATTATCTGTTTGACGATAGATTGGTTAACATACTTCTTCACATTTAGTGGGCTGCCTTCGCTATGTTGGATACCATGTCAATTCTCAAACAAAACGTTCTTCTGTATATTGATTATCAACTTAGTTTTGGTGGCATATGTGAATAGCATAACCAAGTGGAAACATGGTGTTAATTTGAAGTCTCACCCCATATTCAACAGCGTGATCGAAGTATTTGTTTGGATGTTTTGATATGTTACTTTATTTGGGGGTTGCTTCTAAATGGTCACCTCGTTTGCACAAAAATAGCGGTGCTTCCCATAGGGGAAATACGTTACGAAATGCCGTTTGCCACACCATCAGAAAGCGGGTACTGGCAAGTTACCATGACATTTTAATTTGAGATAGCTGATGAAAGCTCTGCATGTCTGTTAAGTGCTTACCTTTCAGAAGAGGCTGAAAATTGTGAACACATTGTTGTAGTTCAACAGTAGGTAACAATTCTATATGCTTGAATACCTATTAATACCATCGCTGTCGAAACGTCAATAGCCATTGATGTGATTCACTGTCGTTTGAACTGTTTACACTCAACATACATGATTCACCTGAAGTCAATGAAAATTTATTTACATGTTGCTATATGTTCTCGTGAAAATGCGCGTGCAACCCATTTGACAAGTCTACGTACAAAGTATGCGGCCTATCTAGGAAATGCTTTTTTTTCGGTAATGTTGCCTAATACAGCCTGCCGTGTATTTGTCAATGAACCCAAAAATATAACACACACACTTTTTTCCAGTGCTTTTGAGCGTTCGCCATCATCTTCTACCCATTGCCTGATAACCGTACGCCATCTGTCCTCAAACCTCAGGCTAAATTAGCCAGATTCGGTGACGACGGGCACTTGCTCTCCTCTCACATGTGATACTATTTGGACTTACATTCCTATCAGTAGTATCCAATAAATTAGGCCCAGTAGCACTTGTGTCAGTCAAAGCCACTGTATATTTTTATATATGAACTAAATTTTGGTATAAAAAAGCTATTCGAACTTTGATTGATTTGCTGCATTATTCTTCAAAACGCCTGTGTTTTGTAAACTGCAGTAGGAAGTGACTTGATTGAGAGACCGTTTCCTTATAAACTATACTGTGCGCTCTTATGGAACTACGTGCTGTAGGGTTGCGTAAGCCGTACTAAATTATCTAGGCTTAATAAGTAAGAACCAATTAGTCTAGAAATATATATCCACGTGATTGCCTTCATTTCACCGCGCTGCAGTATGCACGTGCACTCAGGACAAGGTATTTAAAACAATCGCACTCAGCAACACATGGAAAATAAGGCCAAATCTCGTAGTTCCAGAGGCCTTTACAAATCTAACCATGTATTAGGAAACTGCGATAAAATAAATCATCAGCAACTCTCAGCTACAATGGTGGATAAAATCCCACATCAATCCAAAAAGGCATCCGCTGCCTCCATATTCGATCACCAAATTTTTCAACTAGAAAGTATTTGAGGTTTATTCGGTGTGTACACATACTCACAGAAAATCAAATTATTATTGCCATATGCATTAATTAATATCCCTAAAATCTGTGGGTTTGGTTTCCGATATCAACATGAGATGTAAGTACCCGCTGCAGTGAAACGTACATTGGAAGACATTCGTAATCCTTCAAAAAACATGCAAAGAAGTCAATGTGATAAAATAATTATACCAGTGTTCCAATTCAGTAAGAAGAAATTGATCTTTCAGGTAATATAAGAATTCTACAGATAGCATTTGATCAAATATGTTTAGTATTCTAATATAATCATGAAATAAACGCTAAAGGCGCTGCAGTGCCCGAGCTGTGTGCAAAACGGCGAACGCAACTTAGTTGTTGCATTAGTTCCAACTTGAATTAAATATAAATATTGTCTCCAAAACGGCTTGCTTGTGCCGTCCTTAATATCTTTGCGGAAGCAGAGGTATTGAGCTTTACCTCCACCCAATTAGAGTGAGATTGACTGCCGATTAATTGCAGCCACTGACAGAAAGGCTTCAAGTTTTTTGTAAATATACAATCAGTCTGTTTTGGTAGTTGTTGTGTCTCAGTGTTTGCTCAAATGTCCCAATGGAAGCGTATGGCCACGGTCTTCAGTTTCGAAGACTTATATTTCTCTACTGCGTATACTGTTCGTTTAGCTGGCTGTTCTCTACTACTGGTCTGCGCAGCTGTAAACAAAATATGTCCTCCTAAGTGAATCGCATTATCCGCATTTATAATATTGAACGAATTTGCACACAAACCTAATTGCAGTCACTTTAGTTTCTCGGTGTCATTGTAGTGTTCATCTATTTAGAACGGTTCTTCACGCAGAAGAACCACAACGCTGTCAGCCATCACGTAGTTAACTGGGCCTAAAGCAGCTTGTTGATTTTCATTTTCCACGGGACCCACATGAGTTTTGGTAGTCTCAATTAGAAGCAAAATATGAGCGCCATGCAATATCTTTCCAGTCGCTGTACAACGCGAGCGTTGCCAATTTGGTCTTAACTCGCAAGAGCAGATCCCTCTGTTGGATACTACTGATTCTAGCCAAGTTTTCCCGCATTTAATCTACCCGGGATTGCAAGTACAGCTCGCTTCCCCTTCACTAACCTTCCGCATTGATAACACGCGTGTTGCCCGCTATAAGTTACAAGAAGAACGTGCATTGTCGCGGCCCGACGCGGAAATGTGTTATCTTTCCGGATTGATGGACACAAAAATGTTGTCTGTAAATAAGTACAAAGTGCCATACAACGCTTATAGCTACAAACAGGCCAAAGAGTGGAGAACAATTGAAAACTTAACCGGCCGGTATAACACATGAATTAAGTAGTTCTCTTTTTGATTTTTAAATTCAATCCCAAGTAAAATGCATCCAGAATCCTTAGAAAAGTAAATTTATTGTTCTAGATGGCAGAATTCCATGCATGCAGAAGATCTGCGTGTGCTTGTCAGAGAATTGCAGTAAATTCCTTAAGATGTGGGCCAAGTTTTCCAACTGCATAACATTGGTTCATAAGACATGCATGGAAAAGTGCGTCAAGGAAATGAGGCAGATAAACACTGTAGCTGACTCAATTTTATTTTGTGCAGCAGGTTAAATCCCTCCAATTGTCAAGCATGCGATTGTGCAAATAAATTAGTAAAAAGGTTGACAGATGCGTTACTGTTGAATACTAGGAACGCATCCAAGTAGGTGAACATGGCAAAACTCGTGTAAGATGATGTATTTTAGAAACCAATGTTGTTCTATGTATTTGGTTCAAACAACCACATGAGGCGCATCCCACGTCACGCAAATTCAATTGATTGCGTTGGACATCGAATTCCCTGCCTGCCACTAAATTCCCTGATGACACATAGGCCTTCCTATTATTGCGATCCCGCTCCTTTACCAGACGGTTGTAGGCAGCATGTACACGGCTGAAGATACCTGACGAATCAAGGGAGGCGGCTACATTGGTGAACCTTCTTCTCATAAAACGCAGCCTGATCAACTAAGACTTCCGACTTTCGACAAATACGACTAAACGCAAGAGACGAAGAAATTCAGGGCAGCCAATAGCAGCCGTACAACATAACCAAACTTCAAGTGACACGATCTTCTAAATAATGGTTATTCGCCAAGCCAACAATGAACAGTACAATCTATTTCGACATTACCGAAAACATGCTTGTTCATCTAACCGTCCTTTGCTTCTGCTGCCATCTTCGGGATTATTTTCTCAGTTGAAACATAGTTGGTTGCCGAGAAAATATCCTGGCTGCAAGAGAACGCAAAAGGAGATCCCATTGGCCATGTTGTTGCAAAGCGGCTGAGCTGAAATTCATTATCGCCAATTAAAAGTGAAACGGTTCCGTGTAATGATAGTGATGCTTCATAATGAGTTACTGATGCCGGTTCATTTGTAAAACTAGTGACAATTCCGCTAGAGGCTGCTAAAAGATTTTCGGTTGAAGGCAGCAGAACTAGACCGTGAGTGGCTAAATTACCCACAGGTATATCCGTATTACTGCATGTACCCATCGTAAGAATCGGCGAAGGTAATTATTTAAAGGCATCTACAGCAGCGCGCCGAATACGAATGAAAAACACGAAATCTTTGATGGCCTAGAACAGTCATACAAATCAACCTAAATTCAAGTGCCTATGTCTTTTCATAAAAGTTACATGGTCAACCCAGAAACAGACGGCACATTATATATCATTAACGTAACATACCACGACAACTTTTTGGTTATCAGGGAACTATCCTTGCTTTAAATTAATGCACCTGGACTATTTAGTAATTTGGACTGTTATTTTCAAAAGTCAGAACCAAGTCATCTCATCGTGACCAATGAGACATCGCCGTACTGTGAGAATATGGACACTGCGAACGCTTTACCAGGTATGTTAACTCTGCAAAACAACAGCTCGGTTAATCGACGGACAGTGACCGAGTCTTTAGCTTACCGGGCGGTAAATCTATTCCGGAAAAGCACCACATATTACCATCTGCGTTGCCTGCTGTGCTAATACAGAAATCCACCGAAATCCACCTAACAGTAGCACTCAGCATCGGTAAAATAAAATCCAGCTATATGTATAAAACAGCTTATCAATAAATATACTCAAGCACATGTAAAGGCAACCACGACATTGCTTCCACCTAGTTCAGAACAGCGAATAACCCATCATTGTGAGACTTATTCCTTAGCAGCGAGGAGCTCATGGTTGCTGGGCTCAATAAATCAGTGATTTGGGTTGAAGCGATCAAATGACCCTACCTATCGACTAAGACTGTTACGCGGAATATTACGATGAGGATCCCGAAGTGTTGCAATTTACCACATACTGCTTTTTCTTAAACAAACGGGGGCTATATCAGGCCCTACGCACGTTCAAGAGCAGAAGTGATAGACTTGAATAGTGAATTTTAATATAGTGAATTCCACTGTGCATAGACCATCATTGTTGTGCTGCTTGATAGGTGTTGGCGGGTCTGAAGATTCATTGAGCATTGCTTTCGCAAAATAAGCACAGCATGCTTTGCAGATATCACCTGGTGCTTCGTAGTACGTTCCATTTTCTGTGGCGATAAAATTATGGTTGTCGCTGCAACGTGAACCCCGGGCGCAGAATAGTTTGGCTAGCTCAGCAGTTTTGCTAAGGCCTTCTAGAGCTTTATACTCTTCTAGCATGATAGTTTTGTCATGTTGATGCCTCTGTTCTTTGACGAGCTTCGACTGCTGTACTAATAGCGCAAAGTCAGCAGCTAAGCTGAATTTTTGCCGAATCCTATGAAGCTTTCGTGCTGCCTTCAATGCCTTGCGATCGGAGTTGTGTTTAGTTTGGTAAGCACATTTAAGTAGTACTGCTGAATCGATGCAGAAGCCAATTATACTATAAAACATGTCCGTCGCATGTTGAGGACATGAAGAGAGAAATAAGGTATCCCAATTCATTGAACGAACCAAGTCTAGTATTGGGTCTCAGTTGATAGAACTGAACAGACGATAATGCATTGTTTTCTGTACATCGACCTTGCGTAGTCTTAGGCGGCATTTGATCACGAGATGATGGCTCCCCGGAAATTCATCAAGAACCTTAACATTGATTGCGGGTATGAGCAATGAAAAAATAAGAGGCAGATTACTTTCACCTCTGGTAGGTTGGGAGACGTGTTGCTGCAACCATTCATTTGGATACAAGAGATAATATCTTGGTATTTCAAAGGAGCGAGTTATTTGAATCATGAAATCGAAGGCAGATCGAAATCATCGATTGCCTTTTGTATAAATGATAGGTTAGCGGAGCAATCAAATGCGTGTCAAAACTTTTAGATCTTCTTTGCTGCGGTTTGGTGCGTTAGATATACATCCCACAAGCAGTTGCTGCTAAATAATAGATATTACAACTCTAGGTTGTTTCCCGAACATTCTTCGGAACAAAGTTCGCAAAGGTTGATGCTGCGAGCAATTTTTTGCGATAAACTACACAGCCACCACCTCGACGACCAGGCCGATTTCTCATAAACATGTTATATCCGAAAATAGTTAAGTGATTGTCAGATATGTCATAATTACACCTGCATCTTGGTGTCACCAAGGTGGTGCACATAGGCGTCCATTTCTCTAAACCGAAGGCAATCATTAGCGGAGTGCTTCAAGGGAGTGCTCTTAGTCCTCTTCATTTTATAATTTATAATAACGGTATACTCCAGAATAAGAAATGTTGTTACATTTATCATTGCTGATGACATAAACTTGTCTACTCGCAACCACGTTCAAATATTTCGAAAGCCTGAGATCTCATTCTGTGTTACTTATCTCTCCTCGACTTCTGGTGCCAAGTGTGGCAGATGTCATTTGTTGTGGACAAGTGCGATATTATTCCTTCAAATGCCAAGTACCGCCAGACAGTTTATTACTACAAGGCTCATATATCTCGAAATGCAGGACAACTCGCGACTTGGGCGTGCGGTATTCAGTCACCTTTATGTTTCCTGAACACGATGGCTTTTATCTTTCAAAATCCCTGAAGACCATCGGTTACATCTGCCACCATTTTACCCTATGGGATCTCGCATATCACTTTGCAAAACATATGTATTGCCGTGTATGGAATACTATTCAGTGATCCAGTCTAGACTATGGAAAGCTTACCAGCGTGCTCTTGTGTGGGTCCAGAGACCCTTCACGAAATATCTATGTCGATATTCCTCAAAGTTGATATATTGTGAACGATGTGGTAAGTTAGGATTTGACCCAGTTTGACTTCGGATAATGAAGCTGAACCTACGTTATCTTCGTAGAATCATAAATTGACAAATTCGCAGTCTTGATAATGGTGGACACATATCTTTAAACCGCAGTTATCCAACACGTAACAATGAGGTATATGTCATGATTCCAAAATTTGCTGCGAGAAGCAGAGAAGTTTTCTTTCTAACCTAATAATCAAAGTTTTAGAACAAACTTCCAAGTGATAAGGGAACGGACAATTAAGCACAATTTTAGGCTTGCGATGAATAAGCATTTAACCGTCCAAAACGTGCTTTAAATGTTCGGGACATCACAGTCCCTGAATAGCGCATTCAAACGGTATCCACGCTGTCTGAATACAGTTTCGAAACATACACATAACATTTCGAACAACAATCCTTTCGTTGCATTTTTTCTCGGCCCAAACATCTGTAATATGATTGTGAAAAATCCTGATTACATGGCAGGAAAAAATAACAGTACGATTCTGAGTAATCTATGTTACTTAATTTGCAATTGCGTTCACTTTGATTATGAAAAATAATTAATGTAATATAATGTAATGGATGTACAATAATTCGATCTGTTCCTTTTAGGGAGCAGGTTGGCGCATCCTTGAATAGAAAATTAATTTCTTTAATTATATTAGTGAATGCTGATGGAAGGATAACGTGCCTGGAGTTTACATCACTTTTAGGCAGACAAAAATGAAATCAGAATTTGCACAAGGACATCTTTTGCACAAATTGCAAAATTTCGCGCAACAAATGAATAGTTCCAAAAGAAAGACGCACATTATTATATTGATTTCAAGTTTGGGTGATTATAGTCCGTTAAACTGTCTATCAGCGGTAAACGTGCTAAATAAGTTGCGTATAGTACCCTAGGCAATGATTAAAAATGAAGGAATGGTTTCACTACAGTTGCTTTTCAAATTGTTGGCATATGTGTCACTAAAAGACCACCTGAAAATTTATCATAGCATATGGAAATATAATGCTCATGTTTATAATTTACTATGAAATTCCAGCTACTAGTGTTTAGTTCGATATTCGTCTAGTTGGTTGTTCGAGGAGGCTTATAAAATACTGACTCCATGATTTGCCGTAATCGTCTGCTACGATATCACTTGTTAATACCTTACCCAACGTGATTCAGTCTGTACCGGCAATTACTCATTCACGCTGTCCGAAAAATTCGGTCGGTTGATAGACCTGAAGGTGACCCATTCTCCTGAGACTTGCTCGTAATGCCACGAGTAATGTTATATATCACGCAAGGCTAGACACATTATCCTACAACTTATATTTTACTCACCCTCATGGCTCCTACTTCAAATCTTTTAAATTTTACCAAGATAGACATCTTGATAGCACTTATAGAACATCAGGCTAGTACCTCCTAAAACTCCTGTTAAGTGGTAAACGTTAGCTCAGTTTTAGGTTTCTTCAAGTTTTGGATTGTTGGAGAAACTTGAATCCCCTTTTCTATTAATGTCACTCTTATTACACTGAAACAGCAGTTGTTGAATACTAAATTTTAACTCATTAACAAACATTTATATTGCAATTATACGCTACACTGAAGGAGGAGCTTGTCCGCATGGTTGCAAAAAATTGTCAGAATTTTGCGAGTGACCGATTTGTGTACTCTGTGGCGTATGCCGGAGTGTAAAAAGACACCGCTTTTAATCTCGGTGGCATCAATGGGATAAATTTGGAAGTATTTCGATCATTGTAAGTAACATTTTTCCCTAGCTTTAATATGCGCCGTAAACACAATTTTACTTGTTAGTAATGTATTCTTCGCCGATTATAACACGATAATAAGAAGCTTATACTCAATACTATTTTGAGTGGTCGATATAAGACAAAATGTGTCGCACTGAAACCACCAAGTAGCCCCGTATAGTTACCCGGCACAGCCTATCTGTCATGACGCTGAATGGACGTACACTTTTAAAGTAATCACGCATATGTTAGAGCCGGGGTAGCTAACGATGAGTTATAACGTTAGATGTCATATCTAAAATAATAATTATGTCTATTGGCTTGCTTCGTTTGTATATATGCGAATGACTGAGAACAGG
This sequence comes from Dicrocoelium dendriticum, assembly GCA_944474145.2. Taxonomy (NCBI): domain Eukaryota; kingdom Metazoa; phylum Platyhelminthes; class Trematoda; order Plagiorchiida; family Dicrocoeliidae; genus Dicrocoelium; species Dicrocoelium dendriticum. Next base: position 69,894,076 of record OX104060.1, on the reverse strand, counting down.
ATTAATCTGGACCATTGGCGGTCCACATGTGCCTATTATGTGCCTAACCCAAGGCCTTACATTAAGGCTTCATATGCAGGTGCCCCAGATGGATTCAAATATTTTCTTAAAGTCCATTCTGCCAGGATTGCCTATGATGGCTGAGGAAGCACTGTGTTACGAAGCATAGTGTCGGCCCATTGGACAATTGCAGAACTAAAGGTATAGAGAGTTTCTCGGAACACCTACCACTCTGCAGGTTACCATACATCTGAAGAAGCACTAGGCTGCCATTTTAGCCTAGAGTGACTCATTAGTGATATGCTTTCTCTGGTTGGATCCTACAAACAACCCTTGCGATGTTGACACATCAGGAAGCGCCAATAGACCAATGGTGTTTGCATCGGACCGCGGTGAATTGCTGCTGTTGGGAATCCGTGAATCAAGAAACCAAGCAATAAGTTCTGATAGGAAGATAATATATAGTGGTTGAAGATGGATCTTGCTGTACAACAGTTAGCTAGTAATTCCTGTTGACCGGTTGCCATAAGTCTTGACCCAGTGACATATACGCTGCCTCGTAGCGCAGGCGGATGGAAGGAAACATTACATATTCAGTACCTGCTTGAACCCTGGAATGCATAATACTGATAAAATGAACATACAACAAAGTAGCATCAATAATTTTAATACCCTAGGAAAACAAAATACGGGTACTTGATGATCGAAATATCTAAAACATTAATCTAATTGTACACGAGATACGTTAAACTGCACAAAAAATAACCCTTTCAAAGATAAAAATTTATCATCAGTTATGTTACTCCAATCTTGCTAAGTAATGCCGCAACATGTTACATGCATAGCTAATGCTTTGTGCAAAATGACCATACATTATTTGATGGCTCACATACGTAGACCTAGTTTTGTAGTCGAAGATAAAGTTCAAAGCCGGTTATTAAACTGTTTTAATCATTCATAGTAAAGAAAAGGAATACGAATTGTAGCACAACACACACAATGTACATATGGCTATGCGAATGAATTCCTCTACTGAGAATACCGCTTCATTTTTGTACAAGTGCATCAGCGAAATATTATAGAGGTTATGTCGATCAGCTGATACTCAACTACAGATATGGTAGAATATAACGCAAGCCTTGTCTTTAAAGCATGATCTCAATTCTAGACGTATGCCAAGCACAAGGATAGAAGTGCTCCTACAACACAAGTGCGAAGTTTCGTTTAAACGAGATTATCATATCTTTGTTACAGCCCGATACGCAGGTCACTCTCCAACTCACCAAATATGGCTGACGTCTCACTTCATTGGGACCCGAGAAGTCTCCAGCTCAGTTGGTACGACTAGTAGATTACTCGTTTTTCTTCTCCACTAATCGATCCACTAAGATTGAGTTTGCAGAACAGATATCATAATTCACTCAAGCATCTCAAACAAACTACCCACTCACTGCAGGCAACAACATAACAAAGTTATGAGACATGTTGCTTCCTTCAGCCACCAAACATCGAGTCTCATAGACTTAGGGGGGCTTGGCAACGCCCCGCTAGCATAAATATGGAACGCGCTCCCACCAATACACCCCGCGCCCTCGTGTGCTTATGTGCGCATCTGAAAATGGATATGTGTGCGCGATCGAAATGATGATGTTCGGCTGCATCCGCTTTCCGATTTGCCTGTCGCAGTGGCCAGCCACAGGACGTCTGCAATACAGAAGCACCATGGATGCCTTGCAATTAAACACCCAAAGCTCCGTCTAAACACTCAAAACTAGTGCAAAACAGAAGAAGTAAGACATGAAGGCATGCGGTTGTCTGTCAGGTTAAATCAACGGAACCAGCCCCTACTCCTTCATAGACAAACACCAACAAGCTCTATTTGGGAATCACTTGCACACTAGGTGGTGGCTGGACCGTAGTCCGCTCCACACTAAGTGCACTTAACCCCTCTTCGAGCAAAGCATGGCCAAAATGGCCGTGCACCACGACCATCCAGCAACGACCAATCGTCTGCTGAAGCCAGCCTAGACGAAGTAGTGGGGAATTGGCAGGCAGGCACCTTCATAACACGCATCCCAAGCGTAACCATACCGGGGATATAAAGCCGTAGCCAAACACTTGTGTTGACAAAATCAAATAAAATATATCAATTAAAGTCTACGAACATGCTAAATAAAGCTTCAATGAATGCGCATAGGAAATAAATCATTTATCCTCAAATGCAAAATAAGTTCAAAATGACAGCATAGCGTAAGCAGAAAAATTCGCATACGCTAGATTATTGACGAAGATTATCACCATTACCTTAAACGACGTGTGCAAATTAATAAAACACTATATTTGTGGGCAATAAATGTGATAAGAAAATAAGCATTAATAAATGGTAGCAAACAAATCACCTATAATAAAGCTAATAATTATGCAAGCAGGCGGTTAGGAAATCGATAAGAACTGTATACAGCGTACCTACCAAATATGCGACATTGCTGCCAATGTCATTTAGATACTGCCTGCACATCCAACCCGTACATAGTCCAGGTTCCGCTGCAGTAAAGAAAAACGTACACACCGTCCAATTTTACACCATCAGCATTGTGCCAACGGTAACCTGATGGTTGTTACATTATCCGTACTCGAACTTCCTTAATGCCGCCGCTGTTTTCGAGAAACGGATAGCATTTCTATAGTAGATGCGGGTCAGTCAAAATCTCACAACCGAAGAAGCAGAAGCAAGCAATGTTCTCAAATACTACAGAAAATGTACATCTGCAGAACAAATGCATATAGCACCGGAGTGTAAAATCAAGTTTCGTTTTCTATAAGGTTTACCCAAATTCAGCCACTGTCGAAAAAAGAGCATAAAACGTTCGCTGCAAAGAAATGCGCTGCGAACAAACAACGCAGAGTAACCAGTGAAACGCAATAGCCTGTGAATTAATTCACAGAATATGGTTGTTGTAAAGAAACGGAGGTTTTTCAGAAACCGAATATTAATGCGGTCATTCACACCAACACGGTAAGCACAGGCAGCATCAATCACACACAACTTCGGGTTATGAAGATAAAAAATATTCAAAAGGGAATGAGCTAATTTACAGCCTTTGTTCACACCAAAGAAAACTGCATATTCATCCAAAAGATGTCCGCTTAGCTCTAAACTCTCCCGCATGCCCGGGTGCTAAGATATATTTTAACTTACAAACACATTCGGAACCCCCCAAATCACCGAGCAACAGCCGCTATGCTATGCCATAACGTCAACAAAAGCCAGTACATAAGATCTTAGCGCTCTCTGCACCTCCAATGCAATCGACGTTTCGCATTCACCGTATCTATGGAGTTGCGACCCGAACGGGATACACCTTATTCTTCCGGAACGTTCGGTTTCCCACCGTGAGCGGCGGGGCGCTTGAGTAGCATTCGTGCAATCACCGCGCACACGCGATTCAGCAACTTGACTGCATTAGCATTTGTTTAATACATTTGCATGCATAGCTCCATGGATGTACTCTAACAGCAATATTGAAAGTTTTGACGAATGTAATAAACAAGAAGGAAACCATAATTTGGAGAAATCTTCTTCGCTGAGTGTAATTCAGTGCATGTTATGCAGGGAGTGATGAAGAGCCAGTATTGTAGGTGTCATACACCTACAGTGTAAGACGAAGCGTTTTAGCACACGGGTCAGAGATTTCTAACGGTAAAATCAGAATTCAGTAAATGCTGCGGTGAAGTTGATTACACATTCCCTCGGTTATTGCTATTGACTGTCGATGAATGTTATTCGTGGTTTCATGAAAATGTTCGCATATTTTTCGCGAAATTATATTTGCATAGCTAACTGATCCATGTTTTTCCACTTTAATTTTGTAAATACATTTCATTCCGCGCAAATCAAAATTGGCTACATCCCCAATATGATCCTTGTAACTTTAACCACAGGAAAGTCTGTTTTGTTGAAAGTAGTGTCGGTCGAAATCCTCGGCTCCTTAATGACAGAAATGTTTCGCAATCCTTTGCGCAATACAATTTTGATGGTTTCATCGGACGTTTTACATGCAACAACGTGCCTGCATAATATGAGACGGAGTCTTATTTTGTCCACAACTCCTACGGCAGTTGAGAGAAGCTCGACCAGTCTCCGCTTCATCGTGATTTGGTAAAAAGAACATCCCCTGCAGTTGGACACTCCAAATAAAATGTTTAAATATCCTGGCGGGGTCCCTTATTCGTTATTGCGCGAAAGCTGTCTTGACTACATTTGATGAGAGAAAGCTATCCACTGATGCGAAAAAATCATCTCTCCAGACTACCACAGCTGATTCTTGATGCATGAAAACGCGATTGTCTATGGTAACAGTAAAACGCGCAACTAACAACTTCTTCGTATACCATTCGTTCGTACCACGACTCCTCTCTGGAATCAAGCCCCGTGGTAGTTCACAAAAAGTACTCTCATTGCGTTCAGCAAGGTCATTCACATTTGCAGTGAATACAGCATTTTTCTCCGACACCAATACGCGCTGCCGTCAACTGCTTATGAATGCGGCATCAATGGTCGCTCTTTGAGGTGTTGAAGTCGACAGTGCCGAGGTTCTTATCCATCCCCATCTATCTGCATTTTCTTCTCAGCAGTATTTAGGCAAAATAGGTTAAATCTTCTCCGATTAACAGCAGAGCATCAATATAGGGATTTAAGAAAATATATGCACAACTTGTCCTACACAAAATTTCTATCAGTGCTACGCTCAGAACCACGCAGTACACGTGTCGTGTGCAATTCATGTTGGTGTAGCCTGAGCATTCAAGAGTATCAGCATGCAATATCTGTGGGTACGTGGTTTGAGATGCATGATTGATGTATGGAATCTGTTCTGCAAACTCAACCTTAGCGGATCGATTACTGGAGAAGAAGAACGAGTAATCTACTAGTCGTACCAAGTGAGCTGGAGACTTCTCGGGTCCCAATGAAGTGAGAAGTCAGCCAAAGTTGGTGAGCTGGAGAGTGACCTGCGTATCTGGCTGTAACAAAGATATGATAATATCGTTTAAACGAAATTTCGCATTTATGTTGAAGGAGCACTTCAATACTTGTGCTTGGCATACACCTAGAATTGAGATCATGCTTTAAAGACAAGGCTTGCTTTATATTCTGCCATACCGGTAGTTGAGTAGCAGCTGATCGACATAACCACTATAAAATTTCGCTGACGCATTTGTACATATATTAAGCGGTATTCTCAGTAGAGGAATTCATTCCCATAACCCTATGCACATTGTATGTGCTGTGCTACAATTCGTATTCCTTTTCGTTACTATGAATGATTAAAACAGTTTAATAACCAGCTTTGAATTTTATATTAGACTACAAAACTAGGTCTACGTATGTGAACCATCAAATAAGATGTGGTCATTTTGCACAAAACATTAGGTACGTATGTAACATGTTGCGGCATTACTAAGCAAGATTGGAGTAACATAACTGGTGCTAAAAGTTTTATCTTTGGAAGGGTTATTTTTTGTGCAGTTTACCGTATCTCATGTACAATTAGATTAATGGTTTAGCTATTTCGATCATCAAGTACCCGTATTTTTGTTTTCCTAGGGTATTAGAATTATTAATGCTACTTTGTTGTATGTTCATTTTATCAGTATTATGCATCCCAGGGTTCAAGCAGGTACTGAATATGTAACGTTTCCTTCCATCCGCCTGCGCTACGAGGCAGCGTATATGTCACTGGGTCAAGACTGATGGCAACTGGTCAACATGAATTACTAGCTAACTGTGGTACAGCAAGCTCCATCCTCAACCATCAGGTATATTATCTTCCTTTCAGAATTGATTGCTTGGTTTCTTGATTCACGGATTCCCAACAGCAGCAATTTCGTGCTGTCCGATGCGAACACCATTCTTCTATTGGCGCTTCCTGAAGCGTCAAAATCGCAAGGGTTGTTTGTAGGATCCAACCAGAGAAAGCACTTCACTAATGAGTCACTCTAGGCTAAAATGTCAGCCTAGTGCTTCTTCAGATGTATGGTAACCTGCATAGTGGTAGGTGTTCCGAGAAACTCTCTATACCTTTAGTTCTGCAATTGTCCAATGGGGCGACACTATGCTTCGTAACACAGTGCTTCCTCAGCCATCATAGGCAATCCTGGCAGAATGGACTTTAATTAAATATTTTAATCCATCCGGGGCACTCGCAAATGACGCCTTAATGTAAGGCCTTGGGTTAGGCACATAATAGGCACAAGTGGCCCGCCAATGGTCCAGATAAATGCTGTTCTCAGTCATTCGGATACATACGAACGAAGCAAGCCAATAGACATAATTCTTATTTTATATATGACATCTAACGTTATAACTCATCGTTAGCGACCCCGGCTCTAACATATACGTGATTACTTTAAAAGTGTACGTCCATTCAGCGTCATGACTGATAGGCTGTGCCGGGTAACTATACGTGGCTACTTGTTGGTTTCAGTGCGACACACTTTTGTCTTATATCGGCCACTCAAAATAGTATTAAGTCTCAACATCTTATTATCGTGTTATATTAGGCGAAGAATACATTTCTAACAAGTAAAATTGTGTTTACGGCACATATTAAAGCTAGGGAATAAGGTTACTTACAGCGATCGAAATACTTCCAAAATTTATCCCATTGATGCCACCGAGATTAAAAGCGGTGTCTTATTACACTCCAGCATACGCCACAGATTACACAAATCGGTCACTCGCAAAATTCCGACTACCTTTTTGCAACGATGCGCACAACCTCCTCTTTCAGTGTAACGTAGAATCGCACCCTAAATGTTTGTTAATGAGTTAAAATTTAGTATTAAACAACTGCTGTTTCAGTGTCATAAGAGTGACATTAATAGAGAAGAGGATTCAAATTTCTCCAACAATCCATAACTTGAAGAAACCTAAAACTGAGCTAACGTTTACCACTAAACAGGAGCTTTAGGAGGTACTAGCCTGATGTTCTATAAGTGCTATCAAGATGTCTATCTTGGTAAAATTTGAAGGCTTTGAAGTAGGAGTCATGAGGGTGAGTAAAATATAAGTTGTAGGATAATGTGTCTAGCCTAGCGTGATATATAACATTACACGTGGCATTACGAGCAAGTCTAAGGAGAATGGGTCACATTCAGGTCTGTCAACCGACCGAATTGTTCGAGGAGCGTGAATGAGTAATTGCCGGTACAGACTGAATCATGTTGGGTAAGGTATTACCAAGTGATATCGTAGCAGACGATTACGGCAAATCATGGAGTCAGTACTTCATAAGCCTCCTCGAACAACCAACTAGACAAATGTCGAACTAAAACCTAGTAGATGGAATTTCATAGTCTTATGAATAAGTAAATTAAAAACATGAGCGTTATATTCCCCTATGCTATGGTAAATTTTCATGTGGTCTTTAAGTGACACATATGCCAACAATTTGAAAAGCAACTGTGGTGAAACCCTTCCTTCATTTTTAAGCATTGCCTAGGGTACTAGACGCAACTGATTTAGCACTTGTGCCGCTGATAGACAGTTTAACGGACTATAATCACCCAAGCATGAAATCAATATAACAATATGCGTCTTACTTTTGGAACCATTCATTTGTTGAGTGAAAGTTTGCACTTTGAGCAAAAGATGTCCTTGTCCAAATTCTGATTTCATTTTTGTCTCCCTAAAAATGATGTAAACTCCAGGCACGTTAGTTCTCCATCAGCATTCACTAATTTAATTAAAGAAATAACTTTTCTATTCGAGGATGCACCAACCTGCTCACTAAAAGGAACAGAACAAAATATTGTGCATTGTTTCCATTATATTACATTAATAATTTTTGGGAAACAAAGTGGGCGCAATTGCAAATTAGGTAACGTAGATTACTCAGAATAGTACTGTTATTTTTCCTGCCATGTAACCAGGACTTTTCACAATCATATTACAGATGTTGGGGCCGAGAAAAAATGCAACGAAAGGATTGTTGTTCGAAATGTTATGTGTATGTTTCGAAAATTTATTCATACAGCATGGTTACCGTTTTCGAATGCGTTATTCAGGGACTATGTTGTCCCGAACATTTAAAACACCTTTTGGACGGTTAAATGCATATTCATCGCAAGCTTAAAATTGTACTAAATTGCCCGTCCCGATAAAACTTGGAAGTTTGTTCCAAAACTTTGATTATTTGGTTAGAAAAAATAATTCTCTGCTTCTCGCAGCAAATTTTGAAATCATGACATTTACCTCTTTGTTACGTGTTGGATAACTGCGGTTTAAAGATATGTGTCCACCGTTATCAAGACTGCGAATTTGCCAATTTATGATTCTCTGAAGAAAACATAGGTTCAGCGTAATATCCGAAGTCAAACGAGGTCAAATCCAAATTTACCACATCGTTCACAATATATCCACTTTGAGGAATATCGACATAGCTATTTCGTGAAGGGGCTCTGGACCCACACAAGAGCACGCTGGTAAGCTTTCCATGAACTAGACTGGATCACTGAACAGTATTCCATACACGGCAATACATATGTTTTGCAAAGTGATATGCGGGATCCCATAGGGTAAAATGGTGGCAGATGTAACCGATGGTCTTCAGGGATTTCCAAAGATAAAAGCCACTGTGTTCAGGAAAATTAAAGGTGACTGAATACCGCACTCCCAAGTCGTGAGTTGTCCTGCATTGCGAGATATATGCGCCTTGTAGTAATAAACTGTCTGGCGGTACTTGGCATTTGAAGGAAGAATATTGCACTTGTCCACAGCAAATGACATCTTCCACACTTGGCACCAGAAGTCTAGGGCAGATAAGTAACGCAGAATGAGATGTACGGCTTCCAAAGTATTTGAACGTGGTTGCGAGTAGACAAGTTTATGTCATCAGCAATGATAAATGTAACACCATTTCTTATTCTCTGGAATATGCCGTTATTTTAATTATAAATGAAGAGGACTATGAGCACTCCCTTGAAGCACTCCGCTAGTGATTTCCTTCGGTTCAGAGAAATGGACGCCTACGTGCACCACCTTGGTGACACCAAGGTGCAGGTGTAAAGATGAGAGAGCTGACAATCACTTAAATATTTTCGGATATAACAAGTTTATGAGAAATCTGCCTGGTCGTCGAGGTGGTGGCTGTGTAGTTTATCGCAAAAAGTTGCTCGCAGCAGCACCCTTTGCGAACTTTGTTCTGAAGAATGTTCGGGAAACAACCTAGAGTTGTAATATCTATTATATAGCAGCAACTGCTTGTGGGATGTATATTCAACGCGCCAAACCGCAGCAAAGAAGATTTAAAGTTTTGACACGCATTTGAATGCTCCGCTAACCTATCATTTATACAAAAGGCAATTGATGATTTCGATCTGCCTTCGATTTCATGATTCAAAGAACTCGCTCCTTTGAAATACCAAGATATTATCTCTTGTATCCAAATTAATGGTTGCAGCAACGCGTCTCCCAACCTACCAGAGGTGAAAGTAATCTGCCTCTTATTTTTTCATTGCTCATACCCGCAATCAGTGTTAAGATTCTTGATGAATTTCCGGGGAGCCATTATCTCGTGATCAAATGCCGCCTAAGACTAGGCAAGGCCGATGTACAGAAAACAATGCATTATCGTCTGTTCAGTTCTATCAACTGAGACTCAAACCTAGACTTGGTTCGTTCGATGAATTGGGATACCTTATTTCTATCTTCATGTCCTCAACATGCGACTGACATGTTTTATAGTATAATTGGCTTCTGCATCGATTCAGCAGTACCACTTAAATGTGCTTAGCAAACAAAACACAACTCCGATCGCAAGGCATTGAAGGCAGCAGGAAAGCTTCATAAGATTCGGCAAAAATCAGCTTAGCTGCTGACTTTGCGCTATTAGTACAGCAGTCGAAGCTCGTCAAAGAACAGAGGCATCAAAATGACAAAACTATCATGCTAGAAGAGTATAAAGCTCTAGAAGGTCTTAGCAAAACTGCTGAACTAGCCAAACTAATCCGCGCCCGGGGTTCACGTTGCAGCGACAATCATAACTTTATCGCCAAAGATGATGGAACATACTACGAAGCACCGGGTGATATCTGCAAAGCATTCTGTGCTTATTTTGCGAAAGCAACGCTCAATGAATCTTCAGACCCACCAACACCTATCAAGCCGCACAACAATGATGGTCTATGCACAGTGGAATTCACTATATTAAAATTCACTATTCAAGTCTATTACTTCTGTTCTTGAACGTGCGCAGGGCCTGATATGACCCCCATTTGTTTAAGAAAAAGCAGTGTGTGATAAATTGCAACACTTCGGGATCCTCATCGTAATATTCCGCGTAACAGTCTTAGTCGATAGGTAGGGTCATTTGATTGCTTCAACCCAAATCACTGCAGTTATTGAGCCCAGCAACCATGAGCTCCTCGCTGCTAAGGAATAAATCTCACAATGATGGGTTATTCGCTGTTCTGAACTAGGTGGAAGCAATGTCGTGGTTGCCTTTACATGTGCTTGAGTATATAATAATTGATAAGCTGTTTTATACATATAGCTGGATTTTATTTTACCGATCCTGAGTGCTACTGTTAGGTGGGTTTCGGTGGATTTCTGTATTAGCACAGCAGGCAACGCTGATGGTAATATGTGGTACTTTTCTGGAATAGATTTACCGCCCGGTAAGCTAAATACTCGGTCACTGTCCGTCTATTAACCGAGCTGTTGTTCTGCAGAGTTAACATACCTGGTAAAGCGTTTGCAGTGTCGATATTCTCACAGTACGGCGATGTCTCATTGGTCACGATGAGATGACTTGGTTCTGACTTTTGAAAATAACTTAATCCAAATTACTAAATAGTCCAGGTGCATTAATTTAAATCAAGGATGGTTCCCTGATAACCAAAAATTTGTTGTGGTATGTTAAGTTAATGATATATAATGTGCCGTCTGTTTCTGGGTTGACCATGTAACTTTTATGAAAAGACATAGGCACTTGAATTTAGGTTGGTTTGTATGACTGTTCTAGGCCATCAAAGATTTCGTGTTTTTCATTCGTATTCGGCGCGGTACTGTAGATGCCTTTAAATAATTACCTTCGCCGATTCTTACGATGGGTACATGAAGTAATACGGATATAGCTGTGGGTAATTTATCCACCCACGGTCTAGTTCTGCCGCCTTCATCCAAAAATATTTTAGCAGCCTCTAGCGGAATTGGCACTAGTTTTACAAATGAACCGGCATCAGTAACTCGTTATGAAGCATCACTATCATTACACGGAACCGTTTCACTTTTAATTGGCGATAATGAATTTCAGGTCAGCCGCTTTGCAACAACATGGCCAATGGGATCTCCTTTTGCGTTATCTTGCAGCCAGGATATTTTCTCGGCAACCAACTATGTTTCAACTGAGAAAATAATCCCGGAGATGGCAGCAGAAGCAAATGACGGTTAGATGAGCAAGCATGTTTTCGCTAATGTTGAAATAGATTGTACCGTTCATTGTTGGCTTGGCGAATAACCATTATTTAGAAGATCGTGTCACTTGAAGTTTGGTTACGTTGTACGGCAGCTATTGGCTGCCCTGAATTTCTTCCTCTCTTGCGTTTAGTCGTATTTTGTCGGAAGTCTTAGTTGATTAGGCTGCGTTTTATGAGAAGAAGATTCACCAATGTAGTCGCCTCCCTTGATTCCTCAGGTATCTTCAGCCGTGTACATGCTGCCTACAACCGTTTGATAACGGAGCGGGATCGACAATAATAGGAAGGCCTATGTGTCATCAGTGGAATTTAGTGGCAGGCAGGGAATTCGATGTCCAACGCAATCTATTGAATTTGCGTGACTTGGGATGCGCCTTCATGTGGTTGTTTGGACCAAATACATAGAACAACATTGGTTTCTAAAATACATCATCATACACGAGTTTTGCCATGTTCACCTACTTGGATGCGTTCCTAGTATTCAACAGAAACGCATCTGTTAACCTTTTTACTAATTTATTTGCACAATCGCATGCTTGACAATTGGAGGGATTTAACCTGCTGCACAAAATAAAATTGCGTCCGCTACAGTGTTTATCTGCCTTATTTCCTTGACGCACTTTTCCATACATGTCTTATGAACCGATGTTATGCAGTTGGAACACTGCCCACATCTTAAGGAATTTACTGCAATTCTCTGACAAGCACACGCAGATCTTCTGCATGCATGGAATTCTGCTATCTAGAACAATAAATTTACTTTCCTAGGGATGCTGGATGCATTTTACTTGGGATTGAATTTAAAAATCAAAAAGAGAACTACTTAATTCATGTGTTATACCGGCCGGTTAAGTTTTCAATTGTTCTCCACTCTTTGGCCTGTTAGTAGCTATAAGCGTTGTGTGGCACCTTGTACTGGTTTATAGGCAACATTTTTGTGTCCTCCAATCCGGAAAGGTAACACATTTCCGCGTCGGGCCGCGACAATGCACGTTCTTCTTGTAACTGATAGCGGGCAACACGCGTGTTATCAATGCGGAAGGTTATTGAAGGGGAAGCGAGCTGTATTGCAATGCCGGGTAGATTAAATGCGGGAAAACTTAACTAGAATCAGTAGTATCCAACAGAGGGATCTGCTCTTGCGAGTTAAGACAAAATTGGCAACGCTCGCGTTGTACGGCGACTGGAAAGATATTGCATGGCGCTCATATTTTGCTTCTAATTGAGACTACTAAAACTCATGTGGGTCCCGAGGAAAATGAAAATCAACAAGCTGCTTTAGGCCCAGTTAACTACGTGATGGCTGACAGCGTTGTGGTTGTTCTGCGTGAAGAACCCTTCTAAATTGAAGAACACTACAATGACACTGAGAAACTAAAGTGACTGCAATTAGGTTTGTGTGAAAATTCGTTCAATATTATAAATGCGGATAATGCGATTCACTTAGGAGGACATATTTTGTTTACAGCTGCGCAGACCAGTAGTAGAGAACAGCCACGCTAAACGAACAGTATACGCAATAGAGAAATATACCTCTTCGAAACTAAAGACCGCGGCCATACGCTTCCATTGGGACAGTTGAGCAAACACTGAGACACAACAACTACCATAACAGACAGATTGTATAATTACAAAAAAACTTGAAGCCCTTCCGTTGGTGGCTGAAATTAATCGGCAGTCATTCACACTATAATTGGGTGGAGGTAAATTTCAATACCTCTGCTTCCGCAAAGATATTAAGGACGGCAAAGCAAGCCGTTTTGGAGACAATGTTTATATGTAATTCAAGTTGGAACTAATGCAACAACGAAGTTGCGTTCGCCGTTTTGCACACAGCTCGGGCACTGCAGCACATTTAGCGTTTATTTCATGATTATATTAGAATACTAAAAATATTTTGATCAAATGCTATCTGTAGAATTCTTATATTACCTGAAAGATCAATTTCTTCTTACTGAATTGGAATACTGGTATAATTATTTTATCACATTGACTTCTTTGCATGTTTTTTGAAGGATTACGAATGTTTTCCAATGTACGTTTCACTGCAGCGGGTACTTACATCTCATGTTGATACCGGAAACCAAACCCACAGATTTTAGGGATATTAATTAATGCATATGGCAATAATAATTTGATTTACTGTGAGTATGTGTACACACCGAATAAACCTCAAATACTTTCTAGTTGAAAATTTTGGTGCTCATATATGGAGGCAGCGGATGCCTTTTTGGATTGATGTGGGATTTGATCCACCACTGTAGTGGAGAGTTGATGATGATTTAGGTTATCGCAGTTTCCTAATACATGGTTAGATTTGTAAAGGCATCTCTGGAACTACGAGATTTGGCCCTATTTTCCATGTGTTGCTGAGTGCGATTGTTTTAAATACCTTGTCCTGAGTGCACGTGCATACTGCAGGGCGGTGAAATGAAGGCAATTTCGTGGATGTATATTTCTAGAATAATCAGTTTTTACTTATTAAGCCTAGAAAATTTAGTACGGCTTACACAACCCTACAGCACGTAGTTCCATAAGAGCGCGCAGTATAGTTTATAAGGAAAAGGTCTCTCAATCAAGTCACTTCCTACTGCAGTTTACAAAACACAGGCGTTTTGAAGAATAATGCAACAAATCAATCAAAGTTCGAATGGCTTTTTAATACCAAAATTTAGTTCATATATAAAAATATACAGTGGCGTTGACTGACACAAGGGCTACTGGGCCTAATTTATTGTATACTACTGATAGGAATGTAAGTTAAAATAGTATCACATGTGAGAGGAGAGCAAGTGCCCGTCGTCACCGAATCTGGCTAATTTAGCCTGAGGTTTGAGGACAGATGGCGTACGGTTATCAGACACTGGGTAGAAGATGATGGCGAACGCTCAAAAGCACTGAAAAAAGTGTGTGTGTGTTATATTTGTGCGTTCAATGACAAATACACGGCAGGCTGTATTAGGCAACATTACCGGAAAAAAGCATTTCCTAGATAGGCCGCATACTTTGTACGTAGACTTGTCAAATGGGTTGCACGCGCATTTTCACGAGAACATATAGCAACATATAAATAAATTTTCATTGACTTCAGGTGAATCATGTATGTTGAGTGTAAACAGTTCAAACGACAGTGAATCACATCAATGGCTATTGACGTTTCGACAGCGATGGTATTAATAGGTATTCAAGCATTTAGAATTGTTACCTACTGTTGAACTACAACAATGTGTTCACAATTTTCAGCCTCTTCTGAAAGGTAAGCACTTGACAGACATGCAGCGCTTTCATCAGCTATCTCAAATTAAAATGTCATGGTAACTTGCAGTACCGCGCTTTCTGATGGTGTGGCAAACGGCATTTCATAACGTATTTCCCCTATGGGAAGCACCGCTATTTTTGTGCAAACGAGGGTGACCATTTAGAAGCAACCCCCAAATAAAGTAACATATCAAAAACATCCTAACAAATACTTCGATCACGCTGTTGAATATGGGGTGAGACTTCAAATTAACACCATGTTTCCACTTGGTTATGCTATTCACATATGCCACCAAAACTAAGTTGATAATCAATATACAGAAGAACAGTTTTGTTTGAGAATTGACATGGTAATCCAACATAGCGAAGGCAGCCCACTAAATGTGAAAGAAGTATGTTAACCAATCTACGTCAAACAGATAATACGGCTAGAAAAGCATCAGGCGGCGAACGCAATCGTTTACGAATTAAACAATGATGATATTAATGGCAATTGCGTCTACATCAGCGTCTATCAAGAAGTTGTATGTCGCAAAACGTCGTGAGTTTGCAACAATCAATGAGCAGCATGTATCAAATAAAAGCGTTGACCATTGTTCGCTTATGACTCCAACATCTACTCTAATTCTGGAGTAATTGACTGTATGGCATTGGAATATGTGCAACGTTCCTTTACTATTTATCTAATAGGCCATTCCACCAACCTATCTTGTGCAGACCGTTGTGTTGCCTTAAAACTGCAGCCAAAGTGGCTGTGATGTGACAACAATTAAAGTTTCATTTCGTTTTATAACAGTACGCAAATAATACAAGCCTTACACCCATCGAAACAATAAGCAAAATCATCAACTTATTACACCCGACCTTACAATAAAAAATTAATCGAAAACAGCAAAAAAGCGTCCGACAACCACTTTTCTTAACAGACACTAGGTATTATATAACGGACATCTATCTGAGATACCAGAAATCCAGTCAGGGACAAAGTCAAGACACGATAAACAATATTTACCAAACGTTAAAACTGCAAATGGTACAATGGGACTAACCATGAAAAATAAATCCCAGTACGAAATAATGAAAGACGGATGTAGTCCCAGCACATTTATTGCCCACAGCCACTCTTGTCTTGCAGCAATACCTAAAAGTGTCGGCTGATAAGGAAACGCTGACTGAATATATTAATTTTCATTCGCTTTAACCATTCGTCCTTCAATTACTCGGTTATACTTCCATTGTTTCTCTCAAGGAAACAAGTCAAGTATCACGGGGAAGCTAAACATTTCTGCTTCCAAAATCTTCATCACTATTACAAAATATTATTTTTTTACATTTTCCTATTATTTGTTCACGCTTAGCGCACAGTTAGATTAATATACCAGCGCCGGTTGACAAGTGCTAATCATGTTCATCTCACACACAACATATAAATATCCCATACTATCTGCCTAGAGTTATGTGTAAAGCTGCTGAAATGGAACTCAATAAAAACACCCGAGGAGGTTTCAATCTAGGAGCGGCTCGCGGTGCCATTTGGCGAACCATCTTAGGAACATTGCCAGTTCAATTTCCTAAGCTGGTGCTAGGACCACGTCCAGTTTTGACAGCTCAACGTGCCACTGTACATCTTTTGTCTAAAAATGGGTCACTCACAACATTGGAGACAGCAGCATCCTGCCAGTTGCGATGCGGACTGTCCAGTCCGCCTACCGACGGAATCTTACAACTGGCCAGCCAGAAGTGATTGATCCGTACTTATAGCAGCCACACGCTGTAATTCTAGGTCTCCTTCCTTAAATATCCTTTTCGAACGACGGCGAGGTATATCCAACTTTTACACCAGGGACCGTATCAGAAACATTTGCGACTTAGGTAGTTTATTTTAACAGTATCACCAAACGACTAGTTCAGGTGATCCTACACAAACATCAATCGGAACACATCTTCCAATCACCCCTTCGCAAGGAACCGTTAAAACATCTCCTTCCCCAAGTGAATCTTTAACTTACTATGTAGGTGCATATTACCCACACGAGAGGCGTTTCATCACGCTTTGCATAACATGCACTTAATTACATTCAAGTTAAATTGACGTGCTTTCGACCGCTTTTTAAATTTTTATCTTATTGTTTCCGACTATACCGGCACATTCTATACAGCTCATCCTTTGAGACCTGCATGCAAATTTTAAATAAATGCTATCATAATTAACTTCCTGAATTGTGTGTGCACGGTGATTGGCCGAATCCTACTCAAGCTCCCCGCCGCTCACGCTGCGGAACCGAACATTCCGGAAGAGTAATGTGTATTCGTTCGGGTCGCAGCTCCATATATACGGAGACTGCGAAACGTCGATTGTTTTGGAGGTGCAGAGAGCGAAAATAGCCTTTGTACTGGCTATTATTTGACTTCATGGCAAGGCATAGCGGCTGGTGCTGGTTGAATTTGTTTGTCCGGGTCTTTTATGTTAAATTATATCTTAGCACACTGGCATGCGGGAGAGTGTAGAGCTAGGTGAACACATTTCGGATGACTATGCAGTTTTCTCTGGTGTGAAGCAAAGCTGTATCTTAGCTCATTCCCTTTTGAATTTTTTTCTTCATAACACGAAGTCGTGTGTGATCGATGCTGCCTGTGCTTACGGTGTTGGTGTGAAACACCTCATTCATTGTCGGTTGCTGAACAACCGTCGTTTCCTTACGACAAACATATTGTGTGAAATAATTAACTAGCTGCTGCGGTTCGCTGGTTACTCTGCGTTGTTTGTTCGCAGCGCATTTTTTTGCAGCGAACGTTTTACGCTCTTGTTTCGACATCGGCCGAAATCGGATAAACGTCATAGAAAACAAACCTGTCAATCTATTTCATTATACACCTGGGGTGCTATCTGCATTGGTTTGGTAAATGAGCATTTGCGCTGTAATATTAGAACCCACCCCCGCTTCTGCTTCTTCGGTTGTGTTGTGTTGACTGACTAGAAGCTACCAGAGAGCTGCGTATTTGTTTCTCGAAGTCAGCGGCGGCATTAGTGAAGCTTGAGTACGGAATATGTAAAAACCATCAGGTTACCGTTGGCACGAAGCTAATATAGTAAAATTCAACGGTGTTGAAAATTTTTCTTTACTGCAGCAAAACCTGGACGATGTACGGGCGGGATGTGCGATTACTTGAACTGTTGCAGCGACAGTATTTTCAACGGATTTTGAGCAATGCTTGGTGCGACAGAGTTTCAGACACGGAAGTGTAGCTCTGATGTGGAATGGGTGCAGTGAACCGTGTAATGTTGTTGAGACACCTGTGGTGGCTTGTTCATTTGTACCGGATGGATTTGTCGCAAATACCGAAGCAGCTTTTATATGTGGCCACCTGAGTGTGGGTAGTTGGCAGGTGAGGACATTGAAGCTTCCTTACTGGGACATGAGAAATATGAGGCTATCTTGAGAATCGAAGGCGATTAATGGCATTAATGGCGCGATCTGATTACAAAGGCAGTCGCTGCGGTAAACGTAAAAGTCCACAGACATGCAGAGAAGAAGCGGAAAGTGCGAAAGAGGCAGGCTTTAATGTGTAGTACTCCATCGACGTCGAGCGCATGGTGCTGTAGAAAATGTTGTCGTGAGTGGCTTAGTAAGACAGGTCAAGTAGTGCATATGCCAGGTTTTTCGAGAGTAGTATCTAAATGACTTAGGCAGAAATGTCGCAGATTTGGTAGGTACGCAGCGTACTGTTCTTTTCGATTTACTAAATGCATGCTTGCATACTTATTATCTTTATTCAAGGTGGTTTTTTGCTACCATTTAGTAATGCTTATTTTATTACCACATTTATTGCCCACATATATAGTGTTTTATTAACTTGCACACGTCGCTTAAGGTAATGGTGATAAACTTCGTCAATATTCTAGCGTATGCGAATTTTTCTAATTACGCCATGCTGTCATTTTGAACTTATTTCGGAGTTGTGGATAAATGAATTATTTCCTATGCGCATTCATTGAAGCTTTGTTTGGCATGTCCGTATGCTTTAATCAATATTTTTTATTAGATGTTATCAACACAAGTGTTTGGCTGCGGCTTTATATCCCCTGTGTGGTTACGCTTGATATGCATGTTGTGAAGGTGCCTGCCTGTCTATTCCCAACTACCTCGTCTATGTTGGCTTCAGCAGACGATTGGTCATTGCTTGATGATCGTGGTTCACGGTCCTTTTGGCCATGCTATTCTCGAAGAGCGATTAAATGCACTCAGTGTGGAGCGGACTACGGTCCAGCCACCGCCTAGTGTGCAAGTGATCCGAAATAGAGGTTGCCGGTGTTTGCCTGTGAAGAAATGGGGGCAGGCTCCCTACATTTAACCTGGCTGACAATCAAATGCCTTCCGGTCTTACTTCTTCGGGTTTACACTAGTTTTGGGGTGTGTGGATGGAGCATTTTAGTGTTTAAGTGCAAGTCATGCATGGTGCTTCTGTATACATATGCGTCCTGGGGCTGGCCACTGTGACAGGAAAATCGGAAAGCGGATGCCGCCAACCATCACACATTCGATCGCGCACACATCCAGTTTCAGCTGCGCAAGTAAGCACACGATGGCGCAGCGTGTATTGGTGGGGGCGCGTTACATATTTATGCTAGCGGGCAGTTGCCAAGCCCCCCTAAGTCACTGGGACGCCAATTTTGGCGGGTGAAGGACGCAACATGTATCATAACTTTGCTATGTTGCTGCGTGTAGTTATGGTTGCACGGACATTTGAGCGCACTCATTTTCTTTTAGAGAATGGAACAAAAATTATTATCGAAAACCTCGGGAATGAAGTGATTTTCAAATCTAACTGGGCTAATGATGTTTCGGAACTAGCAACGGGGTAGCAGGATTATGTAAAAAAAAGTTAGAGCTTGGCAACTGAAAGCACTGAGTAGCTCTGCTCGAAATGCTTCGAATGATAGCATACACAAGTATGAGTGTGGAGAAATGGAATGACGATAGGAAGAGAAGTGACGGCGGAGATAAAATGCTGCTGTATGGCAGCTAGAGCTGTTCAGCAAGTCACTACCAATAGGGCGCTGCTCACGGAAACTATAATCAGGTAGGGCATCATAAACCCGGTAAATCAAATCAGCTGCGGAAATATTAAAATTGGCTAAAGCGACTACGGCTTTGCTACACTGTACAAACAGTAAAAAAATTTTCGGATGCTCCTCTACAGCAGCACACACTTGCCAGTGTACGCAGTGCAGACATACAATAACATTTCCAAATCTAATAGGACATCCACGATTACCTAAGATTTACCACATTGCCTCGCGGTTCACTGTGTCAAATGCCTTGATGAATTGAACAAACAGCGAGTACAACGCCCGTGTTTCATGCGACTGACGCACTTCGAAAACCCTATATATGATGTTGCGGCCCGAACGGATTCCATATTGCTGTTCTGCGCCTACGGTACAAAGATTTGGAAGACGTCGAGGTTGAGCAGGATTCAGCGATCAACTTACACACACAAATCTGCAGAGTGATGCCAGAATAATTCGTGCAACATTGCCTACTAGCTTCGCTCATTTACAGTTGTATACTTCAAATATGCTCGAACTTCTTCTTTAATCCCTCGCTTTCTACCGAATGGTTCAATGCATACATCAAAGCAGATCTGCTATGTAGGAATACTGTTGGCGGGATCCTGGCAGCGCCGGAACATATGGCATTTTACAGCCTAGAAAGCGCCCTCCATCTAAACTAATGTCGGGGTGTCGGCAAGACACATATTTATCACTTGCTGCAGCGTGTTTAACAGAACCTAATCAATCTCGGAACGGATTTCTAAGAAACAGTCAAAGTACCTTTCTCAACTGTTCATTATGACTGCAGTCTCTACATAGGCAGTGCCTGAAGTAGTACCGATCAGCGTTTTCAGTAACTGTATTGTAGGTCCGTACACCACATTCAAGGAATCAAATAATAATGCAAATTAGTGTCATTCGATGCAGAATTTCAGCAACTCTGCCTTCTTCGTATACCATTCGTTCGTACCACGACTCCTCTCTGGAATCAAGCCCCGTGGTAGTTCACAAAAAGAACTCTAATTGCGTTCAGCAAGGTCATTCATATTTGCAGTGAATACTGCATTTTTCGCCGACACCAATACGCGCTGCCGTCAACTGCTCATGCATGCGGCATCAATGGTGGCTCACTTAGGTGTTGAAGTCGACAGTGCCGAGACTCTTATCAATCACCATCTATCTCCATTTTCTTCTCAGCAGTATTAGGCAAAAAAGGTTAAATGTCCTCCGATTAACAGCAGAGCATCAATATAGGGATTTCAGAAAATAAATGCACAACTTGGCCTACACACAGTTTTGATCAGTGCAACGCTCAGCACCACGCAGTACACGTGTCGTGTGCAATTCATGTTGGTGTAGCCTGAGCATTCAAGAGTATCAGCATGCAATATCTGTGGGTACGTGGTTTGAGATGCATGATTGATGTATGGAATCTGTTCTGCAAACTCAACCTTAGCGGATCGATTACTGGAGAAGAAGAACGAGTAATCTACTAGTCGTACCAAGTGAGCTGGAGACTTCTCGGGTCCCAATGAAGTGAGAAGTCAGCCAAAGTTGGTGAGCTGGAGAGTGACCTGCGTATCTGGCTGTAACAAAGATATGATAATATCGTTTAAAACGAAATTTCGCATTTATGTTGAAGGAGCACTTCAATACTTGTGCTTGGCATACACCTAGAATTGAGATCATGCTTTAAAGACAAGGCTTGCTTTATATTCTGCCATACCGGTAGTTGAGTAGCAGCTGATCGACATAACCACTATAAAATTTCGCTGACGCATTTGTACATATATTAAGCGGTATTCTCAGTAGAGAAATTCATTCCCATAACCCTATGCACATTGTATGTGCTGTGCTACAATTCGAATTCCTTTTCGTTACTATGAATGATTAAAACAGTTTAATAACCAGCTTTGAATTTTATATTAGCTCCGTCCACACACCCCAAAACCATTGTAAACCCGAAGAAGTAAGACCGGAAGGCATGTGGTTGTCAGCCAGGTTAGATCAACGGAGCCAGCGCACACTCCTTCACAGGCAAACACAGGCAAGCTCTATCTGAGAATCTCATGCAAACTAGGCGGTGGCTGGACCGTAGTCCGCACCACACTGAGTGCATTTAACCGCTCCTCGAGCACAGTTTGGCTAAAAGAACCGTGCAGCACGACCATCCAGCAAAGAACAATTGTCTGCTGGAGCCAGCATAGACGAGGTAGTGGGGAATAGAGAGGCAGGCATCTTCACAACATGCAGGTCAAGCTTAACCATACCGGGGAAATAAAGCGGCAGCCAAACACTTGTGTTTAAAACATCAAATAAAATATATCGATTAAAGCATACGAACATGACAAACAAAGCCTTCAATGAATGCGCATAGGAAATAAATCATTTATCCACAACTCCGAAATAACTTCAAAATGACAGCATGGCGTAATAAGAAAAATTCGCATATGCTAGAACATTGACGAAGTTTACCACCATTACCTTAGGCGACGTGTGCAAGTTAATAAAATGATATAGTTGCGGGCACTAAATGTAGTAAGAAAATTAGCATTAATAAATGGTAGCAAACAACTGACCTGGAATAAAGATAATAAGTATGCAAGCACGCGGTTAGTAAATCGAAAAGAACAGTACGCAGCTGATCTACCAAAGCTGCGACATTTCTGCCTAAGCCATTTAGATACGGCTCTCGAATAGCCTGGCGCATGCATTACTTGACCTTTTTTCACTAAGCCATTCAAGACAACATTTGCTACAGCACCAAACGCTCGACGTCGATGGAGTACTACCCATTGGCGCCTGCCGCTTTCGCATTTTCCGATTCTTCTCCGCATGTCGGAGGTATATTACGGTCACCGCAGCGACTGCCTTTGTAATCAGATCGCGCCATGAATGCCAGCCAAACGCCTTCGATTCTCAAGACCTAAAATCAATATTACAGCATGACAGACTCATATTTATCATGTCCCAGTAACGAAGCTTCAGGGTCCACATTTGCCGACTACTCACACTCAGCTGGCCTTATAACAGCTGCTTCGGTATTTGCGACAAATCCATCCGGTACACATGAACAAGCCACTTCAGGTGTCTCAGCAACATTATGCGGTTCACTGCATCCATTCCACTTCAGCGCAACACTTCCTTGTCTGAAACTCTGTCGCACCAACCATTGCTCAGAATCCGTTGCAAACACTCTCGCTGGAGCAGCTCAAGTAATCAAACATCCCGCCCGTACATGGTCCAGGTTTCGCTGCAGTACAGAAAAAAGTAAAACATCATTGAGTTTTGCACCATCAGCTTCTTGCCAACGGTAACCTGGCGCTTGTTACATAATCTGTACTGAAGCTTCATTAGCGCCGCCGCTGCCATCGAGAAACGGATAGCAGCTCTCTGGTAGCTGCTGGCAAGTCAACACCACAAACCGAAGTAGCAGAAGCGGGCGGTGGGTACTAATACGACAGCATAAATGTCCATTTACCGAAACAATGCAGATAGCACCCCCGGTGTATACAGAAGTGGATTGACAGCTTTGTTTGCCATGATGATTACGCGAATTAGGCCGCTCTCGAAACCAGAGCATAAAACATGTGCTGCAACACAAGTGCGCTGCGTGCAAACAACGCAGAACAATCAGCAAACCGCAGCAGCCCGATAGTTATTTCACAGAATATGTTTGTCGTGAAGAAATGGCGGTTGTTCAGCAACCGACTACAAATGCGGTGTTGCAACCCAACACCGTAAGCACAGGAAAAATCCATCAAACACGACTTCGTGTTATGAAGATAAATATTCAAAAGGGAATGGGCTAAGTTACAGCTTTGTTTCACACCATAGAAAAAAGGCATAGTCATCCGAACTATGTCCACTTAGCTCTACACTATCCCACATGCCAGTATGCAAACATATATTTTAACTTACAAACACATTCGGACAACCCAATTCACCCAGAACCAGCCGCCATGCTTTTCCATGAAGTAAACTAATAGCCAGTACGTAGGCTATCAGCCGTCTCTGCACCTCCGATACAATCGACGTTTCGCATTCTTCGCATCTATGGAGCTCCGACAAAACGGAATATACTTTACTCTTCCGGAACTTTCGGTTCCACAAAGTGAGCGGCTGGTCACTTGAGTAGAATTCGAGCAATCACCGCGCACACGCGATTCAGCATCTTAACATTTTTTTAATCCATTTGCATGCATGGCTCCATTGATGTACTCTAACAGCAATATTCCAAGGTTTGACAAATGTCCCAACAAAATAGAAAAAAATGATTTAAGGAAACTTCATACAGGTATTAACTACTTCAATTTCCGCTGCGTTTAATTGAGTGCATGTTACGCAAGGCGTGATGAAGCGCCTGTAGTGTAGGTGTCAGAAATCTACAGTGTAATAAGAAGCGTCTCGGCACACGGGTCAGAGATATCAAGTGGATACAATCAGCGTTAAATATGATGTTGCGGTGAAGTTGATTATACTTTCCCTCGGTTATTGCTATTGACTGCCGGTGAATATTATTCATGATCTCATGAAACTGTTCGCATATTTTTCGCGAAATTATATTTCCATTGTCCCATTGATCCATGTTTATCCCATTTAAATTTGCAAATACCTTTCATTCGGCGCAAGTCACAACTGGCTACATCCTTAATGTGATCCTTGGACGTTTAACCACACGAAAGTCTGTTTTGTTGAAAGTGGTGTTGGTCGAAATCCTCGGCTCCTTAATGACAGAAATGTTTCGCAATCATTTGCGCAATATCATTTTGACGGTTCTATAGGACATTTTGCATGAAACAACGTGCCTGCAGAATGTGAGACGGAGTCTCATTTTGTCCACAACTCCTACGGCAGTTGAGAGAAGCCCGACCAGTTTCTGCTCCGTCGTGTTTTGGAAAAAAGAACATCCCCTGTATTTGGACACCCCAAATAAAAAGTGTAAATATCCTGGCGGGGTCCCTTATTCGTTATTGCGCGGAAGCTGTCGTGACTACATTTGATAAGGAAAAGCCATCCACTGATGCGAAGAAAGCATCTCACCAGGCTACCACAGGTGATTCTTGATGCATGAAAACGCGAATGTCAATGTAAGAGTAAAACGCGCTGGACAATGGATGGCAGCGGCTTCAGCGTCCCGGACCCCCCTACTGGTAACTGCATAACAATTGGTAAGATGCCGTTCCCACTTCTACTACTGCAGCACGGGATATTCGTGGACAGAGGGCATACCCAGCAAAATATTCCTAACAACATTCGAAGATATGCGGCCAATTAGACTTCAGCTGCATGTATTTGACTGAGTGAAAGGAAATCCGGTTTGGCGTATACCTAATGGTTTCCCGTACATTGAAACACGATCTTCTCGAATGTGAATTGCAATACACAAACATTCATACCACTAACAAAACATTATGTTGTCAATGTTGTCGTCAGTGCATACAACGATATGTTCCCATTAGAACGCTATGTTCTGATAAGTGATGCCTTGGTGTTGATGCGGCAGGTTAGGAGAAACTCCTTCGTTAGCATCTGGTTAATTCGCCACTTCCTATTTTGCACCCATAAACTTGCTCAGTTGGAGTAAAGTCCTACTTACGGAGCTTTACTATAAATAGCATTAAATGATGCTTTATCGCGATTATCCTCTTTCGTTCTTATGTCGATAAACTTGACCATAACAGCATCCGTTTAACGACCTCACCAGCCATATTCCATATCTTGACCCAAAAACCCGAAAAGTTCTTATACAAATCGATGTAGATTAAAGGCTTAGAATACAATGAGAGTAACTTGATAAGGTAAATGGCAGTACAGTTAGCAGATTTTATGTGGAAGAGTGTGCACGTTGGCACATGGTGTATATCGTTGAGCACAATCCTGAGCACCAGATCAGTGGGTAGCTGATAACGGTTGCTCAGTAGACCGAATGACCCGTTTGGTCAAGAAAAATCAGGTATCATCCAGAAAAAAACATTGATTTTACACTGCAAATGAGCGGTTTGTATTAGCCTCAAGGCGGTGCATCCGGAGGGTGGTGTGTTAAAGCCTGTGTGCTCAAATCTCCATCGCATCCATGCACTAACGTTGCATTGTTCAACCATAGCTAATGAGTTTGCTCCGCAACCTCTTTGATTCAAAGGAATTCGGACCTTTCTGCGCAACCACAACGCTGGCCAGCAAAACAAGTCTGAAGGCGAATCAAATACCATGGGGCGTATGCGGCGCACAAAACCTTTTGTATTTTCAGATATGGTTCGATTAAATCTATATCATTGCCAACTCAGCAACTTAGAATCTAATGAAAATTGACAGAATTTACTGATATTAAACCAGTGACAAGTTCGGATTAGAATGATTTGCCCACAAATTCTAACATTGTACTTCTCACAGAACTTAATTAGTTGTCTCTAATTCTATTTAAATTTGTAAGCCATCTACCTTAGGATATGATTCTTTACAGGAGAGTAAGTCCAAGTTATTTACTATTAAATGGCTCCAAATATCATCCAGGTGCCTCGCACATTGGTTTTCTCTAAATGATACAAGCAGTGGCTCGCGTAAATTGGCTTCAGACGATCCAGTGTGTCCCCTGCGTTTGCTACAAGAACCAAAGCTAAGCAAACATATGCACAAGCTGCAGTTGCTTTTAGTCGTCATGCGCAAGCTTCCCCCGCATTCTACACTAGCAAAAGTGTTTGTTTGTGAGAATTCGAAATAGTCTGTTGGTTTAAATCATTACGTGTCTCGCTGCTAATCTTTTCCAGGCGAGCTGTGCTTAACACTACTGCTTCACATTCGCTTATCTACTTCAAATCCATTAAAACACTCCGTAGAGAGATCCGTCGGGTCTAGCGGTCTTCTGTGCTGACCCGCATTTGACACACCACATGTCACCACTTACAACAAGTACTTGAGTAGCAGTCCAAAACTAAACCGGTTTTGAAAGAATATACGAACGCATCACTTTAGCTTGCGCGTGGACGCTCAGATTAAATTGAGCACAGTACAGCTTCAATGTTGGGAGAGCCACTATGACACAGTGAAAACCGAGCAGCGTTTTCCGATTTGGAACCCGTCAGTAGCAAATGACCAATCGCGTGCACGGAATGCTGAAACACGTAATCCTATGTTATGAATAGGTGATTAGAACTACCGTGACACAGCAAATGTAAGCCTTAGGATATTCTTGATCATAGCATCATGGTAATGTATTTATATATATATATATATATATATATAGCAACTGGCTGGAGAGCCTATGGTGCACTGAGGCTGGTGTTGGCTGGATCCTGACAGATGGTCTATCCACTGCTGATACTGTTGCAACATAGTCTCATGTCCTGGGCGTCTCCACGTGGCGACCGCTGGGTGGGAGTTAGGTTTCGCCCTTCTCCCTGCTAATATCCAGGACACCAATCCGCATGAGTCAGTGAACTGACCATGTGCTAGACTCGCTGCCTTTCGGGTGTTCATTTAATCGAAGGCTTTGGCTGAGGACCCGAGTCGTTCTCCTGCGAGGATTGGGCGCCCTGGCAGTATCCTAGTCCATCCTCTCCGGTGGTTAGGAAGTGGTCGATGGCCCACTTCCCGTAAAACCTAGCCATGGGAGACAACAGGTTTACGGGTTATATTCTCAATGCTCGATTGGCGTAGAGCACGAGTGCCACGCATTGTCTCTGACGGTGGGAGGACACCTCCGGTTGTTCAATGGTTTGCTATTGCCCGCCTCAAACCAGGCAGCCCCTGGTCAAATTGGTGCAAACCCGCCAAAAACCCACCTGCGTCTGGCCGTGGTCGCAGGTACGTATCCTACTACGGTCGCAAAACATATGATAATTGCTCCAGAACCTCAAAGGCTGCGTGTGACGGCCGTCAAGCAGATCCCAATCTGTCTCTGCAATCACATTCCTGAGCTGGATCTGCTATCCACTGCCTTGTGGGTCAGGCTATTGAGCCAAAGGCTCCGGGTGGAGTCCATCAAGCAAACCTTCGAAGCACAACGACCACCTCGCGTGCGATTGCCCACCAATGCAATCGTATGCCTGTGCGCAAAGCGCTCAGCATCGGGTGCTGGAACGTGCGCACACTATTGGACCGGAACTCGAGCGAGCGCCCGGAGCGACGCACTGCACTTGTCGCAATGGGGCTTGCGCGCTACCACATCGATATTGCGGCGCTCAGTGAAACTCGGCTCGCTGAGCAAGGTAAGTTACATGAAGCAGGTGCTGGCTACACATTCTACTGGGAGGGCAACGCCGCCTCAGCACCACGTGAACATGGGGTCGGATTTGCTATATCCGATCGCCTGAATGCCCAGCTGGTGGGTGAACCAACGGGCATCAGCGTGCGACTGATGACTGTTCGCCTACGACTCGGAAGAGGTAAGTTTGCTACTTTTATAAGCACGTACGGTCCGACCATGTGTTATCCTGATGACACGGGTGATCAGTTCTACACTGAGTTATCCTCCGTGATACGGTCTGTGGCGAGGAGCGACCGACTATTTCTGATGGGTGATTTCAACGCGCGCGTTGGGCGTGATGCATCAGCGTAGACAGATGTTATCGGTGCGCATGGCATTGGTTCAGCGAATGCGAACGGTGGCAGGCTGCTCTCACTGTGTGCCACTCACGGCCTGACGAGCACGAACACTCGGTTTGCACTGAGTGCGAGTGATATAGCAATTTGGACGCATCCACGGAGTGATCACGCTCGCCTGCTCGACTATGTCATCGTACGTCAGCGTGATATGCGTGAAGTGCGCATGACACGTGTACTGCGTGGAGCTGAGTGTGGCACTGATCACAAACTGGTTCGGACCAAACTGTACATATATTTTCGTAAATCGATGTATTGCACTCCCGCCGTGAGTCTTCGTAAATTTAACATTCTCTCCCTCGGTACTGTGGCGAAACGTACTGAGCTGGAGAAGGCGATGGCTGCACGCCTGTGTGGTGATGTGGACTGTATAGCCACAGTGGGCGACCTGTGGCACCACGTTCGCGATCAGGTGACAGCTGCTGCGGAGGAGACCGTCGGACGCGCAAACTGTAAGCGGCCTGATTGGTTTGATGACAACAATGTGACGATTGACGCATTGGTGTCAGAGAAGAATGCAGCATTTGCTGCACATGTGGCAGATCCCAGTGACTTGGGGAAGAGTAGTCAGTTTCGCAAACTTCGAAGGCGACTGATCCGAGAGCTCCGTCGCATTAAAAATGTATGGTGGACGAAGAAGGCGAAGCAGATGGAATGCTACGCCGAACGCCGTCAACACAAGAGATTCTTTGACTACTTGAAGGCGGTGTATGGACCGAGATTGGAGCCGCTGAGGACACTGAGCGATGGTAGTTCAGGCGCTACCTGCACTCAGACTGCAGACATAATGCAGGTCTGGCGGAAACACTTTGACTGTCTCTTGAACAACCGTTCAGAGATCGACTGGCCTACATTGAATGGTCTGAAGCGGCACGATGTGAAGGCGGATCTGGCTGATACGCCGACACTGGATGAGACGCAGAGAGCACTTGCTCAGCTGCGAAACGGCAAATGTGCCGGAGGTGACGGGATCCCACCTGAAGTATTGAAACACGGTGGACCCGCGTTTTTGACTGCGCTGCACCACTTGGTGCAACGCGTGTGGATTGAGGAGCAGGTGCCTCCTGAGCTGAAGGATGCCCTTGTGCTACCACTGTACAAGGGCAAAGGTAGCAAGCAATGTTGGGCGAATTATCGTGGCATCAACTTGCTGAGTTGTGTGGGCAAGGCGATTGCCCGAATCCTGCTCAATCGCCTCGTGAGTCAGATTGTGGAACCAAACGTGGCGGAAGAGCAATGTGAATTCCGTTCGGGTCGCAGCACTATAGATATGGAGTTTGCGGCTCGTCAGTTGCCAGAGAAGTGCAGAGAACGACACCAGCCATTGTACTCGCTTTTTGTTGATTTCACCAAGGCATTGGATTCGGTGAACCGCGAGGCACTGTGGCTGGTGTTGGGTAAGTTTGGTTGCCCGCGTAAGTTTGTAAGTTTAATTGAATGTCTGCACAGTGGTATGTGAGCGAGGGTGCAGCTGAGTGGAGAGACCTCGGATGACTTTACAGTTGTCTCTGGTGTGAAGCAAGGCTGTGTGTAAGCTCCTGCCCTGTTTAATATCTATCTTCATGCAATGTTGTCTTGTGCTTTTGATGCCGCTTGTGCTTATGGTGCTCGTGTAGAGCACCGTATTGATGCCGGGTTGCTGAACATCCGTCATTTCGGTGCGAGAACTCTAGTCTGTGAGACAACTATCCGTATGTTGCTGTTTGCTGACTACTGTGCGTTGTTTTCACACAGCGCGGATGAGTTGCAGCACATGAATAATGCTCTGGCTTCGACAGCGACCAAATTCGGGCTCACCATCAACACAAGCAAAACTGTCTGTCTCTTTCAGCCTTCACCGGATGTGGAATCTTCAATATTGCCGCAAATCAGCATTGGTGCTGAAGTATTGGAAACCACCTCCCGCTTCTGTTACCTTGGGAGTGTGGTGTCGACTGATCAGCAGCTACACGTTGAGTTGCGTAATCGCGTGTCGAAGCCGGCAGCGGAATTCGGGAAGCTTGAGTACCGAGTGTGGAACAACCATCAGCTTAGCATTGGCACGAAGCTGATGGTGTACAAATCCATGGTACTGTCCGTTCTTCTATACGGCAGTGAAACGTGGACGATGTACCGTCGGGATGTGCGATATCTCGGGCGGTTCCATCAGCAGTGTCTGCGACGAACTTTGTTGATCGGTTGGGGCGCCAGAGTTGCAGACACGGAAGTGTTGCACCGAAGTGGAATGCATGCAGTGGACGGCCTACTTTTACTGCGACACCTGAGAAGGCTCGGTCATGTGTACCGGATGGATTCGACGCGAATACCGAAACAACTTTTATACGGTCAGCTGAGTATAGGGAAGCGGCATGCTGGGAAACCAAAGTTACGTTACCAGGACATGATTAAAGTGAGCCTCACACGTTCTAATCTTGATTGCAGATCATGGGAATCGAAGGCGGTTGATCGTGGTGCATGGCGTGAGCTAATCACGAAGGCAGTTGCTGAAGTGCGGGAGAAAGCCCTCATGCATGCAGAGAAGAAGCGGCAGTTGCGTAAGCGGCAAGCACCAATGAATTGTACTCCATCGACATCGAGCGCATTGTGCTGTAGTGCACGCGGTCGCAAGTGCCTTAGTCAGGCAGGCCTAGTGAGCCATGAGAGGTCACTCGGGACCACTGCCGAAGCGACGACGGGTCCAGCAGTGAACGTGGGCAGCACCGGCGCAGCGTTTGTAGGCACGCTGAATTCAATTTACTAACCGCATGCTTGCATGCTAAGTCCTTTTATATCAGGTGGTGGGTTTTCGGTTCTCTCCTAATGCCTTTCTTTCTCATATAGATGTCTAGTGGGCCATGAGCTATGCCATTAGGGGCCACTACAGAAGCGACGACGGGTCCTGCAGAGAATTACGGCAAGCCGGCGCAGCGTTTGTAGGCACGATGAATTCGATTTACTAACCGCGTGCTTGCATGCTAAGTCTCTTTATTTCAGATGATGGGTTTACAGTTTTTAATTTAACGCTTTCCTTTCTCATAAAAATATCTCCCTGTATTCTATTTAATTAACTTGCACATATCGCCTAAGCCAATTGTATTCGATTTCCATAACATTGTTGTGTTCGTGGCATTCCGTGAACTATACTTCCTGACCTCGTGCACTTAGCTAGGATCTGTTTGTAAACAACTTATTACATATGCTATTTAATTAAGGTCTATATCACCGTTTCCTTATGCAGTAATCGAGTTTTTCTCCTTTTCTTTCTCTCTCTCTCTCAAGTGTTTGGCTGTTGTTTGATATCCCCGGTGTGGATGCGCTTGATGTGCATGTTGATAAGGTGCCTACCTGTCTATTACCCACCACCTCGTCCATACTTGCTCAAGGAGACAGTTGGTCGTTGCTGGAGGGGACTGGGTGCACGGTCCTTGTGGCCGGGTTAGGCTCGAAGAGTGGTTCCATGCAGTCAGTGTGGAGCGGACTACGGTCCAGCCACCGTCTTGTGTGCGCTTGATTCCCAACTACAGTGTGCTTGTGTTTGCCTGTGAAGGAGTGTGGGCCGGCTCCGTTGATGAAACGTGGTTCCCATCCGCATGCCTCCCGGTCTTATTCCTTCGGGTTTACACTGGATATGGGGTGTGTGGTTGGAGCTGTGGGTGGTGCAGCGCAAGCCACCCATGATCCCTCTGTAGGCGCAGGCGTCCTGTGGCTTGCCACAGTGACAAGCAAATCCGAAATCGGATGCCGCTATACATATATAGCAACTCCAGGATGCCAATGTCCTATAGTTGGAAAGTCATCAGTTTAGAAATGTCTACTTCACGAGAGTAGTAAAATAAGAAGCAAACCATTTTGACCGCGTAATATGGCGACCAGTTGATTAGACCTCTTAATCACTTTCCCGGAAAGGATGAAATAATGAATTAACCTGGAAGTTGAGAATATAAACTCGCACCGCATAATTGTCCTGAATTAACTAGGCGAGATCATAATGCTTTCCTGGATGCGCACCTTCCGTCGCACTGATGATTTTCGTAGTCAAACTCACTGATACTATTTAGAGACCATTATTGATCTACTGTAGTATTAATGCTTCTAGTTGCCTGTCTTTTGTTATAATCCGTTCTATTTCGTTAGATTTACAATCTGAACTCTATAAATAGTCAATCCACAAGATTGATATTAGCAGCTCCAAAAGAAGACTGACGACGTTTATTTGTCCAACCAAAAATCTATGAATACTTGTTGTTGTGGTCCGATTGCTACAGGAGCTAAATAAATAAGCCTAAGATGCACACAGTCCTTGATACACGCAGTGGAATCTTTGATCAGGTCGTGTGGTCAAAAACCGACGCACGGCGCCATTGATGGACGCCGTCAAGGAACAGCTAGATAAATGTGAACAGTCTTGTGGTAGTTAGGAGAGGAATAGCTGACGTGCGAACGACTATTTTAGCATCACTTGCTTGCAGTGTCACTTGGAACAGCCGTTGTTAACCTTAGTGTACAGAGATTGTTCAACGTAATAGATACACCATAGTGGACTGTCCATCTTGGACCCACGCTGATTGATACGTGGATTGGCACAGTTATCGGGCATCTAAATGCCTGATTTTGGTCGGGTTTGACATATTCAGACGGATATATTAGGGCATATAACAAACAGATAATTACTGTGTATGGTGGTATAGCTTGCTGAGGTTGACGCACATTTATTTTTGGCTACTTTTGATTACTGGGTAGAGTTACATGATATACGACGGCCTCTTGGAGAAAGGGTAATCCTAACATACCAACCTTAGTTACTTCCATTTGCAATCTCCTAATTTATTTATCTGGGAACGGAATCACATGCGTTCGTTAACATGTAGATCATTAAATTGGATGAGATTTGAAAACAATCATTGGCACTGAATTGGTAATGTCAGCAAGCCTTACCAGTTTGAATGCGTACAGCAGAAGATGAATGTTAATTAAGCTTGCATCAGTGAGAGAATGATAGTGAGAGCCTGAGCTGAGATTGGAAACACGACACATAGTGGTTGGCGACTCATGCTTTTGTCACTAAGCCGGAGCTTCGCGAGCAGCGCGTTTCTGTCGCGACAAAATGTTCTCTGCAACTGATGATCGTGGAGCCTCAACAAAGGTGGACATCATTCAGGGGCCTGTAGAACGCGACCTATCCACTGTATGATTATACTGACGACCACTTCTATCGTTAACTAACGATCTTCCGGACGAATTGTTCATTTCCCTGAGGCGACAAGCGAGTACAGTTTCAGTACCTTCATCCAAACTTCCTACGCTAGGCCTAGTTATCTCGACATAAGTAAATCTTGAGGGAAATGGCCTTTGAAGCAAGGCGCGCTTGCGGTATACTGGTGTTAAGCGCAAATTAAAATCAGCACAGCATCTTTCACTCAATTCAATTGGATTTAAGAAGGAATCGCATAAATCTGTTTAAGAGGTATTGTCAAGTCTTCGGTCCTGTCGGTATATTTTATTTGAGGCTCTCAGGAACAGGATAGAACTTGATGAATACTACGTGTTAATCGGCATGTCGGTATATTTCATATAGTTCAATCGGTCAATCTCACACAGCTCTATGTCCTTCACTATATTCTGGTGGTAGCATATATACGGTGATATCAGTGACTGGAAGCAGGATATAAATATTGAGTCTGATCCCACACGATGGATTGCATGCACGACGTGGTTGGTTGGGCACCCTGACACGTTTCTTTGTACGGAAGTGGCATTCTTTGTGACCACCTCGATTGCATAGGGAATATCTGCGCAAACTATAGTGAAATAAATACAAGCAGCCATTCGCGACACTGCCAGAAAGCCGTTATACGTGGGATTTAAAATGAGTCAGATGACAAACACTCTTGCATATCTGCTTAATATTTGATTATCAGCAGAATTTCTCAATTGTGGATAATTTGCTGTAGTTTAATACCAGGTGGCAGGTGAATCATGCTCAGACAACTGGTCCTAATCTCACAGTTGGAATGCGAGTGGATACTGCATATAAGTGTCGAACCCTTGCAAGATTTCTCAGTCATTTGAACTGTTCACACTGAAGGTTGACCCAAGCAATAAAACAGGATTCTATTGCAGTTAGTGAAAGGGTGTTAATATTCCGTTATTATTTACCCTATATTCTAACTAACGGCGGAGCCTTATCAACCAGTCTAAGGACAAAGTATAAGTGACACATTGCAAATTCCATTTTCCAATCATGTCGTGCAGCAAAACTGGCATCATATTTACCGATGAGATCTCATGCATAATGTACAATCCATTTTAAACTCATAGGGCTGATGCCTGGCAGAATTGTGAGCGAAGCGCAATGCTCCCATGTTACATCTGAAATTAAAGGAGCTCGCATTCCTATCGGCACGATCTCTTGAAAGGGGAAAATTTAGGACTTCTAATAAGCAAGCGATGGCGGTTTGCGTTGCTATGTGAAGTGGATTGTGGGACCAAAAATGTCTTCAATATCTGCTTGACATACCGGATTATTCTCCAAAATCGCTGACTTATATAAAACTCAGAGTGAAATGATTAATTGCATGATCCGTTTTACTTATCACCTACTTGCGCGTCTTTCGCAAATGAGTAATCTTTTGATGGTGAAAACATTTTGAATTATCAGTTGCTTTTTACTGTGAACCAAATAATCTATAGAACTATGTAACAAGATCATTACGTCTAGACACTTAGTAAAATCCTGCGTGAAATAATAGAATGGAGAAAATGCGAAATAAATTACAGGTAGATTTGAACCCCTCAATTTGGTATCGGATAGCGTAGTTTAGTAACGCTGAATACTTCAAACCGTATTGTGGGTGCAAGTAGTTACTGGATTCTTACCAAAAATCGGATAGCTAGCCACCTGCCTCTCCGATTGCAGGGACGGAGGATCCTTGGTCCTCAAACTGCACAAATACTGCTGTCGTTCTCGCCCGTCAATTCTGGAGCATTCTCGATTCACTTATTTCGCTATGGCACATGTCCACACATTGATTTGCGGACAGGTTATTCTGCCTCAGAACGCGTTGATTTAGGTCCTTACTTCAGATGCAGTGTACGATTCTGCCGCATACCAGGGTCCCGCATACAAGTACAGATTTTGCACGATTTTGCCGGAACTTTTGATTCGGTAATCTAGGTCACGTCTGTCCCATCTGCTAGGCAATTGCGATCAAATAACAGATATCTTTATTGCGTTTCATATACTTGACCATTACAAAATTGGACAAACCTTTTGATTATCTCTGAAATGTCCAGCTCCTGCTCCTACAGATCACCGAGATCCAAACTCTTAACTACTCGTCTGGCTTCGTCGCCACTAGCGCGTCGGAACACAGAAAGCTGGTAAGGCATCGGATAGGAATCCAACTGAGTCAGCGTGGCGACATTTACCAGTTGTCAGGTAGCGCGGTTTCCGTCACCTGTAGAGCAGTCGGCAGCGGGATTGACGGCGGTCCACCAAAAGCGAGCGGTGTCCGGGGCTTCAGATTCTTCTTCTCTGTCATCATGTTGTGTGCTTGGTTCTCGAAGCTTCATCAAGAGAAAGAACGCACACCGCCTCTGCACACAAACATTCTATCTAAATATCCGAGCTCATATATAACTTTGACATTACAACTCACCCGCGCACACGATTGATCGCCTGATCGGCCATACTGAGGCAGGCGATTCCCTTCGCCCCAGCGTTCAGGCATCATCAAAAGGTCTGTACTTGATACGGATTCAGCCATAGAGTCACTTGACTGAGTATGTTTCCAGTTCAGTGGATACGCTTGAATCAAAGGTTGTTAGCGTTCAACCGCTTAGAATTCTCATAAAATGTAAAGTTGGAAATTCGGGACTCAATGCTCTAGAGTGTCTATCTTGCGGTGAAAAGCTGGACCATGCATCCAAAAAAATCGCTCTGGAAAATCTGTGGAAAGTGAAATTTCTCGACAAGTGTATGGTTAGCAAGCATCCTGATGTCAAAAGTTCAAGTTCACCTCCAGGTTATATAGATGTGAGTAAGCATAGCTAAGTTTCCCATTGTTCATCTGCTATACTGATTTTACCTGCAGTTACGAAAACGCAGGTACTATACGGATTAAGGGCGGAAACACAATGGCGCCTACCAGCGGTTGAATTGCACATGGTCAATATTCTGGGTACACTAAGAAGGCAATGGCAACGATAATATTCATCAAGAACAAGGCACCGAAGGTAAACAATTGTTTCCGATGAATTCCTCGTCAGACCTGTACAATCATATGGGTAAAGAGCAACGGAAATAACAGCGGTTTCGATCAGTTCAAATGAAATTGGATCAGATGCCAACTGGGGGCATAAACCAGCAATACACCTAAACGATAAGCGCACATTAGGGAAAGATGTAGTCAAAGGATTCCTTCCGGCCTCCGAATTGTTCACTTTTTCTGGCCATGGTAAATTGAGGGCTTCGATCAGTTTCTTTTGTGAACACAAAAGCGGTTGATACAAACGAATACTGATCGCCTCAGCTGTAGAGAGGGTACGGAGGCGCAGGCCTTTCGAATGGAGTGGCGGAACTTTGTAGAGTATTCGAAAGGCGCGGACTGGATCGACATCGTGCCCACTATCAACTAGTTGAGCCATAATAGAGCTAGTTATAGCCCCGGTACCGCCTCGACGCAACCAGCGTGGAAGGTGCTCATTAATGCGCTTTGACAAGTGCCGAGCCGTTCGACCGATGTAAGTAGCGCCACAGTCGCACTCGAACTGATAAATGACCATAGAAGCGGTCAGCATCGGCAATTTGTCTTTGTTGCAAATGCGAATGAGGGGTTCCGTTGAGAAAGTACACTTGACCTTATCAGCTGGAATATTATTACCTTAGTGCTTTAGTATATTACATTAGATATAATTCAGCGCATAGCGGCAATGGTTTAGAAGTGCTGGATGTCTGCACCAGCGACTTACGATGATAGATCATTGACAAATAGCTTAGGGCCACAACAGCGAACTCAAATGCATGTGACAACGGTTGTGTGCTTGGATGTCAGCCATGCTACTTCGTGTTAAATCACAAACCGGTGAGAACTTTGCTTTGAAAGCCGCATGTTTGACAGTGGTCAGCGGAAATTAATGGATGTGATTCCACGGTTGTTGTCGCAACAATAAGACCATAAGCAACGAAGTTATGATATTACTACCTTTTAATGCTGAAGGTTGAGCAAAAGCAGTTCCTTGAGTATCCACATGAAACTCGGGCAGCAGATAATAAGACCGGTCCAGTCTAAATGGGCTGTCGGCAATACCAAGAGTCTAAATTGCACACCCGTCTCATTCGATCAGCAAGCTATATCCTGCATCAATTCCGAATCAAGTCCGAATTAACATACAGGAGGCAGCACTACAATATACCCTATTTTACTTTACCCCTTGTTCATTTCTCATTCAACCTAGTAACCGTACTCTTAAGAGTCGTTTCTCTATTCCTATACTTGTTTCGTTTACATATTGGTGGACAATAATAAAGGGTACCATATATGTTCACCTATAAATGTTAAAGAAACCACGGACACTTCGTATTGGGTAATTATGCTCGTACGTGCGATTTCCCAAAATTAGGATAAGATGACTGTTATCCTTACCAGGAATCCAAGCCTATGTATGTTTGTAGTACTATTATTCACGCGATTTATTATGTCTCTATCCAGTTTTTTGGTAGTTCATACTCAACTTAGGAAAAACGCATGTATATATGTTTAATTTGAACTCTCAGTGGACAAGGGTGTTGTCAAAGTCTGTATAATCCATGTACACATAATGAAATAGACGAGGATAATCGTACAAATTTGGACTGGTAAATTACCGCTGGTAAAGGGCATCGGGCTAGCCGAGATAACGTTATCAAGACAAGCACAAGATGTTTATCGCGAAGTAATGTTGATTTCAAGTGTTGGGAAATATAAGCGTAATGCGGATGCCGGTGCGCAGCGAAGGACATTTGGGAGATTTGACCCATCAATCTTCCCAATTATGCACAAGTCCTACTTGCGCCCACATGTTGCATTTGCTATCCAAGCTTGCCAACCTTGGTTGAAGCGCGACATAGAAGCGTTAGAGGCACCACAACGAAGAGCCTCAAAGAATGTAAAGGGCCTGCTCTATCACACTTACCACCGAAGGCTGAAATTGTTGGGAATTTTCGGTGGACGCTAACGAAGACCGCGCGGCGGTCTTATAGTAGCGTATCAGATATTGAGTGACCACAACCATGTATGCCGCCAAATGCTGAAACTTAACCAAAACAGGCAGCTCAGGAGTAACTGTTTAAAACGGAAGGAACAATATAGCCGTCTAGTGTGTCGACGTAATTACTTTTACCTTCGGGTTTGCCAACCCTGGAACGCACCCCCAGTCTCAGTTGTATCCTCTCCTATCTTGGACGTTTTCAAAAACGATTAGATGTTTCTCTTAGCTCCCAGCATTTTGTTACCTATACTCCTGTATTGTGGATTAGGCCATGTATGATTTTCAACAGGATTTATGTATGAAATGGACATAAGTGAGCGACCATATTTTATTTCCCTCAAACGTTGCATCAACGATCACAACACCCCAGTGTCTTTCTGAACGTTTACGCTAAATTTTTTTAAATTTTTCACAGTGTGTATTTTATCAAAATACTCATGTACGCAGGCGTTCGTTAGATGGCCAAGATATATTTTGATTTCATCATATTCACCGCAACCATTCTACTAGACGTGTTAAGCAATTGCTTTTTCCCGTGAAAAGTCATGTTTACTTGTTCAAGTCGGTCTCTACAATGCATAAAAAGATAAGTTGTTACATATTTTACTGCAATGCTTGTTTTTGTATCATTCCCCCTGCTCACCATAGACAGTCGTATCGGTTGCTTATAATTCTACGTACGACTTTCCAAAGCTATAAGAATATGGTTGTTAGTCTTATATTAAATCCAAACTCATGCGGTTACGTGATGTTATTGTCCAGGAGGGTTTTTTTATTTAGTTTGTGTTAATTCATACACGCGAGTGAACGAATGCCTGATCGCAACACTGCAGTATTGCATGTCGAAATCGGGACCTACTTTATGTCAAGTGATATCTCTACTCGCAGCGGGAGGCACTGGTCATCATGTAGACTAACAAAATGGCAGCCAATTAGAAGCAATTGTAAGCGGCATATGGCGGCTTAACTAACTGATAGCATTTTCACAAACGTGAAACCGTTATCTGATGGCACAAAGTCTAACTGGGGCTCAAACAAACTGCAGGTAAAGCTACATCCATTCGGGTCCCATTATGTTTTGAATTGTCAGATGGATCATGTTGCATTTTACCTCATGGGAAAACGGGATTTCTCGCGGGTTTTGCAATGAAGTCAAGGTAGCCCATGTCAAATGTCTCTGTAGGCCCCCTTGTAACGTCGTCGCCTTCAGGCAAAAGTACTGAGGTTTAGACCAGTCACCAATTTTGATTCACGTATAGCGGAACATTGATGTGACATCAGCATCTACGTGCTTGGACACAAGTACCACTCTCGGCACTAATGAATTCGTCGAGATATGCTACCTCCCAGAATTTGCGACCGAGGGGATAATAAATAATAACACATGACTGAGTGCCTGGTGGTTCCGCATACATGTGAAATATCTTGCACCTCTAAGAAGAGACGATCGGACCTCCTCTGGCTTACATTTTGACACGGATAGACTGCAGTTGATAAAGAATACGGCATTTGCAGAACACACCATTGATAAGTCTCTACTGTTCCCCTGTATTTTTACTGTTTTATGTCACGTTGTAAATTCGTTAAGGTTAGTAGCGCCCTACTGCTTATCTTGCCAACAAATTCTTCATGGTGGCGTCTGTTCTGCTTACATCACAACATGGAGCATCATGGTTTTTCAAACACTTTTTTCATTCGTCGCTGCTTGTATTCGTACTTGTTAATGCATTTCACGCATTTTATATCATTGTGGATCATTTATTTCTTTGTAGCTATTGAGACGAGTTCCTAGATTTCGTGATAACTATACAAACTCAATTATCTTTCTGCTACTGTGTATGCACAGTACAGTCAAACATAATAGCACCTTCCGCCGACATTGTTCGTCGAGCAATCGCCTTTCTGGTGTTACCTCTCTCAAACGGTGGGATCCCTAAGCAAAATTTACGAATATGTTCTCACCATGAATTATCTAGATAACATGAAGGACTATTTCTATTTACGATTTACCTCTGATATAAGGTATGTGTCAATGAATGACCCACCATTCATGCTAAGTGTATTCAACTCAAGTGTAGGGCGTGTTGTCACAGTGTGCGTTGAGGTGAGTTGTCCGCACGGGATTAGGGTATTCAATGGAAGCGGAGAGCTTTCATCTTGTCCTACACATGGCTTGACGATCACGAACATTCATTTTGCTTCTTATGCTAGTGACATTGCTACATGGACCCACACACGAAGCGGTCATACACATTTGCTAGGCCAAGTCATCGTACGTCGACGGGACCTGCGTAATGTGTGCATAACGCGGGTAATGCGTGGAGCTGAATGAGTGACTGATCTCAAGCTGGTGCACACAAAGATCTTTATAAATGTTAACAAATAGTCGTACTTTTCATCTGGTACGAATCGAAGGAGATACAACGTCTGCGCCCTGTCGATTGCAGGAAAATGACAAGCGCAGGAGGATGCCATAACGACCCAACTCGGCGAAGGCGACTTCTGGAATAATATTAGCGTTCCACGGGAATAAACTGGTGGCCATTTTTACCGAGGAGACAATTAGATGCGCAAACGGTTATCTGCCCGACTGGTTCGAAGAAAACAGTACGACGAATTAGCTATTAGGACAGTCGTTGATTGCTTTCGAAGATGATCATAACAACTCGATGAAGAGCAAGAATTTTCGCCACAGTAAAACGCAGCCAGCTGGAGATCTGTGTCTGCTCCAAAATATGTGGTGTACAGTAAATGCCAATCAGATGCAATCATAAGCACAACACCGTAGACAAAAGAATTGCTGCAACTCCTTTATTTACACCACCGTGCAGCAAATGAAGACCCTGAATGAATTTCGGACTTGTGCATTCTATACACAAGCAGATGACATCTAGCAGATGTAGCACAAACATTTTGACACGCTCCTGAATAATCGATCCGAGTTTGACTAGGGCCCACTACAAGGGCTGCAATACCACGGTTTACTACCCGAACTTGAGGACACACCGAGAATGGGCGAAACACAGAGAGCGCCTACTCAAATACGGAAATGCGCTGGTGCTGATGGTATGCCTCTGGAATTATTGAAGGACGGAAGACCACTATACAAGGGAAAGGGTTGTAAGCAATAAAGCAAACGTTATTGTTGCATCAATTCCTTTAACTGAGCCAGCATAATTTTTACGCGTATCCTACTGAATCGCGTTGTGACACGTATACTGGAACGCATCTGTGGAGCAATATGGCACTCGCCCTGGCCGAAGCACTATCGACATAGTTTTGGCAGCAAGTTCACTACAAGATAAAGGTAGTGAACGCAATGAACCGTTGTATTTGCTATTTGTTGACGTCAAGAAAGCGTTCGATACGGTGAGCCATGAGGCGTTAGGGCTGATTCTATAAAGTTTAGGTGTTATGCAAAAACGTTTTTGTCGGATGTAATGCCTGCATACTGGCAAGCGAGCAAGGGTGCAGCTGGGTGGACAGACTTCAGATGACTTCGCCATAATCTCCGGTGTGAAACAAGGATACCCTTTATCCCCAACAATATTCAATATCTATGTGACAGCTGTATTGTCCTGCGCATTCAGCACATGTGCATATGGGGTGCAACTGGAGCACCGCTTGGATGGTATTTGCTCAACTTCCGCCCCTTTAGAGCACGAAGCCTGGTTCATGAGACAACCATCTGTATGTTGCTCTTTGCTGACGACTGTGCGTCTTTTTCACCTACTAAAGAAGAACTGCAATGTATTATCTTCCACAGCGACCAAGTTTGGACTTAGCATACATAATCAAGAATGTAAGCCTATTTCAGCCGTCACCGGGGAGTGGAGCTAATGTTCAGGCCAGAAATACCGATTGCAGGTGAAATAGTACAGAGCACGTTAGTATTCTTTTACGTCGGGAGCACGTTTTAAACCGACCTAGAGGTCACCGACGAAACGCGCACTGGTGTAGCGAAGGCGAGTGTGGTATTAGGGAAAATCGAACATCGGGTGTGGGGGAATCACCATCACACTGTTAGTACCAAGGTGGTGAATTAGTCCAGATTCTCTCGGTCCTTATCTATGAAACTGAAACTTGGGCACCGTACAGAATGGATATCCGGTTTCTAGAATGATTCCATTTAACATGCCTTTGACGGATTCTGCACAACCATTAGTGAGACAACGCGCCCATACTGACGTGATCCGTCGGAGCGAAGGGTAGACTCTAGGTTGCATGATGTTGCTGCGACACCTCAGCTGGCTTAGATATGTGCGCCGTATGGATGTGACAAAATTCCCGAAGCAACTGCTGTATAGATAACTGAGCGCTGGCAGCTGGAATGCAGCTAAATCTACGTTACGCTATCAAGACAATATCAAGGTTGGTTTGTCCAGAGTAAGTCTTGGACTAACGGGTTGGGCTGCGACGGCAACTCAGCTCCGCAGCTGGCATCCGATTGAAAAGTGAGGCTCCGTTATGCCAAATTGCTACCCAAACTAAGCCTACGCAATGGACTGGTTTATGTTATGGTGGTCTGAGCGTGTTTTAGAGATGGAAGACGCTATATCCCCTCTGCCAACATTCGCAAGCTTTCCCAACTTATTTTGTTTATTAGCCTTATGTCTCAGTGAGGTTATTTGCGAGACGGATGAGTCTCCAACCACCAACTAACGGAGGCGCTTGAACAACTGATCTGAACAATGTTCCTCGCAATTCAACTGGCCTCTACCGTTTATCAGTGCATGTAGTATAACTTGTTAGCTACCGTGGCTCGTCTCACTGAATCCAACCAGGGGAGAGAAAGTCTGCCTCAAGATTCGAGGCTTGAAGCGGTTCCAGGCAGCTGGCTCAGATGGACCTCCTCCGGAGCTATTCAGGTACGACGGCGTCGCGATCACTAACTAGTTGACCACGTTGTTTGCAACAATCTGGCCAGAAGAGAAAGTCCCCTCTTTTTAGGGTTATACAGGTATTGTCCCGAATTTCAAGAACCTCGCTCGCACTTCAATTGTAAATTATCTCGAAATTAATATTTCGGTTGTCTTCAAGCTATTCCTTTCCTGCTGCTTCGTAGACTATCCTCGTATTTTATTCAAACTAGCGTGAGTAACAAGCTAGTTACCGCCCTGACCACGGATGGGTGGATCAAATGTTCACTTTCCGCTAACTCCTCAAACATCGCCACATTTATCCCAGACCCACTATTGTTGGGTTCCTAGACATACGTACTGCATTTGACTCCTTTGATCGACCTGCTTAATGCGATGGTTTGTTAAAAAACGAGGTGTCAGAGAAGTATACCACCATTTTATGTGCATTTTACCTTCATACCTCCAACAGAATGAGGGTCTTCGGCAAGCTTTCCTTGCCATTCGCTGCCAATAGCAGTGGGCGGAAAGTTTGCTACGTGTTCCCATTCCTCTTCAATTTCTCAGTCGAAGACATTCTATCTAGTGCTCTAGATTACCGAAAATTTGGCCAAGAGCTTAAACCGGATAAGAATATTACTAACTTAGATAACGCTGATGATATCGCTGTACTTGGTGACGATTTTT
This sequence comes from Dicrocoelium dendriticum, assembly GCA_944474145.2. NCBI lineage: Eukaryota > Metazoa > Platyhelminthes > Trematoda > Plagiorchiida > Dicrocoeliidae > Dicrocoelium > Dicrocoelium dendriticum. The sequence goes on along the minus strand of OX104060.1, from coordinate 69,849,910 downwards.
AAGGTATGCAAGTCATTCTGGTATGTAGGCTTTTAGAATATCTAAGTATGGCATGAGCTTCAACCCTTCGAATTGTAAAGTGCTGCCCCCGGATGGATCTACACATGCTCTGTTGCTCACTCTTGAAGGTGAGAATATTGAACAGGTAGAGAGTTTCGTCCCTATTGGGAGCTGTGGTTTTGCTGACTGCACTATCAGCAAGAAAGTTTCTCTTCACATCGCTAAAGCCCGAACAGAATTTGCCAATCTGAGTCACTTGTGGCGTCGTCGCCGTCTCATTCTTGCTAATGGGCAGGATTTACGGCGTATCCATTCGTTCAGTGTTGTTGTTCTCGACTGAGTCCTGCCTGCGCGTGGAAGACATTCATCGTCCTTCTGTCTTCGAGGAGGGTATTTTAAGGATGACCGCTCGTGTTTGATGACAACGTTCCATTTTCAGTGATGACGATGAAGTTGCGCCTTAATGAATGCGAGTGTTTCCGTCGACAAACAGGTTTTGCCGCACTTGTTGAGATGGCTTAGTCACGTCTTAACCATTGCACCTGAGCGTCTAACAAGTGGCGCTCTATTCAGTCATCAAGGACCTGTCTGGAGGCCAGCAGGTTTTGTCAGACTTCCACTAGGCTATAGCACATGAAATCGCTGACGTCGTGTCTAGGTGCCGTTGGACCCATACTTCTTCCAGGATGGAGATGCAAGAATAAGGAGTGCCAGTAGCTTGACACGCTTAAAGATTTGGCCCGCAACCGGAATCAGTGGCAGAATTGCGTACAGAATTGCGTGGTTTAGCATTTGTAACACTAAAATGTTTGAAATCAAAAAAGAGAAATCAGCGCGTAAAAAACAAACACCTGCTTTCTATTTTTTAAAGTACGTTACTTTGATTCTCATGATTCCTGCGGCAGAGTAGCTAAAGTGGGTTGCTCACCTTCAGCTACTGTGTTGTGATGATTATAACGCAGCGACTCTGCCAGTTATCCGTTATTCTCCATGTTTTTGTGGCTGTTTGTCTATTTAATAGACCATTGCGAATATTACTACTACGACTACTACTACTACTACTACTACTGCTTTTAAAGCCATGCTGTGTATGTTGGGGAACATGGTGAAATAATACGAAAGAAACAAATTGCTTTTTAATGATTCACTTCAACAATTATGAGAGAACGACAGTATTACCGATGCGGCCGTGATTCCGGATGCCAGTTCTAGACGCAGACTCATGTCTCCATCTAATTGGCGGCTTCTTTCGAAGCTCGAGATATTGAGCGAACTGAAGAGAAAATGAGAATTCAGTAGCAGGAGATAGATGCCCTTTCCACGGTACTTTATTAAAGCAGATAATGTTCCATCCGAGCTAAGTCTATAATTTGGCCGTATTTACATGCCACCACGCGCTGTATAGTGCAGACCCTAAGGTTCACTGCTGTGCCATCTTCAAGGACGGTTTTGGAGGTTGATAATTCCGGCGGTTCCAATTAAATTTTAATGTGTTCTGCAAACTAGTGTCTGCAGGAGTATTCTATAGCATTCATTGTGTTAATGTATTCGGCCTCATAATTAAATAAATAAATACATTGTTTGTTCTCGACATTTCAATACACACCTGCTAAAGCATGATCATGGTACAACCATATAGAGTGACAATTCTGTACATATGTAATAAGTTAACCAGTTACAAACTATATTTATGTGAAAAAGTGCATATATGTGTGTATGGGTCGTATTAGGTTAGGTGCAACGGTCGTTATCACTCACATGTTTGTGAACACTGCTGGTCCGGAACTCGAATGAGCGCCCCGAGCGTCGCAGTGCACTGGTGGCATGGGAAGTGGTGCAGACAATATCGATATTGTGGTGTTCAGAGAGACTCGGTTTGCTGAAGCTGCATGAAGCGGGTGCCGCATATACGTTCTAGTGGATGGGAAAAGCCAACCCAGCACAGAATGATCATGGGGTCGAATTTGCACCATCCGACCGCCTCAATGGAAAGTTTGTGCTTGAGCCCACTGGCATCAGCGCGACTGATGACTGTACGCCTAAAACTGAAGAGGTAAGTTCGCCACATTTAGATGCAAGTACGGCCTGACCAGGTTTTACCCTCATGGCTCGCGTGATTACTTCTATACTCAGTTATCCTCCATGATACGATCAGTGCTGAACATAGACCGACTATTTGTGTTGGGTTATTTCAACGTGCGCGTTGCGCGTGATGTGTCTCTGTAGACAGAGATTATGGGGCGGCGCGGCATTGGTTCAGCGAATGCGAACAGTTACTCGCTGCTCTCACTATGTGCCACTGAAGGCCTGACGATCACTAGCGATTGAATAATGGTATATTGCGGGCACAAATCCGATGCTTTGCAAATAGAGTAAAATATTCAGAAAGAGAAACACAAAATGGTGAAAGGAAAACAAAAATAAGATGAAAAACGTTTAGGTGGACTGACTACAGTTTTCACCCATTAGCATGCAGAAAGGACAAAACTCAGTTGCATGGGAAATTTCTGGTTGTGCAAGTTTCATCGCATTATATCGTCTGTCGAGACACACAGGATATATCTCGTGATGTAGGTGGATTAGCGCAACGTAAAAGTGCTTTTTAAAAACAGACTATTTGGGGGTAGAGAAACCGTAATTTGGAGGGTGTTACGTGGCACGCATACACAAAATGAATAAAAGATCTGTCGACTATCTACCCAACTGTATTGCGCCGCTATCTTGAACAGGTGGTCCCGCAAATGCTTCTTACAGCCCAGTTGTAGTAGGTCGCGATAGAAGTGATTCAGGTTCTTTAGAATCTGGTAAGCCATAATAAGGTCACCAAGTAGGCATCAGTACCGGCCACTGTATAATTTTAGGGTCCTGAGTCTAAGTGGATAAGAAATATTGAACAACACTTGAAGGTGCTTCAAGGCTTGTAGCTGGGGAGATTCGAGCGTATGGTTACATGAAGATGAAAGAAGATAAAACGCTTACCATTTGCGCACATGGTTGCAATTTTCCCCCTGTTTACACGCAATATATATAACTGTCCAGGTGAGTAGCAGTCCGTGGTTATCTGTCTAAGGAGCATTGGTTTAAAATTCCCTTGGATGCATATATAACCAGCCGAATTCATCAGCCACAAGTGTTCCTGTATTGGAGTTACCTCACAAACAACAGTTAATTGCACGCAATTTCAAGTTCCTGAAAATAAATTTCAGAGCCTCTGGCAGTGTGCGGTGCTTGCACAGGTCTGATTTTCGAACCTTGATTGCAATGAATTCAAAAATGCTCAACAAATGTTTCTTAATCAGGTTTGGGAGCTTTTGGTTTAGTATAAACCACTTGAAACGACTGGTTCATCTATACTTGATGTCCAGTGTCGACCAAGTGTTGTAAAACGGAACTGTTGATAGATTTTACCGTGCCTTTTCGCAGTGACGCAGCGATTGTTTTGGACCAACACCTGGTCGTATGTCCAAGTTACCTAGCACCACAGATGCAGGTGAATCATGTTATAAGACATCGCCAATCAGTATCGGAACTTTAAGTTCCAAAAATTTAACATCGTAGTAAAAACGCCGTGACACAATCAAAGAGCTGATATCCAACCTAAAACTAATCATTTTCCGACCAGAAAAAGTATCTGGCTGTGTATTGATGAACGAGTCTGATTATATTGCTAAACTCACAACAAGTCTGAGTGGCACCAACAAATTCCGGCGAGACACAATCTAAAAGATACCACTTCGCAAGAGGAATCAAAAACCATTAACATTTCGCAAGAAGTAAAAAGTCTAAGCACATAGATAATGCACTCTTCTCAAAGCGGACCCCATGCGGCTCACACCCACCGCGACTCTATGGTTTGACAAAAGTGCACAAAACAAACGTCCTGATGCGACCATTAGTAGACATGTCTACTTCCGCTTTCCATTCTGTCGAAAAATGGCTAATGGAGTTGCTGGAATCGGTTCGCAAAGAATTGTCCATTCATACGGTCAGAGAACGTTTGAATTTTTAAACCGAATAGAAAACGTAAACGTGCAATATAAGTTAATGCTTTCGTTTGACGTGGAATCACTTTTCACGAACGTGTCGTTAGTAGAGACTGTAGCATTCATTTGTGATTTCCTCACTGAGGGAAACATTAATCGATTCTGCCTTGCACCATCAACGTACAATTTCTGTTTAGTGCAATCTGATATGGACAGATGGCGTCGCAATGGGGTTCTCCCCGAGGCTCACTTTCGGCGGGCATCTTCCTTTCATAGCTTGAACGTGGAGAAATGAACACACTTATATCTTCATTTGATTTATACTACCTTTACATGGACGACACTTTCATTGTCTGTGAATCTCCGTCCGATTATCTAACTCAGTTAGATCAGTTTAACAGAGTGCATCCATCATTAAAATTCACCAGTGTAGTTGAGCAAGTTGGCAGCTTGGCGTTCTTAGACATTCTACGCATCGGCGTGAAAATGGCACGATCAAACGGAGTGTTTTTTGCAAAGCAAGGTGGGTAGGTCAGTACAATCACTATCTTATATTTGCTCCGTTGAGATACAAAAGGAATTTAGTCCGCTGATTATACCATCGTACCAGAGCAATCTGCAGTAACGAAACGCTGGAAAGAGAAACAAACCTCATCTTAAACACGCTGCGAGAAAATGGATACCCTGTAGCATGCATCAAAAAGCACACCAAATTGCTTGAGGCTATCAAATGTATAGCTACAATGCCCAAAAAGGACGTATTTCTTACATTTCCCTTTAAACTTAAGGTCGCGTTCGAACAGTTGAACAGACAAACCTCGACCGCAGTTGCCAAGTGATTTCCAGCCGCCAATCTAAAACTACATGCCAAAACAAACCTATTGACACTTCAGCGATTAAAGGATGAACGACCGGTTCGGTAGGAATCGGGTATCTTAAAACAGTTCAACTGCACCTGTGGTGCAAGGTAACTTGGACATACGACCAGATGTTTGTCCAAAACAATCGCTGAACATTGTCCTGCGTCACTACGAAAAGGCACGATAAAATCCATCAACAGTTCCGTTTTACAACACTTGGTCGACATTTGACATCAAGTATAGATGAACCAGTCGTTTCAAATCGCTTATACTATACTTGAATGCTTCCAATAACCGGCTTTAGAAACACCTGAATCCATTATAATCAAGGTTCCTAAACCCGACCTGTGCAAACACCGCACACTGCCACAGGCTCTGAAATTGCCTTGGACTTGAACGTGACATGTGACCTGCCTTGATCACTTGCTTCCTAATGCGACGTTCTGATTGATCAAAGCATTGATTTAGTTTCCATACTGCCAAGTTAATGAGTTGGTGGCTCTCTGTACAAGCCACTACGGGCTTTATTCTCTCCAAAGATTTGCTTCCTAATTGTACATGCCACAATGGGAATTATCGAAAAGAATATTCTTCATGCATCTGCTTACTTTTTCCTGAACCTACGCTGGTCTTCCTTGCAATCCTTATCTATACAGTCTTAATTTTCCCATAGATTTGCTGTTTGGACACTGTGCGTTACTTTTACAACTAGGTATTCTAGGACATTATATTTATGTTTCCATTACTTATGACTTACGCGCGCTGACATTGTAGAGAAGCTTAATGGTAACGACCACGAAATTATAAGCTTCATCTTCACTGCTAAAATGGCCGCCACAATAGTGCCTCTTACCTACTACGTCATCCAATGTATTTGCTGGGTAAAATTAAATAAAACAATTTGGTCCGCTTATTAGAATCTTCTTTCTCTCCACCCACAGCAGTTATACCATAAGGTTCGGGTAGATTTAAATCTACTTGTTTCAAAAGAGAAGCGATTCAGTCCCGTTCAATAAGATGCGGCCGAACTTACAACTAGCCAGTATTCCAGCAAACTGCTCATGCACTAAAAATTGACAGCAAATATTACAATAACCCTTAAGAGGCACTGGTTCATCGCTGAAGTCAAGTACTCTCAGCTGATGCGGAAACGACTTGAAGGGCAAACAGCGGGATGAATAACATGTAAACAAATGTAGCTTTTCAAAATTATCTGTCCAACTACCAACTACAGCTCTACGTTGATCAAATAACTAGTTAAATATGAAAGCCAACTATCCAAGACCCAGTCGCCGAATGTGAAATATTTGGCTATATATTGTCACCTTCATGACCCAGGAGAATGACCATATAAATACACATTGTTATCTGATTTCGTAATATTCACCAGGCAATTAAATGTATTCAGCAGTCCATCATTCTGAAAGCTGTTAGCAACCCCACCCACTATAACAATGAGAAGCCCTGATTTGCCTATGATTCTTTTGTATACTTTTACCGTCTCACCAAAATCGAGCAGTTGTCCCAATCAATGGAAGACTTCGTTTATCCTCCTTCACAAATGCGACATCGCAAAACAGAAGACTGACAATCACAGACAAACGCATCTCACTCCTATAATCTGGTGATTATAGGAGTGTATACATCTGCAGCTTTTTGTCTTACTACTGCACTTTTCAAATCGCCAGATTGATTGAAAATTGCTTGACATTATGTGATGAAATTCTCCAATCGCTGGGGTTGTTAGGCAATTCCCAACAAGGTTTCCTTGACAATCCATTGTGCAAATTCGGCCAGATGCATTGACTGAAATGCATATCAAAAGCCATTGACCCAGGATAGGTAATATAAATTATTTTCTTGGTTTTGCAAAAGGGGTTTGCTCAAGTTTCACACAAACGCTTGTTGATATGTGTAGCTTATATCGGAGTCCAGTAATCGCTACTCCGTTGGTCATCTTCATACTTAAACGGCCGATCACAAATAGTCTCATGAGATCATCGCTTTTCCACAAATCAAATAACCAGTAGAACTATACAAGGTAGCTGCTTTATTGGCATTAATTTCCCTTCTCTAAATCAACGGCGCAAGTTTGTTTATCAACTATGGCGTGACTTTTTATTTGCTGATGATTCAATAATTGTCCGCAAGTACAGAATAGTCAAACAAACTAAGGTACTTCTACTAATTCATGAAGACATTGGTTCGCATGTTACGCGGTGCAATAATTGGATGAGGAACTTCTTAGTTCCAACGTCAATTATCATGTGTCTAGGTTGTTTGATACCCAAAGGAGCTATCACACTGAACGGTGAACGCATCTGTGTACAGCGGTCTATACGTGAACTTGCAAAATATGCTTGTACCTTCAACTAATCTGAACAGATGGAGTACCAGATAGAACGAGTCAGACAAACCGTAGCTAACATTTAAGATGCATGCAATCACATCCAGCTCTGAAATATTTAACATATTTACTAGTCCTATCCTGGAGTGTTGTAGCATAACCTTTGGCAATGAGAAAATCAGACGGAACGTCGATTTAAATCCTTCAACGGTGATTTACTAAACACCTCTTTGCAAAGCATCTACCATGAACAATCGAGAACGATGCCAGCAACTCTGTGTCTATCCGAATTAACTCCGAAGATTAAAACTTAACTTAACGCTGCGGTATAATCTGATTCATGACAAAAGCTAGTTCAATCTATCCGCATTAACATTTCAGCACAATTCGCTGCATAAGCTGCGGGCTAGTTGGCACAAGCCACTAACAGTCATGGGTTCGATCCTCCGTAGAGGACCGAAGGATGCGCACCACTGACGAGCCCCAATATTGCAAAACGGCACTCTGGTGCTTTCCAGATAGGTAGTTGACATATCCGAATTGTCGGCTGACTGCGATGAACAAAAATACTCGCCAAAATTCTTCTCCACATAAGTAAGCTAAGGATGTTTTGGATCGATGGCGGAGAAATCAGAAACATCTTCCTTCCAAAATTCGGTTAAAGGTCGCAAACACTTTGCACAGTTCAAATATTAAAGCAAATGTAGCAGCATGCATGCCGACGAATGTACAAAAGCGTAACTTGACTGCTGCTTTCATTGACTCTGACGTAGGTCTAAACGAAGGTTGGGACGCACCTTGGTCGAATCTAGTTGCAAAGGAGGTATCATTGACGCATCAAAAAATCGAGTAACTACCGACTTCCCATCGGACGCCATTCTCACACGCTTGACCGCTTTACTCCTCTGTGGGTTCCTAGAGACCGAGAAACTGGCCTGCTTCTATACGGATGCTCAGGGTCACTCCACTAAATTGGCTGAACTGAAAGATGGCCAAGATTCCGGGACTTATGATGTCATTGGTATCAGCGAGACATGGTTGCACACGAGAATGACGGATGCTGAAGTTTCGCTGCCGGGCATATCGCTGGTCCGGAATGAAAGGTTGACATAAGGAGGAGGGGTAATCCTGTATTACCGAAACGACTTAGAGTGCGATACCGTGGAGGATTCAGACTCGCATTTCCCCGACTCCCTTTGGTGCGGCTTGCACTTAAAAGGCTGGGACTCTTACCTTATTATGTTGATGTACCGCGCCCCTAACTCAACACCCGAAACCGACTACCACCTAGCGGTAGGTGGAGTTTACAACAAAAGTACATCATGGGTGGTTTGAACGTACATTGTTTAGAAGCCCCAGCCACGATCAGGAAACAATTCAAAACCGATCTACAAGATCTAGTAACTACTGTTCCTCTTTGCAGCCACATCACTTTGCCCACTCGGCTCAGAACTGGTAACAGACCAACTGTGCTACATCTTTTGCTTACCAACGAGAAGGATTTGATTGAAGCATAAGATTCAGACTGCCCGTTGGGTGGCAGTGGTCACGCAGTCATCAGTTTCAAATTCGTCTGCTATACAGAATATCTGCAGGATAAGGAGGAGACAGTGCGAAGCACTACAAGGTATGACCGATTCGCCTATTTCGTCAGCCCCACAACTTAGTCTTTCCTCGAAAAAGTACCACAGGAAGTCGCCTGGCTCGAGTACGTCAAAAACTTCCGTCAGCTGATTGCACAGGCTTCAGAGACAACAGTTTGCAGTAAGTGTAAATCAGTTTATTTCTCAGGAGCAGAACTCGAAAATGGATAACATTACGCAACGCAGCATGGCGAGTGTACAGAGAAGCTCCAGCACCAAAAACCTGGGACAACTATGTAGCCCAAAGTAACCATTACAATAAACTGTTAAGAGAAGATAAAGACGCCTATCAGGAGAACATCGCAACAACCTACAGTGCTAACCGCAAACTGCTGCACAAGCACGTTACTAGCATACGAATGGAGAGGCAAGGATTTCCTCCACTCAATACGGCTGATGGCCAAACAAAAACGGCTGTGGAAGAAGCAAACGCGCTGTAGATGCAATACGCCCCGAGGTTTCCAAGAGTCTCGGCACCAAGCGATCTACTAAGCTTTGTCTTCTATTGCCAGGACTAACCAACACAAATTTTATCGCAGAGGATCTATTGCAAAAGCTGAATTATCTAAGCAAAAAAGGCTTGTAGTGTGTCGACACCATTCGTACAGAGGCAGTGGGAGAAGCAGCAAGCCAACTGGCAGGAGCTTCAGCTCAGTTTTCCAGAGCTGCTTAGACCACAACCAAGATCCCTCCATGTGGAAGATTGGAATAATAACCACGATCCGCAAAGATGGAAGCAAAACTGATCCCTCCAACTACCGCCCAATATCCCTTATTCCGATACTCTCCGAGTTCAAGAAATTCATAGTTGCCGATGTTGTAGTGTGCTATCTGGAAAACAGTAACATCATCCAGTCTGAGCAGCATGGTTTCCGTCGACAACGGTCGTAAAAGGAATTTACTAACTGCACGCATTATTTAGACCGAGGCAGCTAAAGCTGGAGAAGGTGTTGATGGGATCTACCTGGACTTTTCCAAGCCTTTCGAAAGTCTAGAAATTCGGATACCATTATCCAGGCAGTAGTATTAAGGGATAGGAGATCCACTTTAACGCTGGATCGGCAAATTTTAACGAAATGACAATTAGTGTTCAGAGTTTGAGGTTTAATAACCGACCGCATACAAGTCTTGCGTGGTGTGTCGCAGGGCTCAGTTCTAGGTTCACGTATATTTTTGGTGTTTATTAATGACGGTGCACATGGAAACAATGCAGACGTCTTAATCTTTGCCGACAATATCGAGATCCGGCGAAGGATCCAGGCGAACGCCGATCGGCATCTGATTCAGAGTGAGCTAGGTACGGCGTATCAATGGTCGACCCAAAACTTACTGTATTTAGAAGTCAGTAAATACAAGGTGCTTTCCATCCGACATCAGACCACCTACTCAAACCGGCTCGGAACGAATGTGCTGCAACAATCAACTGTAGAACGTGACTTGGGTGTCCAGGTTCAACATAGCATGGATTGCTACAGGCAATCCGAAAATGCTTCGAAGACTGGAAACAAACACCTCGGGCTGTGGCGAGAGGCGTTTGGACAAATAAACAGCTTCATATTTCGACAAATGCTCAGTGCGTATGTTCGCCCCCATGTAGAATACGCAATCCAAGCCTGGCAGCCATGGCTGCAACACGATCTTAATGCACTGGAGCAGTCACAACGCCAGGCATCTAACAACGTAATTAGAATGCGCAATCTTTCCTACCAGGAGAGGCTGCAACGGCTGGGATTGTTCAGTGGAAGCAAACGCAGACTACGAGGCGAATTATTACGGCATAATTGATTATGCGTGATCCACTTCATGTGTGCCGCCCTTTACTTTGAATCGGCATAGTACAAATCTGAGGAGCCAATCATTAAAACTCGCAGAACATCACAGTCGTTTGGAGTGCCGTAGAAATTTCTTTTCCATTCGTGTCTTTCCCCTGTGGAATGCTCTTGCAGAATCGGTCATCTCTGCACCGACACTAACAGTATTTAAAAGACTATTGGACGATGCACTCATCTACGTACACTTTGTTACTTAGCACTCCGTCTCCATCCTAAACCTGGAGTTTACCATAGAATTATTTGATGTTAACTGTGGGTGTTGGGAATCTAAGAGGATCGCAGGACTGGGGGAAGCAAACGATACGTCCTTATTTTCATATTTATGTATTGACTATTTTACTGTCCTTATCATCATTATTATGTCTATGTTGGTATCCCCACCAACTATCCAACGGGACTTGTAAAGCAACGCTTCTTAACCCGTATAAATTCATTGTTCATGAATGCAGAGAGAACAATCCAATTTAAGCCGTAGCATGGAAGAAACTTAGTCGTCGAAATGCTTTAACGCTGTCGCAGATGTATTAGGAGCAATGTAGATGTTTCCAGAGATGACGGATTGAAAACAGTTAAGAATATCGGTACGATTTCAACTAAATGGCAGCTTATAAAATGCTTTGAGTATGTAAATATTACGATTGACTAGTTTCATCAACGTTGATTAACGCAAGTTATAACGCCACCACTAAGAAACAGGGGCTTTTCTAGACGGTCAGACTTGTTGGGGAATAACCGTCCTTTTGAATTACACCATTTTCCACATCAGTATGCAACCGAATTTCTTGTAACAGAAAGGTTGCTCTAGTAACTACTTATTTTGCTGCATAACGGCATTAAGATCACTGATTATACCAAGAAGCGAGCGGACATTGGTAGAAAGTAACAGTGGGACTTGCACTTTGTCGACAGAACAACGACTGAGGCCAGATTGCCAGCCAGCACGATGCTTTCGCTATTTTCTAAGACATTTGTCCCCGATTCGTTAGAAGCTGTTCCTGAATTTATGACCGCAATCGAGGAAGCACCGATTTAACGCAGTAACGTGTAACGTTTGCTAATGGTTGACGGAGTAGGAAAATATCGAATTTGAGACTTGATCAGAAAAAGCAAATTGTTCCAAAGATACAAATACAATATATTTTCTGCAGTCGGTAAAGTAATATTTCAACGAGAACAAGAATGGCTTAAGTTTAAGGCTCTAATACCCGCTAATTTACATGTCAATTTAATTGCACCATGCAGTGAAAGAGAAATTAAAATATTTTACAATATACAGATGGGCCGGATAATCGAAATGAAGTTCACCATAATGAGGGGCGAATTAACCAATAGAGCTTGGTTAAAGACCAATTTTTAGTCACCCGTAGCATACAAGAACTACAGGAATCTTGTGAATTGACAGTTAAACTGAACTACAAAACAAATAACAGCATGTAGGCAAAGGTGTAGCCAGTTCGGCAAATCCCTTATAATCCTTCCAATTGCTGATTACATATGCTAAGTCGTTATATGGCCAAAAAATAACAGTAACTTACGTAGAATTCGATCCCTCGCACTATATTCTAAAGACAGAGAACGCCGGTTGGAAAATTATATACGCGTTGAAAATAGAGTCCAAAAGATTCATAATATTTCACTCAACGTAATCCTCTTAAATGTCAGTGCAAGACAAAATTTAGGGAATGTTTATGCTAAAGAGTACAACTGATTTATTCATGTTAGAAAGGTGTAATCAAGGTGAATAATTTTCCTCAAGCTTGATTAACCATATCAAGGAAGCTTACATTACACAACAAAACCGCATAGAATAACTAGTGCTCGATTTAAATGGGTCATTTAAATCATGCGTTTTGTAAATGGATCTTGACATACAGTCTTAGTACATAACGCAACTTGGTTTAAACAAAAGATTGATTACTTCGATCGCTGAGACCGTAACTGAAGCCTATACATATTCTATGACACTTCTGATCAGTTATTAGACTTTGCCAAACGTTGCATGCCACGACTCAATGCTTTGGGGGAGAGTTATTCATTAGGATCACATAGGCCAAAGTTTGAGTACACATCTGAGATTTCCAACTGAGCAAGAAATTTATCAGCTTTCTTGAAATGTAGAGTTTTCGTGCTGGCGGCTCATAATACCCATCTGCTTTAGCTGCCTGTTTTATTCCACTTAAATACCAATTGAATATTTCAAGGTGATAGGATATTCTAACCTAGTAGAAAACTAAAAAATTGATTTTTATCAATAATTTGGATAATAACAAGGTCCAACTGTTTACTTAAGCCATCCATGGCACGGTTTTACATAGACCTTCATCCATGACATGTAGTCCGTCGAAAGGTTTCACCCATAGACCCACACCGGATCTGCTCGCCTTGCAGTGAGCCTTAAAAGCTGAACAGCCACCAAGGATATAATTTAGATTAAGGCCGATCTGATATGATATAGAGAAAGGTCGCTCCACCAATCCATCTCGTTCCGTCATTCAACTCCTTTTGGCCAGACGGTTTTATTACTCTCTTCGGACCAACAGCCTCTTGATGCTGCTGCTACCCTTAATAGCGAGGAACTGGATATTTTTGCTTCACTTACTTACATTGGCAGCTGTTTCAGCAACATGTGCTTATAAACACTAAAGTCAGTTTGCGTATTGCAAAAGACACAACTGCCTTCTGGTAGATGAGAAAATTTTATGGTCAGGAACGGGTTCTCGGGGCCTGATAGCCCGTGCATACTAGGTCACAGTGAGATTGTCTTACTCTATGGAAGTAAGTTTTGAACAACGAACAATAAATTTATTTGGCTTAAGTAAATTGCTTTACAACTCCCGTTAGGTATTTGGTGAGGATATCGAGATAACATTAATGAGAATAAAGATAATAAAACTGTTTGCACTTTAAATATGAAACTAAGGATTTATCGTTTGCACCGCCTTAGCCCTGCAATCCCCCTAGATTCACGACACCCGCCGTTAATGTCAAATAATTCCATGGTAAAATCCAGGTTTAGGAAGGAGACAGAGTGCTAAGTGACAAAGTGTAAGTGGATAAATGCGTCACCCAACGATCTTTCAAAAACTGTTATTGTCGCTACCGAGACGACCGATTCTGCAAGAGCATTCCACAGGTGAAAGACACGAATGGAAAAGAAATTTCTGCGGCACTCCAAACGACTGTATTGTTCTGCGAGTTTTAATGATTAGCTCCTCAGATTTGTATTGGTGCCGATTCGGAGTAAAGGGCGGCACACATGATGTGGGTCTCACAGAATCAATTATGCCATAATAAGTTCGCCTTGTAGTCTGCCATATCTTCCACTGAACAATCCCAGTCGTTGCAGCCTCTCCTGGTAGGAACGATTGCGCATTCCAATTACGTTCTTAGATGCCCGGCGATGTAGCTGCTCCAGTGCATTAAGACCGTGTTGCAGCCATGGCTGCGAGGCTTGGATTGCGTATTTTACATGGGGGCGAACATACGCACTGAGCATTTGTCGAAATATGGAGCTGTTTATTTGTCCAAACGCCTCTCGCTACAGCCCGACGTGTTTGTTCCCAGTCTTCGAAGCATTTTCGGATTGCCTGCAGCAATCCATGCCATGTTGAACCTGGACACCCAAGTCACGTTCGACAGTTGATTGTTGTAGCATATTCGTTCCGAGCCGGTTTGAGTAGCTGGTCTGATGTCGGATGGAAAGCACCTTGTATTTACTGACTTTGAAATACAGTAAGTTTTGGGTCGACCATTGATACACCGTACCTAGTTCACTCTGAATCAGATGCCGATCGGCGTTCGCCTGGATCCTGCGCCGGATCATGATATTGTCGGCAAAGATTAAGACGTTTGCATCGTTTCCCGGTGCACCGTCATTAATAATCACTAAAAACATACGTGAACCTAGAACTGAGCCTTGCGGCACACCACACACGACTTGTATGGGGTCAGGAAAAAAATCTCAAACTCTAATCACTAATTGTCGTTGAAGTAAAAATTTGCCGGTCCAGCTTTAAATTGGGTCTCCGATCCCTTAATACTGCAGTTTTAATAATAATATCCGAATTTCTAGACTTTTGAAAGACTTGGAAAAATCCAGGTAGATCACGTCAACACCTTCTCCAGCTTCAGCTGCCTCGGTCCAACTACTGCGTACAGTTAGTAAATTCGTTTTACATGACCGTTGTCGACGGAAACCCTGCTGCTCAGACATGATGATGTTACCGTTTTCCAGATAGCACACTATAACATCGGCAACTATGGATTTCCTGAACTTGGAGAGTATCGGAAGACGGGTACTGGGCGGTAGTTGGAGGGCTCAGTTCTGCTTACACATTTGTGAATCGAATATTCCATGCTTCCACATTGCGCGAATTTAATTCGGATCTATGCAGCGCTAGAATAAATTGTGTTTAATGTCCTGCCAGTTGATGTGTTGCTGTTTCCTAACCTCTGGAAGAATGATGTGGACACCCGCCCAGCTGTGTTTTGCCTACCTACCTGAGTTTTCGCAATGCATCCTCCGAGGTAAAAGTTATGTGGATTAGTCCTGGTGAGGAGACGTGAAAGTTGCAAGATTGCTTGGTGGTAAAACCCTCGGAAACATGGGGGCGTATTGCATCCGCAGCGCGTTTGCTGCTTCCACAGCCGTTCTTGTTGTGCCATCGGCCATCCTGGGTGGATGGAATCCTTGCCTCATATTTCGTAAGCTATTGAGGTGCTTGCGTAGCAGTTTGTCTCTAGCACTGAAGGCTTTTGCGAGGTTCTGCTGATAGGCGGCTCTGTAATCTCTTAGCAGTTAAGTACAATGGTTACGTTTGGCCACGTATTTGTCCTAAGTTTCTGATGTTAGAGCCTCTCTGTACGCTCTCCATGCTGCGTTGCGTGCTGCTGATCTGTTTTCGAGTTTTGCTCCTAACGAAAGAAACGGATGTACACTTATGGCAAACTCTTATCTCTGAAGCATTTGCAATCAGCTTACTGAATTTGTTGACGAACTCTAGCCAGGCGACTTCCGGGGGTTCTTCGGCAAGGAAAAACCAATTTGTAGCGCAGACGAGCTGGACCAATTTATTGTAGCTTGTGATGGCTCACACATTCTCACCGTTCTCAGTCCAATATTTCGCATAGCAGACGAAGAAGAAAACTGATGACTATGTGATCACTGCGACTCAACGGTCAGTCTAAAACCAGCACATCAATCAAATGCTCCTCGTTGGTAAGCACACCATCCAGCACAGATGGCCTGATACCTGTTTTGAACCGAGTGGGCAGTGATGTTATTGTAAAAAGGAACAGTGGTTACGAGAACTTGTAGATCGGCTTTGAATTGTTCTCCCATCGTGGCAGAAGTTTATACTCAACGTACACTGAAATCACCCATGATAAGTATGTGGGTGAACTTGGTTTTAAACCGTATCGTAAAGCGGCTGCTAAGTGTCCGTCGGTTTCGGGTTTAGATTTAGGGGACGATAAACTATGACAACAAAGCAAAAGTCCCAGCCTGTTAAGTGCAAGCCGCACCAAATAGAGTCGAAGAAATGCGAGTCTGATTCTTCTATGGCTTCGCACCTTAAGTCACTTCGGTAATAAAAATTACCCTTACTCCTTTTGTGAGTCTTTCCGGATCAGTGACATACCCGGTAGCAAAACTTCAGCATCCGTCATTCCCGTGTGTAACCACGTCTCGGTGCTACCAATGACCTCGGATGACCTGGATGCTTAGCGATCTTTCAGTTTGGCCAGTTTATTAAAAAGACCTATAGCATTCGTATAAAAACAGACGGGTTGCTCTGCTTCTACGACCCTACAGAGTGGTGAAGAGGTCAATTGTCGGAGAATGCCGACCGAGGGGAGGTCAGCAGTTACTCGCTTTGAAAAGGAATGATGATACCTCGTTTACAATTTTATTCGACCAAGGTGCGTCCCAATCTTCGTTTAGACCCACGTCAGAGTCAAGTAAAACAGCAGTCAAGTTACGCATGTGTACGTTCAGCGGTGTGCTTGGTGCTTCAGGTGCTGTAATATTTGAGCTGTGTAAGGCTTCTGCGACCATTAACATAAGTTTAGAAGGAAGATGTTTCCGATTTCTGCGCCATCGAACCAAAACATCCGTTGCTTTTTGTTCTGACTGAGCCACAAGTTTTAGGATTCTATGGCCGCATCCTCTATACTTTGGTGAGAAAGATATCCTGCTGAGCGATAGCGCCACAATAGTATCCAAATTGTGTTTCATGAATGAACTGCCACTGTTCTAAAGTGTGCTTTCCGGTCACTTAAACGTCGTTAGAAAATGTTCTTGTACTTCATGTATGAAGATTGTGTTTAACTGGTTTTGCTTGTTATGTCCCAGTTTGGTGTTTCTTTTTGATTATCGCGTGCTCCATGGGATATAAGGATGGATACCTATCTCACAGAATCCGTGTATTATTGCGTTTGAAGGGAGCAAAACCTTTTCTATGTCAGTGGAGGATTCTAGAGATACTCGAATATGTCTGGGTAATTAATAGTGTGGAGCCTTCGGATAACGATTAATTCTTAATAAGTTTATGTTCTTAGCTTTGACACTCATCAGCAAGCACAATGAGTTCTCTTGGTCTTCGCCTTCCGATAACTTATCCCGCATTGTGTTGGCGGTAGATTCAGGAACATTTGAGCATACAACAGTCTGGGGGGTATTGTTGGATCCCGTTTTCGTTGATCTACAAGATGTGGTAGTCGTTCGTCATGACCTGCTGACAAGCCTTGATTGTTTGCTTTTGTCTGTTTGTTCGCGTTAACGGTGGTTCCACAGAAGAGGCTGCAACGGCGGCCTTCCGGCGGAGCGTTGCAGCAATCTCTGCAAATGTAACTGATGTTCCGGGTGCTTTGTCTGGACAGGAGACATTTGAGCTACAGGTACCGAAGGTCGGTGTTTGGCTGCTTTTTCTTGTTAATGCTACATGTCTGGTCTCGTGGAAGTTGATTAATCAGACCTTTAGATTGTTGCTTGATTTACTTTGCCATGTGTAGTGTTTCACTTACGTAGGAACGACCAAGTTTCACCTGGCGTTCCACCAAAGTTAGAGAAGCAAGGGAGATGGGGACGTCGCTGATTGCGGCTCAGAAGAAGCAGATCGTGCTGCATCCCGTTGCTTAGAAGCCGCTAGGCTTCCGTAGTGCACCCTTGCCTTCATTAAAGTAAGCTTTTCGTTTATCCTCCGCTCTGCTTATGCCATTCTCCGGTCGCAATTCTGAGCTAGGATAAGCAAACACTTAACCAGTGAGAGAGTGGAGCGCGCTATACAGAACCAAAGTGCAGCTTTGGCGTCATTTCGCTCTCGTAGCTCTTGTTGAGACACATTTGTGTATTTTGGATGCTACCATTCCCAACAATGTGAGCAATCCAGACCGATTTTAACTACTCGACGACATTCTATTAACCTCCAAATGCCTTTGTTATTGAGACTTTTCGTGTTCGCATTTCTGCCATTAAACATGGTGTCGTTACTTGAATCAGTAGGTTGGTTAACCTTCCGTACTTTCCAGCTTTGAGAGCGGCGCATATCGGTCAGGCGAGCGTGATGGTTGCAAGGTCAAACCTTGGTCAACTTAATTTGATAATATGAGGCACATCCAAATATTTAATCACTTCTGCCTGCGGAGCTTAGCTGGTGTTGAATGGTAGCTGCCTATCAATAACGATGCCGTGCGTAGGCGAATTATAAAAAATGATAAGATGGCTAGTCCCTTAGAACAGCATATAACACTGGATAAGTTGCTTTGACTTAGTGCGTGTTGTGTATGCTTGGTTACCGATTACGGAGGAGTATCATATTTTGTTTGCCAGCTGCAAGGTGGCGCTAAGTTCCATGCAAGCACAATTTCTTGGCGCAATTTGATGGCGCAAAATGAAATCATTGATAACCAAAGTGGGTGCTGTTGTGACTTCTGCGCTCTCTAACTGGGGTCAACGTGATCCTCTTTGTGTCTAGCTTTAGACTGCACGATAAGTCTTGCAATCAACATCATTGGAGCATTTTCCGTATTCTTCTAGTCGTATTCTTCGTTTCTAGTGTGTCTGGTGCTGTTAGCTAAGAGCCTATGGCTTATTACGACGTGGATTAGTGAAAGCCGAAAGAAAACAGTCTCACCGATGCTGCCTCATAATTGCAAGTTAGCCAGCTTTTTGTGATCTATTGTTGTTGACACAAAGCTGGCTTCATGACCGTGAATGTTTCCATAGAGCATTTGACGTTCACCTTAGGTCCCCCATATTTTCCGTCATTTTTCCTTATTCAGTAGGTCAACGCGGTTGAAACGCAGCGAAAAGTAAGTGCAAATAGTTTATTTGTGCTGTCAATGATGCTGATGGTTAAGCATGCGTCGATTCGCCTTGCACATTTGTGCCGCATAATTGAGCGCTCATTTTGTAAACTCAGCAGATCAGATCACCCAAAACTAATAATTGAAAGGATAAAAAATATAAATATTGGCGAAATAATGAATATGAAGTATTTTGTCTATACTTCATTTTACTGAACGCGGGCTGATGGATTTTCTGACTCCGTTTGTACAAAAAGACCGTAAAATCATAATGCGTTTTCACGAGCTTCAAGACGATTTTGGTTTGTTTAAACGTCGAGTTGTGCGATTACTTTCCTACGTTATAATAAAAAGAAGCATTGTTGCTGTAACTGTGGACCAGAAAAGTTTGGGAAAATTCTTTTGGATTTATATTTACAGTGTTTCTGTAAGGTCTATGAAAGTTAGAGGTTATCTATATCCCAGAATATTAGTCTGAATAACAGATGAGCAAGCAGTACGTGAACGAAAGCCTTTGGAACGTCACGGCCTTAAACTACATCTGATGAACTATAACAAATTGAGCTATGCTGAATGTTGGTAAAATCGATCAGATATGTACAAACTCTTCGTCTGTATTGGTATTTTTGGCTTCCATGTCTAACGGGTTGTACAGATAAATTAGAATGCATACGGATTCCGAACAGCAGAGCTCGAATTATTCAGGCATCAGCAGCACACTTTATCAAAGCGGTTCTCAAACTGGGGTAATTGTTCCAAATGTCTTAATGAAATTTTACTAAGATGTTAGCAATTCTAAGTAAGTGTAGTCGTAACCGGCTACCTAATCAATACGGATTAGCAATCTGTGAAAATCACTAGAGAATTGGAATTAGTAAATTAGAAAATTAGACAAATTTCGGCAATAACTTTTACTAAATACCAATACAAGACTGCGATGGTGCCTCTAATGACTTGCACATTGATCTTCGTTCCTCGGTTGAAATAAAAAATCGTTTGAACCTTAAGATGGGAGCATATGTCAGCCCTCCAGTTACAGGAGCGCGCAAATCTATACCCGTTAGAAGAAAGAAATCAGGCGATTTGTATTCAGCTGTCTTCAAGTGAAGACTTGGATGAATGCTTAAAACATATGGGAAGCAACTGATATCTCTAACTGTTAAGGATCACACCAAAGCAAGGAACCTCATGAATTTGTAGCACGAAGCACGGTGTGCATTAAGCGATACCTCATCAAATGCACCAGATACTGTTAGAAGTTATGCATATCAACCACTTCACTGAAACACATCACCAAATTATTACTATGAATTTACATTATTCATGGTTTTGTGAGTAGTGTACATTTGTAGAATGTTAGAAATTGCTCAAAAATAGGTACTTTCTTAAATAATTGATAGTATTCATGAAAATAATTTCCATTGATTTGAGGAAATAAATGATATACTGAGATGATAGGTTAGATTTAACGTCAGCTTATATATTATAATTTTCAATTTAAAGTACTAAAATTCAAAACCGTTTTTTTGTGGGACACTGTTTATACATAGCGAATTTGTAGGCAGCAGCCTAGAAAAGGTTGAGCACCACTTTTCTATCGTGTTCTTTATACATATCATGTAAAAATACTGCGTGTGCATCAATTATATAGGCTTTGACAGGTTTGGTGATATAATGTGAAATTCAGGTAGCCAATTTTAACCATTCAGCTGTTGGGCGATTGGCCGAACCGAGCAATTAGGTTGAAAGTGTTTTGTCAGCAATTATGAGGACTTCACTAGTGTGTTAAAGTACGGTAGAGAGTCCCATTGATTAGGTGAGTACAGTTTGTGCTGATGGCGTGTGGTCTTGGCTACATTGATGCGTAGTCGTGACGTTGGTTTTTTGCCTTTGCTGCTGAAGCATTCTCCCGGTATGATAGTCTTGTATTGCATTTAGAGCTTCACTCATCGATTCCTATTATGTTTTTCCTTTTAACTGCTTGCTACAACGGGTTTATGCTAAGGAACATGTAGATTAGATGATTTGTAGATGACCATACTCCAAAACTAAAATTTGACTGGTATGTGAGCCTTTATGTCCGTTTTTAGTCGACGTTGTGACCGTGCTCATTTACTTGACTGAGATGGTAGTGATACGTTATCTATGTTGATAATTCCCTTCACCTCTGTTGCAATTTGGTGAGATATTTCGTAAATATGCGTTGAACCTTCGCTTTCTCCCCAGTGGCAGTGGCTTGTGTAGCACTAATTTGCTGCGCTGTTTAAATTCCATTGCCGGTATTTCAAATGCTTTCTACAATCGAAGTAACAAGCCTGCTTCGCTGTCGATAGCTTGAATTCCATGCTCGCAGTCTCGTGCTTTTATCATATTGGGATAAAAATATGCTGAAAACTGTTGTGTTCAAACAAGACAATTAAATTTTTTTCCTTTTTTTGTTATTTCGTTTTAGGGATTAGACTTACACAATATGTCCATAGACGGACTATCTCATGGTAGAGTGAGTGTTATTTTATATTGAAAACTCTGTGCCTACCCATTACTATTAAAAGTATTTTTGCAATATATAAGGTATTGTTTTGGTCGCTAACACGTACTGAGCAGGAATACTTTTCATATCTTCAACCCCACTTCATTTGGATTTCTTACAGGATAATTTTGATTTGTTAATGTACAACCGTTAATAAGCTGTGCTTGGTCGTTACAGATGAATCGAAATTGTAACGAACCCACTACCTTTGGTTAACCTAAATTTTATGTTATCAGGTCGGGGATAAGTACTGATATGGGGTTCATCTGTAGACTTTACGAGCTCATAGATCTCTAATGAAATTAAAGTAAGTTGTGATAAACAGATAAGTAACCGCTACTAGGTTTTAACTGAAGTGGCAAACCTCAATATATATGGTGTGTTCGCCACCTATTTTCCCAATTAGTGACATATCCTACCACGCTGTAATAAACAGACAGTGTCCCTGCGACTGTTGACGAAACGTTTGCAAGCACAATGCTTACATTGACAAACAAAGCAATTATTGAGCCTTGATCAATCTGATGATAGTACAGTGGTTAGGTCCTAATCAGTGGAACTACTTAATATATGTTGTAAATATTCTTCAGATATAGCCGTAGAAAACCACAAATAATTTCCATGCTGTCATTTTAAAAATACACTGAGATTATGGATCTCATTTGCATTAAAAATGTCTTTATTACTAACTTACTTCCTGACATGCAAAATAAGTAGGCCTCCAAAAATTTATAAAAGCTGCAGAAACCTTGCTCATCCTATGAGATAAACTAAAACGCCAATTTGAAATTTATCCGTTGTCGCATTACTCAATAGATTTATCAAGAATTGGTGAGATTAACTGTCAATACAGGAAACTCACCTACCCAATTCAATTTCCAATCATCTTTACTGATTTCTATAACAAAGTAATTCTCTTCGAATTAATATATGTGAGTAATATTCAACTTCTAGAAAAACGTTACAAAAATCTCAAAACGTATTAGTCAAACTTGTTACTTTTTGGCATTATTCTATTTCTTTTCTATTGATTTCGACACCTGCTATTGTTCTCGATAAAAGGATTAATGCTGTATTGCATTAAACAGTAGTATTTGGGTTTTATAATGATGACAATTATAAACTGCATACATTTAATGAACTTGATCGAATGATCATAATTCGAGAAGATTTGCAAGTTATTGGTTGGTGAATCATTAGTGTGAACTTTTGCAATCCGAAAGCTCCATTTGACCTGGTGATTTGGTATATGAACAAGGCGACACGATAAAAAGAATGGGAGCGTTCATCGTGACGTCATCTGCACAAGGGAATATGATACCGGACTCAGCTTGATAAGGCACAATTCAACCGTCGCAACTACAACTTATGATAATGTAATGCATATGCTCGAAATATGTTTATATCTAAAATCAGAAATTTACCTTTCGTCCAGTGATATACCGATGCAGCAAATGTTACCCTTTTTTCCTTACTTGAAAGTATTTATATTCTTGAAATGAACTGTTACTCAGTGTAAGCAGTTAAGTGCGACAAGTGGACATGATCGCGTGTCGCACCTGTGGCAATTCAGCCAGACATACCAACGTTAAGATAGTGAATGCATTGGTTTAATAATCAACCTTAATTTTTACCTTTCAGAACCCTACCGTATGCCTTGTAGCTCCGTTGATTTTCTGAAAGCTTGAAATATCCAGTCCTCTGAAATGTTTGTCACTGTACTTTTTAATGAACACAGATATAACTGTCTATTAGTTCACCCATCGCTTTTTGGCAACGTCAGTCCTCACCCGTTCATTGGTACAGCGAAACTAATTTTGCTTTTATAATAATCATTGTCTCCAAGGATAAGTCTGCATTTTTCAGCATGAATGGATGAAGTCGGCCTGCTTTATTACTTTGTAATAGTGTACTAGGTAACTGCAAATTTTTACATAGCGCTCTGCACATTAATCCATATATTTTAATTATCAATAACTGTGCTCTATAAATATTGCGTGGACTTAATACAATAGGTGGGGAAACAACCCATTTGGTAAAACTAGCTTAATTATTAGATCAGTTTTTGTAACCTCAAATATTTGAACTTCCCACCTGAAACCAAAACAGGTTTGAAACCATGTACGTACAACCACAATGCCCTACGCGTGATCGTATTTTATTTAGATTTAGTTTTAATCGAATGCTCATTGTGCTGACACACTTAATCTACTCTTCTGACTAACGTGATCGAGCTGAGCCGTAGGACCATCATCATCATCATACACGTTAGCTAGAGGTGAGAAACACCTCAGCTACTGTGCCGCAATACGCAGAATAAAAGGAGAAAAAATATGCATCTGGTGCAAGCCGGCTGAGCTACCGGGAACGGATGGGCATCGCTCCGGTAAGCCGCCAGCCGGCTACTGTACATCAAAAGAATTACTATGCAAAATTATATGAGGCTAAATAATGAGGACGTGGTTGGAGTGGGAGGTTAAGAGAGAAGGGGTGGGACAAAGAAACTCACAGCACGAACGCCATTGAGGTGGGCTCCTAGCCATATCAGCAAGTGTGTCCCACCAAACGTGTTCACCGTCTTTCGGACCCAAACCAGGGAACCGAGGCGCTCCAACCCAGGCCAGCTCAGAAGTGATGGCCTTCATTTCTCTCGACCAAGTCATCGCTTGGCCACCGCTCCTCTTCTTCCATTCACACCCCCGGCGCGCAAACAACGCACGTCGCGGTAGTCGGTGGGCTGGCATGCGTAACACGTGACCGAGCCATCCGAGTCTGGTGCGTGAAATGACGGTGCTGAACGGTTCATTTCCTTTTCCTGTGCCATGAACAAGGCGTCGAACACGCTCGTTGCTCACGCGGTGTTCCCACCAGATGTGAGCTAAATTACGAAGGCACCGGTGGTCGAACGTAACTAGCCTCTTCAGGTCCGCTGCTTTAAGCGGCCAGGTTTCACAACCGTACAATAGGGTCGAACGTACCGTTGCATTGTACACTCTGCCCTTCAGGGCAAGAGTGATGTCGCGCGGGCGCCATAGGTGGCGTAGGTTAGCAAAAGCGCTCGATCCTTTTCTATACGGTTGGTGATCTCATCCTTAATCCCACGGGTTCTGGTACAACTTCCTTGGTAGTTGATTTTTTGAACGACTTCTATATGATCCCCACCAACGATCAGCGTAGGAGGCGGTCCAGATCAATCTTGGAGGAACGCTTTGCACTTCGAGGGTGCGCAGCAAAGCCCGAAGTGAGGGACAGCTAGTGCTAATCTGTCCACTGCCGCTTGACACATTTGTGAGCTGTCACAGATTAGGGCAATATCATGGGCATACTCTAAGTCAAGAAGTCGTTCATCTGGGAGCAGATCCACACCTTCTAAGTCGTGTCCTGTGAACGCAATTTCCATGACTTTTTCAACAGCGAAGTTGAAGTGGAAAGGTGACAGCAGGCATCCTTATCTTACACCGCTGGAGATATTAAAGGGCGACGACAACTTGCTGTAAGCCCTCATTCTGCAGGAGCTACGCGCATATAATATTTGGATAATATTCATATATTTCTCAGGTACACTTTTCCTGAGTAGACAGTCCCAAAGAGCACATATAGACACCGAATCAAATGCACCTTTGGTACTAGGAACACGACAACGCCGTAGGAACTAACTAACAATGCTCTACTCCGACACGGCTTAGACACAACATGCTGGACGTTTGAAAAATCACGTCGCGTCTGTTATGGAAACCAATTTTGTCATTTCTAGTGGGGAAGTTTCATACATCCGAAGTAGAACTTGAATCCGCATGAGTGAAGCGTGGAATGCTTACGTAGACCACCCAGATAAAAAACCTGGAGTAACAACAAACCCGAATGCAAAATATTGTAGTACGCCTGTAAGTGATACACAAAGGTTTAGTGGTGCGGTGTTGGTGGCTTGCTGCACCAATGGGTCTGGAATTCATTATGGACGAAAAAGGATAGTCAAGATCGTCAAACATCTGACCGACTGGTATCCCTCGAACTATGACGTGTGCCATGACACTGTACTAGGGCCAATTTTGCTCCTGATCCTGATTCGCCTTAGTTTCTTTGTTCCGTCTTGTGCGTTGCTTGCAGATGACCCGAAGGTGTAGAGAGTAATCCAAGCATCCAATGACAGTGACCTATAACTGCCGGCCTTTAACAACCTCTCCAAGTGTTCTGTAGTTGTCAATATTCCACTCAACCCGGCCAAGTCATAAAACGCGAGACTGGGTAACTGTGAACACAGTCAAACATACACTGTAGTCCGTCAACCGTTGCATCTCGCGCTTTTCCTGATAGACCTCGGTGTATTCTCACACTACTATTTAAAGTCCATGGAGAGTTGGAATAGGCTTTACCGAAAATGCCCTCGTATGCTTTGGACGTTAGAAATGCAGCCTCAGTACCTGGGCCGAAGAGATTGCCACACTGCCAAGTTAGCTAAATATTACGACCAACGCTAGAGTACAACTCACCCGCATACTGTCAATACGAAGGTGTCCGAAGATGTGCCGTATGACTGGTGTAGGAGATGAGGGCTTAACACCCTACCTTATATTTAATCGCAGATTAACCTCCACATGACGCACCGGATACTTCATGATGATTGCCCAATCTTGAGACCGCTGCTGTATTTGCGTATACAGTGTTGCAGCAGGCGATCCGGTGCTTTAACGTACAATGTCGTCCCACACACCTGCCGGTGAACTTCACTCTCACACAATGTCTACTGTGCTCCCTATACATCATGCAGCCGCCTGTCTTACACATATGCGTATTTAACCTATATTGTCGGCTGCCTTGACTGTTTCAAGGGACGGGATCTGGTCAATACACTGTACGGTGCGAGGAAGTTTTGTTCTGATGGCTCAAAGCCCCATTAACCGCAATCATAACACCAAGCAGCATACGAAGACACTGATACAAGTTTGTACCACCGGATTTGAATTGGGCCGCACACAAACCGTGTTTCGAAAGCAGTTGTGAATTTAGGGTACAACCTGCAGCAGCAAGTAGTTGAGGTATTATCGGTGTCGGAGTTCAATAAATTTCTGAACAAACACTGCTGAATAATATGTATCGAGTCTAATAAAACTTCACGGGTCTTTGTACCTGAGTGATCTTAGATGCAGCTACACTGTGACATATCTTCTTGTTGCTTCCAACCAGTGATCAGTAATCAAAAACAATATATAATCTGTAACTTTTCTAGTATCAAAATACCAGTGTGAATGTACGTTAACAGCATTTAAAGCGAACTGCGGCATCTGAACACGTAATTCAAAATCAGTGTGTTTCAGAGGCGAAGGGGTGGCCACTGCTCATCGGATGCAACATGCTCTGACCTTCCAACAACAAGGCGTCCTCCAGTCTTGCACAATTGCACCAATTGCCTCTAATCAAGTCACATTTGTATCTACAACGTTGTTGAGGTACATGTCGAGCCAGTGCTTATACAGCTTTATTCAACTCGATGACTTTCACCCGACGTTGATGTAACTGGCAGCAAAAAAACACACAGCTCATTTCGTTAATTTCAAATATTGGTTTAACGAAAACTTATGCCGGATATGTTGCAATGATCTAATTACGCAACTATGCAATAGAAACAGCCGTTCGTTTCATGAAAGTGATTACCCGGAGGTTTGTTCTCTACATTGTCTAAGTTGATTCTGTTAAGTATCGGTGAGATTGTTTTCGACCACACTGCATATTATAACCTCACATTATGGGGGTAGCCATACGGATACCAACACTTGTTGTGCATCTCTAGTCTATTTAGTATGCATAGTAGTTTGCCGGCTACGGTAGACCGAGGGACAGAAATCGATATTGGTCACTGTGAATTTTCCAGAGAATTAGATTACATAGATAATCCTATGCTTCTAATCAAGTGTCGAGATTAGGGCATCGGGGATTCTGTCCATGGGTTGATCATTAATATCTTGTAGCAGTGTCAAAATCAGTGCAGAATTCGGAGCTCCTCCTCCAATCCGAGCTAGGTAGATTGCGTAAAACTATAGTGCTCAGTGTCAGGGTCACGTATATTCCTTACAGTTGCTAATTACCATTCGAGTGCGATTGATTCCAAATTTAGTTCTTTTGCAGGACAGTTTAACATTTGGAAAAGAATTGACTGCTAACTTTATCACGAATTACTACCACATGGTCTCGGAATGCTAGGAAGGTTCTATTGGATCAAATATCCGGATAATAACATTCATCCTCCGTTATATTCAAATTAAACTCTTGAAAATATACCATTTCCGTAATGTTTTAGGAGCGTAAAATGGCATTTAGTTCCGAAAGCTATTTACTGCTCAATTCATTCCGAGTCACAATGAAGGAATTGATAGATATGGGGCTAATGTGGCAGTCTACTTCATCCGTCCAACAGCAAATGTGGCTTCAGAAAGAATAAGAAATTTAGACATTTTAATCCTGGGAGATGCAAAATCTCACGTTGCCCGATGCACCGCAGTTGCATGAAAATGCACAATAAGAAAACGATGTGCCTTTACTCGCAACATGGCTAAAATTCCTCAAAAATTTGGCGGCTTTAATATAACTGACTGTAACTTGATATAACCTAAACACATTTAACGTCAATATAAAGTTCAGCGGTGGTATTTTGACAGACGGATAGCCTATGACTCCGAAATAAGGACGTGCTTAGTTCGCAATGTCTATGCACAAATGCACTATGCGTAGTTAAGAAAATCGGCCAACTGCCATCGTTCAAATCCCCGATACGTCACCGCCAATATCATGACGCAAGTAGAGATGATGGGAGAATATGAGCTGTCGAAACCACTGCCAGACAGCCAGAGAAAAAGTAAGTACAGGATGAACGCATGAAGCTATGGTCAAAGTATCAGCAAGTAATCATCCACTCTCCAATCAGCTAATGTGTAAATGTCCATAGGTTATCGAGAAAAATACGCATAAAGTTTGCTATGGTCAAGTGGATGACGAGCACTTTCATAGAATGTGGTATCGATATTACCGCACCATGGAGAGTGTGACACCAGGGCCGGTGCATGAGGTATCTGTTGCAATCAGCACAGAGATGAAGGAGGGAGATGAAGGCACAAACAATTCTTGAACCACTTGACAAAATTGTGGGCGAATGTCTCAGTCAGCAATGCATGCACATGCGGATGGGCAATTCAGGTTAATCGCTCTTCCGTGTCAGTGTAAAAGCAGTCGTCTCCTCGACGAAGGAACGTCATTGAGCGATCTGAGAAGTATTGTCTAAATGCCAACCGAAAATGTTTCATAGGAATTCTCCAGAAATGCAGCAGCCTGCAACAACAACCATTTTGTAGCAGTAAGAACGTGGTCAAGTCTGACCACTTACTTTAACAGGCTAAAATGTCATCGTGATTTGAAAGAAGTACTGTTGAGAAGAGAGGAAGGAACTGTAGGATGCGATTGCTGCTCGTATTAACGATGCCGAATTTGTCTCCTCAGTGTGCGAACTGTGGCACTACGTCTGTGTGTAGGTGAAAGCTACTGACAAACTAATCATTCGATAAGCAAACTGAAAGCGGCCGATTGGTTTGATGACAACAGTACGACTAAAGGCGCATTGGTGTCTGAGAAAAACACAGCATTCCCTGCGCATGTGGATTATCATTTGGACTTCGAGGAGAGTTAGTTTCGCAAACTACGGCGGCAATTGACTCGAGGTCTCTATCGCAGCAAGGATGTATGGTGAAGGGAGAAGACAAAGAAGACAGCATACTAAGCCAAAACCACTGTACATAATGCCTTCTTTGACTAATTTAAGGCGATGAATGCACCCACCTTAAAGCCGCTGTAGAAGCTAGCGGATGCTATTTCAGACGCCGTCTGCACACATACTGCATACATGATGCAAATCAGCCGAAGGCATGTTGACTGCCTTTGAAACTACCGTTCAGTTATCGACCGGACTATGTTGCACGGGCTGC
Organism: Dicrocoelium dendriticum; assembly: GCA_944474145.2. Classification (NCBI taxonomy): domain Eukaryota; kingdom Metazoa; phylum Platyhelminthes; class Trematoda; order Plagiorchiida; family Dicrocoeliidae; genus Dicrocoelium; species Dicrocoelium dendriticum. Next base: position 69,820,441 of record OX104060.1, on the reverse strand, counting down.
AGCATCAAGAGGACACGATGTGTTTGAGAACAAACCAACACTGGATGGGACGCAGAGAGCACTTCATCAGCTGCGTAACAGAAAGTATGCCAGTTCCAGTGGGCTCCTACCTGAAGTATTAAAACACTACGGACCCGTGTTGGTAAATGAGCTGCATTACTTGGTGCAACGAGTGCGAATTGAAGAGTAAGTGCTAGCCGAGCTGAAGGATGCCCTTGTGCTACAACTGTTCAGTGGAAAACGTGTGCAGGGAGGTTGCACAGAATATCACGGCACCAAATTTCTGACTTATGTAAGTAATGCCATGGCTCGTCTCAGGCCGTTGAACCGAACCTGGCGGAATTAGTGGTAGTATTGATATTAGTAGTGTAGTCAACAGTCTATTAACGGGACATAGAGCTCAATATAACCATAGAAATCACTAAAATAACACAGATTAAACACCGTATCATCATCATGACACATTAGCTGACCATGAGCAATAAGCGTCATATATTTTGTCTCAATAGAGAAAATGGAAGCGCCTTTTGTTCGTTTGCACGGAAGACTTGTTACTTTTCTCCTGGTTTTTAACGTTAAGCCGTAATATTCAAACCTAAGCGGTTATCAATGGATCCTTTACTGGTTTCTATTTCGAGCCATATACTGCATTGTTTCCAGCCATCAGCACTCCTCTTCCTTTGGTCCGCAACCAATCAGATATGTGGATTTAATGGTGGAAAGACGTGGATGGTGGTGCACCGCATGTTCTCTTCCAATTGATTTCCGCACTAGCAAACGGTGAGCGATAAGGTTAATGCTCAGTTGATATGCGCACGATACGACCAAGTCATCTTAAAAGCCGCAGCAAAACCGGCTTACTGAAGAGAGTACAAGCATTCCCTAGGACACGAGGTCTGACTTCAATGTTGCAAATACGTTTTGCCACCAGACGCCAGCAATTCTCCTCAAGCGTTGACAAAGGCCAAGAGTTGGCGAATGTCATCTACGCGAATTGGCCATAACTCGCTTCCATATAGCAACGCTGTCCGCACCGTGGTACTGTATACATGTCCCGTTACTAAGAGGTGGAGATCCAGAAGTGTTGCAATTTGACAAACGCCGACCATGATTTGGCGATACGAAGAGAAACTTCCCTTTTTCTCTTGATGAGCGTAACTGTGTCTATAGCGGCACAGGTCAATTAGTACAGAAGAATCCATGCTCTTGCATGGGCGACACGCATAGGAGGATATTGGGATATGCGTTACATTTATAGTAACATTCTGCTAACTGTTTGAGGCCAAAGACCAGTTATGAAAACATTGTTGTTTATATATTTTGGGTACCTTATTATAATAGCTCAACGAGGGATTCTTCCCATGTGAATATACAGATTATGGCAGTTAGATCAAGGTAATTGGCGAGTCTGCTACTAAATGTTGCCACGTTGTCACATGATCTGAGTGGTATTGGTAGTTTATTCCACAAATAAGTATACCTGACCAGGACGAAATTAGGGCGGACGTTCATTGAACAATGAACAATGAATTTATGCAAGTTAAGAAGCGTTGCTTTACAAGTTCCGTTGGATAGTTGGTGAGGACGTCAACATAACAATAATGATAATAAGGATAGTAAAATAGTTAATACTATAAATATGAAAATAAGGACTTATCGTTTGCTTCGCTGCAGTCCTTCGATCCTCTTAGTTTCACAGCATCCACAGTTAACAACAAATCATTCCATGGTAAACTCCAGGTACAAGATGGAGACGTAGTGTTAAGTAACAAAGTGTAAGTGGATGAGTGCATCGTCTAACCGTCTTTTAAATACTGTTATTGTCGGTGCAGAGACGACCGATTCTGGGAGAGCATTCCATGGGTGACACACACGAATGGAATAGAAATTTCTTCGTCACTCCAGACGACTGTATTGTTCTGCGACTTTTAGTGAGTGGCTCCTCGGGTTTTATTGCTGCTGAATTGCAGTAAAAGGCGACACACATGATGTGGGTCTCGCAGAATCAAGTATGCCATAATCAGGTTGCCTCGTAGTCTTCGATAGCTTCCACTGAACAATCCCAGTCGTCGCAGCCTCTCCTGGTAGGAAAGATGGCGCATTCCAATTACGTTCTAAGATGCCCGGCGTTGTGGCTGCTCCAGTGCATTAAGGTCATGTTTCAGCCATGGATGCCAGGCTTGAATTCCGTATTCGACATGGGGGCGAACATAAGCACTGAGAATTTGGCGAAATATGGAGCTGTTTATTTGTCCAAACGCCCGCCTCAACAACCCGACGTGTTGGTTCCCGGTCGTCGAGGAATTTTCGGATTGCCCGGAGCAACCCAATTCATCTTGAACCAGGACACCCAAGTCACCTTCGAGAGTTGATTGTTGCAGTACATCCGTTCCGAGTCGGTATGAGTAGCTGCTCTGATGTCGGATAGAAAGCACCTTGCATTTAGTGACGTTGAAATGCAATAGGTTTTGGGTCGACCATTGATACACTGTACCTAAGTCACTTTGAAGCACATGTTGGTCGGCGTTCGCCTGGATCCTGCGCCAGATCTTGATATCTTCGGCAAACATTAGGAAGTTTGAAGCGATTCCCTGTGCAAAGTCATTAATAAACACCAAAAACAAACGTGGACCTAGGACTGAGCCTTGCGGCACACCACACTCACCTTGTATGTTGTCCGATAAAGAGCTCCGAACTCTGACCACTAATTGTCGTTGAAGTAGAAAGTTGGCGATCCAGCTTAATAGTAGGTCTCCGATCCCGTAATGTTGGAGCTGGGATAGTAGTATCCGATGGTCTATACGTTCTATCTTTCGGCATATTCAGTGTAAAATCATTACTGCGAAGCGCTCGAGTTGAGCAACGTCGTAAATGGAGTGTAGGCAGTTAGAATAGTTCTTTTTGTCTAACATGCTTAAAAGCAGCAGCAAGTTTGCTTCAATCGTCGAATCCAAAGTGGTTAGAGATGAAGCTCATTCCAACTTTCACGATAACTCATTAGATAAGTTTTATTAATCAAAGGTTTACTAAATGACCTCTGCAGGTGTTCCACACGAATACTGTCATCTTACTCATATTGCCGCATATTATGCTGTAGTATCCGAGTATGAGGCTGTTGAGTAGCTTGAAAGCGCAATTCCAGCTCGAGTTGTGTGAATTTGATTGATATATTGAACATTGGCTATCTGGCAAGTGCTACTTCGTAGTGGGCCTGTTCGGAGATATTTAAGATAGACGAGTACATAATACCTGAGCTCGCGTGGACAACGTGGACGCGTTATTTTTTTAAAGTGTTAGATGCTACTGGGATGCAGCAGCCGTAAGACATGGTGCTTGCTTGCTTAGCCGAGAGTTTCATCACCCATGTGCAGCACCATGACTCAAAGGAATGTAGGTCATCTTGAAGGAGCAGTAATGTCCCGAGAAGCGCGTCACGCCGAAGCTTATAGACGATTTTTATATCGTCAGCAAATAAAATTGAGGTACCATGTTTTACAGATGTGGTGATGTCATTGATGTAGAGCAAAAAGTGTAAGGGACCGAGCACGCTCCCTTGAATGACAACACTGGTAAATGAGCGTGGGGAAGAGTGATAATCACCCAAAGCAGCTATCTGATGATGACCAACCAGGTGTGATAATAGGCAAGTTAGTGACGGGTCCCGGATCACAAAGTTCACTAACCTTTATAACATTCTCTTGTGCGGTAATCGATCGAACGCTTGTTGTACGTCAAGAAACAAGATTATTTACGAGTAGCCGGAATCTATTGATTCTGAAATGTGCTTAAGGTAATGCTATTGACAGGTGGCGCACGATCGTTTATTGAGCAAACCATGCTGTAACATATTGGTCAGGCCAATAGAATCAACTGTCATCGCCATTCTGACCAGCTTTTCAAATAGCCGAGCGATTATCGGAGTGTGTTCGATTGGACGGTAGTTATCAATCGTTTGTTTGAGACCTATATCTTCCGAGGCATAATAACTAAGCTTTACTATTGATCTGGAACGTGGCCCCATTTCAGCGATAGAGTCAACAGGTTCATCGGGATCAATGGTATATCAGGCCCTCCTAGTTTAACGGTAGTTGGTGAAATACCATCAGATCGCAGCTTGGACGTTGACCTGATTGATTTGATAACTTGCTGGATTGCGTTAAGCGAGATAACGACTCAGCTTAAGAGGTTTGATTCTGTGAGCTCCGTGCACATAGGCAGTGGGTCAGCTTCGCTACTCATGAAATGGCAAACGAGTCATTGAATGCTTCACAGAATTCAGTTGGGTCATTTAGTATTGACCCTTACCAGCAGACACAGCTGACAATTTAGACAAAAATATCTACTTGTTCATGCTGTGTAGATGAAATATTGAACATGGAAACGGTTGACTGCCAATCCTGTAGCAGCACTTTACCCTTTGGTGGGGCGAAGTATATTCCGTGCCTAGATGCCTCAAAGGCCTAACAGTCTAAAATGCCTTATATGCTCTGTGAATCCTCATCAAGTAAGGCGATATCATCCGCATAATCTCCCGTTAATAGCTGTATAGCCAACTTTAGGTAATTGCCAAGACCTCCTTACAGGATAACTTCAGTTGCAAAATTGAAGTGGAACGGCGAGTTAGGGCAGCCCTGTCGTACACCGCTATTGACAGCGAAGGACGATGAAAGCCTACCATACACCCTCACTCTGCTGGAGATGGGTAAATACAGTGCGTGTCGGATGACAGTTTACTTTTTTCAGACCCCGTACTTTAGCAAACAATGTCATATTGTAGATCGATCAACTGAGTCGAATGCCGAACGGATATCCAGGAATGCAACGGTGGTAATCCCCAGTTAGAGTGGCGGGTTTCTAGGATTAGACGGAGTGTGGATATCTGATTCACACACCCGCGGCCAGGACGGAACCCAGCTTGTTATCCCTGGTAATGCGATTCCCGAATGGGAGAGAGTCCACGGAGTAGAATGGATGCGAATAGCTTGCAGGCTAACGAAATGCGACTGATCCCTCAGTGATTGGTATAGGAACTGGGAGCATCGTTCTTAAAAACCAGGACAATAACTGACTCGCCCCAGGAAGAAAGCATTTTTGCTTGGCTCGGCCAAACCACAAAATAAGATTTCTCTGCGCTCTCTCTGTCTCAGCCAGGTAGAAGCGTGGAATAGCCACCCATACGTACAAAAGAGGCAATCGTGCAGTACCTGCAAACTACCGCCTGATTAATCTTTGTGCTGTAGTTGTTTAAATCACGGAATCCGTCGTTCCAGATGCACTTCTGGGACACATAAAATAGTGTACTCTTATTTTGCAAGTGACGTATGTATTCCACCAACTCCCGTTATGTATCATGAATCTTTTGTTAGCCCTGCTAGCTGGACAGAAACGGGCGACGCCAGAGAAGCGCTTGACTTTGAACTTTATACTCTTGGTGGTCAAACTCAAGCTTTGGATGACAAGCAAATTTGTAGCCGATTAATTAGCACTGTAAGCTGAACTTGACAAAACTTATGAGTGGTCGATCCAGAAGATGTACGAGTTCAACCTTGCCAAATGCAAACTACAGAGCATATGCCACCAGAGCACCTTCCAATATCAAATGGGAGAACATGTACAGCAGTGTGTTTTTCAAGAAAGCGACCTCGGCGTGCTCGTGCAGTACACTCTCTGTTGCTCAATGCGAACTAAGATAGCGGTGAAAATTGCCAGCCAACAATTGAGCCTACTGCTTTGGTTGGTTGGCCAGTTTTGTCCCGCTTCATTTTGCAAATGCTCAACGCTTACGTGAAACAACACGTTAAATACGCCATGAAGTGTTGGCAACCATGGAATAGCATGTCTTCCGTGCTATTGAGAAACCGCAAGGGAGGACAACAACAGAGGTGAAGTGATTGCTCCACCTTTACTAGCTGAGACTAAAGACTCCATGAGTTTTCTTTGAAGAATATCGTCTTCAGCGAGGTGACTTCTTGTTTGTCTATCAGATCCTCAAACACTATAACTATGCATGCTAACTCTTATTGATAAACGGCACCAACACCTCACTGAGAGTCCACCATGTGAAGTTGGCGTTACAGTAGACCCGCTTGAAATACCACCGGAACTCTTTGTCACTTCGCATACTCCGGCCATGGAACGTACTTCCGCATTCTGTCATATCTCCTCCTGCGATGTCGCAATTAAATACTCGACTTGAGAATGCGTTTCACCACCTGTATTATTTGAGTAACCCAAGTTACTGAGATACACGGCTATGTAACCAAACAATGTGTACACTTGAAATTTGCGCTAAGTCTAAGGCTACACCTTATTTTGTTTTTTCTCATCCCAATTTTATCGCACTCTTTACCTACGAAAAACGGTTAAGCTTTTGCTTTCATGTCCTTGATAAATCTATTGTTTCATTTTTCCATTGATCAAAGGGGCGGTTGCCTAGTTGCAGAAGAAGGCACTATCGCATTCGGAAGAGAAACACGGATACGGAAGTGACAAGCGTTGATGGAGTCCAGCCCATGTACCTAAAGAGGATAGTGCTTTATCACATGCGGCCGCGAGTGCCAGAGCCAAGCCAGTGTGACAAGGCACCGGGATGGCTACGTGTCACCTAAATGTAAGAGAAGACGAGTGGTGCGCGTGCTGCGTCATCTCTGCAGTTAGTCTGTAAGTGTGTGTGGGCTTGCTTTTTTGTTTCTTGCATTGCAGTTGTCGGCTATTTATGCATATCCCCGGGGGGATTGAGCCTGATATGAAGGTTTACAAGGTACCTACATGTGTAACACCCTCCACCTCGATTAGTGAATCTAGTATGGGGATATACAGTCCTCGTTACCTTGCTAGGCTCAACAAGTATTTCCATGCACCCAGTGTGGAGCTGACTTTGACCGAACAATCTACTTGTGTGCTCCTACTATGCTTGTTTCACCACATAGATGGACAGGAATGCTGCTGTATATGTTGAAGAAGTTTGGACCGGCTGCGCTGATAAGATTTCGCTTCCATCGGCGTGTCTCCTGATCTTATTCATTTTGGTTTACATTGGATATGGGTGTATGGATGAAGCTCTGCGTGATGCAGCGCAAGACATTGATGGTCCCCCAATAAGCTCAGGCGTACTGCGTCTGTATCCATGGTGGTCAATTTAAAAGGTAATTCTGAAACCATGGCAACAGAATCGGTTTTCTCTTCGTGTCTCTCAGTGACAGAACCATTTCCCAAGTATATGGATTATTGTCCAAATTATCTTTGCTTATAATATGTAATGAAGCTGCCATCAGGTACTTATATTAGAAAATATATCAAACGTTTAGTTTACATCTAAGAATGACATAACCTGGAATGCTGTGTGTCGGATAGCATTGTTCTAACATTCGATACACGGGTGCTGGTATTTGTGCACTTTGTATTTCTCACCACGATTTCTTGTATTTTTTTGGATCCAATTTTTACAAGTGCAATTGGTCAGCTAAACAAGGGTTTTAACAAGTGTACACCACGGTTCCATTGAAACATTCTGTAAGCAGTACGCGCTGCCCAGATATAAGCCAACCATCTTCTTTGTCATACACAAACTCATGGAAATGTTTCATTCAAGCAACAAAGCTAATCGAGAAATATTAACTGGTTTGTCCTGGTTACTTTTGATTTAAATTAAGAAGTAAGTTAGAAAATGGTTTAAAACACTAGATTATCAGTGTAATACTGATTTTCTGTCGAAAATTCCGAAGGTATTTTGACACATAACAGGGTTTAAATACAAGTAACATTTATTGATATAAAAGTGAATTTCAATTAGCCAATGTTCAATTTTGGTAGTTGCTTCATGAGCAGTTTAACATTACGACGCATTAAGTAGTTTGGTATGGTCAGGTTCCCAACCCAAATTTAGCTAATGTCAGATTTAATTTGGTGTAAATCAACCTAAGTTACCTAAGATCCTTTAAAACGTTAACTTGGTGGTGAAATCTGCTAGCAGATCTCCTCTGTAAAAGATAATAATGCATATAGAAGCAAATGTTGGTAGCTCAGGTTGTTTGGTTGATTGGCTGATTGTTCGCTGAGCTCGGCAGGTTGACTGCAAACGTTTCGTCACCACTCGAGGTGACATCGTCAGTGCGAGTGTATTTAACAGTGTGGCGCGTACGAAGCGTCGTTGAGTGTGCTTGATCGATCTCCTAGCCGCTACTCTGAGTTTGGATTGTTCGACGAGCACATGACCATAGAAAGCGACCTCTGATTCTCACCTCGTAGTGTACGCGCGTGAGACTCTTCGCTTGTCGTCGTTTGATGCAGTAGTCTAGCGCTCTTTTCCGTTGGATTTCTTCTAGTAGTTCGGTGCTCTTTCATTCGCAGTGCCGTATATATATCATCTATTTCAACATGTCGGTTTATTGAACTGTGGGTAGAATACCATGCTTCCAAGAATTCTCTAGCTTGCCTCGCATTTCCACGGGATAGGATCTTAACGTTCTCTAGATCAAAGTGGTGGCCTTCTTGGTCTTCATGCATGGAAACTAATGAATGCGGGTCGTGTCTCCGTATGGCCATTCTGTGCTCGTTGATCCGTGTTGATTGTTTCCTTCCAGTTTGTCTGATGTAGTGTTTGTCACACTCTTTGCAGTTACTTTTGTAGATGCCATCATTCTGACTGCCTTGTTTAATTTTGTCCTTCGGTCTTGAAAGCAATCTTCGCAGAGTACCTGTTGGTTTGTGGGCTACCATGATTCTATGTGGTCGTAGCAACCTTGACGTTAGTTCAGATACATTCTTGATGTAAGGAAGCGCTATCCGTTTATCAATGTTTTCCTGCTGTTTTTGCCGCACCCTCTTCTTTAGGTTTCTTCTGATGAAGTTTCTTGGATACCCGTTGTTTTGCAATACCCGGTATAGGTGGTTCTCTTCCTTCTTCCTCAATTCTGTCGTGCTGCAATATGTTTCGGCCCTATTGAAGAGGCTTTGAATGCAGCTTTTCTTGTGGTTCAGTGGATGGTTGCTGTGGTAGTTTAATATTTGGTCGGTGTGAGTCATCTTTCGATATACGCATGTCTGAAGTGTTCTGTCAGTGTATCTTTGGATCAGTACATCTAAGAATGGTAACTGGTTGTCTTTTTCGAGTTCAATTGTAAACTTGATATCCTGGAATGTGTTGTTGATTAACTCATGGGTATTCTGCATGGAATCTCGTTTGAGGACGACAAACGTGTCGTCCACGTACCGGATCCATAATTTTGGCTTAATTAACGGTATTGTGATGCGCTCCAGTCTTTGCACCACAGTTTCTGCAATAAGTCCTGAGATGGGCGATCCCATGGGCGTTTCTTTCAGTTGTTGGTATACTTGCCCATCAAAGTAAAAATAAATAGTCATGCAGAGTTCCAAGAGCTCCCATATGCTTCCCGGTTTGAGGTTTCCTATTGTGTTCGATTGCTTTCGAAGCAATTCCATCATGGTTTCTTTTGCAAGTTCGTGACTGATCGACGTGAAGAGCGCGGTGACATCAAACGACAGCATGATTTCATCTTCCTCTATTGTAACACACTTCAGTTTGTTGACGAATTGTTCAGCATTGATGATGCTGTGTTCAGAACCGGCAATTAGATGTTTTTATTTCTTCCACATGCATTTTGCCAATTTGTACGATGGGGTTCCTGGCAACGAGACGATTGAACGCAATGGGACTCCGTCTTTGTGTACCTTTGGCAGTCCATAGAACCTTGCAATGTTTGTGTCCTCAGCTTTCATCTTCCATCGCTCCAGCTTGGTAATCTCACTCGTTGCTATTAGTTTCTTTAGTGCTGTGTTGATTTGAGTACTCAGTTTTGTACTGGGGTCCTGATCTATGAGACGATAGGTGGTCGTGTCGAACAGGAGTGGTTTGGCTTTTGCAACGTAATCTGGTTTATCCATTATTACTGCCATGCGTCCCTTGTCAGCTGGTAGGATTACAATATTGTCTTCCTTTTGTAGCCTTCTGAGTCCTTCCCGTTCTTCTTTTGCAAGCGTATGTGTGAATTTGTTGCGAGTTATTGCAGGGACAACTGTTTGTCTAAGTTGTTGCCGCGATTCTTCTGATAGTCCGTTTGTGTTGAAAACTTTTTCCAGATTCGCCAAGTAATCCTTATATGATGCATCTTTTGCGTTAAAGTTTAGTCCTTTGATTAGTATGTTCTCCTCCGTTGTTCTGAGTTGACGGCTAGACAAGTTTTTGATCCAAACTTCACCGTTGAGGTGGTCAGACTTTCTCTTAAGTTTATTCTACTTGATATTCAGTGCTAAGTTACGCTGGCTTCTGATGTTGTTTACTCGACGTTGAATCGCGGATTTAAGCTCTGCATATTTTTGGGGTCCCATCGCGATAAGGCAGTCAGTTTTATTGTCATTTATGACCTTTTCATACTTTCGAAGGCGATTATGGGCATCCGTTATCATTAATCTGAATTGGGGACCAACCGATGCAAAGGGGTTCCCAAGAAAACGACCTCGGGGTGATCATGCCCTCTGATCTTGGTTGCTAGAGACAGATTGAAATGGCACCAAAATGAGCCAGTCAAAATGTTGGTCTCTTACGAAAGGATTTGGGGATACTTGCGCCATCAGTCATTCCGAGAATGCTGAAGGACTACGTGACGCCTCAGTTGGAATAAGCGATCCAGTCCTGGCGTCCCTGACGCAAGCGCGACGTTGATGCAATTATTGCTCCACGACGTAGTGCGACTAAACACGTTAGAGGATTGTTTCATATTTCCTAACAATGCAGGCTGCAATTCCTGAGATTGTACAGTGATGAATATCAAAGTCAGCGAGGAGTTATAACCATGGTTTACTTAACACTGACCAACCTATCTCACTTATGTCGCAATATTTTGCAGCTGATCCAAAATACCAACCTTAGAGGCCATCAGCACAAACCGGCTAAGCACTAAAGTCGGCTAGATTGTCGAGGAAACCTTTTCTCCCTGTGTCCCTTGCCTGAAATGCCCTTCCGACTCTCGTTATCATTGTCCCTATATTAACGATATTCAAAAAATGTCTTGATGGATCGCTTTCCAAGTTGATTACTCGTTATAGTCAGTTCTAGTTAGAGGACGAAATAACGCTAAGTTAGCCATATGCTTAACGGCTCTCTCCGCAATGTGGCTGTGACGATGCATGCATAGGTGTTGATGTGACCCGCCTGGATGTATCTAAACTGGCCTAACATACCACATCAACATACTACGTCAGTTGAAGCAAAACACGAATAAGGGTTGGCGTTTCCTTTTATTTCACACGCATTTACTGAACCATAACGGCACTTTAAACTAACTTTTTTAGGCACAATCCATTCCCACTTCAAACTTTCTTTAGGCAGTGATGCCTCTAAATCGGTAGGCGCTTAAAATAACGATTTTCTTATTAGATGATGCTTTATATTTTACGGCATTTATCAAACATATGCCTTTTTAACCCGTGCCAAATAATTGTTCAGCTTTCAGTGTTTAATATCAATCACTTCTACCTGTGGACACGTAAAACTGTTGTTAATGTGTCCAGTCAACTTGAGGCTGAAAGTGAAAACGAATACAGATTTAAGTTAAACTTTTGATGTACACTTAGAAATGTAGATTAAATATTAAATAAACGTGTGCGCACTTCCTTTCATTTCTAAATCTCTGTCTCCATCCTCAATTTCATTACTTCGTAAAGACTGAGAAATCCTCCAAATATAATTGGGTTCCGAATCCATCTTAATATCAGAACTACATGAGAGCTCAATATATAATCCCAATATATATAATCCCAATATCTAATCTTTTCTAGACTAATTTAAGTTGACGCGGAACAATACGATATTCTAATAATATATTTAGTTTCGGGCAATCAAGCAATGATTGTGGACTAGTTAATTCTGAGGTCTTTATACAATCCACTCGAAATGAGACACACTGACGAGTTACGTTAATGATACAAAACAAGCTAGGACCCGTTTACGGAACCACAGGTGTTGCCTACCTGGTTGATATAGAAGACGAAAACCGCTGCCTTGTTGTGTCATATCACTGATGAACAGCAGTGATATGTTGGTTCCAGGAGAGCTGAATATCCGTTTCCCAGAGGTTACCGCAAATCTGGGTGCCAAACAGTCTCTACCTTGAAACATAACGATGTAGTCATAATGGACACCGCGCCAATACTCCAGCTGAAATATTCCAAAAGTAGATAGAAAGATAGATATAAAACTAGTACACATATCCTGTAGTCTACTTGGATAGTTTAGTACCTGAAAATTATATGTAGTTTGCTTTAACGTGAATACTTATAATGTTTATTACTTAGGCTATTGCAAGTTTTCTAGCATAGCAGTGACATGGGTTTTAATAATTTGTGGGTTAAAACTGCAATATGAAGCTGATAGTATCGAAACTTCAGTGACTATTTTAGTGGGGCTAACCCTGTATGCTGTAAAACATGTATCCTAATCTTTATAGGTAAAATGGAAGGAACACATATAATTGCAGCCTCAAAGACCGGCAGCGAGCAATGAAACATGCGTTTGGGGTATTTCTTTGTAAATTATATTGGGCTGTCTGGTGGGAATTATCTAAAATCACGCTGAAATTTTGTTATTATGCCTGAGACATAGCAACTATTTCTGTCTGACTGAGGACAAATAAGCGCATGAGTTTATACAAGCAGATCAGGGTAAAGTGCACATTAGTTTTTGATGAAATGGTTGAGCATTTGCGACGGATAAATATGATGAAAGTGACCATAATGGTGTAACTGAGGGGATCTCTGGGAAGAAGCTTTGTATCTGGGTGACATCTGGCGCAAACGTGTTGATGCTCATGCAGAGTAACATTAAATCATTCAGCTCTCAGCTTATTTGGTATCGAATAATCAAGGGGAAAATATATTATATCCTCTGTTACATGCCCCAGAGCCAGCCCAGTACTCACGCACCCATACTTTGCTTTTGTTAGACGGTAATGCTGTTGTCCAAAAAGTTTTGACTACAGGTATGTACTGGTTGGATAATACAAATTAGGTATGTTGATGACTGGGTGTAGAATCCAAACTTATCTTCAATATGGTTACAATAGGTGCAGAAACAGCTGATTAGGTTATGCGTTCCACGGATAATATACGCAAGAGACGTAATTGCTGCCCTGTACTTTGCAACAGTACATTTCTAACCGTTTCAGGAAACGTTCACTCACATTGTATTAATGCTGAACTCCAACACAGGGTGATGCACATAGTGTTGACTTTGTGGGATCAAGTACGCAGTGGTCTTTTAGCCTCATCATCAACAAAATTGTCTGTTCAGCATTCTCAGACTCTTAAGCCTCTGGGCTTGTGGAAAATTATGCATTACGTAGCCCATATATTTAACCCACAACTCATGGTTCCTGCTTGCATAAATATCCCGTTTTAGTAAGGTATGTTGTGCTTGCATTTTGTACTCAACCTGAGGACGGACACAATTACTAAGCTTCTGCTGGTAAATAAGGGGATCTAATTTTCCGAACGTAGTTCTCTAACACCTGATATGCTGATTGAGAGATTTTAAAGGTGTCCCGGTACACTTAATAATCCATGCAATTCTGAACCAGCATATCTTCTTCACGTTTAATAATTATGCTCCGCTGTAGATGACTTCCGAGCCTGAAGGATCAGACACCTTGGTGTTGGGTGGGAGCAACCTGCACTTGCCAAACTTGGCCTACATGTGTTTGCGACCCGCCGAATGTTGAGCTGCGCCCAAGTCACAGTTGAGCATTTATAGCTCAGTAGTTATCACATTCCACTTGTTACGGAGCATAACGAAAATTTTAAACACCTGGCACTGAGGACTATTGTGGGACAGTGCTGGCCATTTAAATGAGCTGATCGCTGTTTCCATAAAATTTTAATTCTAGTTGGAGGTTCCAAAGACCTCCATGGGTGCTCTTTAAAAGATACAAGTATTACTTCTCTGCATCCTCTCTAACATTGGCGGGCCAAAGTGGACTATTTCTCGTTACTAGCCGATCATATTCGACAGAAACATTATTGCTCAGAAGCGTTAAAGTTGCCCTCATCCAAATAGTCTAGCAACGCGCCGGAAGTAGAGAAACTGAGTTCTAATTCAAATATTTATGATCTTACGTGACCACTTTTAGCTTCGCCTTATGATTTCATTGGTCAATTGGCGTAAAGGTTTCGAGTGGCATATTTCCAAAACAATTGCTGTAGGCTGTGGTTGAGATAAACAGTGCAGATAGTTCAGCGGACGATGTGCAGATTCAAGGCTCAACCAAGGAAGAAAACGGTGCCAATCTCCGCTGTTTGTTTAAGTGCTGCAAAGATGAAATGTGGCTAATTCGAGATCCTGTAACAAAAATCAGCTTCTGTTGACGTATGCTTATACCTGAGGGATTTTTTCACCTCAGGAAGTGCTGCAATGGCACAGGCGACGCCACTGCTCAAGGGATGAGGGCAGTTATTCAGTTTAATGACATGGTCATATCTCAGAGCTGTTGCTTTCCAAGGCTTTCGGATGTCGCGACGTCATGTAGGCTTTAAGTAGATTTAGGGAAAGGAGTAAGAGACTACTCTCAAGACCATCAAATCCGTTCTCAACACTACGCCAGTGGTCGGTCATTAGGAACCGAGTTTACTTTTTGACGCGCAGTGGGCGACAGTCGTAACATAAAAGTTACTGTACTAATGCAAGATGAAAAATCATTAGACATTTATGTAGGGCTGTCATATCACCAGGCAGTTTACATGCATACGGAACAAGCGATACTTGCAGTTGTTCCTGCCATGTCGCGCCTAAAATACTATACATGTGGGATGCAACTACGTACACTGATCACAAAGAGTTTGTGTCAGACTCCAGTGAACGGTTACATAGTGCTCCACAAATACTAAATCAACTGCTTATACGACTTCCGACTTAAGACCTAAATACAGTGCGCAAACCGGATACACTGGGTTACACTGCCAATACCCAGTCGAGAGAGACAATGTCTACGGCCGAAAACGTTAGGCAGGTATGAAAACAGCAAAATTAGTCTGGTTTCCATAAGTGAAGAAAGCAGATGTAAAAGAACATATGGAGACAAATTGAAGCAGGCACAACGTGTGTACGTTAAAGAGACGTGACCTGAGTAGGTGCCCTGAAGTTAAACACCAGCTCTTAAAGCGACAGACAAATTAATTCAGCTGCAGTTCAAACATAAAATTCTGGTAGCCTAAAATTCAACTGCGACCTATTCTAGTTTCAACCTCGCTCCGAAGGAAGCTGCTGGCTTACGCTAATGGTTCATGGCATATTTAACCATAGGGTTAGCAGAGCGGAAGTATCCAAACTCTGAGCTTGGTTGACGGAAATATTTGGGGATCTTTTGTCAAAAGGGGCCATTTGCCGTTCCCCGGATTCTCGCCAAAATGAAGAACCGACGGTGCTAAATGATGTGCCAGACAGACAACGACAGGAGTGGCGTTGCTTCTGTTCTTGAAAAACAAGATTGATTACTTCAGCACAACTGAATACTGAGTTGATTATTATGTAATTGTTTTACTCAATAAGAACACCATCAGATAGGATGTTATAAATAAACTCGGGAGTCAGCTGGATATCCAACAAATACCGGAATCTCTGGTCTACCATTACAAGCCGAATTTGCAACTGTACGTTCATACTCCGAAAACTTGCCTGTGACACGGCAAAGCAATTAGAAAAGCTCAAGCTTTGGTATTTAAAGCCAGGAGGTTATTATCAACACACGATCCACTGGAGCGAGCCCACACCTGAGGCTCTTGAAAACAGTTATTTTCTTTGTTAAGATATTAGTCTAAGCTCAATGCAGGACAAAATTCGGATGTTCGCATCAGCTACGATACCGATCCTAAATCCGCTACATTGCTCGCATTTGTGGAAACGATTTCAGAAATTGCTGATTACTTAAGTATACGTTGTAACCTTGGCTTCAGTGAACTAATTTACCGAGATTGTAAGAGGATGTATAGCTTCTACCGATACTCATGTCCACATGATATGGAGGGTAGTTGCGATCGAATGATCACATAATGTAAAATTTACTAAGATGTTACCACAGGGAACCAGGTGCGAATGAAATGGAACCAGAGAGCACAGGTTTAACACGTCACTGGCTATTCTGCGGTCAGCCAAGACAAGGCCGAAATATTAGGTAGGAATACTGAATGAAGCAGGGAGCTACAAGACGCACGCAGTGCGCGGATGTGTGTATAGCGCGGAGCAAACAAATTATAGTGGAGGTTGCGCGTATGAAGTTGTAATACATCGTCTAAACGCTGCTTGACAAGTGCTTAGATAAGAACCGAGGGATGCATTCTATGACCCACACCTAGCTACCGTGATTATGTGGCGGTAATGAAATTCTCTTTAGCTAGATCCAAGTAAAAAGGCTATTGTTGGAATTAGGATGTTGCTGATGAGATAGCAAAGCAATGTGGTGGACAATTGCTTTACTTGTCCGCTGCCTGGCTTTCTCTATTAACGGACCGACTATAACTGTGAAGATTATATATAAACGAATACAACGAAGGCTACCTAATGACATGTGTTATCATGTGGGATAAAATGTGCAGGGACATGCACCGTAGCAGAAAATCCTTTTGTTCATTGGCTGCACTTTGAAAATTAGGGCACCGAACTAAAGCTTTGTTCAACCCCATCTTCTATTTTTACGTGGAAACGAACACATTAGTTTGCCTATAACAATTTTAGAATTTTTATAATTGTTAGTATTTCGTTGAAGCTCAGGTAGGTTAAATCAAATATGTACATTGGTTTATCACACACACGAAAAGTGTACCGTAAGAGTATTATAACATCGGTGCGTGTATTAGACCTAGCATGCCTTTTCTGTTTGCAGATGATTTAAATATAATCTACAAATGGAACTATTTGGTGTAGACCCTCCCAACAATGGCAGCACAAAAGTATTTCCATTCCGGATACACTTGTTGACATTGAAATAACCGAGGTTTACCTCAAAGTAAACTCAGGTCTCAAATGTTGCGAGTAACAACTCAACCACACAGCGTGTTACCTAAATTCAACTATGAATAGTCTATAAATTCTGACAAGCTGAAATTCAAGGTATGCTAATACTCATACACCAAGACCTACAATCCCCTTGGAAAACGGTTTGACAATTGTATGATGAATATATCGGCGAAATAACCTAGAATTATATGTTGCGGTTGTTCGATACCCGAGGGATCAATTATATTCAACGACGAATACCTTTGTGTACAGCTGTCTACCCACAGTCTAGGAATCAAGAATTATAGCGCTTTCAGCTTTTCCTAAGAAGTTGAATACCAGCTGGGCAGAGCCAGAGAATGAGTGGTTCATATCCTATTTGAAATCCACATAACCACAGCCAGAGTTGAACTATTCAAATTTGTCACTCGTCCCGTTTTGAACCATTATATTGTTATTTGTGGAAGCATGATTAATTTGATATAGCACTGCAAACTATACAGAGGTTATTGATCAAATGTCTTTTTGGCTAATCTTCCAGTAAGGTTTATTAGTAGCGCTAACAACAATTCCAGCTCTTGCTGGAATTGCGCTTGCTGAAGCCAAAACCAATGTTCAATTTTTCGATGAGTGTGTTGAGCGTAACGAGTATCCCGCTAGATTTTGGAAGCAGCTACGTCGTAATAGGATTTATTCTAATAACAAGACGGTTAGGCGGCATGCGCTCAACCAAAGTGATACGGTGCAGTCCAAGATTGCGGAATAGCTTGCTGAGATCAATTCCAGCTCTATCTGCTTTGGCTGCGGAGATTGCAGCATTACTTTGTTGCTTTGTGCAACATGATTCATCAACACGACCACTGCTAGCTGTGTTTCCTATAACTACAGCATAATTCGACAAAGGAGCTACGCAATAAAGAGTTTACTCTGAGTGTATCCAGGTGTAGCATCAATCTGCCGTCCAACTTCATCCTTAACAGATATGCCGTCCTATCAGCACGTAACGGCCTTTCACGTCAAGATCTCTATTACCTAGAATAGAACATGGTTATGATTTTGTTCCATGGGGGAGAGATCACTTGATGATATGTTTCAAGAAGGGCCAGACAAGGTCTGATCGGTGAAACAAAAACCTTTCAGAGAGCGTGGTACATCCCTAATGCTATTACCATACACTAATTCAACTAGTGCACATTGCTTTGAAAAGTACCTATGAGTAAATATATTATATTGAAAAAGAAACGAAAATGAAAACCATACAAATGTTTACAACATACATAGACGTGACGTTTTATGTAAAACATGATATGTGGTAAATATGGGCACAGTTACTCACTCGATGAAAAATAAACCTATCGTTATATTTATGTTTACATTGGACAAACATTACATGCGGACTACAGGCGAGCAAAATGCATTCTGTGGTTCTGCGCAGTCTAAAATCTTGTGTGATAAAGCGGATGGTTTACCACGCATCAGTGCTCATTGGTATTTCCCTTTGCGTATAAGCAGTGTTGCAGTACAAACTAATTGGTTCCTATTTAGTATATATATATATATATATACATATGCAAATGCAAATTTGCCATACAGAGAAACACCTATATTCACTGATTGGTATGAATGAAGAACAAAAAGACCACCACTTCGATCTAGTGCACCTAAATATCCGAGCTCGTGGAAATTCGAGGCAAGCTATAGCATTTTTCAAAGCATGGTATTCTCAAGGCAATTCAATCATCGGACGAGTTGAACTAGATGTTATACATGCAGCACTATGGATGAAAAATAATCGAATCGGTCAACTAAATCTAACGGAACAGATCGCTGGACAAATACGTTAAACGACGACGTCAACTGCAAAGGCACACTTGTCCAGGCTATGAAGCACTAATCGGAGATCATTTTCAATAGTCTTGTGCCCGTCAAACTATCCAAAATAACACTGACGTTTCGTCCGCCTAGAAGATTGATCACCCACAATCACGGACGCTTGTTGCCGCGCCCCGCCGCCCCACTACATACACGCGCACTGACCATGTCACCTAGAGTGGTGACTAAATGTTTACGGCCATGTTGCCGAGATCTGTGAATTTTTAGACCACTAACTAAACAACCTGAGATAACAATATTTACTTCCATATCACTACAAAGTGATTGTTTACAACTGCGGTTTGGTGCTTCTTCTGTCACGCTAAATTTTCTCTCTATGTACGCTGGCTTCATTCCTTTATAGGCGGTCCAATACAACGACTTGTCGCTATTCAAGCACATTAATCGTGGCAGCTGAAACAACGTACGTAACCAAATTGGTTCACAGCTGACACACAGGGAGAGGGTACAACATCCCAAGACATTTTAGTAGGATGTAAAATGTGGCCAGCTCGTAATGGTGGACCTTCATATTTCGTTAACATCCTATGTAGCTCACCGGTTTCAAGCGCAGACAATTCACAGCCGGGTTGCTGGTTCAAGCTCTAAAAGCATTCAGATTGAATCACGCTGTTCACAATTCCAGAAAGGACAAAACACTCGTACAATTCAAATCCAGGTGTGTGATTTGTGTATGACTGAGTCTAGGTGTGATGAGTTATGCCTAAATATTTCTTCTACATGCTATAACCCAACTATTTAACCGAACTCGCTTGAAAAAGATAAAATAATAGCCTGACTAACCTCGTCACCGCTAAGTTCAGCGCTCATATATATATATATATATATATATATATATCATTGGTAATGATATGTTGCATGTGTCCTCCTAAAAGATATGTGTTAATGTAGTTACTGCGTATTGTCAGATGTTGGCAAGTTACAGGGTTGATGAGTAGGTGCTCTTATTCATACTTATTGTTAACTCCGGTTCATTTCGTATTGGAGATAGAAACTATCTGATGTTGAACGAATTGCTCTGCGCATCTTAGCAACGTTTGCTAACATTTGCATCGGAAATACGATGATTACTGACAGGGCAATGGTGTAGACTAAAATCGGTAGCAGGCCGCTGGATGATCCCTGCGATATCCCACTGAAAACCCGCAGAATTTCAAAGTGGATGTTGGCTATACATCTCTTGTTTGTTCTTTTTTGTAGGCATCCATCCAACCTGATGAAATAGGGGAAGTTGATGTCGTAGGAAACAAGCTTTTTTAAACGGTATGAGAGACCCTCTAGAATTCCTTATCCATGAGGTCCGGGCAAGAATCGGATTAGTGTACAATTTTGTTCAAATCTGTAAGCATGTTGAACATTCGGACTTCTTTGTGGGCTTTAAAGTACGGGGTCAGTTCATCTGCAAACATAAACTCTATCAATCTTGTTGGCACCATAAATAGCAGGATGCGGTCAATTTTTCCCTTTTGTAAATCTGAGTGGTTATTTTAAGATTCCCTCATTTGGGGTGTGCTCCAATAGTGGGGCCAACTGTTTTAATTAAATTTGAAAACATCTTGCCGAGTCCCAGAGCAATCTCTTTAAGGAAAGACTATGGTTTGCTAACGAGAACTGCAGAGTCAAAGTGACAAAGGATATGCCAGTAAAATTTGTTGAGAGGTAAAAGAGCAAGTTGCAATAGTTCTCATAGCAAATATGCCAAACTGTCAGAAGAGTGTATTCGCAATATCCACAGTAGTAGTCGTTAAGGCCTTTCACCGTCTTATGTGGTGGTAATCCAGGTTTAACCTTGATTTTGCCACGTACGTAAACGTAAATTAATTTGTTTCTACTCGAACATTTGCGAAACATGTTCTCTTGCCATGAGCATATATCTACAAGTGTCCTGGTAAACAGCTTAAATATACCTATACTGAATCGTTCAAAAAATGAACATTCGAATTCTTCGTTTTATCTCGCGGAATAGGTGAAATTTAACTGCTCTCCATAGTATTTTGTGCATGCACATTCCATTGCCATTTCAGTCCACTGTTATGCAGCCCCGCAGTTAAATCGGCAAACGCATCAGCTAACGATTTACTTATCTTTGATACTTTTAATTATAATTTTTGCTGCCACTTACCTGCGGGACTTGTCAAGCATGTGCGTTTTACCCGTAATTAATCGCTGTTCATTATTTATTCGTATTAAGCGGTTCTAGTATGTGACTTGCGTTAATCCTATTGGTTTGTGGTTCTAGCATGTGGTATCCTAAGGAATTAAGACATTCTGCCTCCAACTACTATTTCTGTTATTAATTCATCAGCGTGTTCTGCTTCGGATACTAATGTTGGTCTGGTGTGCTTTTGTAATGGTACAACGTTTGAGACTGCTTACATGACCCTTTTAATTCTATCTTACAATTCAATCCTTGCATAGTTCGCCGAATGTTGTGACTGGATGTGCTAGTCAGCGGTAGTCGCTAGGTTGTGAAGTTTATAATGGTCAGTAATTTTTGATGAGTTTCTCATTCCTTGTCAATAAAACTGGCCAATGGTTAGGAGCGGGTTAGCACTACTTCCTAGCGGAGGGTTCCAAGGCGTCTGGCTCAATCTTCCAATTATCATTAATCAGGATAAAGTTCAGACGTGATGGCACGCGTGAACTCTCTTACATTGTTGGCCGAGGCACGTTTTTATACAAACTGCGATATGCATAGACATTAGAAGTCTTGATTTGAATGGTGACCGACTGGGAGACACTTAGGCTATGAAAAGTGCGTTGAGGTCACTCGTTGTAAGCCTGTACGAGTACGTTATATAATAGCGTAGTGAACGGCGTTTAACGAAGCGTCATCGCCGTCAACGGATACATTCGGTTGTCTGTAGATAACTGCAAATGGGTGGGCAGCAGGTGTTTCATTATAGGCCGACCATCTAGCTGCTTTAAGCAAAAGATTATCTCGGGAATAACAAGGGAATGCACGGGAACAGTGTCGCATTTCAGGTAGCCTAGGTAACATATATCAAAGTCGCCACCGCGAAAAGAACGACAATTTCAAATGACGGAAATTGTACGGTGTTCAATTTCGGGATCTGATGTCGCTTACTAGCCAAGTGAATTTTTCAGTCGCTGTTTCATGTTGACAGTCCAGTGCTGGTAATGTGAAATGCGGTCCTTGTGCGTTGGTGCAGCATCCTTTTATATTTTTACATATTAGAAGCTCTGTCAGCTTTGTTTGACCACCACCGTTTGTGCTAATCGTGCAATCCTGTGCTCTGCGTTTAATTGGACGTATCCCTTCACATTATTGTGCCACATCTTCGGAAGTACGCTCAATCGATTCGGATCACTGTGCTCTATCCAACGGCGTCTATATTTTTGAAGTATGTCCAACTATAGCTGGTACACCATAAACTAAGTCTTCGGAAGTCTATTCACCAAGGCCAACTTGAGTAACTTTGCTTATTTGAGTTTCATCAGTACCTTCGGGATACCATTCGACAGATCTTTTTTAAGGCTGTCAGACAATAGGTAACTTAGTACTGTGCACTAGGGTATACCATAGATACAATCATTTTGTCATCTCACCTTACCACCACATTTTTACGTGCATTTCACTGCACAAAGCATGTGTGATTTTGCATATCCGTGCGCCTAGTGACGCATCATCCAAACGCGTTGACGGAACGTGGAAAAGTGTTTGAATAAACACTCGAAACGAAATTTGGCTCTTGTCAAATTTCATCTGATCCAAGATATCTTGGGTCGACTAAAGTGGTACTGGCCAAAGCGTCTTCCTGACGCTTACTGGTAATTTTGCGGTTGTTCCCTTTTTAATCCCGTTTTACACCCTGTTTTGCCTTTTTATTGTGGGAGTTTTACGGTTGTATACGTGTTTTAAATTCTGCGTTGTTTTTCACTTCAATATGGTCGTCTCGAGAAAAACCGGGACGGATGAAGCCCTCGCGTCTTCGTTTGATGAGTCAAATGCACCTTGCAGCAATTCTGCCTGTTCAAGGCCAGTCACAGATTTATCTGGTGGTATGCAGTGTGATATTTGCTCTCGTTGGTATCACAAAAGTTGTACCGGCCTCCGAGCGAATCAGTACTAGATGCTATCATCCAGTGAAAGCCTTCTGTTTAGATGTGCTAATTGTTGCGCTCAGAAAGCGAAGCTCCCGGCTTTCACCTGTGCTGAATTCAAAGCACTAGCGTCCAGATTCACAGTTGTCGAGAAGGCATTAGCCGAGCTTGCCTCACTTGCCTCGCTCACTTCTAAAGTGGATTTGATTATGAAATCCCTGAATACCGCGAATGTGGACGCTGTAACTGACTGTCCTTCTGCTGATAGTCCAACTGTTGACGAGGAGTTCATCCTACCGGACGCTCCTGTTCACGTGGATATAACAGACACAGATGCCTCGGACGGCATTGTTGACCCGCCCCAAATGGAAGGCGAATCACGGGCTCCTAAGCCATTAAAGAATAAGCGTAAGAGGGTAACGAAAGCGCGAACACCCTCCGCCCCCAAACCGGAAGGTGACAAAATGCTCAAGAAGCAAGCGCCTGCTTTGAAAACACCACCTGGTGTTGCACTTCCCTCAGTGAGACAGGAGGTACCGTCGCCTTCGGTTTCACCAATTCCCGTCAGAAAACCATATGGCGTGGATGGTAGAGCATGTGGTGTAAATACACCTTGTCGAGGCGATTCTTACACAGATAGCAGTGTGATTTTCAGAAACTTCACTGAATCCACTGCAGCTCTTCCTGCCGAGCGCATGCTTGAGGATCTTGATTGGCTTAAAGTTTGTGTGACCAGGCTTTTACCACCAAGTTTCCCTGGCGTTACTGTCAGGAAGCTCATCAGATTGGGGAACGTTACGGTTGGTCAACCAAATCCTCGACCCCATTTGCTTAGGGTGGTCCTCTCCACCCCAGAAGAGCGCAGGGCCTTACTGAGATTTGCCATCAAACTCAAGGGTACCAACGTTAGTGTGCAACCTGACCTTCCATTAGCGGATAGGTTAAAGTTAAAGGAAGCAATCAGAGACCTAAAAGCCCGGCGTGCAGCTGGCGAGCAAGGTCTCAGATTGGTGGGTTTTCAGGCGGTCAGCCGGCGGTCCTTTTCCGCCCTGCCAGAACCTATACTAATTGCGCACGACCCAGGGCTGGTCGGGCCGAAACACTCCAAGTAGTACGTAGTAACGTGCGTAGCCTGAGGAACAAAATGTGCTAGGTCGGTCTGCTCGTAGACAAATCTTGTCCAGATATACTTGCTTTCACTGAAACGTGGCTGTCTGAGGAAATCACAGATGGCGAAGTATATCTGCCTGGCTACGCATTGTTCCGCGCTGATCGCTCCACTGGCCGTCAAGGGGGTGGTGTAGCTCTTTATGTGAGTTATCACATCGACGTATTGAGGACCAGAGTTTTTCAGTCTCTCGACAAATCTGTTCTGGCTCTCGCAGTCTTGATTTGCGCTTCCTCGGTTCAGGTTACGGTTGTGTTAGTGTATAGAAGCCCCATGAGCACCTCCAATGGAATCATTGAATTTATACGCACTCACTCTGCGAACAAGTGTCTGGTGCTGGGAGACTTTAACCTCCCAAATGTTTGTTGGGATGATCTATCTTGTAGTTCGACGCTGGAATCGTGCGGTACAGAACTGCTGGACTTGACGCTTCAGGTACCACTACACCAGTTCGTGGACCTCCCCACTAGGTACATGAGCAATCAGCAGCCGTCCATTTTAGATCTTGTTTTTGCTAAGTCACTTGACTTTGTAAATGACATTAAATATGACTCGCCTCTTGGCGCTAGCGATCACGTTTGCTTGTCTTTCCAGTGTGCTCTTATCAGGTCTTGCTAAGCTACTACCAGTTGGTATCCGAACATTTGGGCCGCGGACTTCCAAGCGATGCGGGATAGAGCTAGGTCATCGCCTTGTGTGATATCTGAGACCGACTCTGTTCACATAGCCTGGGAAAAGCTTAAGGCTCACCTCGTCGACATTTCTGCACCTCACGTACCACTGGTAAAAAGAAGGGAATCGTGAGCGCAGCCTCCGTGGATACATTCCGCGGGGAAGGGCCTGCTAAAAAGCGGTCTAGATGCTCTCGAGCTTACTGAACAGCTCCGTCACACAGCACGTTTGACAAGTATCGGTTGGTTTGGAACGAGTGCAAGCTACATCTTAGGTTGGCCCGGCTTCAGTATGAAAAGGGCTTAGCTAATACTGCTTCGAAAAATCCCAAGAGATTCTTCGCTTACGTTAAACGACGCTGCGGTGCAAACTCGCCCATTCCACCATTGCTTCGAGGAGATGGGACCCATGCCTATAGCGACTATGACAAGGCACGCGTGCTTGGTAAGCAGTACTCAAGCGTCTTTGTCCGCGAGACAAATACGCCATGCAAAGAGTTAGTTCCAATAGTCCCTGAGGACTGTTGTCTGGATGAAATACCTGTAACGGAGTCCCAAGTTCTCCGGTTGCTAAAAGCGGTGAACCCAACTAAGGCTTCTGGGCCAGATTCTGTTCATCCAAAATTGTTGCACGAATTGGCAGGGGAACTCAGTGGACCTCTGACTTGTGTGTTTCAGAAGTCACTCAACAGCTGTATCTTGCCTACCGAATGGAAGGAGGCTGTTGTCTGCCTGATTTTCAAGTGCGGTGACAAAGACCTACCGGCTAATTACAAGCCTGTCAGCTTGACTAGCGTGGTCGTTAAGTTACTTGAAAAAATAGTACGAGATACAGTGGAGAACCATTTAAGTAGGTTTAACTTGCTTAACGTCGAGCGACATGGTTTTCGCAAAGGATTTTCGTGTCAGTCGAACTTGCTGGTAGCTCGAGAGTGCTGGGCTAAAGCCGTAGACAGTGGACATGCGGTGGATGCGGTGTTCATTGACTTCGCCAAGGCCTTTGACACTGTACCCCATTCGCGACTCTCGCTGAAGTTGAGGTCGTATGGAATAGCTGGTCGTGCTCTCCAGTGGGTGTCAGCTTTTCTGGATGGACGGGAACAGTGTATTCGTGTGGAAAACAGTCTTTCGTTTCGACAAGCTGTGCTTATCGGCGTTCCGCAAGGCTCGGTCCTAGGTCCGCTGCTGTTCTCACTCTACGTGAATGACTTGCCGGAGGAGCTTGAGGTACAATCGCTTTTATTTGCAGATGACCTAAAGCTCTGGAATATTGTTGATATCCCTGGAGGTTCTGTGGCTCTTCAACGGGCTCTGGATAACCTCTGGGAGTGGTCTGTCTTGTGGTTGCTGCCTATAAACCGGGCAAAATGTTCAGTGCTGCGTATCGGAGCGTCTGATTCCTCCACAAGTTATGTGCTCGATGAGACTGTACTTCCTCACGTGACTCATCAGGTTGATCTAGGTGTCGTCCACTGTTCCACATTACACTCTGGAGACAACTGGAAGAAGGCGGCTAGTAAAGGGTTCCGAATGTTGTGGTTTATCCGTCGTTCTTTGGGGACCCTAACCGCTGATGTGTTTGTGAAGCTCTTCTCAGCGTTTGTGCGACCCCACCTAGAATATTGCGTCCAGGCCTGTCCACCATGCCTTGTCCGGGACAAAATGGCGCTAGAAAGGGTGTTGCGTGTCGGAACTAGGTTGGTCAAGGGATTACGAGGGCAAACGTACCCCGAACGCGTACTTAGTTTGGGAATGCAGTCAATGCACTATCAAAGAATTAGAGGGGACCTAATTCTAACCTACCGTATTTTGACTGGGAAGGTTGGCCCTGATTTGTCCATGCTACTTAGTCCTGCTAGATTATCTGGTCTCCGTGGGCATTGTATGAAGCTGGACAAACCGCGGTCCGATCGAGTTAGAGTGGAGACACGCTTATCGAGTCGAGTCATCGAGCGTTGGAACCTGCTTCCTGAAAATGTTGTCAAGGAAGCTACGGTTAAGGGGTTTGAGCGTCAACTAGATGCTCTTGGGTGGCAACACGAAACCTTTTTGTTTTCTTGACAAATTCCCATCTTCATACTTCGTTCTATTTTCCATGCTTTTCCTTGTCATTTGTACTATTTTCTTCTTTTAACTGATTTCCCCTACTCTCTTACCTTCGATTCTCCTTCCTCTATTACTTACTTCACGTAGCTGACACAGCTGGGACAGCTAATGTTAGGAACGTGAGCATTAAATTGGTGGACCAGGGTGTTTTTCGGGTGTTTTCCTTTTAGACCCATCAAGAAGTCGGAGCACCCCTATCAACTCCTGGATCGACGACCCGCTCAAGAAGGAACACTTACGGGATTCATCCTACCGTTCCAGTCCCACTTGAACTTGAACTTGAAGCAGCCAACTGAGGCAGCCAAACGACGTGACCAGCGCAACCTAAAAGTGCACACGGACCATTGATCCATGGGCCGGAGAAGCTTGTCAACCGGGGATCCAGTGAGCAACAAAGCTAAGGTCAACCGTATCCCAGACAACCGGGGGACTGAAGTCCGCTCGAAAATCACGTGGTCTTTCTGTGCCAATTCATTTGACGCGACAAATGTGAACATTACACTTAACGAAGCTAACAGCATATCGACATATAGCTTGTGGTTTTGTGACATATGTTCAAATAGTCCGATAATTAAGATTGTTCAAAAACTTAAGATAAGGTGTGAAGCATTGACTGTTACGTCTGCAGACCAATAGAACCTGGTCGCAGCATTGGAACGGAAAATCTCAGAACTCGAGTTGCAGATTAGTGCATTACGTAGCCCGAATCCCCTACCTGTTAAAAGGCAAAAGCTCTCTAGCAAGAATGCTACCCAGTCCAGCGAAAGGCAAACGCCGTTATTGAGAAACAGCAGTGAAAACAAGCCGCTTGAACTGTGCCCCAAGTCTCACGTAATGCGCCAAAGCATGCAGAGTTCCGCACACATTGCACGATCACCTCCGTCAGCAGCTGGGCAACAACAATTGACCCCTACAGATACTGCAACTAACGCCGTTGCACGTAAAAGTTCTTGCTGTAGCCTTGGCCTATCGTCCACGGAAGACAAGCCAGACACCCCCACTCGACAAACTTACGCTTACAAGGAACTGCAGAACAAACAATTACTACGCAACCAAAAGGCGATGACAGTAATATGTTCAAACGTCCCAGAACCCACTAGCGAGTCGTTAAAAGGTAGACAAGCCGAGGAGCAAAACCGGTGGACTGAAATATCCTGCGCACTCGGACTGAAAATTCTCCGAACTAGTCTTACTGGCCTTTCACGAAATCCATCATCTCCACACTTAGGGGAACCTCGGTTACTGCGAGTAACGTTTGGCAACACGCGTGACCGGGAAGATGTGCTCTTAGCAAGCCACATGCTATGGTACTCTTCGGTCAGTGCCCGCATTTTTCCTTAGAGGCCATGGGCAGAAAGACAGAAGCATAAATCCAACCCAAGTTCGTCACGTCAAAATGAGATGAAGAAAGTAGTACTGGTTCATGGTGTGCCAGAATTGAAGCATGACGATAGCAGCGAACGACAGAAGCACGACATCGAAGAATGGCGGTACATTGCAGAACTATACGACATGAAGAATGTCGTGGCTGTTGACGTCACCCGTCTATATGCTTCCACAAACTACCAAGGTAGCAGGCCACGAATTTTGAAAGTTACCTTGGCTGCGCCCGAAATGGTATCAGTGGCAATCCCAGCATGACATGACAAAAGGAAACTTGGGCCACCAGAAGTATGGTTAAGACCATTCCTTCAATTAGCACAGACCTCAGATACAGATGAGCCAGCCTCAATTGTATCCATCTCAAACCAGCCAACTGTGCAAACAACCGTTTCAAAAAACTTCAGCAGACCGGCACTATTTGTGCCGGTCACTCACAGCGAACCGAGCTCCTGATGCGTCAACAAATACAATGCTGCTACACCAACACTCAGGGGTTGTACTCTAAGCTCTCGGAGCTGCGCCACCGACATGAAACAACAAATTGAGACCTCATAGCAGTCACTAAAACTTGGCTCTCAAACGACATACTTGATCCGGAGATTGAACTCAGTGAGATGTCAGTCATTCGAAATGATCGTCCATCTCGCGGTGGCGGTGTTGCTCTCTACTATCGAGATTATTTGAAATGTGAGGCACTAACCGAAAATTCCCTTGTTATTCATAACGCACTATTTTGCCGACTGCACCTAGCAGGTCGAGATGTTGGTTCACAGAAGAAGGGTGATGCTTGCCTCTTAGCAGTTATTTATAGACTTCCGGACTCATCAGCAGATAGCGATAACATTCTGTTAAATGCTCTCCGCTATGCTGTTTCACAAAATACTCTCATTACCTTATAATGGGTAACTTTAATTTTCCTTCAATAGCGTCAATGTCCCCTAATGGCCGTCATTCAAATCGGAACTCCTCGAAGTCATGGATATGGCAGTTTTGTATAACCATCTGCATTGACCAACAAAACATCGCGGTTCAAACAAGCCATCACTCCTGGACTTAATCCTGATGAATGAAGAGTTGATGGTTGTGTCAGTAGCATACGATCCTCCACTGGGCCCTAGCGACCATTCAGTCCTAACATTTGATTATGTATGTTATGCCAGTATTGTTGCTAAAGAAAGATCGACTCAACGCACTATTACGGATAATTATAAGCTGCGCAGCTTAGCAGCAACCGTTGACTGGGACCTACAGACGCACAGCTCAGCGAATGACGCGTAGAATGAATTGAAAGACAAAATTAACTGGGTCATACAATCAGCATCGATGGTTGTACCATTGCGAACATCGCGCCGGACCAATACGTGGATCCGGAGGAGAACACGTAAATGGAGCAACAGAAGAGATGAAACCTGGAGGCAACATTTGCTAAGCCCATGTGATATCACATGGCAGGATTACAAAG
>OX104060.1:69748857-69790594 GCA_944474145.2 Dicrocoelium dendriticum | reverse complement strand
GAATCCGATTCGCACACGCCCTTGCTTGCGAAGCCACCAGTTTGTACAATGTCCCTATTGCAGACTTCGCGTAGGAGTGCTATCGTATTCATTGTTTAGACTTCCGCTATTGGGGATAAATTAACTCTGTCTTGCCGCTTATTATCATGGTTCTTAGTTATGGGCATAGTTCTTCACGTTTGTTTGTCTTACTTACTTTGCTACATAAGTAGCCTCGTTGCTACATGAGAAGCTTGCGACAGAAGTAATCTTCTCGGTATCCAAATCGAACTTAATCCGAAGAAGAAGCATAATCCTTCCGTGTTGAAGCATTCAATACTGAAGAGGAAGGTGAAAATTTCCCGCGCATAGCGTAGTTAGACCGGTTGGAGGAGTTTGGCAAATAGGAGTGGAAAGATCGCTTGCTCAGGAAACGAAAAAAATATAACCCATGTGGGCACGTTTTATATAATCAAGGTGTCTATTTTGTTCTTACAAACCCTGACCAAACAAGGAAAGCTAAAATTACGTACACAATTAAAAGCTTAGGTTTTTATGTGTCTCCTTAGTATTTCGGAATGTGAACAACTTTACGAAATCTCTTGCCACGATAATTGGTCGTAAAACTGTGGGGTGTATGGCTTTCATCAAAACCGGTCACGGATAATTAGCCTGCAGCTTGCGAAATGTAGTTAAACAGAAATACGTCTTCAAGCAACCAAATCCCGTGGCCTTCCGTTATTTGAGCAACGATATCTGGCTTCACAGGAAGCAAAAGTAATTCACGAGTAAAGCAGAATCACGTTTCAACACGGCAGTTCTGTACTTAATGCTGCTTTCTTACTCTGTTATATTGCATGTGTGTTTCCACAGGATCTGTCGCTTTTTATTTGATTACAGTTTCCTATTGCCATAGATTTATTACTTAACACCAGTAACTTTTAGATACGACGAGCAAATTGTTTTCAAAAATAGCACGATTTCCCAAAATGAGTTAGAAAACGCTAAGTACTACTTGTGGATAATCATATGCAATTTAAGTAATAAACATCCAAAAGCATATATTTGCTGCATAAGCTTATGTATTTAACTGCACTTGGCGAATACACGTCATTAAACTGCTTACAGTGATTTGTCTCAACATGAACAGTGAGTTTCGAAGCAACCGTAGGCCTCAACTGGCACTTGTGTATTTCCTTTGGTTTTTCTTAACACCGGATTTATTAGCCTGCTTGCTTTTGTATGTGACAAATCCGCCACTCCGACACAGCAGTCCTGACGAAAGCAAGGTAACTTCGCGCACAATATTCCGAACTGTAGAAAATCTGAAATGTGAAGGAAAACGTCATGCGCTCCCTATAACTTTAGAATGAAATTCCTAAAAATGCCGATGATCGTTATTACGAGGAGAGCATACAACATCTGCCCCAAAACGCTGAAGTCTTTGGTCACCAAACTAGTCGAACCACTGTCATAGTTCATTCAAAGGTGCTTTGTTGACCACCAATCCCTCACTATGGGGAAGGATGGTATTATGACCCCTATTTTTAAAGGCAGTAACCGTACAGACCTTGCAAAATATCCCTCAGTGACTCTCCTTCATATGCACGCAAAAGTGATTAAAGCGACCATCGCTGAGGTTCTAATGGACTACACGGAAAATGCAACATCTCGGCACCGGAGCCTAACGGCTTCCGTCAATAACGGTCATGCAACCTCAACCTCCTAATGTCACGAGGAAGTTTAACGGAACTGCCTGATGATATGGCCCGAGCTGACACAATCTATCTGAAATGCTCCAAAGCTGTCGACTGCCTAGATCATGCATCCTGCTTCACAAGCTACAGAGGTACGGACTCATAGATCAGCTTATTGGTCTAATTGGCAACTAGTTTCACCAACGGAAACGTCAAGTAAAGGTAAGGGGGTCAAGCTCTAACCCAATTGACTTAGAATAGGATGTCACACGGGGTCCAAGTCTTAACTGTGCTTATTACTGGTGTTTATCTACGACCTGGAAAGACTTATATCCTCAGATTTAACACTTTAGCCGAATATATCATGATACGGCTGGCGATTAGTATCAATGAAGATCACAAGCTACGCTAACGACCTAGATTGCATTTACGAATGTTAAACGCGGAACCTGCTACCTACGAAATGATCTATCCGCGTCACTAGCCGCTAAGCGTTTACAGCCTTGGGACCAAACCTTACAGTAGGCCACTCAAGCGCGTGACTTGGGTGTAGCGGTACAGGAAGATTTCGGTTGCTCACACCAAGCAGAGAAGGCCACAGAATCGACAATTAGCACTGTAGCATTCTTCGTGGAGTGTTCGGTACGTTTGAACTACCAATTTTCTTCCGTTGCTTAAAGCCTAGGTGGAACTGCACTTGGTATATGCTATCCATGAGTGGCACCACTTGTCTAACCAGGATCTCGTTGCTCATAAAACACCTCAGAAAACCGAAGCCAAAAACTTCAGGAGACTCTTTCATCTATCCTGTAAGCTTAGACTGAAATCTCAATGAATATACAGCAGTCGATATCGGCTTTTGTTGGGAGGACCTCATAATGTTTTATCAGATTCTGAAAAACCCAAACAATCTTTGCCGCCCGCTGCTGGTATTGCAACGCAAAACCAAATTGAAACTTCATCCTCTGAAATTGACAATACAGTAAAGTCGGCTGGAATCTCGTATAAATTTATGTTCCCTTCATGTATGCCAGCCTTGGAATGTTCTACCTAATTATCTCGTATCTGTACCCAAGCTGATAATTTAGAAATGTGTTGACGGTGGGTTGCCTCACTTGCATTTCATTTTAGTACTTGTACCCAGGGGGCTAAGAAAGACGATCATCGAGTCTTAACAGACTCCCGAGCATGGTATTCATGAATTTATACCATCAATACGCAAACAACTTCTCCATCCTACATATGTCTGGGGTGCGTCCAAAAAGACTCTTCACTTTATCATGAAAGTATACTTTCGCATTATATTCATCCCACTGGAGTTGTAAAGCAATGCTTGTTTATCTGCAGTAGAGCATTCTTTCATGCTTCCACATATGTTTATCTCAACCGTACCATGTGTGGAACAGCTTACTATCTTAAATTGCCTGTGCTGCCACTTTACCCATTAGTGAACTAAAATTTCTAATGTATTGGGCAATTCCGACTGCAATATGTAGCCTGTTTAGCTCGGAGGCAGTGCAATACTCTCAAGGTTTCCTCAAATTTGCTTTAATGAATATATAACTGCGTTCATTGACAAACTTATCACTGACTCTGCTGCGCTTATCGTAAACATCCAACGAGGTATGTTAATAGCTAGCTATTTTAACTGCAATACGGAATTGTTCCAAGCTTTTGCAGTGTATTTTCTGCAGGAACCTCAAAGCACATCTTTCATATGTAAGCAATTGAAGATTTAGCACAAGATATTAGTGGACTTTCATTACGGATACAATCATTTTTGCTCAACTGCTCAACGGACAGCTTATGATTAGTACTAAACATAGCTTAAAGGTATGATCTATTCTCTCATTTATGCTCGGCTTTGTATGAAGCGTAAGCAAAGAAAAAACACTACGATTTACAGATTACCATGTTGGTCATGCACTGCCTAAGCATAATGCAAGTGTGTGTTGGAATAAGGATTTTAAACGCAATTGGCTAAATCCAATTTTTCAAGGGTATGCGATATATGTGTCTACGGAGTTAATCAAATGTAGAAGAGTCATCATCAATAAACACAGTTCGAATAACTTTTAGCAATGAAAGCCATCCAGACATATCAGGAGCAAAAAGTGACCCCACATTAGTTATGTATGAATGTCAAAGCTGCGAGCCTCATTCAGGCTAACCAATTGCTAAAACTTCTTAAACATTATGTTCATTCATCTCCCATTTTAAGCATGCTGAAAACCATCAGATCACAGAAGACACATTATTATTTATGGCTATATTTTATTAGACACCCGCTGATTTAACAAAGTTGTGATTAAAGATCCCTTAAAACTGTCTTCCGAATTATATAAGTTGTGCTATTGATATTGGTTTGCTGTTCATTCATATTAAAAATGTTCAGCGGTGACAATTTTAATCGTACCAAAGCATTTGCTCAATAATCCAATGATCAAGGATCTGATGTAGCTAACAACGGATTCATGTAGCTGCCGTGCGTACAATTTTAGTTCATCAAAATCTCGAACGAAAAAGTTGCAATTTGATTCATGTGGTCCATTGATATTATGGGAATTTGAGCAATTATACTAAGTCGGAATAGGACAGATAGATTAACAATGCAATTCCATTGATTTAGGACTCATGCAGCTGGCTCTAGCCTCCATGATCGTTGTTGTATTTAATAAATCACGGACATGCAAGTGCGTCGTTGCGGGGGCTAGTCTTCTAGTGGGACCGATGAATCCTGAGTAGCCAAATAGGCCGTCTAACTTTGCCTAAGTACAATAATAGGAGTTAGGGAACTTAAACATCGCATTTCCTACTTTCTAAAAATAGGTTTGGTAAAGTTGATCCTCAAAATATGCACAGTTTTATTTCAAAATTTCTCAGCATGGATCAATTTATACAACGGTTAATAGGGCAGACTATGGATAATTTGGAACTGATACTGTGGTGCCTTCCTGACTTTGCATTAAGTTTCTGCCGTAGAGCATCGCATTGTACAGCACAGCTTTGAATTATGTGTGAAAATGAACAGATTTCGATTTCACTGAGGTTGGAAAATGGATTGGCACCAATGCACATACTGATGTGTCCTTACACCTGCAAAATTCAATAATATTTTAGAGCGCCAACCAGAGGAAAACCGACTGAGCGGCAAATATTTATCAACTGCTCACACAACAATTGTCGTACCCGCGAGCACGTTGATGAACGTTGAACAGATAGCAGATATACGATACCCACCGAACTTCTAACAACTCACGATCGCTAGTATCTGAAAGAAAATGGCTTTACACCTGATTTTGTTTTATCTCATTATTTCGCGAATGACGCTTGCGGCAGGTAAGCAAAACTTTCGTAGTGTTGGCATTGTTTCATTAAAAGATTGGGAATATTAATTGTTTGACCAATAACAAAAGCTCTTTTGCTTTGCAATTTCACAGCCACACTTCTCTTGCTAACTGTTTACAGAAACCAACGGTCATTGTTTTCCGCCCCGTCCAAAGGAATCAAGAGGCGAACTTGAGCTTTGGGATTATGGGCCGAACATGTTCTGCAGCGCTTTACTGACGGCTCCGAATTCGTACGGAATTTATATGTATTTCCTCGAATGTGATGTAAGTGATATGTAAATTTATAAGTTTGCAGCTAATTTCGGAGTAACCGAAATTTATATTATTTTGTATACTATCCACTATTTCTATACAATGTTTCATTACCAGAAAATACTTTTGAGCTGGGTTACACGAAGTTAAACTGGTTTTCAGACGCATTTCCTAAGCAGCCACACTTTGTCAGAATTATAAAATTTATGTTTTTTTCTTCTTTTGACCAGATAGATTAATCCAAAATGTATGGTGAATCAGTAAAACTGCTTCAGACACACTTCGCATACACGCCTGATGGTGCTCAGCATCTATCAATAAAGTTTCCATAAGCACACCTACCCAATAGACATTGAATGGCCTGAAGGGAAATATACCAATAATTAAAAGCGAATATCGTCATCTACAGAACTCTGCCTGACTCATCCTATATGTAGTACCATAATCCAACGTATTTAGCCGTCTTTCGTTTTGTAGAGACAAAGTGGGACCAATTTAAAGGAACAACTAAGGAAATGGGTGCGGCAACGATTTACTAGAGAGATAGTGGTTATTGGAATTAACTGTTTAAGACAAACAATTACGTAGTATTCTCAGCCAAAATTTGGCATTCACGAAAGTACGACACACCAACCCACCTTATTTAGATACAAGGGTCCAAAAACATTTAAAGTCTTGGTTGATAAGCAATAAGCGGTGAAATAGCTGCTGTTAAGATCCACTTAATTGAACGGGAGCGCAGGGTAGTTAAACGCTGAGCAGCGTTGTCATGCGTTATGAAACGTAGCAATTGTGACTTTACGGATAAATTCGGACAGATCCAAATAAATATAGCATTGATATGCTGTGCCACAACATGAAGATAGTTTGCGTCGTTTAGAGCTATTAAAAAAGCTTTGTACAAGGGAGCAAATCGCTCTAGAAGTTGGAACATGTATGTAATGTTTGCTTAAAACTTTAAGTTCCGGATTAACAAAGTAGGCTTGTATATAACGGAAGCGTTTAAACTAAAACATATTGGTATTTGATATATTGAAATCCGAAGCTTATATAGCTAGCATTTAATTACGTTTACAAGATAAATCAAGTAATTATAAAAATTAGTGAACGTTGAATATTACGCATAAATTTAGCGCTTTAGATACCATACTCTCGCACGTCTAGCTGCTTGCTTATATTAACGATTCCATATTAATTTTCATTAATTTAATAGCTGCTTTTAAGCAAATGTTTGCTCAATAACCCTCTAAACAGATGAGGGTTTACCAAACCTCATACAATAATAGCTGGGTTACTTTTTTACTTTGATTCCATTTTTAGTTGACTTGATGCAGCTACATATGAGTCAAACAATCAGTACACAGTAAAAATATACTCGAATGTCCTTTAGGTCAAACGGTTAAAGTAAGTAGCGACCAAATGGCTGAATCTGACGGGTCCAAACACCTGAGCAGGGGGTAAGCAACTGAGCTAAGATTGAATAAAAGCTGCGACAGTGCACCTTACTTATTGGGAGGTGGAGGTACAGCTAAGTGTTTACGATGGATCTTGACAAATATGCAACAAATTCAACTACAGCTCAGGAATGGAAATACTTAAAACCCCGACTCAAAATAATTAGCGTTTGTTCTTGGGCTAGCGTTTTCAACATCACGTTCATAATGTCGCCTGAGTTACCACGACGCTTCGGTCACCATGCAGTAAGAGCTGTGTTTTATGTATCATTAAAAATTAAATTACTAAAAGAGGTTACTACTTGCAATTTCGTATAGTTTAAATAATGCAGTTAGAAATAATAAATAAAACGATATTAAGGCCACATACAGCATATAACATATCATCAGAACAATACCTGTTACTAAGCTTCGTTGAAGGTAACGAAATATGAAGGTCCACCATTGCGAGTTATTCACATTATACATAATACTAAAATGTCTCGGGAAGCTGCACAATCTCTATGTGTGTCAGCTGCGAACTAATCTGATTACGTACATTGTTTCAGCTGCTACGATTAATCTGCTTGAATAGCGACAAGCCGTTTTAATGGATCGCCTATAAAAGAACGAAACCAGCGTTCATCGAGAGAAAATATAGCATGACAGATGATACACCAGACCACACTTTTAAACAATGTCGTTGTGGTCAGATATAAGTAAATCTTGTTAACTCAGGTTGCTAATTAGTGGCCTAAACGTTCGCAGATCTCGGCAGCGTGGCCGCTAACATTTAGTCAATACTCTAGGTGACATGGTCAGTGCGCGTGTATGTTGTGGAGCGGCGCGGCGGGGCAACAATCGTCCGTGATTGTAGGTGAACAATCCTCTAGTCGGACGAAAAGTCAGTGTTATTTTGGATGGTTTGACGTGCACAAGACCATTGAAAAAGATCTCCGATTCGTGCTTCATAGCGTGAACTGGTGTGCCCTTGCGTTTGACGTCCTCTTTTAACGTATTTGTCCAGCGATCTGTTTCGTCAGACTTATTTGACCCATTCGATTATTTTTCATGTATAGTGCTACATGTATAAGACTTAGTTCAACTCCTCAGATGATAGAATTGCCTTGAGAATACCGTGCTTCTAAGAATGTTATAGCTTGCCTCGAATTTTCACGAGCTCGGATATTTAGCTTCACTAGCTCGAAGTGGTAGACTTGTTGTCCTTTATTCATGCCAATCAGTGAATACGCGTGTTTCTTTGTATAGCAAATCTGCGTTTGCATGTATATATATACCAATTAGGAACCGATCTGTTTGTACTGGAACACTGCTTATACGCAATGGAAAGTACCAATGAGCACTGATGCATGGTAAACCGTTCTCCCTTATCACACAAGGTTTTAGACTGCGGAAAACCGCAGATTGCCGTTTGCTAGCCTCAAATGAGTATGTAATTTTTGTCCAATATAAACATAAAAGAAATCACAGGATTTTTTGCATCGCGTGTGTATTTGTGCCCATATGTACCACAATTCCTATTTTATATAATATGTCACGCTTATGTATGAGTTGTAAACATTTGTATGCTTTCCATTTTCTTTGCTATTTTGTGGGAATATATTTACTCAAAGGTGATTTTCAAAACACTGTGCACTAGTTAGATTAGTGCATGGTAACAGCATTAGGAATGTATCACGCTCTCTGAAAGATTTTGTTTTACCGATTACATACAATCAAGTGATCACTCCCTATGGAACATGATCTTTGCCATGTTTAATCTAGGTAATTGAGATCTTGACGTGAAAGTCCGTTGCATGCTGACAGAGCAGCATATCTGTTAGGGATGATGTTAGGCAGCAGATTCATGCTACACCTGGATACACTCAGAGTAAACTCATTATTCCGTTGCTCTCTTGTCGAATTAATTTGTAGTTATAGGAAACGCAGCTGGCAGTGGTCGTGTTGATGAATCATGTTGCACAAAAGCATCAGGTTGTGCTTCAATCTCCGTGGCCAAAGCAGATAGAGCTGGAATTGAACTCAGCAAGCTATTCTGCTACCTTGGACTGCACTGTAACACGTTGGTTGAGCGCATGCCGCCTAAGCGTCTTGCTATTAGGATAAATCCGCTTACGACGTAGCTGCTTCCAAAATCTAGCGGGATACTCGTTACGCGCAACACACTCATCGAAATATTGAGCACTGGTTTTGGCTTCAGCAAGCGCAATTCCAGCAAGAGCTGGGATTGTTGTTAGCCCTACTAATAAACCTTATTTGAAGATTTGCTTAGTAGGCATTTGATCAATAACCTTTGTTTAGTTTGCATTGATATTTCAAATTTTTCATGCTTCCACAAATGATAATATAGTAGTTCAAAACGGGACGAGGGAAAATTTAAATAGCTCAACTCTGACTGTATTTATTTGGATTCCAAATAGTATATGAACCGCTCATTATCAGGCTCTGCCCATCTGGTTTTCAACGTCTTAGAAAAAGCTGTAAAAGCTATAATAACTGATTCCTAGGTCGCGGGAAGACGGCTGTACACAGTTATTCGTCGTTGAATATAATTGATCCCTCGGGTATCGAACAACCGCGACATATGTTTCTAGGTTATTTCGCCGACAAATTTATCATACAATTGTCAAACCGTATTCAAATGGATTGTAGGTCTTGGTGTATGAGTATTAGAGTATCTTGTATTTCAATTTCTCAGAATTTGAATTTAGGGAACAAGCTGTGTGGTTGAGTTGCTACTCGCAACATTTGAGATCTCGGTTTATTTGAGGTTAACCACGGTTTTTCCGACGACAAGAAGTGTATCCGGAATGGAAATATTTTTGTGCTGCACTTCTTGGGAGTAGCAGCACCAAATACTTCCATCTGTAGATTATATTTAGATCATCTGCAAACAGAAAATTCATGCTAGGTCTAATACCCGCACTGATGGCATAATACTCTTACAGTGCAAATTTCGTGTGTGTGATAAACCAATGTACATAGTTGATTTAACTTACCTGAGCTTCAACGGAAAACTAGCAATTAGAAGATTTCTCAAATCGATATTAGCAAACTATTGTGTTCTTTTCCCCGTAAAAACAGAAGTTCGTGTTGAACTAAACTTTAGTTCAGTGCCCTAATTTTCTAAGTGCAGCCAATGAACAAAAGGATTTTCTGCTAAGGTACCTGACCCTGCACATTTTATCGCCCGTGAAAGCTCATGTCATTAGGTAGACTTCGTTCTATTCATTTATATAAAACCGTCACAGTTATGGTCGGTCCGTTAATGGAGAAATCGAGGCAGCGGACATTTAGAGCAATAGTCCACAACGTTGCGTTTGCTATCTCCTCAACAACATCCTAATTCCAAGAATCGCCTTGTTACTTGGATCTAGCTAAAGACTAATCCACAACCGTCACATAATCACGGTAGCTAGATGTAAACCATAGAATGCACCCCTCGGTTCTTTTCTAAGCACTTTTCAAGCAGGGTCTAGACGATGTACTTATAACTTCCAACGCACAACCTCCATTAACATTTGTTTGCTCCGCGCTATACACACATTCGCGCACTGCATGTCTTATCGCTCACTGCTGAGTTCAGTATTCCTATCTACTTTTTCGGTCCTGTCTTGGCTGACTGCAGAATAGCTAGTGACGTGTTAAACCTGTGCTCGCTGGTTTCCTTTCATCTGCACCTAGTCCTTTGTGGTAACATCTTAGTAAATTCTACCTTTTGTGATTATTCTCCGAACTTTGCGGGTACCTCAACTACCTTCAGTATCTTGTGGACACGAGTATCGGTAGAAGCTATAACATCCTCTTACAATGTTAGTAAACTAGTACACTGAAGCCAATATTACGGTGCATACTTAATTACTCAGCAGTTTCAGAAATCGTTTCCGCAAATTTCAGCAATGTAGCGGATTTAGAATCGGTATCGTAACTGATGCCAACTTCCGAATTCTGTCCTGCATTGTGCTTAGACTAAAATCATAACAAAGTAAATTACTGATTTTCAAGAGCCTCAGCTGTGGGCTCGCTCCAGTGGATCGTGTTTTGTTGACAACCTCCTGGATTTAGGTAACAAAGCTTGAGCTTCTCTAACTGCTTTGCCGTGTCACAGGCAAACTTTCGGAGTATGAACTCACAGTTGAGAATTCGGCTTGTCATTGCAGCTCAGAGTTTCTGATATTTGTTTTAAAGCCAGCTGACCCATGAGTTTATTTACAATATCCTCTCTGGTGATGTTCATAGTGAGTAACACAATTTCATAGTAATCAAATCAGTATTCAGTTGTGTTGAAGTAATCACTCTTGTTGTTACAAAACAGAAGCAACGCCGCCAATGTCGTTGTCTGTCTGGAACCTCATTTAGCACCGTCAGTTCTTCCTTTTGGCGAGAAGCAGGGGAACGGCAAATGGTCCCGTTTGACAAAAGATCCCCAAATATTTCCGTCAACCAAGATCAGCGTTTGGGTACTTCCGCACCGCTACCCTAAGAAATAATCTGTCATGAACGATGAGCGTAAGCCAACAGCTTCCTTTGGAGCGAGATTGAAACTTGAATAGGTCGCAGTGGAATTTTAGGCAAAAAGTATCTTGTGTTTGAACTGCAGCTGAATTAATTTGTCTGTCGCTTTAAGAGCTGATGTTTAACTTCAGTGCACCTAATCAGGATCATGTATCTTCAACCTACACACATTGTGCCTGCTTGAATATTTTACACATGCATCCTTCACTTATGGAAGCCAGACCAATTGTGCTGTTTTCATACCTGCCTAACGTTTTCGGCCGTAGACATTGGCTCACTCGACAGGGTATTGGCCGTGAAACCCAGTGTATCCGGCTTGCGCAAAGCATTTAGTCGGAAGTCGGAAGTCGTATAAGCATTTGATTTAGTATTTGTGGAGCACTATGTATCCATTCACTGGAGTCTGACACAAACTCTTTGTGATCAGAATACGTAGTTGCCTCCCACATGTATAATATTTCAGGCACGACAGAGCATGGACAACTGCAAGTATCTCCTTTTCCTCTTGCTTGTAAACTGCCAAGTGACAT
This sequence comes from Dicrocoelium dendriticum, assembly GCA_944474145.2. Classification (NCBI taxonomy): domain Eukaryota; kingdom Metazoa; phylum Platyhelminthes; class Trematoda; order Plagiorchiida; family Dicrocoeliidae; genus Dicrocoelium; species Dicrocoelium dendriticum. Next base: position 69,778,817 of record OX104060.1, on the reverse strand, counting down.
GACTGCCCTACATAAATGTCTAATGATATTTTATCTTACATTATTACAGTAACATTTATGTTACGACTGACACCCACAGCGCGTCAAGAAGTAGACTTGCTTCCTAATAGCCGACCACTAGCGTAGTGTTGAGAACGGATTTGATGGTCTTGAAAGTAGTATCCTACTCATTTCCCTAAACCTACTTAAAGCCTACACGGCGTCGAGACATCCGAAAGTCTTGGAAAGCAACAGCTCTGAGATATGACCATGTCATTAAAATGAACAACCGCTCTCATCCCTTGAGCAGTGGCGTCGCCTGTGCTATTTCAGCACTGCGCCATGTGAAACAAAATCCCTCAGATATAAACATACGTCAAAAGAAGCTGGTTTTTGTTACACGATCTCGAATTAGCCAAATTTCTTCTCTGCAGCGTTTGGACAAACAGCGAAGTTTGGCATCCTTTTCTTCCTCGCTTGAGTCCGCTGCACTATCTGCACTGTTTATCTCAACCACAGCCTGCAGTAATTGTTTTGGAAATATGCCACTTAAAACCTTCAGTCCAATTCACCAATGAAATCATAATGCGAAGCTAAAAGTGGTCACATCAGATCATAAATATTTGAATTAAAACGCAGTTTCTCTACATCTAACGCGTTGCTAAACTATTTGGATGAGGGCAAATTTAATGCTTCTGAGCGATAATGTTTCTGTCGACTGTGATCGGCTAGTAACGAAAAATAACCCATTTTCGCCCGCCAATGTCAGAGAGGATGCGGAGAAGTAATATTTGTATATTTTAATGCGCAACCATGTAGGTTTTTGAAACCCCCATTCAGAAATAGAATTTCATGGAAACAGCGATCAGCTCACTTAACTGGCCGGCCTTGTCCCTCAATAGCCATCAGTACCAGTTGCTTAAATTTGCAGTATGCTCCGTAACAAGTGGAATGTGATAAATACTGAGCTGTAAATTCCCAACTATGACTTGGGCGCACCTCATCAGTCGGCGGGTAGCAAACAGATGTAGGCCAAGTTTGGCAAGTGCAGGTTGCTTCCATCCAACACTTAGGTGTCTGATCCTTCAGGCTCGGAAGTCATCTACAGCGGTGCGTAAATATTAAACGTGAAAATGATATGCTGCTTCAGAATGGCAGGGATTAATACGTGTACTTAGGAAAATTTTCAATATCTCTCGATCAGCATGTCAGGTGTTAGAGAACTACGTTCGGAAAATTAGATACCCTTATTTAGTAGCAGAAGCTTAGTAATTGTGTCCGTCCTCAGGTTGAGTACAAAATGCAAGCACAACATACATTACTAAAACAAGATCTCTTTTCAAACGGGAACCAAAAGATGGGGGTTAAATATATGGGCCCTGTAATGCATAATTTTCTACAAGCCAAGGGGCTTAAAAATCTGAGAATGTTGAACAGACAATTTTGTTGATTATGAGGCTACAAGACTCCTGCCTACTTGATCGCACAAAGTCACCACTAGGTGCGTCACCCTGTGTTGGATTCCAGCAATAATACAAGTCTGAGTGACCGCTTCCTAAAACGGGTGGCAATGTACTGTTGCAAAGTACAGGGCATAAATTACGTCTCTTGCGTATATCATCCATGGAACGCATAATCTAATCAGCTGTTTCCACGCTTATGATAACCATATTTAACATAGGGCTGGATTCTACACACAGTCATTAACGTACCCAATTTGTATTATCCAACCAGTACATACCTGTATTCAAAACGTTCTGGACATCAGCATTACCTTCTAACACAAAGCAAATAAAGGGTGCGTGAGTACAGGGCTGGCTCTGGCAATACATAACATGGGAAGTTAAATAATTTTCCCCTGATTATTCGATATTAACTAAGCTGGGAGCTGAATAATTTAATATTACTCTGCATGAGCATCAACAAGTTTGCGCCAGATGTTACCCAAATACAAAGGTGCTTCCCAGATATCCCCTTATTCATACCATTATGGTCACTTTCGCCAAATTTTCTGTGTCGCAAATGCTCAACCATTTCATCAAAAACTAATGTGCACTTTACACTGATTCGATTGCGTAAACATCATGCGCTTGTTTGTCCTCAGTCACACGGAAAATTGGAATACACCCAGGGCGGCTTAAATAGTTGCCACATCACTGGCATAATAACAAACTTTAAGCTTGATTTTTGGCAATGCCCAGACATCCCAAAGTAACTTACAAAGAAATACCCCAAATGTGTTTTTCATTACTCGCTGCAGGTCTTTGAGGTCGCAATTAAATGTTTCCTTCCATTTTACCTATAAATATTGGGATACAAGGTTTTCAGCATACACGGATAGATAAACGAAAATATACACTGAAGTTTCGAAAATATCAGCTTCAAATTGCAGAACTAAAACACAGCTTATTAAAACCATGTCACTACTATGCTAGAAAACTTGAAATAGCCTAAGTAATAAACATTATAAGTATACACGTTAAAGCAGACTACATATAATTTTCAGGTACTAAATTATCCAAGTGGACTACAGGATATGTGTACTATTTTTACATCTATCTGTATATCTACTTTTGGAATATTTCAGCTGGAGCATTGGCGCGGTGTCCAGTATGACTACATCGTTATGTTTAAAGGTACAGACTGCATGGCACCCAGATTTGCAGTAACCTCTGGGGAACGGATATTCAGCTCCCCTGAAACCAACATATCACTGCTGTTCATCAGTGATATGACAGAACAAGGCAGCGGTTTTCGTCTTCTCTATCAACCAGGTAGACAACATATGTGTTTTATTAAACGGGTCCTATCTTTTTGTGTATCATGAACGCAAATCGTCAGTGTGCCTCATTTCGAATGGATTGCATAAACACCGCCGCATTAGCTAGTTCTCACTCATTGCTTAACTGTCCGAGAGTAACTTTTTTATTAGAATGTCGTATGGCTCCGCGTCAACTTAAATTAGTCTAGAAGTGATTAGATTTCTGGATTAAATATATTATAATTATATATTTGGGTTATGTACATATATATTTTTGGATTATATATTGAGCTCTCATGTAGTTCTGATATAAAGATGGATTCAGAACCAATTTATATATGGAGGATTTCTCAGTCTTTACGTGGTAATCAAATTAAGGATAGAGATAGAGCTTTAGAAATGAAAGGGGGTGCGTACACGTTTATTTAATTTTAATGTAATTTTATTAGTGTATATCAAACTTTTTATTCTACATCTCTATTAGTTTTTATATTTAGTCTCCAGTTGACTGGACACATAGCAAAGGTTTACGTGTCCAAATTTAGAAGTGATTGATATTGAACACTGGAAATGAATAATTATTTAACATGGGTTAAAAATCATATGTTTTACAAATTCCGTAGAATGCTTGGAGTCAAAATTAAAATATAAAGCATCATCGGATAAGTAAATCGTTTTTTCATGCGTCTCCAGATTTAAAGGCACCACTGCCTAACAACAGTTTAAGTGGGAATGGATTTTGCTAAAGAAATTAGCTTAGAGTGTCTTTATATTTCGGTAAATGCGTAAGAAATAAAAGGAAAAGACAAGCCTTAATTGTGTGTTGCTTCAATTGATGTGGTATGTTGATGTTGTATGTTAGGCCAGTTTAGATAACTCCAGGCGGGGCCCACGAAGGTATCTGCATGTATCCTCACAAAAACATTACGGAGAGAGCCGTTAAGCTTATGACTAACTTGGCGTTATTTCGTCCACTAACTAGAACTGACTATAATGAGTAATAAAGTTGGAAAACGATCCATATAGACATTATCTGGTTAGCGTTAATATAGGGACAATGATAAGGTGAGTCGGAATGGCATTCCAGGCAAGGGACACGGAAAGAAAAGGTTTCCCGGACAATCTAACCGACTTTCCTGCGTAGCCTGTTTGTGCTGATGGCTTATAATGTTAGTATTTTGGCTTAGCTGCAACGTATTGTGACATAAGTGCGATAGATTGGTCAGTATTAAGTAAATCATGGTTTTATCTTTTCGCTGACTTTGATATCCACCACTAAAATCTCAGGAACTGCAGCCTTAGTTATTAGGAGAGATGAAACAATCCTCTATTATTCGGTTGCAATACGTCGTGGAGCTACAACTGCATCAAGGTTGCGCTTGCTTCAGGGACGCCAGGACTGGATCGCATATTCCAACGGAGGCCTCACGTAGGCCTTCAGCATTTTTGGAAAGTCAGACGGCGCAAATTTCCCGAAGTCCTATAGTAAGAGTGCCTTTCAATCTATCTAGCAACCAAGGTCGTAGTGCATGATCACCCCGATTTTATTTTCTTGGGAATCCCCTTGTAACGGTTGCTCTCCAATGCAATGTCCATAGATTAGCCGATGGCAGATGTTTACTGCTTTTCACTTGGTAACATTGAACGGGAGCGGTTTATCGGTTGATCAAGCAAAAGCACTGTCGAGGTCGCTCTGCAATGCCCTGTGATCTTCCAAGGTCCTGATATCATACCAAAGTGTGACATCATATGTAAATAGTAACAAATTCGCTACAGCACACTGGCAAGATCGTTAAGGAATGTGCGGAATAAACGTAACCCCAGTAAAGATACTTGGAGCACGCGACACTGAACGTCAATTGGGTGGGAAATTGAGTGCGAACTCTCACATTTAGCTGAGGTTGAGCGAGGAAGTTGCCGATCCAACCAAATATAGGTCAGCGATTACATAGCTTCGAAGCTAAGAAGGAGAATGCGATGGTCAATATTATCAAACGCTGTTGAGAATCCCAAGCCGAAAGTTCGACTCCGAAGCTGGCATCGGGTAACTTAGTCCAACCTACTCGGGCTAACAGCAGGCTTGTATTGCAGGATCCATGTTCGTGGATTCCGTGTTATTGTGACACTGGTATCTTGCTCCTCTAGAGATATCACATGAGCGCTTCTGCAATGATAAGTTCTATTAATTTAGATACATTTGGGAGAAGAGTGAGTTCACAGTAGTTTGAGGGCTCCGAAAATGTATCACTATTATAAATAGGTGTGTGTACTCTATGATTCCACATTGCGGGAACTTGCATTTCCTCGAGAGAACGTTGAAAGAACCAAGCCAATATTTCGGCAAGGGAATCGCTTCAAACTTCCTAATGTTTGCTGACGATATCAAGATCTGGCGCAGGATCTAGGCGAATGCCGACCAACATGTGCTTCAGAGTGATTTGATACAGTGTATCAATGGTCCAGCCAAAACTCATTGCATTTCAACGTCAGTAAATGCAAGCTGCTTTCCATCCGATACCAGAGCAGCCACTCATACCGACTCGGAACGGATTTACTGCAACAGTCAACTTTTGAACGTGAATTGGGTGTCCTGGTTCAAGATGAGTTGAGTTGCTCCAGGCAATCCGAAATGTCCTCGAAGACCCGAACCCAAAAGTCATGCTGTTGAGGCTGGTGTTTGGACAACTAAGCAGCTAAATATTTCTACAAATGCTCAGTGCTATGTTCGCCCCCGCGTAGAAACACGACCTTAATGCACTGGTGCAGCTTTAACGCCGAGCATCTAAGAACGTAATTAAAATGCGCAATATATCCTACTAGGAGAGCCTGCAACGACTGAGATTGTTCAGTGTAAGCTCTCTCAGAGTAGGAGGCGACCTAATTATGGCACACTTTATTCTGCCAGACCCACATAATGTATGCCGCCATTTACTGCAACTCAGCAGCAATACAAACCTGAAGGGCCAATCATTAAATCTTTCAGAAAAATAGAGTCGTCTGGAGTGCCGCGGAAATTTCTTGTTCATTTTTGTCTGTTACCGTGGAATGCTCCATCAGAATGCGTAAATACTGCACCAACAATAACAGTATTTAAAAGACGATTGGGCAATGCACTCATCCACTTGTATTTGTTTTCGGATGCCCTGTTTGACAGCCTCAGACCTAGTGGCACAAACGTTCCAAGTCTCTACGGGTTCGCCTGAAATTCACAAAGCAAACATTCTACTCCGTCCCATGTTATCAATGTTTAACTCACCTCACCATACGGTCGCTCAGTGGCTTGTGGAAATACTTAAACCGGTGCGACAACAGGTTGCTACTTACAGTCTACGCGACAGCTTCCAATTCGTGCCATGTATACGTAATGCTAAAATCGACGGCAAAGTGATGCTCTGCTTCGACGTTGCATCGATCTTTACCAACGTCCCGCTATTTGAGACAATAGATTACATTTGCGACTATATAACCCAGTCATCAATGAAATTATGTGTACCTACTCTTGAGGTAAAACGTTTCCTGTTGCGCTGTACCTTAAATGTGCAATTCCAGTTTAACGGCAAGTACTTCCGGCAGAATGATGGCGTAGCCATGGGCTCTCCATTGTGTCCACTATTGACGGACATCTTCATGGCAAATTTGGAAAGAACCGCACTTCAGGCGGATATTGCCACTTTTAGCCACTACTATCGTTACATGGACGATATATTCGTTGGGATGGATGAGGATTGTAACTTAGATGAAATTCTTAACCGTTTTAGCCGAGTGCATGCATCAGTAAGTTTTACTTGCGAAAGAGAAACCGAAAATAAGCTGCCTTATATCAATGTTCTGTTAACTAGACGGCGAGATGGCTCCATCCAGCGGCGGATCTACAGGCAGAAATCATGGGTTGGTCAATACACGAATTTTCACAGCTTTGTCCCCCTGAGATACAAGCGCAACTTGATTCGTTGTCTTACATCGAAAGCACGTCAAATATGCTCTGAAGACACTTTAGACGCGGAGTTGACGTTCCTACAGAATGTGTTACGCGAAAATGGTTACCCAGACTGATTTAATCTAAGAAACCTTAAATAAAAGCCAAAGCCGGTACCATTGTTAACAGTGACAAAGAAGGATCTGTTCATACGCCTGCCTTTCAAAGGGGACGCGGCTACAGATCGTCTATCTCGAAGTCTTTCTGATGCGATTGAATCAACTTTCGCCGCAGCTAAGCTTAAATGTATGTTTACAACGGAACCACTCGGTCGTTCGCGAACCAAGGATAAGTTGCCCATGCTGACCGCCTCAATGGTTATCTATCAGTTTGAATGCACTTGTGGCGCATCGTATATCGGTCGAACGGTGCGGCACCTGTCCAAATGCATGAACGAACACTGTCCGCGTTGACTACATCGAGGTGGCACTGGAGACATTAGTAGCTCTATCCTGGCTCATATTGTCGACAGCGGACATCAAGTGGATCTAGAGCGTAACTTTAGAGTAGTACCCAGAGTTCCGCCGCCCCGGTCAAAGGGTCAAGTCTCCGTACACTCGCAACGGCCGAATCGATTTGTATTTGATCATTCCGACCATCGATATGCTCGCAACCGAAGTTAATTAAGGCTGTGTTCGCTTCCCTGGCCCGCAAAAGCGGATGATAATGAGGTCAATGGCGCGAGGTCAAGAAACCCATAAATTTTAATCAACCGTTTTCGATTTTTATCCTATGTTAATTGTATCAACTATGTCTTACTTACTTACTTACTTATTTTTTCAACCCTATATATGATTGTATTGGTCTGAAGATGAATCATCGAAAGCAATTGCTCACCAAGTGGTATCTTTTTCTCATTTACCGTAAAATTATTTTTTTCTGTGGTTGAGTTACGTATGTGGATCGCAGGCCTACAACGACGCAACGCATAAGTCGTTTTTTCGTTTTTAAGTATTTAATATTTTACCATCCTTATTATCCTTATTGTTATTTTGCTATCCCCACTAACTGTCCAACGGGAATTGTAATGTAACTCTTCTTAACCTGTAGAAATTCATTTTTCCTTTTTCAATATCGGATGAAATGATGATACACTCCAGAAAGTATGGATACGATGTCGGCGAAGCACGTTGGCTGCAGTATTTTGTGCGATTTGCGCAACACCATTTGTTTCATGTAAAACCGGAATCGCGCGCTGCACTCTGTGGAGCTTGATGACATGTCTATACAGCAACTTGAAATTTGTACTGTTTATGCTCACTAAGTAATGTCGGTGTTTACCAATTTCGCAGACAATAAAGAAATAGAAAATAATGCCGAACTTAAAAGTGCACTGATAACATTTACTTTCATATAATTGTGTCTGTCTGACAAGTAGCTAAATCATGTATAATCTGAGTTTACAGCTGGGATCGACTGGCAGATCTCACTTTGGTACCAATTTATTAAATTAAAGCGTCTTAAGTTCCTTAAGGTGTCTTACACCAAGCATAGCTTGATAGGCGCTATATTTCAATTGGGAACCTGACCAAATCAGGTGGCTTCTTGTGTGGTAACAATAAACGGCTGATGCAAAGACTACCAAATAGGACATCTATTTAATATGCACTTTTAAAGCAATAAATGCTACTTGTATTTAAACCCAGTTATTTGTCTAGATACCTATGCAATTTTCGACAGAAAAGCACAATTGCACTGACGACCTAGCGTTCTAAACTATTTGCTGGCTTAATTCTTAATTTGAATCAACAGGAACTATGCTAAACCATGTAATGTTTCTCGATTAGTAGTATTATTTGAAAGAAAATTTTCCATGTGTTTCTGTTTGATAAACAATATTGTTGGCTTATATATGAGCAGCGCGAACTGCTTAAATAATTGTTCAATAGAACCGTGGTGCACACTCGTTAAAACACGTGTTTATCTGACCAATGGCACTGGTAAAAGTCTGATTTACAAAATAGCAGAAATCATGGTAAGAAATACGGCGCTCAAATACCAGCACGCGTGTATCGGAGGATAGAGCAATGCCATCGGACACACACCATTTCATGCTAGGTCGTCCTTATACGTAAAATAAAAATGGGATATATTTTTATTATAAGTGCATGATGGCAGCTTCATGACTTTTCCTAAGCAAAAGTAATTTTGACATTACTCTATCTACTTGGGAAAATGTTCTGTTGCTAAGGGACACAAAGAGAAAACCGATTATGGTGACATAGTTCCGGAAGTAATTTTTAGTATGACCTCATGGAAACAGCCGCAGGACGCCTGAGCTTAATTAAGGACCATCAATCTTGCGCTGCATCATGCATAGTTTTATCCATACCCTCATATCCGGTGTAAACCAAAAGGAATAAGACCAGGCGGAATGCGGATGGGAGCCAAATCTCATCGACGCTGCCGACCCACACTTTTCCAACATACAAAGAACAAGTATCCTGACCATCTATGTGGGGAAACAGCCATATCAGGCGCAAACAAGAAAGTGACCCTGTGGCAGTCAGCTTCCCAACGGTTACTTGGGTACATGGATCGCTCAATTACTTTTCTTAGTCGAGGAGACGGTATCTTTTGCGCTTATCCGGAAGTGCGACAAACGTAACTTGCCCATCCGCGTGTGCATGTATTACTAATTGTGCCATGCGCCTACATATTTTTAACCCCTTCAATAAAACTTTGTCTTCATCTCTTTACGTCTCCAACGGTAGTAGATTTCATTTCACTTCGTGCTGATTGCAACAGATACCTCATGTACCATCACTAGTGTCACACTCTATGGTGTCGCAACATCGATCCCAATCTAGTGGGGATGCGCAGGTCATCCACTTGACCACAGCTAACTTATCGCGAAATTTTGGCTAACTTATAGACACATTCAATTTCTGTGATTGGATAGATGATGATTACCTGCTGGTACTTTGTTAATAGTTTCACACAATCGTCCGGTACTTGCTTTCTCTCTGGCTGTCTGTGTTGTACAATGGTTTAACAGATCATATCCTCCCATCTTCTTTAAATGCATCCTAATATTGGCACCGATATATCAGGAATTTGAACGATAATCGTATGCCGAACTTCTTAACTACATATATTGCACTCGTGCACAGATATTGAGAGCTAAACCGGTCCTTATTTCGGCGTCGTAGGCTGCCCCAAGATACCACCGCTGAATGCTACCTTGGCGTCAAATGTGAATATGTTATCTCAGGTTACAGAGAGTTATGTTAAAACCACCTAACTTTTGAGGAATTTTAGCCCAGGTTCTGAGTAAAGGCACATCGATTTCTTATTGTACTTTCTTTCGCAGCTGCGGTGTCACGGGCAGGGAGGGTTAGCATCCGCCAAATATTATTATGAAACGCAAGGCAGCATTAATCATTTGTATTGAGCATTACAGCAGGTGTCGAAGTTAACAGAAAATAATTGAAATGAAGCAGCCTGAAGTAATTCCTTGAAAAAGCCCATCCGCCTCAGGCGCGGAGAACTGCTTGTGGGCGCAGTTTATCGCAGTCCCCTGAGTCGTTGTTTGGATTGGCTGCCCCATCTTCAAGCCCACATGAGTCGTCCACACTTTCTGCTTGTGAGCGATTTTAACTGTTCTCGAATACGATGGCCTGATGTGCATCTGATGCCTGGACATAGTGAGGTTGAAGCAAAGTTCGTGGATTTGGTACTTGAAACTGGTGCATCGCAACACACATGCCAGCCAACACGCATATCAACACTTTCAACCTCGTCCTGTCTCGACCTGATTTTAACGAGCTACGAACAACGAATGCGTGACGTTAGGATCCTGGAGCCCCTGGCTACGAGCGACCACTCAGTACTGATAGCTGATATGGAATTATCTTTGCCGTATTCACATCCGCTGCAACCAGCTCCCAACTACTGGAAAACGGACTTCGATGGTCTAGCTCGAGCCGCGAGCCAACTGGATTGGCCTCTGTCACAAGCTGCATCTGTGGAATATTTTTGGATATTTATATTAGAGAGATTGACATCATTATGTTCCCAATTTGTGCCATTGAAATGTTGAAAGGTTGGACCCATTAAGCCTCATTGGTTTGATAAGGATTATGGAAACCTGGCTCGGAGGCGGCGCAGACTGTGGGACAAATTCCTTCTCTCTGGCTCTGGAAATGATTACGAAGGGTATAAATGTCAGCGGAACCTCTGCAACAGTGCGAAAAAGAATAAACGCCAACACTTTGAAGAACAGCTCGCATTGGCCGCGAAGACCGCTCCAAAGAGAATCTTTGCATAGGTGAAGCGATGCCTGAAGCCGGCAGGTGATGTGCCAGTGCTGGATGGCACGGATGAACAGCCCCTAACCTCCAGCACTGAGCGTGCGTCCGCATTGGCGGCGCACTTCGCTTCTGTATTTGCGAATAACCAGGTGTCTGTTCCGAGTTCGACGTGTACCGTTGTTACCGAACTCGATAATCTGCAATGCGGCGTTGAAGAGGTAGCTCAACTACTCGCCAACCTTGACGTCACCAAACCTGCCGGACCTGATGGTCTTCACCCACTGGTTCTCAAGTCAATTTCAACCATCTTCTCTCCTGTCGTGACTGACCATTTCAACAGGTCGCTGTCCGAAGGTTCGTTGCTGGTTGACTGGAAATGTGCGGTGGCGAAGCCTATTCCAAAAGGCGGCAACCCTAGCAAAGTAGACAATTACAGGCCAATTTGTCTGACACCTATTTTGGCAAAGGTTGCTGAGAAAATCGTGAAGAAGAGTCTGCTGCAGTTGCTACAGTCAAACGAGGTCCTGACGCCCGCAAAGCACGGTTTTATGCAAGGTCGCTCATGCATTACGAACCTGCTTGTGACAAGGCATGAGTGGTTGAAGGCAATAAACAAGGGGAAGTCCGTTGACGTGATATTCATCGATTTTAGTAAAGCGTTCGACAAGGTCAGCCATGAGGTTTTCCTTCACAAACTCAGCATGTGTGGCGTCGGTGGCTCTCTGCACCGGTGGATCGGCGACTTTATTGTTAGACGAAAGTGGAGGGTACATGTCGACGACCATCTAACTGACTGGTACCCCTCTACAAGTGGCATGCCTCGAGGCACTGTGCTGGGGCCCACTCTGTTCTTGATCCACATCAATGATCTACCGCAGCTTCTCCGGTCGCCGTGTGCCTTGTTTGCGGACGACATGAAGATTTGTAGAGAAATTGACGCTCCCGATGACTGTGGCTTACTTCAGCAAGATCTCAATCGCTTATCCACATGGTCTGCAGAAGTTCTTCTCCCGGTCAACCCAGCCAAGTCGGTATTTATGAGCCTGGGGAAGGGTGCTAACAGCCGAACCTACACCCTTGACGGCCAAACGCTATATCCCACACCCTCCGTGAAGGACCTAGGTGTACTCTCACGCTACGATTTGAAGTCCGTGGACAACACGAACAGGCTATATCGGAACGGACTGCGCATGCTTTGGGCGCTCAAACGTAGCTTCGGCACATGGTCTGAAGAGGTTGTCACTCGCCTGTTCTCTTCTATCATTAGACCAATGCTAGAGTACGGTTCGCCCGCCTACTTTCCGATTACCCGAGGCGAGGCACAAAAGATCGAACGGGTCCAACACGTTGCTACCAGGCTCATCCCGAGTTTACGTGGCTTTGGGTATGAAGACCGGTGCGAGAAACTAGGACTCTACACCTTGTCCTACCGTCGGGTGCGAGTTGACCTCATTATGACCTACCGAATTCTACATCTCGGTGAGTTCTCCATGTTAAGGCCAATGCTGCACTTACGAGGGCCATGCAGCATACGCGGACACAGATACAAACTTGTTGTGCCGGATATGAAACGTGTTCCCCACCCACTGTGCTTCGAACGGAGAGTGGTAAACATTTGGAATAGTTTGCCTGAACATGTGATTGAGGCAACATCTGTGCAGCAGTTCAAAACGTTGTTAGATTTGTATTTTGCCTCTATTCGCTTCAGAGAACGAATGCACACTTATGATGACATATCACATTTGTGAGTCCTGATATATCGTAGGTCGAATATTTTAAATATTACATGAGAACGACAATGATATTCACGGTTGACAATTTTATAACGTTTTTCGCCATATTTCGAAAGTGTTGTACAGAATCCATTTCTACTTGCTCTATAATACAGTATTCAGTATTCAGTATTCAGTAAATAACAAATTTGACTGTTTTGTTTTGCGCTTTTTTAGTTTTTGTCTAGAATTCGAATTTCTGTCTTACAAAAATGTTCGAAATGAATTACCTTACGTTTCAGAAATCGGGAAAAATGATTGGAAAGCGAGTCAAATTGGTACGTCTTCTGCATCGACAGTTAATCACTCCAATGGTTGCTAAATCGTATGGTCAATGAGACAACGGATAACATTTAAAGTGGCATTTTGAATGTTCACGTAGATTCAGCACTGTTCCGGAAGCTTTTATAAATTATTGGAAGCCTACTCATTAAGCATGTTACGAAGTAAATAAAGTATGAAGTCTTTTAACGCAACCGGGACATATAAACTCACTGTAATTTCAATGACAGCATGGGAATTGGTCGTGGTTTTCTACGGCTATATCTAAAATACTTTGACAAAGTATATGATGTAGTTCAACTGATTAGGACATAACCGCCATACCATAATCAGCTTGATCAAGGCTCAATATTTGCTTTGTTTTTCAAAGTGAATATTTTGCTTACGTACATTCATACACAATCGCGAGGACACTGTCAGTTTGTTACAGCGCAGTACGAAATGTCACTGAGTAAGTAACTAGTCGGCAAATAAGTTGAGGTTCGCCACTTCAGTTAGCACCTAGTAACAGTTGCTTATCTGTTCATCACAACTTACTTTAAGCACAGTGGAGTTCTGTTAGCTTGTACAGATGAAGTCCCCATATCGGTACTAATCTCGAACATGATAAAATCCGGTGTGGGCCTGTGAATGAAACCTTTAGACGGACTATATTTCATGGATAAGGTTTATTTAAAACCGTGCCATGAATGGCTTAAGTAAAACGCTGGAGCTTGTTATTACCCAAGTTATTGATAAAATCAATTTGTTTACTTTTCTACTAGGTTAGTATATCCTATCACCTCGAAAAATTCATTTGCTATTTACGAGGAATAATACAAGCAGCTAAAACAGAAGGGTATTATGAGCCGCTAGCAAAAAATCTCTACATTTCAAGAAAATTGATATATTACTTTCTCAGTTGGATATATCAGATGTGTACTCAAACTTGGGCCTATGTGATCCTAATGAATAACTCTCCCCCAATGCATTGAGTCGTGGCATGCAACGTTTGGCAATGTCTAATAACTGATCAGAAGTGTCCTGCAATATGCATAGGCTTTAGTTACGGTCTCAGCGATCGAAGTATTCAAACTTTTGTTTAAAACAAGTTGCGTTTATTACTAATATTGAGTGTTAAGACCCATTTACAAGACGTATGATTTTAATGACACATTTAAATCGAGCACTCTTTAATCTATGCGGTTTTGTTGTGTAAGGTATGCTTCATTGATATGGTTAATCACGCTTGAGGAAAAATATTCACTTTGATTACACCTTTCTAACATGAATAAATCAGTTGTACTTTTTAGCATAAGCATTCCCTAAATTTTGTATTTCACTGACAATTAAGAGGATTATGTTGAGTGAAAAATTATGAATCTTTTGGACTGTATTTTCAACGCGTACATAATTTTCCAACCGACATTCTCTGGCTTTAGGATATAGTGCGAGGGATCGAATTCTACGTAAGTTACTGTTATTTTTTGGCCATAAAACGACTTAGCCTATGTAAGCAGCAATTGGTAGGATTATAAGGGATTTGCCGAACTGGCTACACCTTTGCCTACATGCTGTTATTTGTTTTGTAGTTCAGTTTAACTGTTAATTCACAAGATTCTTGTAGTTCTTGGGTGCCACGGGTGACTAAAAATTGGTCTTCAACCAAGCTCCATTGGTTAATTTGCCCCCCATTATGAAGAACTTCATTTGGATTATCCTTCATGTTTATAAATTAGAAAATCTATTAACTGCTGTTTCACCGCATGGTGCAATTAAATTGACATGTAAATTTACGGTTGGTTGAGCCTTAAACTTAAGCCATTCTTGTTCTCCTTGGAAGAGTAAATTATCGACTGCAGAAACTATATTGTTTTGGAGCAATTTTCTTTTTCTGAGGAAGTCGCAAATTCGATAGTTTCCTACTCCGTCAACCATTTGCAAACGTTACATGTTACTGCGTTATATCGGTGGTTCCTCGGTTGCGGTCATAGATTCAGGAACAACTTCTAACAATTCAGGGACAAATGTCTTGGTAAATAGCGAAAGCATTGTGCTGGCTGGAAATTTTGCCGTAGTCCTGGTTCTGTCGACAAAGCGCAAGTCCCACCTGTATTTTCTAAAATTGTCCGCTCGCTTATTGGTATAATACGTGATCTCAATGCCGTTATGCAGCAAAATAAGTACGTTACTAGAGCAACCTTTCCGTTACAAGTAAGTTGGTTGCATACTGATGTGGAAAATTGTGTAATTCAAAAGGGGTTATTCCCCAACATGTCTGACCATCTCGGAAAGCTCCTGTTTCGTAGTGGTGGCGTTACAACTTGCGTTAATCAACGTTGACGCAACTCGTCAATCGCAATATTCAAATACTCAACCCTTATTATAATCTGCCATTTAGTTGAAAGTGAACCAATATTTTTAAGTGTTTTTAATCCGTCATCCCTGGAAACATCAACATTGCTCCTGATACATTTGCGACAGCGTTAAAGCATTTCAACGACAAAATTTCTTCAATGCTACGGCTTAGATTGGATTTTTCTGCATTAATGCTGGCGAATTTTATAGAAAGGATAACAATATTTCTGCAGACAATTGCCTTAGTATACATAGTGACTGTTTCTACCAGACAAAATGCCTAGTGTATAAAATAAACAACATTTACTTTCCAAGCAAAACAGTCACATTTGATTAGCTCAGAGCCTAGTATATTAAAACTGCGTCCAGTATTTTTAATTATTTAAACTGACCAAACGTACCTACAAACTATCAAACGGCGAATTTGCTCTTTCGAAAATATAAGGAAGCTCCAACAATATTTTCTCTAGCTGGGTTTTCGGTCTTCAACGATAAGGTTCGATCGCTTCAACGTGACCAATTTTGGGACTATAAAAATATTACTTTAACACGTATTGCCCTTTAGAAACAGGCTACGCAAGTGCAGATGGATTTTAAAACTACTACTACAGTGACCTTGTAGGATGAAGAAATGGGCTTACAAGTGCAAAAGTATAACGGATGTCTAAAGCATAACCACAGTAATTAATCCGAAATAAAATGACTAACATACTTACGTTTCGAAGGAATTTTAGACAACCATAACTGTCGCGATCTATGGAGGCTTTTAAAGCAAATCTGTAATAGAAGCCTCTGCAGCCAGTGCGGTGAAGTCGATGTGAATTCTGAGTTTAGTTACGCCTTATCATGCTCACCTTTCTTATCCGCCTTCATTAGCCCAAGTCCAGCTGCGCTCTTCGATCAAAGCAACATCCATGAGGAAATTAAAAGGTTAAAGTTAAACTAAGCCTGCGGTCCGGAACCTTTCTCACCATTAGCCTTGAAGTTTGTGCTGATTCGCACTGCCTTTAACAGGTCCTCTTAACAAAAGCCTCACTATGGTTGTGATCCCGGACCTTTAGAGAACGATCAGTACCAAAAATGGAATTCAAATGTGTCGCCTAACCTCAGGAGTATCTGTGATTTGCAAAGTATTTGAATGCAGTTAATTCCGTCGACTTGTGCAGCCGCTCCCTAGGATGATATCTACCAGTTTGTGCCTAAACCACAGCCACCTACATTGGATGTAGTGGTATAAATTATATTCATACCCTAGCCTCTGCATTGGAGCAAAAATGTAAAACCTTGCGGTTTCTCTCCCTGGATTATTTTAATGCCTTTGGAAGCCTTGATAGGTCAAGATCCGTAAACCTGCTATCCAAAAAATTGTGTTCACCCGGATGTGTGTTATCCGGTAAGTGACAAAGTTTCGGATCGTAATTACTTCATCATATTGGACAGTAAGAAATCCTCTATCCCCCGCGCCAACTGTGATGTTTCGCAGTAGACGTTCCTATCATCTTTTGTATTTTTCCATGTATGTTGAATGTCTCCCTATAGAAACCCCTCTCATAGGGTTTAAATATCCTGACGATATTGTGCTAGGATATATGGCACTGACGATACAGGATTCCTCATCACTTCAACATGATTTGGAAGGAGTAATTAAATGGCTTTCGTCCACATTTCTTACAATTTATGCTTCTAAATGTAACGCTGCAATAATTTCTTTTCTCCTTGGCAATAAGTTGAAGTCTTACATAGGAATCACCCAAACCATATTGTGAATGCAATCACCTGCTCGGCTATTCCGCCGTGAAGTACCAAGGCGGGTATTTGCTTAGGACTTTTCTTGGATCACTCATGTCCGTAAAAGCATTAAACAAAACAGAAAAAACTCATACGGTGCCCCCAGATTTAGAATGCTTTCATTACCTGGTACATTAATGTTTAGGTTTGCATTAGTTTTCCTTGTTTATACTGCTCTCCCGTCATTTTCCCTGGACTGCTTCTGCATTACTACATCTTAATAATACGATCTATAAAGAACATTTCAAGAAGCAGCGGCTTTTCTAGATGATTTCATGGACTTGAACATTTGTAGACACCTTGATGCCTGCAATGGCGGTTCTTGTAAGCTACTAACTGATCTATTTCATGTACTCCACAAGGGTCTTTACTAAGCGCTCTGTTTTTTTATGCGCACTCGAAATTTAGAAGTTTATTTTCCTTCGCCTCATCATATCGTAATATTGTGTTGCCTTATCCCTCATGAATGCTAGTCGACCTAACAAAATTCCCTAACATGCTGCTGGAGCGGTTGTTGCAATAACGGTTGTGCACACTTCCCATATGTCTCCATAAATATGTCCGTATGTTGATTTCAACATCTAAGTCTTTGCGACGGTGGAGCAACTGCTAATCATCAACCCATTAGGCTTCATAATGTGTATTTTCACTTGCCTTGTCCAGCCAGGTTTATTAACAATTTACACAGCAATACTGTTATATGTATAAGTAAAATTTGTGTATACAGTATCAGTTGATATATATGCAAAATAACTTTCTCCTTATGGTACATTCAATATTTTGATAAGTGAACGTGTGGTGTTACGAGAACCCAAGAAATTGGGCGCAGTTGTACATTGTGATAACGAGCACATAGTATACGTATAAAGTCTGACCACCAAATCTAGAAATCTGCGAAATTTTTCCTGGTGGTTGTGTCCCGTTAACCTAAACGCTTCCATCAATTCAATGGTAACAGCTCATCCAACTTAAATACTGCAAACGAGGGTATTAGTTGAAATGTTCCATGATTAACCCCATTTGTATGCTGAGACCGCCGACGTAAAAACAAATCCGTAGGTATGCCTTTTCCCATTCCAAGCCGACAATCTTGTTGGCTTAGCAAATTGCATCGCATTGCTCCCCCAGTGTACAAAATGTCTTGACACGAAATAATCGATCTTTTCATTCGGTGTGTTTGTTCAGCGACAGGCGGGTAACAACTTGTCTCTGTAACCACATCAATTACCCCGCTTAGTTTATCTGCTGACTTTCCAAATTGCTCTTGAACTACTTTGGATTGGTTATTTGGTTCTTTCGGGGGATCTACAGAGAGTGACCTTCTGCGTTATTCTCCTCTAAACCTTTGGATTTATTCTCCCAAATATCTTCGTGCTGTCATTCGATTGGCTCCGCGAGCTCCTGCTACAAATGTTCAACTAGTGCATCTATCATTCGCGGATCCCCAGCAAACTGTGCTCTTGCATCTTCGAAGTCAACCGCACTTGCATCTTATCGGAGATTTTATTTTTCCTATCGTCACACAAGAACTCTTGTAGTCTTATTTTAAACATCTTTTAAGAGCCACCAGATCAGCTTGCTAGCATTCCATCAAGTCGCTGTACAAAGCTTTGGTCCTCAATTTAGTCCGCCCTTGGAATAGCCACTATCGTCATTAGACATTAGTTTTTAAGTCATCTTGCGTTGCATCCATCTTACGCATCATCACTGCCTATCCATTTATCGGCTGAATCGATAGCACGCACGTTGTTTATCTATCCTAAAGAACGAGTGATTTAACTGGCATCAGTAATCATGCTGTTTCCTAGTTTACCCCCAGATATCACTATAGATCTCTTTGACGTACCTTTTACTCACAATATTGATTTTTACATTTCACACTAAATCATGGAAAAGGTGATTACTTTGATATTTTAACTACTTTACAAACGGAATTTCTCTCTACTTAGGTCATCAAAACCATTCTTAATACCTATTAGTTTAATTCTGTGTTCTTTTGTACAGTATTATAACACATAACTTGGTTTTTGGGACTGAAATGGAAACTCACCCGTTATAAGTTATATTCACTAAACAAGTAGCAAGAAACTGCGGTTTTAAAGACCAGTTGCATATTTGAAACTGAAGGTGCATGCCTCTGTTTTTTGCTGTGACTGACTATTTTCCTTTCAATACATCAGTCGCACGTGGCGCAACGTCAAAAATGTTCATCGATAATTATTTAATGCCAATGGAATATATGTTGAAGAACAGTTCTGCACTAAAAGTTTACATCAAACATAGAGCTAAGTATCATTAAGTGGCCGTTTGCATTAAGAAGTTTTCGGTACATTAAATTTGTTATACAACCCAATTGAGTTCACATTCTAAGTCAAAATCCTCTATCTGGATACAAAAACGCAAGTCTAGCACTTTAGAAGCAAAGCTAATGCTGTGAATTATTGAAGGCGATCATATAACTTTTTCTGGTAAAAATGCTTATATTAGCGTTCACCTTGAACAGGTCGGATTAGGCCATCTTTCTAGAAAAGAAAGCCTTTCATTTTGCATAATCTAATAAATTTCAAGTGATACAATACAACATTTTCTCGGAGTTCTTAACAAGTGGTTGCGTGATTTTTGAACTTTCTCTACGTTGTGAAAATAATAACAAGATGCGTTCTGTTGTAATAAGAGCTGTGCAAACTTGTCATAATTTGAATAGCTTTTATTTCACACGTAAAATATTCAATTTGACTACGTCCAATTATTCTGTTTGCATGGAATATTTGCAGGTTTACCATGTCCTTGAAGATTGTTGATATAGAGCAGATTAACATTCACGTACTTATCCTGAAGTATTCCAATGATTTTTCAATGAAAAATGTAACATGGGCGCTTTAACTCACCACATACAATAATATGTACACATAACTAAGCGCAACTTACCGGCTTCCTTCCAGGCAACTGTGGAATGGAATTGGATACCACTACACCGAAAACAATTTTATGGGAGGGTAACATTCAAGAAAACACTTTGTGTATCTGGAGAATCAAAGCGGACCACGGGCAGAGAATTTTACTGAGAATTACCGAGCTAAAGGTAAATAAAAGAATTTATAATAAAGCAATACAAATTTAACATACGTGGAGGTTTATGCGTACTTACTATGTATACCTTGATGGTTTCCGCTTGTCAGTCATATAACTTAGGAGGATATTATCTGCAGTACATATACGTTATATAATTTTCCGCGAATCTTGGTTTTATTATAACGACTAACTAACTAATTTTTATTTCACATCTAACATATTTCCCTACTCTACCTATAACGTTGCTATAGCATTTGAACCGACAAAGGCGGTGCAATTCTCCATTTCATCTTCTTCAGAGCTTAAGCTGTTTAATTTAGCAGAATGCTGGTTTACTCGGTGGTGTGATGCAATGAGCATTGTTTCATGGTCTGTGGGGATAGATAAAAATATGTGGACTGCATAATTAAAGGTTTCATTTCAATTACCCATATTTTTGATGAAAAGTGGTACTACCGTTAACAAGTATAACTTTATGCATCTAGCCGATTCCATTAGTAATTAAAAGGGCTGATCCATTTCAGTGATTCTTGACGCCAAATATTTATTACCAAGCAACTGCATTCTAAGGGGGATTATTATTTCATTAAATTTTGCAGGTAAAATTTGGTTCTGATTGACGCATCGTAGCAAAGCACATAAAAATGTATCTGGGGCTAATTCAGTTAGGGAAAGCAAAATTACGACCAGCTACGTTTAACCATCTTCTCTTAAATTACTTGCTTATTTTAAATTGCTATTCAGCTAGTCAGCCACCTTATGTGAGTGCAACTATATGATGTTAAAAACAGATGTAGGTACATTGAAGTAATATAAAACTAATTACGTTGCTCCTCAAACAGCTGACATCTAGCGGCACTTTATTTATTTAGATTATGTTAAATTACGGCTAATTATGAAAGCCGTGGCAAAGGTAATCAGTCCACAGCGTACAATTATGTGGTTCTTACTGGTTCCATGGTTGCACATATTACTTTAAATCCTGACTAGGTTAATCTTAAACCACAAGTATTTCAGGCGGCTTATTTAATTGATGACAAAGTAGCCTTCCTCAGAAAGGAGTTTGCCGGGCTCTTTAGTTGATTTAAAGAATACTGCAACCTGTTTTATTACTACAGCTCTAACAACTTGTAACAATTCACCTAATTTGTGAATATTTCGTTACAATACCTGACATTCAAGCAGCACGACCGACTTATTAAACTTCGAGTATCTCAATTTGGCGCTTGGAACGCAAACCTATTCGTACGTAATATGTAAGTAGACATTGATGCAACACAATTTGCTGGTGCATATATCATTAGAAATGAAATGCCTTAACATAAGTATGAAAGGCGAATGGCAAGCGATTTAATACGCCTGTTGCGCAATATCATTGCACATAGAAACGCATACTGATAACTTAAATCTAATATTTACTTTGCTTGGTTTGCCCATCTTTCTCATAATACTAAATTCACTGTTTATTCAAGCAAATTATGAAATTGTATAGGTTTTCTATACAGCTACTGTTATAAATTTGTTTATCGTTTTCTTACCTACGGTATACGTGCGATTTGCGCAAATATAGCAAATGTTCTTAATCCTAAATTAACTAATTGTGTTTCAAGTCCCGGTGGGTCCGTACTATTAAAACACCAAATGCTTTTAGTTATGACGAGAATTACACTCATATTTTAAAAACAAATTAAAACCGAGATGGCAATCTGTATGAGCGCAGGTTGATAAGTAAACATTTGTCCTTTTCTCTTTACCTACATGACATATGATATAATGCGGATAACAGCAAGCACCCATGTAAGTCGCCGTTGCGGAACTGATCCCGTTACTGCTCAGGTGGCAACACCATTGTCTACCTACTGACGACAAAAAATAAGCATGTCCCAAGCATTAAATGTCTCAAAAATATAACCCTGGCCTTGTAAAGATCCAGGAAATTTATTAACCATTTGACTATGCACGTTAATAGGTTAGCAGAAGATGGTTGAAAAGAAACTGGTTTTACTTTAGTCGCCTCAAGCATATACAGTGATGAATCAAGTTGTCATTGTATTAACAAGCTAAACCTAGCTCATCGAAGTTAAGGGAGGACAGGTCTGTGGATGCCATAATTAGTGGTCAAAGTTAAACACCACATTCGCAAATTAGCCGACTGGTCCATGGTCATGTCAATAGCGAATTTCACAGGGCGCTTTATATTACCTTCCTCTGGTTTCAGCCTCCTGCTTCCACTGGCTTTCGCGTTTGTTGGCAACTGAATTCTGAGGCAGATAGAGCTCTGTTCTAATGAAAAGTAACTATTTTTATGGTGTCCTTAGTTATAGCACAATGTTCATTGCTCACAAAGTGTTCCAAAATCACTATGCGGAAGAGAGGCATAACAACGTTCCGCTAACCGCCGCGCCAGGCTGCTGGTCGTGTGTCCAATGTACCATGCATCCCAGGTGCAGGTGGAATGACATCAGAAAAGATTCTGAATAGACCGGAATTATCTTTTTGGCGTGGGGTTTTTAGCGGAGCAATATCCGTCACCAAATAGGCAGATAATAGTAACTAATTTTAAATTGAAAATAAACACGAAATCTTATATATTTTGTAGTTTGAATCACATTGGATAAACTTTCGTTTCAAATGTTTGCACAATAATTTTGGAAGAACATTAAGGATTGTGATTTTTCTATTTTAACAGCTGAAATTGCAAGGGAGTTTTGTCAGAGTTTTGGATGGTGCTGATTGCGGCGCAAAAGTTCTTCAGTTGTTTAGAGGAAACGAACACATCCAAAACCAGAGCATTTACAGCACTTCAAATGCAATGGTTATTGTTCTAGGAGTGCCGGAAGAAAATGCTGATCATTTCAGTGCAAATTTTTAATCAGTAAGTTTTGAAACTCATGAGAAGTTGTGCTGATAGAATATGTATTGATCGTCAACTACTTTACACAACTAAGGATATCCTCCAATAAAATATTTTATACCTGTCCATAAGCTGTTTTAGTAATTCCCTTAGTTACTTTGGAGAAAATAAGTCAAGTAAATTGGCAAGAAATAACAAAAATATAACTATGTACAAGGAGAAATAATCCATTGACAGGTAGCAGAATTGTTGGAAATGAAGAGGATTTATACAAAGTAATGCATAACGAACAGTACCTGAGGAGTAAATAGGCCAAGGAAATTACACTTATTTTATTTCCTCTACTACTGCTAACTTCTAGAATATTGGTTTACCGTCGTGTTTATTTAAAATACAAATTCCAATGTAATCATGACGACAAATACTACATTCTTGTAGGATTGTATACTTGAAAGTTTTAACTTGATATGCTACACGTGGTCACACTTGCAATCATTCTGAAATGCAAGGAAGGATAAACTTAGGAACTTGCATAAAAGTACATCTTGTTGCATGTACCATATACTTGTGATGCAATTTACGTTCATTGATTCTAATATATATATATATATAGATTGAAGTACTTAAAAAAGAAAACAATATCAGCCTTACAAATTATGAATTTTAAGTTGAATAGCAAAAACGAAATTGGACGGTTCCTTTATAAAGATCCAATAAGATAGGTGATCGAAAGGTGCGGAGAGAAGACAAAGCCTGGTAGATGCAGGCGCGCGATTCATATTTACTCCTCAGTAACATAAACAGTAGCTGACATGTGTGGATATAGTTGGGATTTGATGAGACTGACATGATTTAGACTCAGAGAAAATACCGTTAATGCCAGCTTTATTATGACAATTAGTAGCTCTTGAACACACAGGGATTATTTCTTCCGGCTTGTAGCGACAGGCGCAGCAAACCGAAGGATGCAATGGTTAGCGTGATGGAGACCAAACATTATACGCTGAGAGCAGCTCCATGCTTTGCCCTGAATGGGATAAGTTTGTTTCTATAGAGGAAGCCAGTGGCCTACGCAAACAGAAGTGTTAGTAGCTGTTAGGGTTTTTAGGCGACTTTATGGTGTAGCTATTTCGCCGCATGTTCTTCCATTCGGGAATTCAGTCGCCTTATCTGTTCAGCTAGTAAGCTTGGCTCCGCAGTTACACATGAAGTAGTAGACACGGTGTGCGCTGGTCGTATCAGGCTGAAATTCCTTCGTTTCAGGCTGCGACAAACCTTGAGTTCCGTTTAGTTCAAGGACCTGAACGGCATAGTTAGTTATCTGTGTAGGCGAGATTAGACCCTTTGTTGTATTTAGCGCGGCAAAATCACCTTGGAAATGTAACTGGAGATAAAGCTTCTTGGTTGCTGTGTGTACCCAGACCTTCGCCCTTTGTGGTTTTCTGCGTTTTGATATAGCTTCTAGTTTAGTCATTTGCTACAAGTGTTCAGGTAAGTAACGGTGGTTTATGGGCCAAACAGTCGAAAGAGCGAATTTGTCCGGCACGAATGAATAGCATCTTCACAAGTGTCCGCTTGTACCACACGTGTGCGAAGCTATCGGATTAAATGTACTGCCAGTCCAATTTGATTTTCAATAAAAGCACCAGTTAATTAAGCCAGCGGACCTGTGACTGATGCGCATGTTAATATAAAGCAAAGATGTCATTCGTTCTTCTCAGCCTGCAACTAATAAGTTAGGAGGTGCATCATGTGTCAATCCGACTAGGCAATATCACATATAAGTAACATATCCTTTTTATTTGGTCAAATTTGTCGTACGTAGAATCACACAGATGGTCACCACCATCTAGAAAAGCGCTAGACGGTCATTTCCTCCAGCTAGGACTTGTCAGTAGTGCGTACCTACCGAATGTTGCCGGATTCGAACCCTATGCCTTACTTTTAGAACGAGCAACGTTTGCGACTGAGCTATGTGCGACCACAGTAAATCGATAACAGATAACTAACTGCGATATAACGCAGCTAATGCAGCACGATACGGCGAGTGCGCGCTATTAACTAGCCCCATTGGGAGGAACCGGCTGTCTAGCGCTTACCTGGATGTGTGGCGGCTGAGTGCCTTATTCTAAGTAAGAAGAATCCGAACAAAATACTTGATAATTTCCCTACAGTTTACATATCACTTGTGGTAAATCTGTTGAGCTATTTATGTATATGCTTCTTTCTAACATGTAGATAACGCAAAGCAGCGTGTAAAGTTTTCAATGAGCTAACCAACGCTGCGCCATCGATTTGGCAGTAAATGTGTAAGGAAAATAGAACTCAACACTCTCCGTTCACCATATCATCGCTTTTCTCAGTATTCCGTCAAACTAACTCATCACGAAATAGAAGTCTTGGTCTTCAGTTCTGAAATTTATGTTTCACTCAGTGTAATCTAATAGAACTTGAAGTACTTGAAGCAACTTACTACTCTGACACCGGTGACAGATAAGGCCATTTGATGGCTTAAAGTCAACGCTTTAAACAGAGCCAAAAGTTTTATGTTACGTGGCCCAAAAATGTTTAATACTTAAGCAAAAGCCAATTTCATTTCTTGACGGATTTTCGTCGCGTTGAGGATGCGCAAATACTAAGAAATGACCAAGGTTCTGGAGTTGTTTTGATGAACAAACGGGATTACATACAGAAAATGCAAAAAATACTCTTGAACAAAGGATTATTTGCCAGTGATTGGACAAATATCGATAAAACCGAAAATGTTGGAGGGATAATAACTGGCGAGCTGCGAAGCCTGCATGAAGAATGGTTGGTCGATGCCAATACCATGACTCCACTACGAATGCGTTGTTCCAGACTATCGCAGATGTATGGTTTGCCGAAGATGCATAAAGAGGTGTTCCAATTCGCCTACTCTTTTCAGTGGTTGGAACGATGGCACGACGGTTAGCCAAGCTAATTGAGCCTATACGAAGAGAGTTGGCAGTTCACAGCTTGAAAGATTCATTTGAGTTCGGTGAAATGATTCCGAATATTGATCTGAGCAATAAATGAATAGTATATCTTGCAGTGTGTTCTTTGTTTACAAATGGCCCGTTGGAAGGACATCACTCTCAGTTATGCAGGTAGCGTTGGGTTTCCACCACATCGACTAAATGACTGAATCGTATCTGTACAGAAGATGTGCAATATTGTTTTGATGGAAGTCGCTATCGGTAGATTGAGTGTGTAGCGATGAACTGTCCTCTTGGCCTATTTTGTTAATATATTCATAGCTCATCAAGAGAACACCATATTGTGTCACACTATACAAGAAACTCACATGTACGGTCAATCTGTTGATGATAACTTTCTGGTGGTGTACAAAGCCTAGCAAGAGGAACGCATGCACAAAAGTTTAATAAATGTCATCTAGAGATCGAGTTCACTATGAAACGCGAAACATCGGAAAGTGCCACTTCTTAGAGGTAGCTTTGGAAAGAAGATCATATGGATCACTCCAGAGATAAATATATCACAACCTAAGCTAAACGACTCAAAATGCAAACATCGGCAGCTACTGCATCGTGATCTACAAGAAACCCTTAGTATTTACATCTTTTGTCTGAGTCAGTCATATATGTTCAGAGGAAACGGTAAGTGGAGAACTACAATGTGTGGCATCTACCCAACCTAAAAATGGGTACCCCGGTATAATCATTGCAAAGTGCGGGAAAATAATCAGGTCAAACGAAGTAAGAGCTGAAGCTTCAAAGTAAAAGATATTCATAGCACTGACTTAAACTGAGAAGACAATCATAGTTTCTGCTTTCGCTTAGTTTATGTCACAAAGGGATGGTAATATACAGCTAAGCTTGTGTTGCTCCATAGAACGACAAAGGAAGCAAATGAAGCCAGTTTGGATAGGCTAGTCTCTACTGTCACCCCATGTGTTTACAAGTAAAACTGTACTGGCGGTAGCAAGTAAATGGGCTGGACAGAGAGGAGGTTATCTACTAGGTTTTCAGTACACGTCCCGCTCTCCGTGGTGCCTCATTACCTGCCAGCACGGTTGCCCTGCACTTATTCGACTGCTTGATGTACCATAATCCCCTCGAAGCATACAAAGCCATCAATAAACAAAGCAAACCCAAGTTGTTGCGTTTTGCTGAGGCTTTCGCTATCCGGCGTTTGAAGCCCGACCTATGGAACCAACTTGAGACTGTGGCCAAACTTACTCTGACTTGATGATGTAAGCTAGTCTAACCAACGCAACTAAGCACCGATTTCTGGTATTGACTTATTACTCCCAATGGTTTGAAATATTTTACCCCTTTTATGCAAGCGGATAAAGAGGAAAAACGAAATATAATGAATTCAGATTCTTTCGCCGAAATGTTCATTATTCTTGGTATATTAAGCTAGTTAGTCGGCATTCGTAATGAACAGCCAGAGAGTTCAGCTTATGTGTACGCGTTTGTGCCTTACTACCATCATGGTTCCTCCCTTCCGCTCGCAACGACCGCCACAACCAGCGGAAGATAGTGGGGGTTAGCGCGTAGCAACAAAACTTTGAACACTGAGCACAGCTCTATCCAGTGTCGGTTATTGGATAGAGTCAGGCCCAGAGTCGAAAGATTTTCGAATATAAAATTTATTGGTTTTGGTATGGAGAATACAATACAAAATGCGTGCATGTACCTACTATCTACTTTGCTGGCTTTTCCAACACGTTTAAGGAAACAAGCAGCTTTAGGTGTAGCAGTTGTAGAAACCAAAATGTTGCACATGCTTAGTTTCAGAAAAGGAAGATCTTAATTGGTTCTCTTGCTGGGGAGTATAAGCAGTTCGAGTAATCTTAGGTTCATGTTCAAATGGCACTATAGAATGCTTTCATTCATCATTCATCAACAGCAGTACATCAGCTGTTTGAACTGTTGCTTCGCTGCCATACAACCATGAGGACCCGTGAAATAGAGAATAAGAAGAGAGAGAGAAGAAGGACTTACCTGAAAACCTTAATGCCTTAAGCAAACATTTAGTGTCGAGGCGCCTTCACGTTATGTTAACAACATACCTTCACAAACAGCTGGCTATCGTGCAAAGATAAGGCGGCATCGGCGAGACAGCTTCCTTGCGGCTTTCACTGCTACACGTCATAATCAGCCATTACCCTGCAGATAACTCAGCACCAAACACACTTTAGACAGGCAATCCGATTAGGAGACGGCAGCAGACGCGCCACTGGTTTTTACTGCTAGACATGTCCTGTAAAGTCTCGAGCCAAGCAAAAGGCGAGTCACTTGGACCCCAGCCTTTACGGCGAGACGGACCAATGGCACCCAGTTTGGCAATCGTCGACTTCATTTGCCACTCCCACGTCAACTTCTGTCCACCTCGAGCTTTGCGCAACCCTACACCTGGCGGACTAAACAAGACACTCCTAGGTAAGCGGTGACCAGGCATCCGTAGCACGTGCCCCAGCCAACGCAAATTATTCAGTGCTATCCGTGTTCTAGGGAGCTAGTATGATCATCACCACTTAGTACTCGCCTATGCACATCATCTTTGCGGACACGTTGGTGCCATCCCACTACAGCAATGCTGCGCAGACAACGATGAGAAAAGACTTGCAAGCGCTTTAGATCTTCAGACCGAATCGGCCAAGTCTCACTACCATACAGCAGAACGGCCCTCACTGTGGCCTTGTATACACGGCCTATCAGACGAAAAGAAACTTCCTTCTGTTGCCAAAAAATGCAGTAGATTCAAGAAGGCAGCTCTGGCCTTTGCATTGCGTGAGCTGACGTCAGTTTCTATGCGCCCATCATTGTTGACGCAGCTACCAAGATAAGTGAAATGATCAACCACCTCGAGTTCCTCGTTAGCAAGCGTCAAGGGATCATCAAGGTGTGAAGTGCATACCTGATAACGGGACCACTCTGAACAGGTTATTCAAGGTAGATTTTGCCGCCCCAACATCGTCGAAAAACAAGACGATATTGTCTGCATAATCTAGGTCAACTAACCTTTCACCAGGCGGCAATTCAACGCCTACATAGTGAGATTCCGCAAGGGAACACCCCATGATAGAATTCACAATGAAATTGAACAAAAATAGAGAAATCGGAAGTTCCTGACAGACGTCACTGGTAGTCGGAAAGCCATCCGACTGGACACAGTAGACCCTGACGCGGCCTGTAGTGTTCGAGTACCGAGCACAGAGAATGTTCACATATTTCGTGGAAACACCTTTCCGCGCAAGTATTTCGAACAGAGTCGATCGATCGACTGAATCGAATGCACTCTTGAAATCGAAGAACACAGCTATTGTCGGTCTGTGGTATGCGTCGCGCTGCTCTCGCACCTGCCGCAAATTTAACATATGGTCTATACAGCCACGTCCTGGGCGGAAACTGGACTGCTCTTCCCTAATCCGAGATTCCCGTTCCGCAGTGAGGCGACATACGGACCGTTGAGCCAGAAAATTATAAGGTATTCAGTGGTACTCATGAGTATAATTCGAAAAATCATAACCACACACTGGTTGACCAATTAATTCTCACGATACTTGCAGTAACGTTGCCTGCTCCTTTGACAGCGTAAAATATATACCAGCAGAAAATGAAACGGAGCATTGTAGGAAGGTAATTTAAATAGAGAATAATGCTTGTGAGTGAAGAAAATCGAATGATTTTCATCAAAGTAAAATAACGGATATTATGGGGAGAAAGGAAAGTTTTCCGATTGCGACCCAAGAGCGTCTAGTTGATGTACAAGCCCCTTAAGCGTAGATTCACTTGCTATAGTTTCCAGAGTTCCAGCGCTGGTTAACAATGCGCGACAACCGCGTTTTCAGCCTGATTGGATTGTGTAGCTTCATGGAAAGACTGCGAAGACCAAC
>OX104060.1:69726239-69748357 GCA_944474145.2 Dicrocoelium dendriticum | reverse complement strand
GCAATAGCCACTTTTTAACTATTTCCTTAAGGTTTGTTGTGGGTTCTATGTTACGCCAAAGAAGTCTATCCCGATAGCCATTTCCGCGCACTATGTGCTGGGTAGATTTCTTCTTTTTGTCCCATGCATCCTATGAACATACTTTTCCCCACTTTGAGGTGAGAGTGTCCTAGGTTGCCCTTATAGTTAATCAATATATAGCTACTGAAATTCGTATACAGAGAGACCCACATCTTATTTCTGTGGATTTTCCTACACAATCAATGGTCAGCTCGCTTGCTAAGGTGTATAGGCAGCACCGAGGGTTCTAACTTCTTAGTTCAGGGAGCCCATCGAGACGGCATCATTCTGTTTGTAATATATACCGTGGGAGAGAAACTGAACTTGTAAGTACAACGCAGACGCAATTCCTTCAGTATTAGCAAGCGTATGCTTAGATGAGTACTGCACAACAATCGAAATGCAGAAGACGAGCTCTTCTTACAATATCTGTCGATTTAATGTACCTGCGATTCAACACATATAAGTCGAACGGATCGTCAATTGTAGCGTCACATTACAGAACATTGCACCAAATGGTTGTTGAACGGAGGCACCGGAGTTATCACAAGAGGCGGATTGTCCAACTTGCTCGAATCAGACCACGGATTTAATCTCTATAAAGCATTACTGTGGTGTCTCAGGTCCCATGAGCATATCAATAGGTTTGCGGTTAAGGTTGTTTGCCACTACAGTGGCCATTGCGAGCCGCATATTTCAACCCCATGTGATTTCAAAAATTGTTTGTTTAATCTCTCTATTTTCCCTGGCCGAACAACCATCACCTAGCCGTCAATATGACATCGACTCAGGCTTCATGTTTACATGACCCTTGGTCGATGTGTGTGTGTATGAGGCAGCGGTGATCCATTTGCTGTCTTACCACTGACCCACTCATTTCATAACAACGCAGTGAACCAAGCATTGGTCATTCTTTGTACCTTAGCTTTATGTGACTGTACCGGCCCGTAAAAACACAAGTGCTTTCCTCCGACTGGTGTTCTTGATGACTCGCTGATAATAATCCATATTATATATTTAGTAACTTGTCCTGACTGCTCTAACCATGGTGACGCCAAACTGCTAAAACTCCTTATGCATTTGCTGTTGTACCGGGCGTGACTTTGTTGTGTTGTCGAACCTGGAGGAAATGAAATGGTTATTACTTCCTCCGGTAGCTGCCTGACGTCAAGTTGACCCAGCTTGTGACCAAGCAGTGTTAAGTAATCTTTCAGAAATTATCTGTCGGCAACATTTAAATATGTCAAACGAAAACGGCATAGTTTTAAACTGAATTGATTCGAATTGATTGTAAATGCAGATTCCTCGCAGTCTTATTGTTTGCACATCAGCTTCTCGTAGGCAGATCTCATTGTGGTCTACGGTTTATCGAATACGTTTTATGAATACTGGCGCTAAAATGAAACAACTCAACGCGAATTCACCTGGACTACTGCTACGCATGCATAACTTTTACTTCATTTATAAAACAACGGAAAAATTCTAAGGTTTATGTCTTGTTCGATCTTACTCGAATCCAGTACTTAAAGTACTCGACTGATCTCCGCAATCTCCTAGAAAATGGGTATTCGCTAAAATCCATGCCATCAACTACATGTCAAGTCAAGTCAAGGGTGTGCTTTTATTCACATGTGGCCTCTGCTAGTTTCAAATGGTATGGATATAGCGTCTAGTGGGAGGACGTCATCACCTCACAAGGTAGCCACTGCCAGTGACAATGGAAGATAGCTGGTGCTGTACCCATGATAGCTTGCAAATTATGTAGCCTAACCAACATACCCCATGGCACAGTAGCTTAAGCTGCTTGCTAGTTTGCATCAGCCTTTAGCGGTCATGGGTTCGATCCCCAGTACGGGACATAGGGAAAACATATCAATGCCGAGCCCCAATAGGGCAAAACGCACCTGGTGCTTTTCCGGACTAGGCTAGACCATGTAGCTTGTGAACTACTGAAATGACTCTGTTAAAATTATACTTCAAAAGCGAATGAAAGATAAAAAGTAAGTTGCTCAATGGAAAACATAAACACACAGGAAATATTTACCGGTAAATTTTTGAATAAAAACTTTGTTCAAATAGCAAGTTTGCTAAACAAATGATGACTGACGAAGCATAAACCTTCGTGCTAGCATATATATTCAGCTGTATTTTTGTCTACTCGACGAGTTAGGTATGCAGTGATACTGCAATGCTAAGAGGGGGCTAATGTCAGTGTATTCCAAGAGAGTTTTGTGCATTAATTAACGCATGTAGAGGCAATTGTTATTGCTATACTTAGCCCCGGAATTCAACTACAGCAAAACAAGTGCTTCAACGACCTGTCAGGCAGCTTGGAATGCCTTCAGCATAGGCAAGGGGAAATCACAGAGCAATAAGTCTAGTGTGGTAGAACATACGCACTGCAAAGCTTAGTATCAAAGTGTCTGGTACGCAGGAGGACCGCAATGGAGTGACTTAAAAGGAAAATCGCCTGACTTTGGTGAATATTTGATTCACTTGGAGTGATCACAACAAACCGTGGCTCAGTGTAACTCCGGGACAATTAACTGACGTACAGAAGCGTAAAGTATCAAGTTCAGTCTGATGTTTGGGACATCCCCTGACAACTTCTTGGGAACGAATTGATTTTATATTGAAGATAGAATGTCGTTACATTTGAACTCATCCAACGTTAAGCAATGGCAGTTGGATCCTCGCAATTATTCGTCTAAACAACCTTGCAGCTTGAATGAAGGGGCCAAGATTTGATGGCTCTCGCTAACGAAAGCAGCATCTGCAACTATCAACAGAATATTCTCTTCTAAAACTGGAACAGATCTAACGTAAATAGAGAACAAGAAGGTTGATGAAATGGCTCTTAGAAAGACAATGAATGTTGTGGTAAGTAATGAGGAGTTTTTACCTCAAACCTGGTGGCCTGAATTCCTTTGGTGTAATAATAATTTACCAAGGATTCTAGGAATGGTTAAATATCATTCAGACCTTTAGATCTTGCAACAGCAATTTACACAGCCGAAAGCATTTATGTGTTTTACTAAACACACGTGGGAATTTCCCCTTAATATTTCGAGGTGACAAGACGGAATGCACTACACAAGACACTGCATCTTTTTTAGATCTGAACTTCTATATGCGAACTGAAATGAGCCATTGGAATTGCGTGCCTGCTCTAGTCCTTACTTGATACTGGCTTCCGTCGTCTGTAAACAAGAGGTGGCAGCTGCTGATGAGTGACTGTACGAACGAACTCACATGTATCACGGTAGATATCACGCGTAAGGTGATCGATCTTTTAAGTACAATAAGCGGTAAAGACCCGTATTCAGTTGACTCATTTCATCTTTAAAGTTCGAAGAAACCTACCCCCTTGAGTGTCTGATTCACGTCGGCCGACAAGACGGAGATGTAAGCCACAATCCATCCAGTATTAAGGATACAACATGTATGCTTATTGCTTAAGCGCTGACATCCCTCACAAGCTTGCAGCAAGATCGAAGCTTTTCGCCACCATGATGGCTGGTAAATGACCATGCTGCACCTGTGTCAATGAAACAAAATTCCTTTATCCCATTTACTTATATGAATGAACATAAATATCGTAATTTATTTATTTCTCAGGACCTTGATTACCCATCCCAAAAACCACATAAGATACAAACTTAAAAGCAAGCATTTGGTAAACGTGGCGTAACGAAGATCGCAGTACACAGTCTACACAATTATCTTGGTTTTGGGTAAAGCAAGCAACCTACACTTAACTGCGTCTCAAAAATATGAACACAAATCGTACCGGCAACTTTTGCCGGCCGCGAATTCATTCGCTGCAGTCTGTCTAGTTGCTACCTACATTTCGGTTTCCATCATTCCTAGCCATTAGTAACGCCCACCCAGCTCACAGCTTTCTGCGCCAACAATTCTAGATGCAATCATCTGGTGGGGTTGGCAGTATAAACCTGTTTCTTGACCGCGTGCAAATAACTATCCCGGCATTTGCCCACCAAATTCTGGTGTACCAAAGCATTCTTAGTTCCAGATATTGTGCGATTATACGAACCCCAATTGTGATAGGAAAGTATGAAAATGCTGCCCCTGCCCAAAAGCAGGAGGCAATGTAGACCGTAAGGCGTCCTGGCGGTCTGCTAGACTATCGTATCGAGCAGGCAACACTTCCTTTTCGGTGATCTTCGCCAACTTGACAGAGGCGCTTCTTTCCACCTGATGGAAAAAGACAACCATATTTTTAGAGGATACTGCATTTCAGCCATTTTCCAACTGTCGCTCTGAACTCCAACTGTCTACCTCTTTCGCATACTTGAAACGACGCCAGTAAGTGACCTGCCATTGCTGCAAGTCTAGGGCAGGCAGAATGTAACCTCCAGCACTGAGTGCGCTTTCGTACTAGCAAAGCACTTCAGTTCCGTATTAGTTAATGACCAGTTATATGTACCGTGTTTGATGTGAACCACCTTAACGTAACGTGACAGCGGTGAAGACAGCATGTAGTAATCTCGTTGGACATCATAAGCTCTTCCCACCAAATTCCAAACACATACAAACCAGTTTAACGCGCACTCGTTTAAGGGTTATTAATTGACAATTGCAGTTTCTTGCTGGTAAGGCCGACTTCGATATGCTGTGACCCAAGCAAGGTGCTTAATTAGGGAACAATTTGCCTGACACTTATTTTGGAACAGGTTGTCAAGGTCATCGTTAAAAATGTTTCACTGCAGTCCAGTAAAGAAAGTCATGTGATGATGCAGAAGCAGCATGGTTTCATAATAAGTCCATAATGTATAACTACTGTAATTGTCAATAGGTACAAACAGTTAAATGCTGTGAATCACATAATGCTTTTCAACACAAACACTGCTGATTTCAGCAAACAATCCGAGGAAGTGAAACTTGATGTTATGGATAATTTATTAATTACTGCCGGAAATATAAACGGCTAAGCTCAAGTCCTGACGTATCGCCACACGCTAACTTACCAACTGTCTGATGTCAAAATTGCTTTGTCGATTGGAGTGACATGAGACAATGTGAGGAGGAACATGTGTCAACGATCGCAAAGCACACCGAGGCAAATAAGAAATGAAAGTGATTGTTAGCCCAAAACCGAAGCGGCACTTGAACTGGCATTGTTTTGATCGTAGAGTGCAAAAATGCGTCCGAGCCGTTCGGTTGTGTGTGGTGTGCGATCCAAACACCGAAGCGGTACTTGACGTGTCATGTTTGGATCGCAGGCCACATAAATGGAACCGAACGGCACTTGACGCGTCAGGTTTGGATCGATTGTTGGAAGGCTTGCACGCAAGGAAAAATCAAGCAAAGGGGATCCCTGCTAAATGGCTATTGGCACCCCGTTCTTGTAATTGAAAAGAAGAGCCTGGCCCTATAAAATGACCGATGCACCCCGGTTACTCTAGAAATACATAAATGTGACAATCGAAACAAAGACTGTTATATATTCAGGGCTAGCTTCTAGCAAACCCGGAAGCTTTAATCATGTTGCTTTCGCTGCAAAGGGAAATATTACTGACAGGAGCCCTTTGTGAGATAAAAGTCTTGTTCGTTTTACCGTTTGGATCAATTGTGTGCACCAGTTTCAAACGCACCCTGCATGGGTGCATAAAGCGAACACCGGACTTGTCTTGACAATACTCTTAGATTGCAGTCTGTTCTGACGCACTAGTGACACCATTCGACAGCACACCAATTTATTGAGGAATACAACTATTGCCCTTCCAGTCAGATAGTTGCTAGTTGTACAATTTAATCATGCCTCCCATGGCGTTTCTCGTGTGCAAGCGAGAATATAATTTATTCAGTTGTTTAATTATATTTACATGGAATGTCTGAAATGTCTGTAACTATTAGCGGATTACGTGTTCGAACTGCCCTACATCCTTTCTGCTGCAGAGCAGCATTCGCCACCGAATGCTGTGCATCGGATAATGAAGGAGAAATCATTCCGACAGTGCAGCGCACTGCAGATGCATGTGTTGAACACATGCGATTTACCGAATTGCCTAGCATTATCCAGTTGGTGTTACATAGCCTGAACGTGCATTCCACTGTGTTAAAGGTTGAAGCGTTTTTTCGCCTGCATGAAGTAGCGCGGCAACATGTTTGGACAACAACTAACACATGGCAATGCAGCGATTTACATGTGCAACATAGGGCAAAGCTCATGGACTGGGATGGTTTGATTACTCGAAATATAATTGGGCCTGTTTTCTTATCCAGGAATGTGTCCGGTAGGTCGTTGGTTAACGCTAAAAATGTTTGACTTTTCTCAGTATCATCTTACATGGAATTGTTGTAGTCCATCTTCATTCCGCTGTTACTGTCGGAACGGATACCGAAAAACATTTGCTTGGCAACTAGATGTCACACCCACACATTCCGCGCCATCGGTTCGTGCCTACCTAAATAAGATATTCGGTGGACTTTGGATCAGTCGCGGAGAAACGATAGATTTTCCTGCGCAGCCAACGGATCTGAATCTTACAGAATATTTTGCTATTGGGCTATTTAAAGCTTAGAGTTTATATATAAATCCCTGCAGGATGTAGAAACTGAAAGAGAACATTAGGAAAGAAGGCCATCCGCTTTCGTAGCAGATATGGCCAAAACTGCAATCCAACACAATTCGGCGAATGTTGCTTTGCAGAGAATATGAGGTAGGGCATTTAAAGTACTTATCACTGGATATTCACAGACATTACATATATTTCATATAAATAAAAGTAATTAAAGCAATAAATCTATATTCTCGCTTGTACACGAGCAACGCCATGGGAGGCATATTCGAATTGTGCAGAAAGTGCTCCTGACAGTACTATTTCCCATAGCAGCGTAAGCAACCTAATTAAAGCTTCCTGGTTTGCTAGAAGCTAGGCCTGAACATATAACAGCCTTTGTTTCGATTGTATTTTTTATGTATTTCTATAGTAACCTGGGCGCAACGGAAATTGGATAGATCCAGGATGTTCATCTAGATTGAAAAACTGCTTGCCACTAGTCATTCAGCAGGGATCCACTTTGCTTGATTTTTACCTGAGTGAAAGCTGTCCAACCATCGATCAAAAATTAACACGTCAAGTAAGGCCTTGTCGTTTATTTAGCACTCAATTTTCACAGCCTAACAGCTCGGTTCCGTTTATGTGATCTTCAATGGATGCATGACACTTCAAGTGCCGTTTCGGTGTTTGGCTTACACTTACTGCTCACAACCGAACAGCTAGGTTGACTTTGTGCGTTCTGCGATCAAATCATGCTACGTATGGTGCCGCTATATTTTTTGGCTTACAGTCACTTCTGACAGCCGAAAAGCCTCGTTGTAACCTGCCATCCTTGACCCACAGGTGGCATCTCTCTATCTCATCTCACCCACGTCAATATGTTCTGTTAAGTAATTACGCCATTGGGCACTTGGTAATTCAGCGTGTTGCGTTGCGTCAGTACTTGAGCCTAGCCGCTCCTATTTCCTCCGTAGATGTTAACATTCCATCTACTTCCAGTGCTGATAGTGAAAGGCGTTGGTTTTTCACTGCTGCAGCGTACACAAGAATATATTTTTACACCATATGGACGAGTATAAACTTGCTATATCTAAATGATAAGTTTTCTTTTGCCTCTGGCGGATTTATTTTACATCGACATTCTTGAGCTAGTTTAGCAGTTTGGTTTGCGGTGTGGACTTTTCGAAAACACTCTGGTTACTTGGAAATATTCACCATCGTCTATTGTAGCGATCTGTTTCCTCAGCACATTAAGGTTTCCATTATGGGGCTTGCGGACATCTTAATATTGGTTAGCACATTCAAGTTGATATTCATGAGCATGAGGAAGGATGATGACTGCAGAACTGTCACCCTCGACGGCAACACGCAATTACCGGAACATAATGTATGCAACCTAGGCGTGGCTTTATACTGCGGGTAGAATTCCGTAGACTAAGTGAACAGGCTATGTGGAACCACTACAGTGCTTTGTTCGCAATAACGCAGTTTCTATATATCGATGGAAGGGGTCGCTGCTCGCCTTTTCGGTATCATCATTAGTCCAAAGTTAGGGTATATCTTCCTTACCCGCAGTTTAATCGTCTGTATTAAGGCAAACATGTCAAATTAGTCTTACGCGTCGATGCCCGACTCATTACATGTTAAGATGCAATGGCTTAATAAGACCTGTTAGAGAAACTTTCCCCATGCACGGTGAAGAGTCGATTTGGTTTAGCCTTAATGCATAATACAGCTCGGTGTCTTCTCCGTTTGAAGACACTGTTCTACTTGTGTTCGCTATGCAAAAAACGCAAAAACGCCATAGCTTTATGGTGTCAAATATGAAGTGATTTCCTACCAGCTGTGCTTCTAACGCAGAATGGAAAATGTTTTAAAATCTTTTCAGGACATGTCGTTGACATCAATTCTATGCAACCATTCCAAAACGCCATTATTTGATTTACTGAACGATTGCACTCTGACAGGAGGTTCGCACATTAGTTAGCCAGGGTATACTGCGAGCAGATGATTCACAATGTAGCCTTAGTAGCTGAGTTGAGTTGCTCCAGGCAAGCCGAAAAGGCCTCGAAGACCGGATACCAACAAGTGGGGCTGTTGAGCGGGCATTTGAACAAACAAGCGTCACCAATTTCAACAAATGCTCAGCGCGTAGGTTCACCCCTATGTCGAATACGCAATTCAAGCCTGGCAACCATGGCTGAAACACGACCTTAATTCACTGGAGCAGCCACAACGCCAAACACCTAAGAACCCAATTGGAATGTGCAATCTTTCCTAACAGGAGAGGCTGCAACGACTGGGATTGTTCAGTGGAAGCTATCGCAGACTAGGAGACGACCTGATTATGGCATACTTGATTCTGCGAGACCCACATCATGTGTGCCGCCATTTACTGAAACTCAGCAGCAATGCAAACCTGAGGTGCCACTCATTAAAACTAGCAGAAAAATAGAGTCGTCTGGAGTGCCGCAGAAATTTCTTTTCCATTTATGTATGTTACCCGTGGAATACGCTCCCAGAATCGGTCGTCTCTGCACTGACGCTAACAGTATTTAAAAAACGGTTGGAGATGCCCTCGTCTACTTACAATTTGTAAGTTAACAATACGTATCCATCCTACACCTGGAGTTTACCATGGAATTATTTGTTGTTAACTGTGGGTGCGGTGTATTTAGGAGGAGCGCGGACTACAACGAAGCAAACGATAAGTCCTTATTTTCATATTTAAAGTATTAACTATTTTACTATCCTTATTATCCTTATTGTTGATTTGATTTCCCACCAAATATCCAACGGGACTTGTAAAGCAACGCTTCTTAACACGTATAAATTCCTCGTTCATTGTTCAAATCATTAACGGGTGACATGCTGCTCTGATGAGGCTTTTAGTAAATTCGTAGGAATTCTTCTGTATTTAGATTTCGACTTGCTCATAAAATACGGTATTTAATAATAAGCAGACATCAGTAATCATGCTGTTTACTAGTTTACCCCCAGATATCACTATATATCTCTTTGGCGTACTTTTAACCCACAATATTGATTTTCACATTCCCCACCAAATCATGGAAAAGGCGATTAATTTGATATTTTAACTACTTTACAAACGGAATTGCTCTCTACCTAGGTCATCAAAACCACTCTTAATACCTATTAGTTTAATTCTGTGTTCCTTTGTAAAGTATTATAACACATAACTTGGTTTTTTGAACTGAATTGGGAACTCATCCGTTATAAGTTTTATCCACCAAACAAGTAGCAAGCAACTGCGGTTTTAAAGACCAATTTCATATTTGAAACAGAAGATGCATGCCTCTGTTTTTGCTGTGATTTACTATTTTCCTTTCAATACATCAGTCACACATGGCGCAACATCAAATGTATTCATCAATAATTATTTAATTCCAATGGAATATATGTTGAAGAACAGCTCTGCAATAACATTTTACATCAAGCATAGAGCTAAGTATCACTAATTGGCCGTTTGCATTAGGAAGTTTTCGATACATTAAATTTGTTAGACAACCCAATTGAGTTCACATTCTAAGACAAAATCCTCTATCTGGATACAAAAACGCAAGTATAGCACTTTAGAATCAAAGCTAATGCTGTGAATTATTGAAGGCGATCATAGGACATTTTTCTGGTAAAAAAGCTTCCATTAGCGTTCACCTTGATCAGGTCGGATTAGGCCATCGTTCTAGAAAATAAAGCCTTTCATTTTGCATAACCTAATAAATTTCAGATGATACCATACAACATTTCCTCAGGGTCCTTAGCAAGAAGTTTTTGATTTTTGATCTTTCTCTACGTTCTGAAAATAAAAACAAGATTTGTTCTATTGTAACAAGAGCTGTGCGAACTGGCCTTAATTTGCATAACTTTTATTTCACACGTAAAATATCATCTTGACTACGTCCAATTATTCTGTTTGTAAGGAATATTAGTAGGTTTAACATGTACTTGGTGATTGTTGATATAGAGCAGATAAACATTCACGTACTTATCCTGAAGTATTCCGATGATCTTTCAATGGAAAATGTAATATGGACGCTTTAACTTACCACGTCCAATAATATGTGCACATAACTAAGCGCAACATACCGGCTTACTTGCAGGCAACTGTGGAATGGAATTGGATGCCACTACATCGAAAACAATTTTATGGGAGGGTAACATTCAAGAAAACACTTTGTGTATCTGGAGAATCAAAGCGGACCAAGGGCAGATAATTTTACTGAGAATTACGGAGCTAAAGGTAAAGTAAAAGAAATTTATATTAAAAGCAGTACACATTTAACGTAAGCGAAAGTTTATGCGTACTTACTATGCGTAACTTGATGCTATCCGCTTGTCAGTCATATAACTTAGGAGGATATTATCTGCAGTACATATACGTTAAATAATTTTCCGCGAATCTTGGTTTTATTATAACGGGTAACTAACTAATTTTTATTTCACATCTAACATAGTTCCCTACTCTACATATAACGTTGCTATATCATTTGAACCAACAAAGGCGGTGCAATTCTCCATTTCATTTTCTTCAGAGATTAAGCTGTTTAATTTAGCAGAATCCTGGTTTACTCGGTGGTGTGATGCGATGAGAATTGTTTCAGGGTCTGTGGGGACAGATAAAAATAAGTGGACTGCATAATCAAAGGTTTCATTTCAAGTACCCATATTTTTGATGAAAAGTGGTATTACCGTTAACGAGTATAACTTTATGCATCTAGCCGATTTCATTAGTATATAAAAGGGCTGATCCATTTCAGTGATTCTTGACGCCAGATATTTATTACCAAGCAAATGCAATCTATGGGTATTATTACTTCATTAAAGTTTTCAGGTAAAATTTGGTTCTCATTGACGCGTCGTAGCAAAGCACATAGAAACTTGTCTGGGGCTAATGCAGTTAGGGAAAGCACAATTGACACTCGCTACGTTTAACCATAATGTCTTAAATTACTTGGTTAATTTAAATTTCTATTCAGCTAGTCAGCCACCTTATGTGAGTGCAACTTTGTGATGTTAAACAACAGATGTAGGTACATTGAAGTAACATAAAACTAATTACATTGCTCCTCAAACAGTTGACATCTAGCGACACTTTATTTATTTAGCTTTAGTTAAATTACCGTTAATTATGAAAGCCGAAGCAAAGGTAATCCGTCCACAGCGTAAAATTGTATGGTTCCTACTGGTTCCATGGTTGCAAATATTACTTTAAATCCTGACTAGGTTAATAGTAAACCACAAGTATTTCAGGCGGCTTATTTAATTGGGGACAAAGTAGCCATCCTCAGAAAGGAGTTTGACGGGCGCATTAGTTGGTTCAAAGACTACTGCAACCTGTTTTATTGCTACAGCGCTAACGACTTGTAACAATTCACCTATTTTGTGAATATTCCATTTAAATACCTGACATTCAAGCAGCGTAACCGATTTATTAAACTTCGAGTACCTTAATTTGGCTCTTGGAACACAAACCTATTCGTACGTAATATGTTAGTAGACATTGATGTAACACAATTTCCTGTTGCATATATAATTAGAAATGAAATGTCATAACATAAGTATGAAAGGCGAATGGCCTGTTGCGCAATATCGTTGCCCATAGAAAC
Source organism: Dicrocoelium dendriticum (assembly GCA_944474145.2). NCBI lineage: Eukaryota > Metazoa > Platyhelminthes > Trematoda > Plagiorchiida > Dicrocoeliidae > Dicrocoelium > Dicrocoelium dendriticum. Next base: position 69,736,146 of record OX104060.1, on the reverse strand, counting down.
GCATACAGATAACTTAACTCTAATGTTTATTTGCTTGGTTTGCCCATCTTTCTCATAATACTAAATTCACTATTTATTCCAGCAAATTATGAAATTGTATAGGTTTCTTATACTGCTACTGGTATATCTTCGTTTATTGTTTTCTTACCTACGGTGAACATAAGATTTGCGCAATATAAGGCCACCTATCAAAAATGTTAAGCCGTCTGATATTGATGCTTGCCTTATAGCAACAATGCGTAATTCGTACAAAAAAGCAGATTAACGGTAGCGACTTAGAAATGCTTACAGGTTTCTAAATGTTCTTAATACTAAATTAACTAATTGTGTTTCAAGTCCCGGTGGGGCCGTACTACCAACACTCTAAATGTTTTTAGTTATGAAGAGAATTACACTCACATTTTAAAAACGAAATAAAACTGAGATGGAAATCTGTATGAGTGCAGGTTGATAAGTAAACATTTGCCCTGTTATTTTTACCTACATCACATATGCTATCATGCGGATAGCAGCAAGCACCCATGTAGGTCGCCGTTGCGGAACTGATCTCGTTACTGTTTAGGTAGCAAAACTATTGTCTACCTACTGATGGCAAAAAATAAGCAGGTCCTAAGCATTATATGTCTCAAAAATATTACCCTGACCTTGTAAAGATCCAGGAAATTTATTAACCATTTGACGATGCACATTAATAGGTTAACAGAAGATGGTTGAAAAGAAACTGATTTCGCTTTAGTCGCCTCAAGCATATACAGTAATGAATCAAGTTGTCAATGCATTAACAATCTAAACCTAGCTCATCGCAATTAAGGGAGGACAGGTCTGTGGATGCCGTAGTTAGTAGTCCAAGTTGAACACCACATTAGATATATTAGCTGACTGGTCCATGGTCAATGGTGAATTTCACAGGGGCACCTTCAATTACCTTCCTCTGCTTTCAGCCTCCTGCTTCCACTGGCTTTCGCTTTTGTAAGCAACTGAATTCTGAGGCAGTTAGAGCTCTGTTTTAATGAAATATAAACTATTTTAATGGTGTCCGTAGTTATAGCACCATGTTCATTTCTCACAAAGTGATCCAAAATCACCATGCCGAAGAGCGGCATAACAACGTTCCGCTAACCGCCTCGCCAGGCTGCTGGTCGTGTGTCCAATGTACCATGCATCACAGGTGCAAATGGAATGGCAAAAGAAAACGATTCTGAATAGGCCGGAATTATCTTTCTGGCGTGGGGTTTTTAGCGGAGCAATCTCCGTCACCAAATAGACAGATAACAGTAACTAATCTTAAATGGAAAATAAACACGAAAGCATATATATTCTGTACTTTGAATCGCATTGGATAAAATTTCGTATCAAAGGTTTGCACAAATTATTTTAGAAAAACATTAACAATTGTGAATATTCTATTTTAACAGCTGAAATTGCAAGGGAGTTTTGTCAGAGTTTTGGATGGTGCTGATTGCGGCGCAAAGGTTCTTCAGTTGTTCAGAGGAAACGAACACATACAAAACCAGAGCATATACAGCACTTCAAATGCAATGGTTATTGTTCTAGGAGTGCCGGAAGAAAAGGCTGATCTTTTTAGCGCAAGTTTTTCTATCAGTGAGTTCTGAAACTCATGCGAAGTTGTGCTGATAGAATATTTCTTGTTCGTCAACTACTGTACACAACCAAGACTATCCTCCAACAAAGTATTTGCTACCTGTCCATAAGCTGTTTTAGTAATTCTCTTAGTGACTTTGGAGAAAATCGGTCGAGTAAATTGGCAAGAAATTACAAAAATATAATCATGTACATGGAGAAATAATCCATTGACAGGTGGCAGAATTGTTGGAAATGAAGAGGATTTATACATAGTAATGCACAACGAACGGTACCTGAGGTATAAATAATCCAAGGAAATTAGACTTATATTATTTCCTCTACTACTGCTAACTTCTAGAATATTGGTTTACGGTCGTGTTTATTTATAACACAAATTCCAATGTAATCATGAAGACAAATACTACATTCTTGTAGGATTGTATACATGAAAGTTTTAACTTGATATGCTACACGTGGTCACACTTGCAATCATTCTGAAATGCAAGGAAGAATAAACTTAGGAATTTGCATAAATTACATCTTGTTGCATGTACCATATGCTTGTGATGCAATTTACGTTTATTGATCCTAATATATATATATATTGAGTGAAGTAATTAAAAAAGAAAACAATATCAGCCTTACAAATTATGAATTTTAAGTTGAATTGAAAAAGCGAAATTGGACGATCCGTTTATAAAGATCCAATAAGATAGGTGATCGAAAAGTGCGCAGGGAAAACAAAGCCTGGTAAATGCATGCACGCGATTCGTATTTACTCCTCAGTAAAATAAAAAGTAGCTGGCATACGTGGATATCGTTGGGACTCGATGAGACTGACATGATTTAGACTCAGAGAGAATACCGTTAATACCAGCTTTATTATGAAAACTAGTAGCTCTTGATCACACAGGGATTGTTTCTTCCTGCTTGTAGCGACAGACGCAGCAAACCGAAGCATGCAATTGTTAGCGTGATGGAGACCAAACATTGTACGCTGGGACCAGCTCCATGCTTTGCCCTGAATTGGATAAGTGTGTTTCTATAGAGGAAGCCAGTGACTTACGCAAGCACAAGTGTTAGTAGCAGGTAGGGTTTCTAGGCGATTTTATGGTGTAGCTATTTCGCCACATATTCTTACATTCGGGAATTCAGTCGCTTCATTTGTTCAGCTAATAAGCGTGTCTCCGTAGTTACACATGAAGTGGTAGACACGGTGTGCGCTGGCCCTATCAAGCTGAAATTCCTTCGTTTCAGGCTGCGACAAACCTCGAGTTCCGTTTAGTTCAAGGACCTGAACGGCATAATTAGTTATCTGTGTAGGCGAGATTAGACCCTTTGTTGTATTTAGCGCGGCAAAATCACCTTGGAAATGTAACTCGAGATAAATCTTCTTGGTTGCTGTGTGTACCAAGACCTTCGCCCTTTGTAGTTTGCTGCGTTTTGTTATAGCTTCTGGTTTAGTCATTTGCCACAAGTGTTTAGGTAAGTAACGGTGGTTTATGGGCCAAACAGTCGGAAGAGCGAATTTGTCCGGCACGAATAACTAGCATCTTCACAAGCGTCCGCTTGTACCATACTTGTGCGAAGCTATCGGATTATATGTACCGCCAGTCCAAGTTGAGTTTCAATAAAAGCACCAGTTAATTAAACCAGCCGTCCTGTGACTGATGCGCATGTTCAGAGAAAGCAAAGATTTAATTCGTTTATCTCAGCCTGCAACTAGTAGGTTGGGAGGTGCATCATTGCCCATCCGACTAAGCAATGTCACATATAAGTAACATATCATTTTTACTTTGTTCAGATTTGTCGTACGTAGAATCACACAGACGGTCACTACCATTTAGAAAAGCGCTAGACGGTCGTTACCTCCAGCTGGGACTTGTCAGTGAAGCTAACCAACCGAATGCTGCCGGATTCGAACCCTCGACTTTGCTCTTAGTACCAGCAACGTTTACCAATGAGCTATGAGCGACCACAGCGAATCGATAACGCATAACTAACTGCGATATAGCGATGCTCATGCAGCACGATTCGGCGAGTGCGCTTTTAACTAGTCACATTGGGACAAACCGGCTGTCTAGCGCTTACCTGGATGTGTGGCAGCTGGCTGCCTTAGTCTAACTAAGAAGAATCCGAACAAAATACTTGATAATTTCCCTACAGTTTACGTATCATTCGTGGTAAAGCTGTTGGGCTATTTATGTATATGCTTCTTTCTAACATGTAGATAACGCAAACCAGCGTGTACAGTTTTAAATGAGCTGGCTAACGCTGCGCCGTCGATTTGGCAGTAAATGTGTACGGAAAATAGAATTCAACACTCTCCCTTCACCATATCATTGCTTTCACAGTTTTCAGTCCCACTAACTCATCACAAAATAGACGTCTTGGTCTTCAGTTCCGAAATTTCCGTTTCACTCGGTGTAATCTAATAGAACTTGAAGCACTTGAATCAACTTACCACTCTGACACCGGTGACAGATAAGGCCATTTGATGGTTTAAAGACAACGATTTAAAGAGAGCCAATAAGTTTTATGTTACGTGGCCCGAAAATGTTTAATAATTAAGCAAAAGCCACTTTGATTTCTTGATGGATTTTCGTCGCGTTGAGGATGCGCAAATACTGAGAAATGACCAAGGTTCCGGAGTTGTTTTGATGAAAAAACGGGATTACATACAGAAAATTTAAAAAATACTCTTGAACAAAAGATTATTTGCTAGTGATTTGACAAATATTAATAAAACCGAAAATGTTGGAGGGATAATAACTGGCGACATGCGAAGCCTGCATGAAGAATGGTTGGTCGATGCCAATACCATGACTCTACTACGAATGCGTTGTTCCAGACTTTCGCAGATGTATGGTTTGCCGAAGATGCACAAAGAAGTGCTTCCAATACGCCTACTTCTTTCAGTGGTTGGAACGATGGCACGATGGTTGGCCAAGCTAATTGAGCCTATGCGACGAGAGTTGGCAGTGCATAGCTTGAAAGATTCATTTGAGTTCGGTGAAATGATTCAAAATCTTGATCTGAGCGATAAACGAATGGTATCTCTTGATGTGTGTTCTTTGTTTACAAATGGCCCGTTGGAAGAACATCATTGTCAGTTATGCAGGTAGCGTTGGGTTTCCACCACATCGACTAAAGGAATGAATTCGTATCTGTACAGAAGATGTACAATATTGTTTTAATGGAAGTCGCTATCGGTAGATTGAGAGGGTAGCGATGAACTCTCCTCTTAACCCATTTTGTTAACATATTCGTAACTCATCAAGAGAACACCATATTGTGTCACAGTATACAAGAAACTCACATGTACGGTCAATATGTTGATGACAAATTTCTGGTGGTGGACGAAGCCTAGCAAGAGGAACGCATGCACAAAGTTTAGTAAATGTCATCTAGAGATCGAGTTCACTATGAAACGCGAAACATCGGAAAGTTCCACTTCTTAGATGCAGCTTTGGAAAGAAGATCATATGGGTCACTTCTCAGATCAATATATCACAATATAAGCTGGACGAAACAATATCCAAACATCGGCAGCTACTGCTTCATGAGCTACAAGAAACCATTGGTGATTACATCTTTTGTCTGAGTCAGTCATATCTGCTCAGAGGAAACGGTAAGTGGAGGACTACAATGTATGGCATCCACCCAACCTAAAAAGGGGTACCCCGGTATGATCATTGCAAGGTGTGGGCAAAGAACCAGGTCAAACGAAGTAAGAACTGAAGCTTCAAAGTAAAAGATATTCATGGCACTGCCTTACAAATGAGAAGACAATCATAGTTTTTGCTTTCGCTTTGTTTATGTCACAAAGAGATGGTAATATACAACTAAGCCTGTGTTGCTCCATAGAACGACAAAGGAAGCATATGAATCCAGTTTGGATAGGCCAGTCTCTACTGTCACCCCTTGTGTTTACAAGTAAATCTGTACTGGCGGTAGCAAGTACATTGGCCGGACAGAGAGGAGGTTATCTACTAGGTTTTCAGAACACGTCCCGCTGTTCGTGGTGCCTCATTACCTGCCTGCACCGTTGCCCTGCACTTATTCCACTGCTTGATGTACCATAAGCCCTACGAAGCATACAAAGTCATCAATAAACAAAGCAAACCCAAGTTGTTGCGTTTTGCTGAGGCTTTCGTCATCCGGCGTTTGAAGCCCGACCTATGCAACCAACTTGAGACTGTGGCCAAACTTGCATTGCCTTGGTGAGGTAAGACAAGCTAACCAACGCAACTAAGCACCCATTTCTGGTATTGACTTATTACTCCCAATTGTTTGCGATGTTTTAGCCCTTGTATGCAAGCGGATAAAGAGGATAAACGAAATATAAGGAATTCAGACTATTCCGCCGAAATGTTCGTTTTTCTTGGTCTATTAAGCTATTTAGTCGGAATTCGTAATGAATAGCCAGAGAGTTCAGCTTATGTGTACGCGTATGTGCCTTACTATCATCATGGTTCCTTCCTTCCGCTCGCTACGACCGCCACAACCAACGGAAGATAGTGGGGGTTAGCGTGAAGCAGCGAAACTTTAGACGCTGAGCACAGCTCTATCCAATGTCGGTTATTGGATAGAGTCAGGCCCAGAGTCGAAATATTCTTCGAATATAAAATTTATTGGTTTTGGTATGGAGAATACAATACAAAATGCGTGCATGTACCTACCATCTACTTTGCTTGCTCTTCCAGTACGTTCAAGGAAACAAGCAGCTTTAGGTGTAGCAGTTGTAGAAACCAAAATTTTGCACAAGCTTAGTTTCGGAAAAGGAAGATCTTAATCGGATCTCTTGCTGGGGAGTATAAGCATTTCGAGTAATGTTAGGTTCAAGTTCAAATGGCATTAGAATGCTTTCATTCATCATTCATCAACAGCAGTACATCAGCCATTTGAAATGATGCTTCGCTGCCATACAACCATGAGGACCTATGAAATAGATAATAAGAAGTGGGAGAGAAGAGGGACTTGCCTGAAAACCTTAATGCCTTATGCAAACATTCAGTGTCGAGGCGCCTTCACCTTACGTTAACAATATACCGTCACGAACAGCTGGCTATCGTGCAAAGATAAGGTGGCATAAGAGAAACAGCTTCCTTGTGGCTTTCACTGCCACGCGTCATATTCAGCCATTAACCTGCAAATAACTCAGCACCAAACACACTTTAAACATGCAATCCGATTAGGAGACGGCAGCAGACGCGCCACTGGTGTCTACTGCGAGACATGTCCTGTAAAGTCTCGAGCCAAGCAAAAGGCGAGTCACGTGGAACCCAGCCCGGAAGGCGATACGGACCAATGGCACGCAGTTCGGCAATCGTTGACTTCATTTGCCACTGCCAAGTCAACTTCTGTCCACTTCGAGCCTTGCGCCACCCTACACCTGGCAGACTAAACAAGACCCTCCTATGTAAGCGGTGACCAGACATACGTAGCACGTGCTCTAGCCAACGCAAATTATTCAGTGCTATCTGTTGTTCTAGGGAGCTAGCATGATTAGCACCACCTAGTACTCGCCTACGCACATCATCGTTGCGGACACGTTGGTGCCATCCGACTACAGCAATGCTGAGCAGACAACGATGATAAAAGACTTGAAAGCGTTTCAGACCGAATCGTCCAAGTCTCATACCATCCAGCAGATCAGCCCTCACTGTGGCCTGGTATACACGGCCTATCAGACAAAGGGAAACTCCTTTCTGTTGCCAAAAATGCCGCAGGTTCAAGAAGGCAGCTCTGGCCTTTGCAATGCGTGAGCTCACATCAGTTTCTAAACGCCCATCCTTGTTGATGCAGCTACCAAGTTAAGTGAAATGATCAACCACCTCGAGTTCCTCGTTAGCAAGCGTCAAGGGATCACCAAGGTGCGAATCGCATACCAAATAACGGAACCACTCTGAACAGGTTATTCATGGTGGATTTTGCCTCCCTAACATCGTCGAAAAGCAAGACGATATCGTCTGCATAATCTAGATCAACTAACCTTTCACCAGGCAGCAATTCAACGCCTACATAGTGAGATTCCGCAAGGGAACACTCCATGATAGAATTCACAATGAAATTGAACAAAAATGGGGAAATCGGACAACCCTGCCGGACGCCACTGGTGGTCGGAAAGCTATCCGACAGGACACCGTAGACCCTGACGCGGCCTGTAGTGTTCGAGTATAGAGCACGGAGGATGTTCGCGTAGTTCGTGGGAACACCTTTCCGCGCAAGTATTTCGAACAGAGTCGATCGATCGACTGCACCGAATGCACTCTTGAAATCGAGGAACACAGCTATTGTCGGTCTGCGGTGTGCCTGGCGATGCTCTAACACCTGCCGCAAAGTAAACATACGGTATATACAGCCACGTCCTGGGCGGAAATTGGCCTGCTCTTCCCTAATCCGAGATTCCCTTTCCGCAGTGAGGCGACGAATGGACCTTTGAGTCAGAAAAGTATAAGGTGTTCAATGGTACTCATTAGTATAATTAGAAAAACCATAACCACCCACTGGTTGACCAAATACTTCTCATGATTCTTGCAGTAAAGTTCCCTGCTCCTCTGGCCGCGTAAAATATATACCAGTAGAAAATGAAACGGATCAGTGTAGGAAGATAATCTAAATGGAGGATAATGCTTATGAGTGAAGAAAATCAAATGATTTAACATCAAAGTGAAATAACGGATATTATCGGGACAAAGGAAAGTTTTCATATTGCGACCCAAGAGCGTCTAGTTGATGTACAAGCCCCTTAAGCGTAGGTTCACTTGCTACAGTCTCCAGAGTTTCAGCGTTAGTTAACAATACGCGACAACCGGGTTTCCAGCCAGATCGGCTTGTGTAGCTTTATGGAAAGACTGCGAAGACCAAGCAACCTAGCCGGGCTACAGAGAAGAGAGAAGACGGTTCAAACGTAACCAGTTATAATGCGATAAGTAACGAATAGGTATCTTTGAAGTCGTAGTGCACTGAATACATACCCAATCTAAATACGCACGTGGGGTAATTTCGCCCCGTAGCCTTTTTGATCAACTTGGTACCTATTTTCAAAACCCTTTCCAGCTCCATTTTGTCCCGAAGGTGGCACGGCGGGCAAGCCTGGACGCAATCTACCAGATGGGCCAAACGAAACATGAGGGCAGCATACTAAACCTGACTGCGGATCAAATTCTGAAAGGGTGGCGTATTAACCACTGGGATTGGAAACTCTATTTGTTACTTTCTTTCAGCTGCCGCCCGAATGCGAAGTGGAGAAATGGATGATGTCTTAACATACTCAGGTAAAGAGAAGGGGCGTTCGACGCACCGAGCAAGTACCTCGATACGGAAAGTTGCTCCTATACGAAGGACGGAATACCTAGCCTGATTTATGAACAGCAACTACAAAGAAGACCAGTCCTAAAGATTATCCAGGGCATGCTGATTGGTCTCTGATGTTTTAGAAAAATCTTCAATAATCGACAGCTTTAATTCATCACAAAATAATAGCGAGTAAACCCCAAACTCACTTGTGCGACTTTGTAATCAGATGGAGAAAGGCGTGCCCAATGACCGAGCCTTGTGGGACACCGCTAAGGGCCGTTTGCTTAAATGTTATGCTTAGACCCACGCGTAAAGGTGCCCTCTAGCTGGCAAGATGGTGGACACGCAGTGAAGGGCGGGATCACATACCCCTATAGAGCGAAGCTCTTGCGAGTGCCCCAAGCCGGGTACCATGTCAAATGCTCTAGAGAAATCGACAAAAACACGTGCACTACGTGGATATAGTTTACATCCAAGGCTAAAATTTCACATGCTACCAACGAAATCGCTGGATATAAAAATCCCTTTCAGAATCTTTTGTGTGCACTACTGAGTAAATCCAACAAATTCAACTGACTTTGCAATGAATCTGTCACCAGCTATTCAATATTTGGATTACGACATTAGTCAGACTAAGTGGCCTATATTTTGCAGACTGACATATGTCGGTCTTTTAAAGACAGAACAGTTAACAGCTCACTTCCACTTAGCAGGTTAAAATACAGCTGTCAAGTGACTTGTGCAAAAGCATCGTGAGAAGTTTACTTACTTTCTCTGCAAAGATTTGCAGCAGTTTTGGGTGGATTAAATCAAGCCCAGCTGCAACGGAAGTATCCAGTTCTTGCAGCAGCAATGGAAATGTGGTTTTTATTACAGTAAATTTAACTAAATACTGAACCTCAGGGACTCTGGGAACAGATACAACATTAGCCAGCGAGGTCCCCCATGCAAATCCCCCCCCCATATTGCTTGCCAAGTAAACAATGCTTGTCAGAATCCGCATACGCATTAGTTCCGCCTG
>OX104060.1:69694740-69725705 GCA_944474145.2 Dicrocoelium dendriticum | reverse complement strand
GACTTGCTCACACAATACAGTAATTAATAATAAGCAAACTTCAGCAATCATGCCATTTCCTGGTTTACCCCTCAAGTATCACTATATATCACTTGACGTACCTTTTACTTAAAATGCTGAATTTCATATTCCGCACCAAAGCATGGAAAAGGCGCTTAATTTGATATTTGTAACTAGGTTACAAACGGAATTGCTCTCTACATGGGTCCTCAGTACCTCGCTTAATACCTTGTATTTTAATTCTGTGTTCTTTTGAATATTAATGTAACACCTAAGTTGCTTGCTCGAACTGATTTGGAAACGCACCCGTTATAAGTTATATTCACCAAACAAGTAACAAGAAACTGCGGTTTTAAAGGCCAGTTGCATATTTGAATCAAACGGTGCATGCCTCTGTTGTTTGCTGTGATTGACTATTTTACTTTCAATACGTCAGTCACACATGGCACAGCGTCAACATTATTCATCAGTAATCCTATAATTCCAATGGAATTAATATTGAATAACAGCTCTGCACTAAATGTTTACATCAAACATAGAGCTAAATATCATTAAGTGGACGTTTGCATTAAGAAGTTTTCTGTACATTCAATTTGCTAGACAACCCAATTGAGTTCAGTTTCTAAGTCAAAATCATCTATCTGGATGCAAAAACTGCAAGTCTAGCACTTTAGAACCAAACCTAATGCTGTGGATTATTGAAGGTGATCATAGCAATTTTCTGGTAACAATGCCTCTATTAGCGTTGACTTGTTCAGGTCGGATTAGGCCACCGTTCTAGAAAATAAATCCTTACGTTTTGCATAAACTAACACTAATAAATTGCAGGTGATACAATACAATATTTCCACAGGGTCCTTTAGCAATAGGTCATGTGATTTTTGATCTTCCTCTACGTTGTGAAAATAATAACAAGATTCGTTCTATTGTAAACTGATCTGTGCGAACTTGTCATAATTTGCATAACTTTTGCTTCATATCTAAAACATTCATTTTGGCTACGTCCAATTATTCAGTTGGCATGTAATATTTATAGGTTTACTATGTACTTGGTGATTGATGATATAGAGCAGTTTAACATTCATTTACTTATTCTGAAGTACTCAGATGGTTTTTCAATCGAAAATGTAATAAGGGCACTTTAACTTACCACGTCCAATAATATGTGCACATAACTAAGCGCAACTTACCGACTTCCTTGCAGGCAACTGTGGAATGGAGCTGGATACCACTACACCGAAGACCATTTTATGGAAGGGTAACAAACAAGAAAACACTTTATGTATCTGGAGAATCAAAGCGGACCAAGGGCACAGAATTTCGCTGAGAATTACGGAGATAAAGGTAAACTAAAAGTAACTTCTATTAAAAGCAGTACACATTGAAAGTACGTGGAGTTTTATGCGTACTTACTATATGTAACTTGACGGTTTCCGCTTGTCAGTCATATAATTTAGGAGGATATTATCTGCAGTACATATACGTTAAATCCTTTTCTGCGAATCTTGGTTTTGTTATAACGACTAACTAACTAATTTTTATTTCGCATCCAACATAGTTCTCTACTCTACCTATAACGTTGCTATAGCATTTGAACCGAAAAAGGCGGTAAAATTCTCCATTTCATCTTATTCATAGCTAACTATGTTTAGTTTAGCGGAATCCTGGTTTACTCGGTGGTGTGATGCGATGAGAATTGTTTCATGGTATGCGGGGATAGATAAAAATAAGTTGACTGCATATCTGAATACTGAATACTGTATTATAGAGCAAGTAGAAATGGATTCTGTACAACTCTGTAGAGATATGGCGAAAAACGTTATAAAAGTTGTCAACCTTGAATATCATTGTCGTTCTCATGTAATATTTAAAATATTCGACTTACGATATTTCAGGATTCACAAATGTAATGTCATCGTAAGTGTGTAGTCGTTCTCTGAATCGAATAGAGGCAAAATGCAAATCTAACAACGTTTTGAACTGTTGCACAGATGTTGCCTCAATCACATGTTCGGGCAAACTATTCCAAATGTTTACCACTCTCCGTTCGAAGCACAGTGGGTGGGGAACACGTTTCATATCCGGCACAACAAGTTTGTATCTGTGTCCGCGTGTGCTGCATGGCCCTCGTAAGTGCAGCATTGGCCTTAGCATGGGGAACTCACCGAGATGTAGAATTCGGTAGGTCATAATGAGGTCGACTCGCACCCGACGGTAGGACAAGGTGTAGAGTCCTAGTTTCTCGCACCGGTCTTCATACCCAAAGCCACGTAAACTCGGGATGAGCCTGGTAGCAACGTGTTGGACCCGTTCGATCTTTTGTGCCTCGCCTCGGGTAATCGGAAAGTAGGCGGGCGAACCGTACTCTAGCATTGGTCTAATGATAGAAGAGAACAGGCGAGTGGCAACCTCTTCAGACCATGTGCCGAAGCTACGTTTGAGCGCCCAAAGCATGCGCAGTCCGTTCCGATATAGCCTGTTCGTGTTGTCCACGGACTTCAAATCGTAGCGTGAGAGTACACCTAGGTCCTTCACGGAGGGTGTGGGATATAGCGTTTGGCCGTCAAGGGTGTAGGTTCGGCCGTCTGCACCCTTCCCCAGGCTCATAAATACAGACTTGGCTGGGTTGACCGGGAGAAGAACTTCTGCAGACCATGTGGATAAGCAGTTGAGATCTTGCTGAAGTAGGGCACAATCATCGGGAGCATCGATTTCTCTCCAAATCTTCATGTCGTCCGCAAACAAGGCACACGGCGACCGGAGAAGCTGCGGTAGATCGTTGATGTGGATCAGGAACAGAGTGGGCCACAGCACAGTGCCTTGAGACACGCCACTTGTAGAGGGGTACCAGTCAGTTAGATGGTCGTCGACCTGTACCCTCCACTTTCGTCCAACAAGAAAGTCGCGGATCCACCGGTGCAGTGAGCCACCGACGCCACACATGCTGAGTTTGTGAAGGAGAACCTCATGACTGACCTTGTCGAACGCTTTACTGAAATCGATGAATATCACGTCGACGGACTTCCCCTTGTTTATTGCCTTCAACCACTCATGCCTCGTCACAAGCAGGTTAGTAATGCATGAGCGACCTTGCATAAAACCGTGCTGTGCGGGCGTCAGGACATCGTTTGACTGTAGCAACTGCAGCAATCTCGTTTTCACGATTTTCTCAGCAACCTTTGCCAATATAGGTGTCAGACAAATTGGCCTGTAATTGTCTACTTTGCTAGGGTCGCCGCCTTTCGGAATAGGCTTCACCACCGCACATTTCCAGTCAACCGGCAACAAACCTTCGGAGAGCGACCTGTTGAAAAGGTCAGTCACGATAGGAGAGAGGATGGTTGAAAGTGACTTGAGAACCAGTGGGTGAAGCCCATCAGGTCCGGCAGGTTTGGTGCCGTCAAGGTTGGCGAGTAGTTGAGCTACTTCTTCGACGCCACAATGCAGACTATCGAGTTCGGGAAAAGCGGTACACGTCGAACTCGGAACAGACACCTGGTTATTCGCAAATACAGAAGCGAAGTGCGCCGCCAACGCGGACGCACGCTCAGAGCTGGAGGTTAGGGGCTGTCCATCCGTGCCATCCAGCACTGGCACATCACCCGCAGGCTTCAGGCGTCGCTTCACGTATGCAAAGATTCTCTTGGGGGCGGTCTTCGCGGCTAATGCGAGCTGCTCTTCAAAGTGTCGGCGTTTATTCTTTTTGCACTGTTGCAGAGATTCCGCTGACATTTATACCCTTCGTAATCATTGGCAGAGCCAGAGAGAAGGAATTTGTCCCACAGTCTGCGCCGCCTCCGAGCCAGCTTTCCATACTCCTTATCAAACCAATGAGGCTAATCGGTCCAACCTTTCGACATTTCAATGGCACAAATTTGGAACACAGTGATGTTAATCTCTCTTTTATAAATATCCAACAATCTTCCACAGATGCAGTTTGTGACAGAGACCAATCCAGTTGGCTCGCGGCTCGAGCAAGACCATCGAAGTCCGTTTTCCAGTAGTTGGGAGCTGGTTGCAGCGGATGTGAATACGGCAAAGATAATTCCATATCAGCTATCAGTACTGAGTGGTCGCTCGTAGCCAGGGGCTCCAGGATCCTAGCGTCACGCACTCGTTGTTCGTAGCTCGTTAACATCAGGTCGAGACAGGACGAGGTTGAATGTGTTGATATGCGTGTTGGCTGGCATATGTGTTGCGATGCACCAGTTTCAAGTACCAAATCCACGAACTTTGCTTCAACCTCACTATGTCCAGGCATCAAATGCACATCAGGCCATCGTATTCGAGGACAGTTAAAATCGCCCATAACAGAAAGTGTGGACGACTCATGTGGGTCCGAAGATGGGGCAGCCAATCCAAACAACGACTCAGGGGACTGCGATAAACTGTGCCCACAAGCAGTTCTCCGCGCCTGAGGCGGATGGAGCACCACAGTAGCTCACACAGGCCATCGTCACTTCGGTAGGTGCTCACAAGTCTCCCACGCAGGGAAGACCGGATGTAAAGTAAGACACCACCGTGGGCATTCTTTAGTCTATCGCATCGGAAACACGAGTAACCGTTGAGTTCAAGTTCTTGGGTGTATAACTCTGCATGCAGCCATGTCTCTGCGAGTCCCACTACGTCTGGCCGCTCAGACGCAACGAAACAACAAAGCTCATCGCGCTTATTCATAATACTGCAAACGTTTGTGAAGGCTACTCGCAGGCCGCAGCAGGAGCCACCGGGCGTGCTTGAAGTGTGAGCAGCCTGTTTATCCTGATTCGCGGATTGTTGGAAACCACCCGAAAATTTACGATACGAAGATTTGTTTCCCCCTCACCAGTGCGTCTTTTCAACTCAATGATGGCAGACTTGAGCCGCTCCCTGTCTACTGGGTCCAGGTCGGGACGAACATGGATCTTCAAACCTTACATGGATCTTCAAACCTTTCTAAAGGTTTCATTTCAATTAGCCATATTTTTGATGAAATGTGGATCTACCGTTAACGAGTATAACTTTATGCATCTAGCTGTTTCCAATAGTAAATAAAAATGGCTGATCCATATCAGTGATACTTGACGCCAAATATTTAGTACCAAGCAGCTGCAATCTATGGGCATTACTTCTTCATTAAATTTTGTAGGTAAAATTTGGTTCTCATTGACGCGTCGTAGAAAAGCACATCGGAACTTATCGGCAGCTAATGCATTTGGGGAAATTAAAATTGACACTGGCTACATTTTAGCATAATCTCTTAAATTACTTGGTTATTTGAAATATCTGTTCAACTAGTTAGCCATCATATGTGAGTGCAACTATGTGGTGTTTAACAGCAAAAGTAGGTACTTTGAAGTAATATAACATTAATTACATCGTTAGTCAAACACTTGACGCCCAGCGGCACTTTATTTATTTAAAATTTTTAATTACGGTTAATTATGAAAGCCGTAGAAAATGTAAACCGTCTCCACGGGGTAAAAATATGCGGTTTTTACTGGTTCTTTGGTTGCAAATACCACTTTAATTCCTGACTAGTTTAATCCTAAACGACAAATATTTCAGGTGGCTTGTTTAATTGGCGACAAAGTAACCTTCCTCAGAAAGGAGTTTGACGGGCACATCAGTTGGTTCAAAGACTACTGCAATCGGTTTTATTACTACAGCGCTAACAACTTGTAACAATTCATATATTTTGTGAATATTCCATTTAAACACCTGACATTCAAGCAGCGTAACCGATTTATTAAAATTCGGGTACCTCAATTTGGCGCTTGGAACGCAAACCTACTCGTACGTAAAATGTTAGTGGACATTGATGAAACACAATTTGCTGTTGCATATATCATTAGAAATGAAATGTCATAACATAAATATGAAAGACGTATGGCAAGCCAGTTAATACGCCTGTTGCACAATATCGTTGGACATAGAAACGCATACCGATAACTTAACTGTAATATTTACTTTGCTTGGTATCTCCATTGTTCTCATAGTACTAAATTCCCTATTTATTCAAGCAAATTGTGAAATTGTATAGGTTTCGTACACAGCTACTGGTATAACTTAGTTTACCGTTTTCTTACCTACGGTATACATACCATTTGCGCACATATAAGGCCGCATATCAAAGATGTTACGCCATCTGATATTGGTGCTTCCCTAATTGCAATAATGCGTAATTCGGATAAGAAAACAGATTCACGGAAGTGGCTTAGAAATGCTTACAGTTTTCTAAATGTTCTTATTATTAAATTAACTGATTGTGTTTCAAGTCCCGGCTGGCCCGTACTACCAACACTCTAAATGCTTTTAAAAACGAAGTAAAACCGAGATGTCAATCTGTATGAGTGCGGGTTGATAAGTAAAATTTGCCCTGTTCTTTTTACCTACATGACATATGCTATCATGCGGATAGCAGCAAGAACCCATGTATGTCGCCGTTGCGGAACTGATCCCTTTACTGCTCTGGTGGCAACACTATTGTCTACCTACTGATAGCAAAATTAAGAATGTCCTAAGCATTATAAGTCTCACAAATATAACCCTGGCCTTGTAAAGATCCAGGAAATTTACGAACAATTTGACTATGCACATTAATAGATCAAACAAAAAATGGTTGAAAAGTAACTGATTTTCCTTTAGTCGCCTCAAGCAAATACAGTAATGAATCAAGTTGTCATTGCATTAACAAACTAACTCTAGCTCACGGCAATTAAGCGAGGACAGGTCTGTGGATGCCATAATTATTGGTCAATTTGAACACCACATTAGATAAATTAGCTGACTGGTCCATGGCCAAGTCAATGGCGAATTTCACAGAGGCACCTTCTAGTACATTCATCTGGTTTCAGCCTCCTGATTCCACTGGCTTCCGCGTTCGTGGGCAACTGAGTTATGAGGCAGTTAAGGCTCTGTTTTAATGAAATATAAACGATTTTATGGTCTCTTTAGTTATAACACAATGTTCACTGCTCACAAATTGTTCCAAAATCGCAATGCGGAAGTGATGCAGCACAACGTTCCGCTAACCGCCTCGCCAGGCTGCTGGTCGTGTGTCCTATGTACCATGCACAACAGGTGCAGATGGAATGATATAAGAAAACGATTCTGAATTGACCGGAATTATCGTTCTGGCGTAGAGTCTTAGCGGAGCAATCGCCGTCACCAACTAACCAGTTTATATTAACTAACCTTAAATGGAAAATAAACGCAAGATCATATATATTATGTAGTTTGATTCACATTGAATAAAGTTTCGTATCAAAGCTTTGCACAAATTATTTTGAAAAAACATTAACGATTGCGAATATTCTATTTTAACAGCTGAAATTGCAAGGAACTTTTGTCAGAGTTTTGGATGGTGCTGATTGCGGCGCAGAAGTTCTTCAATTGTTCAGAGGAAAGAAAAGCGTCCAAAATCAGATCATAAAAAGCACCTCAAATGCAATGGTGATTGTTCTAGGAGTGCCGGAAGAAAAGGCTGATCGTTTCAGTGCAACGTTTTCTTTCAGTGAGTTCTGAAACTCATGAGATGTTGTGCCCATAGAATATTCCTTGATCGTCAACTACTTTACAAAATGTAGGCTATCCTCCAACAAAATATTTGAGACCTGTCCATAAGATGTTTTAGAAATTCCCTTAGTGACTTTGGAGAATTTCGGCCAAATAAATTGGCAAGAAATTACAAAAGTATAATCAAGTACAGGAAGAAATAATCCATTGACCAATGGAAGAACTGTTCGAAATGAAGAGGCTTTATACTAGTAACGCAATACGAACGGTACCTGAGGTGTAAAATAGGTCAAGGAAATTAGACTTATTTCTTCTAATATTGCTTACATGAAGAATATTGGTTCATCGTCATGTTACTTTAAAATACAACTTTCCAAGGTAAACATTCCGGCAAATACAACATTATTGTAGGATTGTATATATGAAAGTTTTACGTTGCTATGCTACACGTGGTCACACTTGCAAACGTTCTAAAATGCAAGGAAGAATAAACTTAGGAATTTCTATAAGATTACATCTTGTTGTATGTATGATGTGCTTGCAATGCGATTTACTAATAGATATTCCTAGATATTCCTAATAGATATATATATTGAGTTAAGTAATTAAAAAAGAAAATAATCTCAGCCTTACAAAATATTAATTTTAAGTTGAGGCGATAAAGCGAAATGGAACGCTTCATTTATAAAAATATGATAAAATAGCTGATTGAAAAATGCAGAGAAAAGACAAAGCCTGGTAGATGCATGCGTGCGATTCGTATTTTCTCCTCAGTAACGTAAACAGTAGCTGACATGCGTGGATATATTTAGCATTCGGTGAGACCAACATGATTTAGACTCAGAGAGAATACCGTAAATACCAGCTTTAAGCTGACAACTAGTAGATCTTGAACGCACAGGGATTGTTTCATCCGGCTTGTAGCGACCAATGCAGCAAACCGGAGGATGCAGTGGTTAGCATTGTGGAGACAAAACATTCTACGCTGAGCCCAGCTCCATGTTTCTATAGAGAATGCAAATGGCCTTCTATAGCACAAGGGTTAGTAGCAGGTAGGGCTTCTAGACGACTTTATGGTGTATGCATCTCGCCATATGTTCTTCTATTGGGGAATTCAGTCTCCTCATCCGTTCAGATTGTAAGCATGGCTCCGCAGTTACACATGAAGTAGTAGACTCAGTGTGCGCTGGCCCTATCAGGCTAAAATTCTTTCGTTTCAAGCAGCGACAAACCTCGAGTTACGTTCAGTACAAGGACCTGTGCGGCATAATTAGTTATCTGTGTAGACGGGATTACACCCTTCGTTGTCTTTAGCGCGGCAAAAGCACCTTGGAAATGTAACTCGTGATAAACCTTCTTGGTTGCTATGGGTTCAAGACCTTCACCCTTTGAAATTTGCTGCCTTTTGATATAGCTTCTAGTTTATTCCTTTGTTACAAGTGTTTATATAAGTAACGGTAGTTTATGGGCCAAACAGTCGGAAGAGCGAATTTGTCCGGCAAGAATAATTAGCATCTTCACAAGGGTCCGCTTGTACCATACTTGTGTGAAGCTATCGTGTTAAATGTACTGCCAGTCCAAGTTGATTTTCAATAAACGCACCAGTTAGTTAAGCCAGGCGTTCTGTGACTGATGCGCATGTTCCGATAAAGCAAATAATTGATACCTTCTATTCCGCCTGCAACTAGTACGTTAGGAGGTGCATCATTTGTCCATCCGACTAGGCAATGCCACATGTAAGCAACATATCATTTTTACTTTGTTCAGATTTGTCGTACTTAGAATCACCCAGACGGTCACTACCATCCAGAAAAGCGCTAGACGGTCGTTTCCTCCAGCTGGGATTAGTCAGTGGCGCGCACCTACCGAATGCTGCCGGATTCGAACCATTGACCTTACTCTTTGTCCCAGCAACTTTTATCACTGAGCTATGGGCGATCACAACGAATCGATAACGCATAATTAACTGCGATATAGCGCGGCTCATGCAGCACGATTCGGCGAGTGCGCGCTATTAACTAATCACATTGGGACGAATCGGCTCTCTAGCGCTTTCCTGGATGGGTGGCGGCTGACTGCCTTAGACTAAATGAGAGGAATCCGAACCAAATACCTGATAATTTCCCTACAGTTTACATATCATTTGTTGGGTTATTTCTGTTTATGCTTCTCTCCAAAATGTAGAAAACGCAACTCAGCGTGTACGGGGTTCAGTGAGCTAGCCAATGCTGCGCCATCGATTTGGCAGTAAATGTGTGCGGAAAATAGTATTCAACACTCTACGTTCACCACATCATTGCTTTACTTAGTCTTCAGTCCCACCAACTCATCTCAAACTAGAAGTCTTATTCTTCAGTTTTAACATTTCTGTTTCATTTAGTTATTGTACTCGAATAGAACTTGAAGCACTTGAAGCAACTTTCCACTGAAAAACGGGTGACAGATAAGGCCGTTAGATGGTTTAAAGCCAACGCTTTAGGCAGAACCAATCAGTTTTATGTTACGATGCACGAAAAATGTCTAATAATTAAGCAATATCCACTTTGATTTCTTGATGGATTTTCGTCGGGATGTGGATGTGCAAATACTGAGAAATGACAAAGGTCCCGGAGTTGTTGTGATGAACAAACGGGATTACATACAGAAAATGCAAAAAATAATCCTTAACTAAAGATGATTTGCTAGTGAGTTAACAAGCATTGATAGAACGAAAATGTTGGAGGGGTAATAACCGGCGAGCTGCGAAGTCTTTATGAAGAATGATTGGTCAAAGCTAATATCATGGCAGTAATACGGATGCGATGTTCCAGACTTCCGCAGATGTATGGTTGGCCGAATGTGCATAAAGAAGTGATTCCATTACGCTTACTCCTTTCAGTGGTTGGAACGACGGCACGATGGGTAGCCAAGCTAACTGAGCCTATACGAAGCGAGTTGGCAGTGCATAGCTTGAAAGATTTATTTGAGTTCAGTGAAATGATTCCAAATCTTGACCTGAGCGATAAACGAATAGTATCTCTTGATGTGTGTTCTTTGTTTGCAAATGGCGCGTTGGAAGAATATCATTGTCAGTTATGCAGGTAGAGTGGGGTTTTCACCACATCGACTATAGAACTGAAATCTTAGGTGAACAGAAGATGTACAGTATTGTTTTAATGGAAGTTGTTATCGGTTGTTTGAGAATGTAGCTATGGACAGTCATCTTGGCCAATTTTGCTAACATATTCTTACCTCATCAAAAGAACACCATATTGTGTCACACCATAGGGAAACTCACATGTGCAGTCAATATGTTGATGATACCTTTGTGGTGGTGGACGAAGCCTAGCAAGAGGGACGCATGCACAAAAAGTTTAATAAATGTCATCTAGAGATCGAGTTCACTATGAAAAGCGAAACATCGGAAAGTTCCACTTCTTAGATGTAGCTTTGGAAAGAAGATCAGAAGGGTCACTCCTGAGATCAATATATCACAATCTAAGCTGGACGAAGCAATATCTAAACATCGGCAGCTACTGCCCCATGAGCTACAAGAAATCCTTGCTTCCTACATCTTCTGTCTGAGTCAGTCGTATCTGTTCAGAGGAAAGTGTTAGGGGAAAAGTATAATGTATCACATCTACCCAATGTAAATTGGATGCCAAGACAAGATCACTGCAAGGTATTGGAAACGAACCAGCGAGTAAACCCCAAACTCACTAGTGTGACGTTGTAATCAGATGGAAAAAGGCGTGCCCAAGGACCGAGCCGTGTGAGACACCGCTAAGGGCCGTTTGCTTAAACCTTATGCTTAGACCCACGCCTAAATGTGCTCTCTAGCTTGCAAGAAGGTGGACACACAGTGAGGGGCGGGATCACATACACCTTTAGAGCGTAGCTTTTGCGAGAGCCCCAAGCCGGGTAACATGTCAAATGCTCTAGATATGTCGAAAAAAACACGTCCAATACGTGGTCATCGTTTACTTCCAAAGCTGAAATTTCACACGCTACCAACAAAATCGATGGGTATGAAAATCCCTTCCAGAATCCTTTCTATGCACCACTGAGTAAATTCAACATATTCAACTGACTTTGCAATGAATCTATCACCTTCTATTCAAGCATTTAGATTACGACGCTAGTCAGACCAAGTGGCCTATATTTTACAGTTTGAGTCATGTCGGTATTTTTTAAATAGAACAGATAACAGCTCACTTCCACTCAGTAGGTAATGTACAGCTGTCAAGTGACTTATGCAAAAGCATCGTGAGAAGTTTAGTTAATTTCGCTGCCATGTTTTGCAGCAGTTTTGGGTGGATTAAATCAAACCCAGCTGCAATGGAAGTATCCAGTTCTCGCAGGAGCCATAGAAAGTTGGTTTTTATTACGGTAAATTTAACTGAATACTGAACCTCAGGGACACTGGGAACAGATACAACATTAGTCAACGAGGTCTCCCATGCAAAGGCCCCCCATATTGACTAGCAAGTAAACAAGGCTTGTCAGAATCCGCATACGCATTAGTGCCGCCTGCCCTCATCAAAGCTGAAATCGCCGAATCTAGACCACTGCGCCTTTTGACGTAAAGGAAGAACCTCTCCGGTTTAACCATGGTTCGATCAACGAATCACTTTTCACACGCAGACCCGGCTTTCCTCAAATGTTTTGTTCGTCTATTTCGAGCCTCGTTATACCTGTCATAAGTGCTTGTTGATGAGGCGGTTTGATAATTCCACCAGCACCTAGGAAATTGGTGTGCAAATAACTACCAGTGGAATTTATCCACCGCGGCTGAGCTTGCTCATATTTTCGTCTCGTTAGTTGTATGTAATGAGCAGACACTAACTTGATAGAAAACTTCACTTCATCATAGGCTAATTGAACAGCATCAGCTACCAAAAGTTAGCAACGCACACCTGAAGTATTGGCTCTTATGGCTTGATTGTCTGCACGCCACAGGTTTGGATATGGCTCAAGGATGCTATTCTGACGTCTGGAGAGGGGCTAGCTGAAGGATAAATAAACCAGATCACTGGCAATAAAAGAGAGCTATAAACAATTTCCACAAAGTCGAATCGTTCAGCAAAGACTAAGTCCAACATGGAGGCCACCTGTGTGTTCATGTACCTAGTTAAAGAAGGTTCAAGGACGTCTGCAGCAGTGATATCCTGAGACAACCACGCTACAGCTAATGTAAGTGGCTCGGGATTAAGCGCGTGTACAAGGAGAGCTAACTCAAATGTTATTCCATACGCTACACACGTTGCTACTCACTACCTAGATAGATTATGATCAGTCCTGGATTGTGCGTTTAAAGTACGGGCACAGAGACGGCGGAATTGAACCACTGGTTGACCATCTGAAAAGGAAACAAGCGCAGACCTCGTTCTCCGACCGCTCGCATGTTCGTGAGGTCAGTTATGGGCGCTTTTATCTTCAGTTCATCCGGTTCATCCGGCTGTACACTGATATTACACTATCTGACGTTGAAAGCAAACCACAATAGCGCTTTGTGTTACTCTAAGGTCGAAATCCTACGCGCAGTAGGCGAGATGGAGGATATGGCAAATCAACTGAGACAGTACCTATTCTATTCAGCTTAGTATTAGTAACACTGGGATAACTCGATGGAAGAAGCTCGGTCACACACATATCTTCAACCACTTTCGGTTCTCAAACATGCGCTCAGCAGAAATGACAGAAGATAACAATGACGTCTATGTAGGAATCTCCGAAGTGATAAGATTTTGCTGCTGCTTTTCGATCCTAACTTTACAGCGGTTCAACATTGCAATGGGCATCGCAATACACGCAACCTGCAGCAGCGGGATCCACTTGACCGGCTGCAAATGGGACGTTTACCATAAATTGGTAACCGGCAGAATTTTAATGGTGCGCCTTGTTAGAAACCAAGTAAAACGGGGGACATGGAAATAAATGACTTGCTAATCCACCACCTAAAATGTGTTTGTCTACTACTATATATTTATGCTAATATTAACACTGAATACTACACATAGTGACCTAGTAGTCCTATGTCTGTGTTGCTTCATCGTAGTTAATTTCGGGTGTTCGCGGAATCCTGTTTCTGATTCTTGTGCGTTTGTTGCACAGTATAATTGCGCCGTAGGCTATACGGGTGCGCTGCGCTCCCGTATCCGGAATCCACTAAGCGAGTAACTAGGAATTTCTTGAAACCCGACACTCATTAGGCTTTGACTTTTTCGCGTTTAAACCGTTCCTGTATTTTCCTACTTGACGCACGAAGCATAGAGGTTAAACTAGTCAGTTTACTTCAGTTACCAAAAGATTTTACAGGTCTTTGTGAGTTGTGCTTGATGTGCAAAAGTGAAGCAGCGACCGCAAAATGGGGGAGGGACTAAGTTGCAGTATCCAGTGTCTCAATAGGATGTCCAATCTAAACCAATAATACGACAGGGTGTACAGCCCTAGTCATCTGCATTGGGCTTCCAAGGACAAACCCTGAATAAAGGAAGTGTCCAGATGCGGAACATATTCCAGTGTTCGCTCCTTGCCATATGATTGGACAATAGGCCGATGGTTCGTACTCAAGGGTTGGTCCTATAATAGAAGAGTATATGCAGCCGTCCGTTTAACATCCACAAACGGTTACGTCACTTGGCCCATAAGGTCGAAGGATATATAAAGGCTAATCACCTTCAATCATCACTGACAACGCTGAGTAACTCATGTCTAATGGGAACACAGCTCGAGGAATAATGTTCGACTTCACGTGCTTGGTATAGTAAGAGCGCGTAAACATTTCAACAAGATTATACCACGCAGCACGCTCAGATAATAAAGCCCCTGGTTACGCTTGAGAGGACACTAACAACCAGGACGTGAGTTGTTTGCGCGTTAGGGGTGCGGTTGGAAGATATTAAGGAGAGACCATGCGATGACTTTTCCGAGAGAAATGAAAACGCTCACTTCCTAGTTTGCGTCATTTGGTGCATCCAGATTGCCTGGCTTGGGTCCCAAGTATGATGAACACGTTGGGTTGGACACATTTTCTGATTTGGCGGAGAGCGCGGCCCAATGAATTTTGCGCTGTGAGTTTCCTTGTTCATCGCCCTCACCTTTAGATCCTTCCTCCAATTATGAGCTTATACGAAGTACACAATACAAATATTTAAGCTTGTCACTTGCATTCTAATTCGTTTTTAATATAGATTTTTGCTTATATTAGGTTTTCCATTTCGGCGCGTTGACTGTGAAATGTTTCTTACCCTCGGTTGAAGTGTATTTAAATAAACTTTTGAACTCTGCTGACGAACTCTGGGCAATAAATCCAGTTGCGACTTAAACTGCACATATGTACCGTCTGCCTAAATTGTGTAAATCAGGAACGCTCATGCGACTAATCATCTTCATGGGAAATTCAATGTGCCATGCTGTTACCAAATAGCGAAGCATTGTGCTTGAGCCTAAAAGATAATCCCTGGTAAATCATACTTTACCATTCGCCTCCTCAAAACTTAATCACTTGAAGGCATAAACTTGACCGCAAATCAAATGTGCTCTTTTGTTTTTCAGTCTCTCTTCAGCAATGTTCATTTAAAACAGATTCTTGACTAGAAATGATAGTTTGTCTGGAAACATGACTTTCCACTTTGACTCCTCACGAAAAAAAAAGAGCCCCTGCTTCTTGGGGTAAGCAAAAATTAACCTCAGGTAGACGGTAGCGCGTTGGATAGCCTTCTAGACCCGTCATTAACAGACTTGTGTTGCGTATGATTAAAGGAAAAGTAGACAATAAAATAATATGTACTTATCTGTATGCGCGTTAGGTTGCTGATATAGTTCCAATCGTAAATTGGGATGTTTATATCTCGCCTAATACTCAGACCAACAACCACGTGCAAATGAACCTTACACAGAGGCTGGCAAAACTGAGCATGAAACTTGTCTCTCATACCTAAAGCATCGTATTACGCGGTAACCAGACATTTCCATGAGCAGCAGTTTTGTCTACAGAAAGTCAACCTGGACTAGTTCGTACACGGTTATTACGCGTTTCAATGAATCACGGTCAATGCTGATCTTCAGCAAAGCAAAGATTCCCATTTCATTAATATGAATCAATATCAGAAATCATTTCAGGGTAAAGAATTCTTTTCGGTAAATCTCATCAGACCCAAACTTTTACATAACAGTGATTGTGGATATAGCGTCAACTGGGGCTGGGATTGATTTCTTGACTGTTTGAATGACCAAAATCGATAACTTGAGACAGAGATAGAGATGGTAGACCAAGTAAACTAAATAAACATATGTACACAATTCACATTAGTACAGGGTAATTAAGTAGGTAAGATGACGTCCAAATAACTAAGTAACGGTGTCCGTTGGCCAAGGTAGTAATATCGGCCGTATAAATCGTTTTTGGACACATAATTCCGGCTTTAGATGGTGAATGTACATAGCCTCGGCGATGGCTAAGAGCTGTTTGCGGAATCCTTCGGAGAAGTGTTCAGGTAATGAGTAAATGACTTTGAAGTCATTCTCCGAAGCTGTATGGTCGCACGACGAGACGCCTATCTCAGAGGGTTCGTGAACACATCCCGGCATGGTTTTACAGAGGCGAAATGAGGTCTTCAGACAGCTCTATCATGTCGCACCTCCTTGAATGTGGCCATACAGCTTCGGAGAATGACTTCAAAGGGTTATGGAGCACTGGTTTACATGCCCCATTAATTTTTCTCCGTGGGCAATCCAGCAACGTTAATAGAACTTATTTCTCTCAGTATTTTTTCTGTCAGGATTATGGATTTATCGTACGTAATGCAGTAGCCCTGCACTCAGAATGTTTGCATAGCTTCATTAGTCGAAAAAGTAAATACAAAATATGAACCGGCAGAGCGCATAATCTAACCGACTTTTATGTATGGCTAGGGTGGTTGTAGAAAAACCCGATTCGATGAAAGCGTTCCTTGATTTAGACAACGAGGAGAAAAGTTAACTCTACACTACGCCATATGACTTTAGTTTCCTGCCAATTTCAAAGACAGGCCTCTAATGTTTGTGTCACTGCTGTTGCGTACAGAGCGGTGTACATGATTTGGATTGTGTAAAATCAAATACGTCATAATCCAGTCGGCAGGTATTGGGCGATATCGTCCGCTAAATGCTTCCAAACGTTTCAGCTTTTGCTCGTACGGAAAGTGGCGCATTCCAATGACGTATTTAGAAACCCGACAATGAGATTGGTCCAGTGCAGTAAGGTAGTGCGTCAACCATGGCTGCCAGGCTTCGATAGCGTATTTAACATAGGGCGAACATAGGCATTCAGTGTCTGTCTGAACATAGTAAGGCCTAGTTGTCCGAACGCCCCTCGTAGCAAGTCGTAGTACTTATCACCAGTTTTCGATGCCTTTGTGAATTGCTTGGAACAACCCAAATTATCCTGAACAAGCACGCTAAGTTCGCATTCGACGGATGAACGATGCAGTACTTGAACTCCTTCCTTGTCGTGATAGGTACTCCGCTGTCGTGTGGAAACTGTCTTACATTTGTCTAACTTAAACTGTAACAGACTAAAGTTGACCACTCACGTTACACTGAAACGAATTCTAGGCTGCATCCATCTGAAGCCTACGCCAAATCTTGATTTAGTCAGCAAACAGCAAAAAATTGAAGCGATGTTCCGTGCTACGTCATGATGAATAACAAAGACAATCCTGAACCTAAAGCTGAGCCGTGGGGCACACAAGACTTCACTGGTATTGGTTCATGCTGTGAGTTTCTTTGTCCCACCCCATCCCTCTTATCCTCCTCTTCCAACCACGATCTCATTAGTTAGCTTTATATAATTTCGCATAGTATTTTTTTGTTGCAAAGTAGCCGACTGGTAGCTTACCGAAACGATGCCCATCCGTTACCGGTAGCGCAGCCGGCTTACACTAGTTGCTTTGTTTCTTCTCTTTTTCTGTGTATTACGACACAGTAGCTGAGGTGTTCCCCGCCTCTGCCTAACGTGTATAATGATGATGGTTCAGGTAAGCTACTCCCGACTTTGACAACTGAGTGACGTTACAGGAGAAAGCTGGCGATCCAATTCACTGACCCCGTAATACTGGAGCTTGGAAAGGTGAATCTGATGAACTAACCGATTAAACCCATTCGACAAATTCAAGTAGAGCACATCAACGGCTTCTCCAGTGTCAGCTGACTCAGTCTAACTACTTCGTGTGATTAATAAATTAGATCTACACCATCGCTGTTGACAAAAGCTATGTTGCTCGAGGGCAATAACGTCAGATTTTCTAGATAACAAACCAACGCATCGACATTGATTGCTTCCGTGACCGTGATTAACACAGGGAGAAGGAACACGGCGTTAGTCTAAAGGCTCAGCCCTGTATCCGACTTTGTGAACTGAAGTTATTATTCTAAGTTTCCACATCGCATGAATCTGGTTCTAATGTAAGCGGCGCGGAAAGAAATGTGCCAAAGGTTTTGCCAGTTGTTTTGCTTCTACTTCCGGTGCATCTGGGCGAGCGGTGTCGACACCATGGGAGCTGTGGTTGTGCAGGTACGTCGGGTTCCGCAAAAACATTTTGGCAGTAAAAGAGATGTAGGTGTGTACTGGAGTCGAGAAAACAAAAGTTGGAAAATGGTTAGCTGACAAGAACCACTGAAATGCGGGAGCATATTGATTCCCCACCCCGTTTGCTGCTTTTCTCTCTGCTCTATTGTGACCGTTAGTCGTACGGACAGAAGGAATTCCGTGATTCATCTTATGTGGGCCAATAACATGCGTTGACGTTGATGATCTGTTCTCTCTTCAGGCTACGTTGCGTAAAGTTATCCATTTTCTAGTTCTCCTCCTCAAAAAAGAAGCTCTTTTATGCCCACTGAAAATCGTTGTCTTTGAGGCATCCCTAACCAGTGGAGTGAATTTGTTGACGAATCCAAGATAAGCGGGTTACTGATGGTTTTCAGCGAGGAACAACCAAGTTGTGGCACTGAGGAGATAGTTAAAGTAGTTGTATCCAGTAATGGTACACACCATCTCAGGGTTCAGGTTGTGACGTTATGCGTAGCAGATGAAGTCAAAACTGATGAGTACATGATCCCTACGACATAAAAGACATTCTACAATCAATAAATTAATGATATGCTCTCTTTTGCGAACACATGATCATTCAAACGTGGTCTATTACTTGTACTGGAAAAAGTGAGCAAACTGACGTCATAGTAATGAGAAACGCTCTTTATAAGCTTTTGTGGATATAGTTGTTCTTCGATTGTCGCTGGAGTTTCTAAACTATGCAGCTAGCAATAACGTATGCTAAGGATATGCGTGTGCGTTTGCATTAGGCTGCATCTTAAAGTTGTCGCAAGTTAGTCATTCATTGTGGGTGTAAATATTGGGGGCGCTACCCAAATCTATGATGTAAATATCCTGCCATGTTCTTGCGGGTGGCAGCAAAGAAAAGCCGCGAACTGTAAGTCTGAATCCTCAGTGACTTTCCACTCTACGTCACTTCGATAATCTAGAATTACCTCTCCTACTTTATAAACATATCATTCTGAATTAGTGGGATGCCCGCCAGTGTGTCTTTAACGTCAGTCATCCTAGGGTGCAATCACGTTTCCGAGGCATCGATGATACGGAATAGCTTTGAAAGTTGACGCTGTTTCACTTCTGCCAACTTTTGAAAAGGCTTTGAGCATTGAGATAAAGGCAAGATAGTTTTTCGGTCTCTAGAATCCAACAGAGTGCCAAATGAGTCAAGTTTGGTAGAAGTCCGACCAATGTGAGGTCGTCCGTTATTTGCTTTTTGTTGGGATGACCATGACATGTGTTTCGAAAACTGACATGGCTAAGGTATGTAGCATACCTTATTCGGACATATCGCAGCGTCTCGTGACCGAGCGGTAAATTGATGCTCCTGCATTAACGATAGTAGGTTTGCTTTTCAACTACACTCAAGTGTGGTCTTGGCAAGGCTTCAGTAGCTTTTAACCGAAGTTCAGCTGAAAGGTTTTGCCGAAGTCTGCGCCAAAGTTCTAACACTTCCATCGCTGTCTGCTCCGACTGAACCAGAAGTATAATGATTCTTAGTCCGCTTCCTCCACACTTTGGTGTGTGAAGTAGCTTTTTGTGTGCTCGCACCACAAGGTTTTTCAAAAGAAATTTTCGCGAATGAACCGGTACTGCTCCTAATCGTGAGTACTTGGCCCATGGAAACTCAAATACACCGTAAATGAAAACTGTGCCTAGACAATCCAACTTGATGGGTTCTGACATCTATCTTTTCGACTGCCGCGTGCTCCAAGGGACCTCATGATAGATGCGCAACTTACAATGCCCGTGTTGTAGCACAATTGTAGTGTAAAACGTTTTCTACATAAATGGCCGATTCCAGTGTTATTCTAATACTAGTGAGTTCGACATAGTGTGCATGGTTCGTGTGATGAGTAACGCTGACTATATTTGTGGGTTTGTCTTATATGTTCATCTAAATGAATAATGAATGCCACTAGTCTTGGTCACCAGACAACTTACCCTGCAAAATGATAGCGATATATACCAAGACGTTTGTGCATACAGTCAAGAAGCTTTTGTTGGAGTCCTCATTTGTTGAAATGCAAAGTCTGGAGATCGTTTGGCCTAGCTTTATAGCAAGTGATGATGGTCTCTTGACTGTTGCTTTATTATGGTTAACGGTGTTTGCAACATGTAACTAACTAAATGTAATATCCGAAGGCTTTTGCAGCGATCGCTGCATATGTGACTGGAGTCTCGGGGAATTCGAACTTGACCAGATACCACTGGGTTGCATACGCAGCAGCCGCGGTTTCGGCTGTCTCACCCTTGTTGAAGATACAAGTTGTCAAGCCTGGTTAAACTTGCTCGATCCCACGTTTCGGGTGTTTCCTGATTTTTGTGGTCCTAAATACCGTTTTGCTATCGGACTTAGGGTCTGTTTCCGCTTAGTGTTCTTCCAAACTTGAAGGAGATAACGACAATGGTAACCCTGTCAATTGTGCATCGAGAGGACAAATTTGGCACCATTGCTTCTCTTCGATGTCACTGTGTTATCCTGGTGCATACTCGCTTGTATTGATATACTCTTAGCGTTCGTTCGTCTTTGGACTTCCTTTACTCACCGGTCGCACTTTTGGCCAAAGCGGTGCATCCGTAAAACTAGTGGTGTATTCGAACACACAGCACAAAACTAGATATCATCTTGGGAGCTGTTTTGATATCTCACGTTGTTGGGAACGATTTGCACATTTGCCGAGTACCCAGTTTGAGTAATCGGTTATATTCTTCTGTCCTTTCCAATGGAGCCACTTTGGGTTCGCATCCACTTATATACTGCTACTCGGCATAGTGCTGCTGCCTTGTACAGTAGGCCAGTTTACGTGGCGCGCGCGGTCGCGCACTATAATCCGACGGATGGATGCATCAACAACATGTCTAGGTCACAAACTGCCCTGTGGAATGAGAGGAACACGATCAAATCGACCTGCCCGAAGTTGAAACGGAGGCACTGCACGCTTGGTTTAGTTCACACTTTTGTGGAAACGCCGCACGTTTAGATGACTGCTTGTGTGTCTTAATCCTGTTTAGTGGCCGCAGTGCTGCTCGCGACAGGTGTGACTATTGACATAAGAGCATGGTAGATCGATCGCCGTCGACCGATAAAATTGATCAGTCGATGCTTCCGCTAGCTGGCAAGTCTCCAAAACCGGTAAAATGATTTAGATAATAAGGCGATACAATTATTCCTAGGCTTGGCGATCGACTGATTAGAGCAGTAATTCCATGTCGCAATAGTAGAACTTGGTCGATGTGTTGGAATGCGTAAAGAATACCACACTACAAGGCGGATCACAGGATGATTGAAAATTATCTGCGCAGTTTTCCTAAAGGTTGCTGGATATCTTCCCTATATTTTCCCTGGCGGAAAGAGCACACAAAATGAAAATGGATGGTATATGATAATCTAAATTCCGTTAACATCGCGCATAAAAATGTACAAATTTCATAAATTGTCAGAGCTTTAATGTTGCGTCTATTTGTCAGTGATCTTGCGGTAAAGCGACATTCACGTTTTTTATTATTATAGAGGTAGTGCATATAATGACAGCTAAACTAAAATTAGAGGTAACAATACTCGGCCAACAGCAGTCAATCTCAACAAGCATGCATGTCCGTTGCTCAACATCTTCAAGTTGTTCCGAAAATTACCTTGCTTTTACCTAAATAATATTATCAATTTTTTCTTTGCAGGTGATTCCAACGCGCATGCTTCTGAAACTACAACAGGAAGGCAAAGATCAATTTTGTATAACTTCAAAGACTGCCGTTGATTATCCAATGTAAAACAACCGCAAAATAGCAGTTTGTAAGCGGGTTTGCTAAAAGGGAAGTTGCATCTTTTTTCATTCAACTTTCCAGCAGGTCTAACCACGCCGTCAGGCCCCATAACGCTTAAGAGGAATTGCGCGCGAGAAGCTATATGGTCCCGCATTACCTTTTTATACTTTGAAATAAGAATCCTTACACAGTAAACTGTAGATACCGTTACTAGTTAGGCTTAAATCACCTACACAATGGTGCCTACAAGTTATAATTTTGTCCAATATTGGCTCCTTAAACAAACTGCAATGCCCCACATGTGACACAGGCGGCACTATAGTTTTGCTGCTGTCTGGAGATGTCGCAAATTCAAATGACGGTCAACTTGCGTCAGCACCATTTTTAATCCCCGAGCTGAAGCTGCCGTGATCTATTAGATCTGCGTCATCAGCCAGACGCGAGCAATTACATCGGCCGACTCCTTTGGAGTCGCGCAGCAACACCTGTGTGAAAATGCTCGTCAAATTCTCGCGAGCACAAAGTTTTGACAAAACACCTGCAGAAGAGTTCCTCGGCGCCCACCAGCCTCGATCCACCCATAAAAGTACATCTATCTCATCGCGATCAGTTACCACTGGAGAGGTGGGCCCAAAACTGCCTCTAAAAACCGAGCCCGGGCATAGAAATCGTTCATTAAGTCGTTCGTACTAACGTTCCCTTAGTTTCGAAACAAATCCAAACTTCGCTGTGGAAGCATAGACAACATCCAAATACACCAATTAAAACGAATGTTAGTGTATCGTACCAAGCGTTTAGTGTGGTGCACTTCCAAAATCGCGTGACATACTTTCAAGTTAACGAGGCCAAGAACGCTGATTTGACGTCCTTGACACTAGCATTGTCCATGGGACATGAACCAATGGGTCATCGGTTAGAAGGCGCCAGTATAAGCGACAGATATTCCAATGAAAGTGGTCGAGCACAACCTTCCATTCTGACTTGACACTCATCTAAAGTGAACCTCGATGATTAGTTTTCAACCTGAAACCGACCAATAGGCAAATTGTGCTGCCTGTCAAAGGAGAAGATCCCAGCTACCACATTATCCAAAGCTTAAGATGTAAGCAGTGCGGACAGACATAGTAACCAGCACATGAAGCGATCTACACTTAGTGATCGCTAGCGGCTACCTGGTGGTGGCTTATTCAGCCGTCTAATTATGCTTCAATTCCATATGGTCGCCCATTGTGGCGTGGCCAGGCAATCACCTAACTGCTATTTCCTATATCAGCAACGGCTCCTATGTGGTTATCAAATTTATTGCGATTGTTATTGCGACGACCATGTGAGACATTGTCCCCATTGAAGTTGTTAGACCAACCGGAAGCTCAACAATGAAAATTCTAAGTTAGCTAACTTCGATCACAGTTGATGCCTCAACAAAACATAATAGGATTCCAAGTGGGGCGTTGGCACGACGTTAGTCAGTGTTCATTTGTCTCATTTAATCAGTTATCGCTCCACTGTCTCCATGCATGACCTTATGTGAAGGTCATAAGAACGTATGTATTCAGAAGCTAATTCCGCCTCACATATGATCTCGCATACATGTTGAGACGCTTTGACAAGGGGCTCTCCAAGTGCAATCACTAGAGGCACAGTCCATGCTGATGGAACCTCCCTATTATGCCCATAGGCTAACATGCTATCCTCATTAAATCGGCATTATTCAACAAAGAAACACCTAAAGGAGCTACAGTGACTACAGTGTTTATACATGCCACGTCATGTTGCTAGAAAGAACGCATGACTTATAATTAGTGGCGGCACAGGCATTTTACTCTGGTAACTCAGGTGAGTAGTTGGAACAGGCAAACACGGTTGTCTCACCCGCGGGCGTCCTTACAATGTGTTTACAATGTGTTTACAAAGGCAACAACTTCCACTCATCCTGCTGTGGACTACTGTTCCAGCTAGTCTTAGAAGCAGACATGTGTACACGCCGTGACACAGGTTGTTATCGACTTGACAACTACTCGGAAACAATTTTTCATTGGAAAGCAGGTAGTTCCGGAGGCACTGTTAAAGGAGGAAACTTGCTCCAAACTCTATGTGCAATATGCGTATGCAATGCTCGTTGGCACCTTATATCCGGGCCCTAGTGTCACTTGATATTTCAACTTTTTCAATCACTTGGAAATGAAGTGTAAATATCACGTTGTAACGCAGGATTGACATGCATAGTACGAACTTAACGGCAAGTCCATGGGTCCTGTAGCGGTAACTGATTACCGAAGTGGCGCACAGGTGTGGAGACGAACGAACACTCATTAACGCCGGGTCAAGGCCAGTCTAGGAACCCTCCACTTTGGAGCAATGGCTACAGATCCACTGATGGTCTTACCTACACGGGGAACTTGACCTTAGTATACAATGCGCCAACTACATCAGCACTACATAGCTACGCGATTCCCAAGAGTGTACGGCCAACTGGTAAACCACGGCACGAGAACATTGTAGCTGTCATGCTTTAAAAAGTGTTTTTGCGAAGAAGTCCTGGCTTTAACTTCATACGAATTACTGCATTGTTTCTGATTACACCACACTGCCTCAACAATCACACGCATATCCTAAGCAAAATCGTACACATATCGATTCCCCGGATTACTCGCAGTGGCGCGATTACACTACACACCGCATCAAGTGTATCCAGATAGGCAAGCGAGCAAGGAAGTCAAGCGTGCAGTCAACCCATACGTCTACCAAGTTTCCAGCAGCAGTTACGATTCGTATGTATTAAGGCTCAGCAACGATGACGCCTTTATTATTTGTCATGCATCCTAGCTTACTGGTTGTTGCGGATGCGTTGATGGAGAAGAATGAGACTAATAGGGTACAAAATATATTAACTTTTTTCAATGTTTTGGCTACACGCGAAGATAAAACTTTCGTATTTATCGTCTCTTCGCAGTGAAAGACAAGATGACCAATTGACAGGGATGCATCAGTGGTGGAGGTAAATGCTCCTAGTATATATTAACTGACATACCATTGTGCAAAATGACACGTTCGGCTAATTTGATGGAAATGTTAAATGCTAAGATGCAACGCAAATTTGAAACCGACCCTAAGTACTTATGCCGTCCCAATAGATAAAATATTTTAGTACGGCATATTTCATTTTGCTTAATTATTTCGCCTATTATTTTACCTGGTGATGGGAAAATGCAGATTTAACAATTCACCACTGCATAAGCAAATGTTAGATGTTCTTCTTAACTGAATATACATTAGTAAGGAGACAGGCTTTTGTCTACTCTAATAACACAAAGCAGAACATATAGGTAAATTGCCGTAACTAACAGCATGTAATTCGGCTGGCGATGAGTCAGGAAAAGCAATTTGTTAATGCGTCTATATAAAATCAATTTGCTTCGTCCAAATCAGAGTTTTAGTATTATCTGCATGCAATTTTTGATCCTTGGCCATGAAACGACAAAAGTGACCTCCACACTTGTTAAACACTAGAGATCACGCTTCTACAGTATATATAATTGCACAGCTGATGCAGGGAACCAAATAACCATTTCAATAAATCTGTACCTCACATAAATTAAGTTAACTAAGTCAGAGTAGATAAGTGGAAAGAGACTAAGGCAATTCCACCCGCTAAGTCTCCGTGGAATCAAATTTCAACACCTTCACTTGGTATTTCTTGAACAAACCTTTCCTTATTGTCTTGCATATCATTAATCCGGGCAATCAACCGTTTTCCATACCAACCATATACAAGCTGTTAGATAGTGCATTCTTGCGCCGATGCAAATCCTGCTATTTATTTACTATTATATGATATAGCTTTTAATACCCTTCTGTATCTACCTACTTTAGATTCTTCTATCCTTCACTGTTGGTCACAACTTGGTCAATATCCTATTTTGACGGATTAAAGCTATCGTTGCTAATAGTTAGACCCATGCAACTCGCATTTCATTTTTCCCTGGCGCAAGAAGTATGCTTTTCTCTAAAAGTGCTTGATTTGCTAGCTAGAGGGCTGAGATGTCCAAACCAAATACACATAAACAGCCCTAAAGATGTGTTACGTTGGTGATAGCTTAGCTGCTTTAAATGCCACACCGGCACAAAGTCAGATACGAGGTACAATCGCGAACGAAACCCATCGAAGGAATAATGTGTATTGAAACCGGTCCATATTAGGCTGTCCCATGGATAGCCATATTACTTCACGTAGAAATTTGGAGTTGGCTACATGTGTTATTTCTGACAACTTATCGATATTCCCAAAATTTTCAGACAGTCATTCAGGCGTATGCGCAAAAGTCGCAGTTTGAGAACTACACTGCACTGATAATGGTAAATAGTTGCTTTTAAACGACAGTACGGTAGATTAATTTACAAGCGAGATGCCCTCAAACATTTGTACAGAATTCTTTGCAAAAACGTTGAAATTAAATCTTATGAAGAAGGTACATTTCCTGACATTCTCTTCCAGGACATCTACTACCTACAAGCTTGTTTTTGATGACGATCTCTCGATTACTGTTGGCTCACCATTTACTTAAAATTTGTTGTTCCTTCCATTATACTACTTTCAACGTATTAGGAAATTAGTATACGAAAACTGGTTAATTTAACATATGCATGATTTACACATCTTCACATAATTAGGGTCTATTGTCGTTTAACATCTAAATTGTCCTTATATCAAATGGCTGGTCAACTAAAATTAAAAACAGATGAAAGTTCCAAGCTTCACATACATGTAGTACTCATATACACATATGCCAAGCTATGTTACAGTTACTGCCTACCGAAAATAAATGTGAACAGAATCTGTTCATTTTGTGACAACGTGAAAACTCTTTTACGCTAGGAAGGCCATGCATTTTAATAAATGATGAGATGTCATTTTCACTTGTATAATATAATATCTTGAGGTTGTTGACCGATTTGCATAGTGAGTGTGTTTTCCGCATTTCAATAGCCATCATTTAAACGATTAAAATGAGAAATTTATGTTAGTGTATCAATGAACAATGAACAGTGATTTATAACGGGTGAAAAAGCAGGTGCTTGACATGTCCCGTAGGGTGTTTAGCGTGACAAAAAAGATAGCGAAGGGATAATGAAGTTGTCAGTTCAGGCGCTTACAGATGTAACTGCACTGTCGTATAAGGGGAGTTTGAAATGAGAATGTACGCATACAAAGCAAAAGGGGAGTGGTTACTGTTCACCTCCTAGGCGAGAAAAATAAAAAGATAGCAAGGACAACGCTTACTCGTGTGCAACTATCATGGGTCGACAGGATACAGAAATCCAGTTTCTATAGTAGTAGCATTTATCAAATTTTATGCAATGCGTTTGGAATGACTCATTCTTGAGTAGGGTTATGGCACTATCCCCTGTCTGTTGTGCATCAGTGTCAGCATCTGGTGGTCATGAGCGATAGCACGTAGTGGAAATGTGACAGAATATCGTCAAGGCGTTTTATGAAAAGGGATAGGGTGGGTGCATTAATTACATGTTCCGGGATGGCGTTCCAATGCTGTGACACTCGAAGGGAGAAAGAGTTTCGCCGACATTCCAGGCGGCTGTACTGCGTGACGTATTTAAACTAGTGACATCTTAGCGAGGTGTTTTGACTGAGTGTAGAAGGGAACGGCATGGGTGGTTGGGGTTTCTCAGGATTTGGTACACGATAATGAGATCGCCCCTTAGACGCCGATAACGTCCACTGTATATTTTGAGGGTCTTCAGCCTGAGTGGGTAGGGGAGGCTGGTCAATCCTCTGGCGCTCTTCGTTGCCCTACGTTGTGCAGTATCGAGCGCGGTGAGATGGTGCTTGAGCCAGGGTTGCCACGCTTGAATAGCGTATTCCGCGTGCGGTCTCACGTACGCACTAAGCATTTTTGGAAAGATCGAAGGGTCAAAATTCCCGAAAGCTCTGCAAAGAAGGCCGAGGTATTGGTTTGCTTTCTTAGCTGCCTTTCCAGTCTGTCTCAAACAACCGACGTCCTCTTGAACTATCACACCGAGATTGCACTCGTGAGAAGCCAGCTGTAGCGTTTGTGGTCCTAGGCGGTAGTTGTGCGTACTCTTGTGTCGTATACTGAGAATTTGCTCTTAGTGTTGTTGAAATGCAGCATGTTCTCGATGGACAATGTGCACGCTTTGTCCAGATCCTCCTGTAACACTGCGTGATCCTCCACTGCAGCTATAGTGTGTCATACATTTAGATCATCAGCAAATAGCAAGCAGTAAGAAGATAGCACACTAGCGAGGTCGTTTATGAAGACCAGGAACAGGCGGGGTCCAAGTACCGAGCCTTGAGTTACGCCGCACTGAACTTCGATGGATTCTGATAGGTTGCTTCTAACCCTCACATTCAGGTGACGTTGCATGAGAAAGTCTCCTATCCAGGCCAGAACAGGATCGCCGATTCCATAGTTCTGGAGTTTGTGGAGGAGAATGCGATGGTCTATGCGGTCGAATGCCATTGAGAAATCCAAGTAGGCCGCGTCGACTCCTACACCAGCGTCCACAGATTCCGTCCAGTTTGCACGAGCAATCAAGAGATTAGTTGTACAGGAGTGATTTTAGCGAAATCCATGCTGTTCCGGAACGAGAAATTTGTTGTTCTCCAGGTACCCATCAAAGCCTCAGCTACGATGGACTCCATAACCTTGGAGATCACAGGAAGTAATGTTATCGGGCGACAATTTGTTGGTTCAGCACGGCTACAACTATTGTAGATAGGCGTGATGATTCCGTGATTCCACATAGTGGGGACGTGAATCTCGTTCAGACATCGTTGAAAGAAAATTGGTAATGGTCTTGCCAAACTCCTGGCAGCAACTTTCAATGCCTTTGGACGAATGCTGTCTGCACCCGGGCAGCTGAACTCGCGCAGAGACATCAGCCACTTTAGTAGAGCTGTGGATGTGAACGATATGTGATTAAGCCCTGATGGCGGCGTTAACTGCTTAGACAGGATGTATGATGATTGCGCGCTTTGGAAGGTACGGCCAAATAGTTGTCCAAAGACGTTGACTGCCT
This sequence comes from Dicrocoelium dendriticum, assembly GCA_944474145.2. NCBI lineage: Eukaryota > Metazoa > Platyhelminthes > Trematoda > Plagiorchiida > Dicrocoeliidae > Dicrocoelium > Dicrocoelium dendriticum. The sequence continues at coordinate 69,696,814 of OX104060.1, read as the reverse complement.
CTTGTGCGGTTTGGGCTAATCCGCATGCTGTGTGCAAAGCATGAATACCGCGCTAAACAAGGCGCAAAGTGTTTACGTGTCTGTATTGCAGTTTTGGATTGGAGCAAAACATTTCCACTAGACCTTGTTGGTTTTTACGTTCATCCTCTCGGACGAGTTTGACACATTGGTTCCTCTGGATTGTGTAGATCTCCCATGTATGGTTATTCGGGGTGGCTATATAGTTGTGCCATGCCAAGTCCACTATTGCCATGCACTTACTTGTAATGCTCCTTACGAAAGACTTCAAACTTTTAGGCCGGTAGAGTTTGGTTTCAGATGTCCTTGCCACGAGCTTGGTAAGTTTGTTGACGAATTCTCCGTAGGACACCTCGGGGGTTAATTCAGCTAAGAAAGACCAGCTGGTTGCATCAATTATGTCGGACAGGTAGTCATAGTAGGTTACGACACGATATTCCTCGGCATGCTCTTTAGGATAATCCGCGTAGCACATGTACTGAAACAATAGCGTCGCGTGATCACTGCGGCCCAATGGAGTATCGCATATTACCCTCTCGACCATTACTTCTTCATTTGTGAATATTCGGTCCAACATGAATGGCCTGTCAGTTCCAATGAATCTGGTGGGCGTAGTGATGTAGCCATAAAGAAGATAGTCTGAAACCAGATTTTGCAAATCTGCTTTGAATTGCTCTCCTGGTGTGGCCTGGGATTCTAGGGCATGTAAGTTGAAGTCACCAGTGACTAAAATGTGACTGTACTTCCTCTTTATCACTTGCCTCAAAGCAGCCATCAAGTTGCAGTCTATCTCCGGAGTAGATGATGGTAAACGGTAAACAAAAACCAGTAGGCCAAGATCGTTCCCTCTTAGCCGGTAATTACACCAAATGGCATCAGGTACGTCAGTGTCCGAATCGTTAATGCGTTCGCATTGCATGTTGTTCCGAAAATAAAGGGCTACCCACCACCTTTGCTGGTTCGATACTTCCGGACAACGGACATGCCTGTTAGTGCAATTCAACATCCGTTATCTCGCAGCGCAACCACGTTTCGGTGACAGCGATAAGGTCCCAAGCTGCAGATGCGTGTCGAAGTCTTAATTCAGCTAATTTGCTGAGTAGATCTTGGGCATTTGTGTACATGCACGAGAGCTTCTCGGAGACCAAGAGTGTGTTAGATTGGATGGATGAAGCAGATGAGTTTGCGCTGACCAATAAAGGGTCGGCGACTAATCGCTTTTTGGATGGGTTGCATACTCTCGAGAAGTATTTGATATATAAGCAGGTATCAGGTGCCCCGAATCCCGGTGTTCGCTCGTACTCTGCTGTGCCCCTCCGGATAGTATGGCTACTCTTGAAACCGTCCCCGAGTCGGATCCTGCAGTTGGCGTTTTCATTAAGTGTTGTACCTCTAATGAATTATCATTAGAAGGTGTTGGTGTTCCTGCTGCTTTCAGCCGAATTTCTGTTTGCAATCTGCAACGGAATTTAATCCAGTTCGCTAGTAGGGTTTGTGCCATTAGTTCTGACTGTAACACAAGTTTTAAGAGCCTGGGACCGCACCTTTTATAGTTTGGTGATATGGGGAACCTTGTCAACGAGGTGACCACCACATTTTCGAGAGAAATAGCCTCCCGGATGCAGTGCCATTGCTCGCGGTCGTGCAAATGAGCATCGTTGGAATAGGAGTCAGCAAGCTCAGGAACACCGAGAGCAACCAATGTTTTCTTATCTTAACTTTTCTGTACCTATCTTTGTTAGCGGGATCTCCTGAACTTTCCTTCCACGGGATTTCGGGTAGTATGCGTACTCCACTTGAGTCGTTGCGGAGACGATTCGCAGACAGCAGAACGGCCTCAGGCTCGTCCGCAGAGTTTAGTGTTACACGAAGTAACCGGGGTTCGCCGTTGTGCAACGCGTTTGGGCGGCGCGAGATTCTTCTTAATTTCGTGGGATTAGCATGGACACCGATCGACGTGCGGATGGAACCCCACTGATTTCGATCGTCCGTCAACTTCTCCTAATTGTATTGCATTTGTATTCGGGGACACTTGTGCATACAAGGTTTAGGGAAC
>OX104060.1:69654521-69694242 GCA_944474145.2 Dicrocoelium dendriticum | reverse complement strand
CCATGCAAAGCCCCCATATTGATTACCAAGTAAACGAGTCTTGTCATAATCTGCATACGCATTAGTTCCGCCTGTCCTCATCAACCCTGGAATCGCCGAATCTGGACCAGTGTGCCTCTTGACGTAAAGGAAGAACCTCTCCGGTTTAACCATGGTTCGATCAACCAATCCCTTTTCACACGCCAGCCGAGCTTTCCTCAAGTGTTTCTTTCGTCTATTTCGAGCCTCGCGATACCTGCCATAAGTGCTTGTTGATGGGGGGTTTGATAATTCCACCAGCACCTAGGAAACTTGGTGTGCAAAATAACTGCCAGTGGAATCAATTCACCGCGGCTGAGCTTGTGCCCATTTTCTCCTCGTTAACTGTATGTAATGAGCATACCCTAACTTGAGAGAAAACTTCACTTCATCATAGGCTAATTGAACGGTATCAGCCACCAAGTGTTAGCAACGCATACCTGGAGTATTGGCTCGTATTGCTTGCTAGTCTGCACGCCACTGGCGATAAAAGAGAGCTATAAACAATGTTGTCCACGAAGTCGAATCGTTTATCAAAAACGGGGTCCAAAATGGATGCCACCTGTGTGTTCATGTACCTAGTTCAATACGGTTCAAGGATGTCTGCAGCAGTGATTTCAGCAGTGCTACCCTGAGACAAGCACGCTACAGCAATATAGTTGGACCGGGATTAATCTCATGTACAAGGAGAGCTAACTCAATTGATATTCCGTACGATACACCCGTTGATACTTATTACCTGGATAGATTCATTATGATCAGTCGTGGATTGTGCCTTTACATTACGGGCACAGAGAGGGCGGAAATGAACCGCTCGCTGACCATCTGAAAAGGAAACATGCGCATACCTCGTTCGCCGCCCGCTCGCATGTTCGTCAGCTTAGTTATGGAAGTTATTTTTCTTAGTTCCTCCGGTTCATCCGGCTGTACACTCATATTACTATACCAGACTTTGAAAGCAAACCACAATAGCGCTTTGCGTTACTAAGGTAGAGAAGCCTATGAGCAGTAGGCGAGTTGGAGGATTTGGCAGGTCAACTGAGACAGTACCAATTCTATTCAGCTTAGTAATAGTAACACTGGGATAACCCGGTGTAAGAAGCTCGGTCACACATATCTGAAGGTTCTCTGAAGGTTCTCAAACATGCGCTCAGCTGAAATGACGGAAGATAACATTGGTGTCTATGTAGGAATCACCGTGATGATAAGCTTTTGCTGCTGCTTTTCGATCTTAACTTTACACCAGTGGGCTTAGATTCTGGTGATGACAGTACCTCCTTCTTCTCAGTAGCCGCTTAAGTAACTGCAACATAGGTTTCTTTCGAAAAATATAGCCACTTATCATTTTTCCACCTGCTCTAGTGCTTTTCTTTTCTTATTAACAATCGAAGGAGCCGGTGTCAGCTTCTGATGTATGAGAATCCAGTGCGCTATCCTAAACGACCTCGTAGCTGCCAGCCAACATGGATCACTAATCAATTTTATGGATGTTGAAGGAGACTGCCGGTTTCTCCCCGGTTGCTTGACAAACTCAACTGCGAGTATGGCCGAGTATGGACGACGAAGCTGAGCATTTTCCATTGCTCATATAAGTATACATGTAGGTACGTACACAGTTACTTTGAGAGAATTGGCCGGTTTGTGTGTCACAATTAGTGTACACTCCAATGGATCGTATCTATGACGCCAGAATCGGTAAAACAGGGAAGCCGAGCTGCATGAGAATTCACAATGCACCTGCTGATTAACAAACAAGAAGTCAATTCTGAAGAGTTGTTTACATTCCTAATATGCGCGACCGGAAGCAGCACATGTTTTGAATACTAAAGTCCATCGTTAGGAGCGCGAACGACCATTGTTGTGCGTTCGAAAACAGCAAACTGTGGCTCTAAGCCTACACGCTGTTGCAAGTGCTTGACCATTCAAAGTCTCACCTGATTTTGTATTTGTTTATCCATTCATATTACATATATGTTTTGATAAGAAGGCAGGATGACGTAATCTCTAAAACTACGTCTTCTTATCTATCAGTTCATAGTTATAGACGCAAATAGTTGTTTCAAAACAAGGATAAATCTAATGTTTGCAATGAGTCTAAGCATTGCAACCTTTTGCGCGCCAAAAGAAAAGCTGGTTGGAAGCAGAACAGAGAAGAAGTGAATGTTGGTAACAAAATTACCGATTTTTCCAGTCGTGTGAACAAACGAATACTCTTGTCAAGAAATTGTGAGGAGTAGAGCGTAAACGCTGCCTTTAAGCAAAGCAGCTTTTTGTCGTATTCGTTAGTGATCATATGAAAATAACTCTTGTAAAGCCTACCTACAGGACCAGTTAATTAACTATGATAGTATTGCATTATAATACTTAACTGCTAAATTATTGTTTTCAGGTACCAAGTTTATGTGCTTCATTTCTCCGTGTACCTGGTGTAGTGACCTGGAAACGGTTAAGTGCAGCGATAACTCAGTCGTCAACAACTTCCTTACGTATTGCCCGTCAATCGTTTTGCTTACTTCTACGCCATCTATCTGTAGACTCCTTAATATTTCCCACACCACTAAAGCAAGTGAAACTACACGATGAGAAGGGCAGGCCACCGTTTGACATCTACTAAATTGATTACGGGATTTTAAATGGTTTCGCGAGTGTATTCATGGAGCTAACCAAGCACACCGTAATCACTTTCGGTGGCATTGATTAGCCTCCGGTAGTTCACTGTAATATCGCTGCCTTCGTTGGGGTCAAATTTATGCATATGAGGGCGAATCTGGTTTGTTTTGTTACAGGCATCAGACGAAAGTTCTCTATCGTGAAAAGAAAATCTCGTTTTACTGTTCCTCACTTGCATGTTAAGCGAAAAATATGCATGGTTTTGAGATATGTGTATTGAACATGTCTACTTTTGTAGACTTACCTATTCCAGCGTTTATGAATCTGTCAACATTTTGTGTTTCAGTCAAGCCAGCTGAGCGCATTACAAGCAAGGCAAAAGGTAAGATTTGTTGAATTTGGGTATACACTCCCGCCTGTTAAGTTTTGTATACCGTTAGTTGTACAAGTAAAACAAGTATGCGTTCACTTTGAGCTTTAAGCGGACTTTGGACGTACCCGTTAAATGTTACCATAACTTGAGTATTCAAAGTGTTTTGGCACATACGTGCGAAGTCCGACCAAATCCAAGCGAGGTTGAACGGAAACCATTGAGCTCGAAGTGATTGCATTTATAAGAACAGAATTAGGGTTTCCAAATGATTACTTTGTCTCTTTATAACCCTTGTGAATACTCCTTTCATTTTGGCAGAAAACGATGCTTTTCAATAGCTGGTTACAAAGTAGTGAATCTTATGAGAACCGAATATCGATTGTTTAGGTAACGTTAATTTTGCTACAAGTTCTTATGCAGTACTAGGAATAGAGCAAAGCAGAAACATAAAAGGAATGGAAATTTTAATGTGTCATTGTCACGTCCGACCTTCACACAGGTAACCTAGTTTGCATGCAATGAACAGAGAGAATATCCATTCGTCTGGATACCGCATACAACTTGCACGCTCTTCCATGGAGAGTCAGCTATCGTTTTGCCTTATAAGCTTGCATCTCCGTGAGTTGGGTTAGTTTGCCCTCACTGTGGAGCAAATTACACAAACCGTTTAGGGTTTTTGATAACGTGCCCTTCAAAGCAGCTAGTGTTTCATTGCGTTGAGTCCGTAAGCTGCGTAATGCCAACATGGTGTCGACGTGCTTTCCGCTGCACATTGTCAATGCGATGGAAAAGCGTTAAACGTTTGGCGTGTTTTTGAAAAAGTGATTTAGACACTAACTTTGCGTGTTCAAACTTTGGATGCACGACTCAAGCTGCCGGATATGCCAGTAAAAATGGCCTTCTGCCGCTTACCCCACAACTAGGCGTCATGCTAAGTTAGCGTGTGAAAAATGACATTGGCACGAATAATCGGTTGTGATAAGGGCGTGCTAAGAAAAAGGCCTAGGTTTTCAGATCAAATGGTATGTATTGAGCGAATGGAATCGCTTTATATTTAATGAACATTTGTATGTCTTCTATTTGCACACCCCAGGTAATTTATATTTCATTAGAGCTGAATTCGACTGGATAATTTTCTCGTGACCAAATCCGCACTTGTCAGTGGTTTTGGCGCTTGTTAGCCTGACGTGTTTATCGGGAATATTTGCATAAAAATGGCATACTTCATTATGCCTTACTTTATATAGTCTTAACCTACTTTGTAATTCGTATTCTGTCTTTGTTATATCTCGAAACTGTAAACATTAGCGGCCATTTCTCGAAGAGTGTAACAATTGAGACTTGCACGAGCAATCCGTTCATTAAATAAACCAAACCTGCCTTCCCATAAACTTTTCGACCACTTCCGATGCATTGCTTCATTCGCAATGAAACTCTCTTCAAATCGATTAGTAGCTACATATGCCATGTAATATTATCCAAATTAGGTATAACATCTATAGGAACCAAATAACGGATAAGGTTCGAGCAACTGAAATACATTTAAGCTAAAAGAATGAGGTACTGCTGGAAATCAATATATATAGTTGAAAAATGTATCCATCGCTGCAAGTTATATGTACGGCTTGCCATCCTGCTCAAAACCAATCGCAGATACAGATAAACGCATCCGTTTTCAATGAAAATGTGAACTATCTTTTGTTTATTCGTTGTACTATGATCAATGAACAAAACTTTAGAAGGGTTATGGAGCACTGATTGACATGCCCCGTTACTATTTCTCCGTGGGTAATCCACCATATTTAATACGACTTATTTTTCTCAGTAGTTCTTCTCTCAGGATTATGGATTTATCGAACGTTAATGCAGTAGATCTGCACTCTGATTGTTTGCATTGCTTCATTAACCAAAAACAGTAAACACAAAATATGAACCGGCACAGAGCATTATCTTACCGACACTGGCGGCACCCTAGTTTTTCGCCTGTCTGGAGATTACGCAAATTCAAATGACCGTCAAGTTGCGTCGGCACCATTTTGAATCCCCGGGCTGAAGTTGCCGTGATCTGTTTGATCCGCGTCAACAGCCAGAGGCGAGCAATTACATTGGCTGACCCCTTTGCAGTCGCTTTGGAGTCGCGCAGCGACACCTGTGTGGAAATACTCGTCAACTTCTCGTAAGCAAAAATTTTAACAAAGCACCTGCAGAAGAGTTCCTTGGTGCCCACCAGTCTCGGGCCAATCATAAAAGTACATCTATCTCATCGCGAGCAGTTACCACTGGAGAGGCTGGGTCCAAAACCGTCTCTCGCTACCGAGCCCTGGGCATCGACTTTGTTCACCATATCGTTCGTATTGACGTTCTCGTAAGTTTCGACAAACTTCGCAACGTCGCTGTGGACGCATAGACACCATCCAACTAGTGTTCTGAATGTGTGCATAAGTGCGACGGCATCCGGGCTGAATATGCGTCCCCTGAACACCGAAGAAGAGCACTGGTCGCATATTTGTCCAACTTTATTAGCAGCAGGCATGTCTGCATGTGACCAATAAAGCTGCTAACCTGAACATCGGGTGACTAAATAGGCTATGAAAGATTTTGCTGCTTGTTGGCGTGTTGCGACAGGATACTAACATAGAAGGCTCGCAAAATTCTCAGGCCAAACTCCGTGCTTTGCTGACGAGCGACCGTAAGGACTGATGGTCTTATCTTTTATCGGCATTGAAAACAGCCGCGGCCGCTGTTGACTGTCGGAACTTATTCCGTCTGATAAGGGAACCAAGCAGTAGTATTCCTCGTGTTGACATGATTATACGTAACGAGATCGCACGTTCAGATGTTTTAATCCAGATGCGTAGCCGTATACTTGATGAAATTTTGCTGATTTTTCACAGCGGCACGCAAGCTTTAACGTGTCACCACCTGCTCATAAAACATCACACTATGGTTTCGCCGTTTTAGATCTCATCAACAATTTGCATTCCTTAGGTCTCTTGAAGGAGGACTATCTCATGAGCGTTAGCATCTTACACTAGCCATTCAGTAGCTTATTACCCTGAGTAGTTGGAATGTTGGCCGCGCCTCGTATCTTCAGTGCAATGTAGGTTGTTACCATTGCAAACTCATTGGTCTTTTATCCAGAGGTTAAATCTTCCGTTACACATTAGCTATATAGGCACAGCAATCGAAAACCGGGAGGAAAAAAGTTTTGACTATGAATACATAGAATGCTTCGTGCTAAAAATTTACCAGTTTTGTTTAACAAATTTTGCTGCTTTTAATTTAATAAGGTAGATTGTCCATGCCATTTAAGACAATTACGCGATCATTTCTCTTAAAGTAAAAAGGATTAGTAAATGTAATAAAATATTTGTCCATAAACCAGAGAATACGTACATGCAGTATAGTCATGTCGAAAACAAACGTATGTAGTATAGCGGTAGAGTCATTCAAAGTCATTAGTCCTTTGTTGATAAGACGGGTTGCCTATGTGACTGAACTTTGCTGGCATGTACTGCCAGTTTGTTAGTTCACTGTTTAGTGTATAGCAAATGATTTTTCAGCAGTTTTGTAATATGTATTGTTGATGACGGGCAAATTGATTGATGAACCTCGTAGGAAATCAGTATTTCCATCTGAATGGAAACGAATGGCGGTCTGCGGTTTGTCTCTTTTCGTGATAACGAAGTTGCCATTCGTATGTTTTAAGGCTCAGCAACGATTACGCCTTTATTATTGGTCAGGCAACCTAGCCTACTCGTTGTTACGGATGCGTTGATGGAGAATAAGGAGAATACTAGGGTCGGAAATGTCTTAATTTTTCTTAATGTTTTGCCTACACGCTAAAATTAAATTTTCGCTTTTATCGTCACTTCGCAGGGAAAGACAAGATGACCAATTGAGAGGAATGCACCAGTGGTGGAGGTAAATGCTCCTAGTTTATATTAACTAACAAACAATTGGGCAGAATGACACTTTATGCTAATTTGATGGACATGTTAAATGCTAAGATGCAAAGTAAATTTGATACCGATCGTAGGTATTTATGCCGTCACAATGGATAAAATATTTTAGCACGGCATATTTCAATTTGCGTATTTATTTCGCTTATTATTTTACTGGTAATGGGAAAAATGCAGAATTAACAATTCACCACTGCCTAAGCTAATATTAGGTGTTCTGCTTAACTAATTATGTATGAGTAAGGAGACAGGTTTTGGGGCACTTAAATAACACGAAGCAAAACATTTAGATAAATAGCCTTAACTAACAGCACTTAATTAGGCTGGTGATGAGTGAGGGAAAGCAAATTTTTAACGCGTCTATATGAAAAACAATTTGCTTCGTCCAAACCAGATTTTTTTAGTATTATCTGCATGGAATTTTTGGTCCTTGGCCATGCAATGACATAGGTGACCTCCACATTTGTTAATAACTAGAAATGACGCTTCTACAATATATATACTTTCACGGCTGATGCAGGAAAACAAATAACTATTTCAATAAATCTGCACTTTACAGAAACTAAGTTAAGTAAATCAGGGTAGATAAATGGAAAGAGACTGAGGCTATTCATCCCGCTAATTCTCCGTGTAATCAAATTTCAATTATTCCTTCAAATGATATTTCTTGAAAATGCCTTCCCCTATTGTTCTGCATATCATTAATCCGCGCAATCAACCGTTTTCCACAATAACCATGGTGCGCAACAACGATGCTGCATTCTTGTGCCGATTTAAAACATGCTATTTATTTTTTATTATAAGATATATAAGATATACATATAAGATATATAAGATATACCCTTCTGCATCTACATACTTTAGATTCTTCTATCCTTCATTGTTGGCCACAACTTGGTCAATATCCTATTTTGACGGATTAAAGCTATCGTTTCTAATAATTAGACCCATGCAACACACATTCCATTTTTCCTTGGCGCGAAAAGTATGCTTTTCTCTAAAAGCGCTTGATCTGCTGGCTGGAGGGCTGGGTTGTCCACACCAAATACACATAAACATAGTCCTAAAGAGGCGTTACGTTGGTGATAGCTTATTTGCTTTAAAACCACAAAGACCTAAAGTCAGAAACGTGGCGAAATTGCGAATGAAACCCATCGAAGGAATAATGCGCATTGAAGCTGGTACCCAAAAGGCTGTCCAATGGATAGCCATATTACTTCATGTAGAGATTTGGAGTTGGCTACATTTGTTTTTTCTGACAACTTCTCAATTTCCCAAAATATTCAGACAATCATTCAGGCATATCCGCAAAAACCGCAGTTTGAGAACTGCAATGCAATGATAATGGAAAAAAGATTATTTGCTTTTATACGACAGCATGGTGCAATAATTTACAAGCAAGATGCCCTCAAACAGTTGTACCGAATTCTTTGCAAAAATGCTGGAATTTAGTCTTCTGATGAATATATATTTCCTGACTTTCTCTTCCAGGACATCTACTACCTACAAGCTTGTTTCTGCTGGCGATCTCTCGACTACTGTTGGCTTACCATTTTATTAAAATTTAGTCTTCATTCCATTGTACTACTTTCAGCGCATTAGGAAATTAGTATTAAAAAACTCGTTAGCTTAACATATTCATGTTTTACACATCTTCACTTAAATATAGTCTGTCGTTTAACGTCTGAATTGTCATTATATCAAATGGCTGGGCAACTAAAATTGATAACAGACGAACAATCCAAGCTTCACAGATATGTAGTACTCATATAAACATATAACAAGCTACGTTACGGTTATTGCTTACCGAAAACAAATGTGGACAGAAATTGTTCATTATGTGACAAAGTGAAAAATCTTTTACACTAGAGAAGGCCATGTATTTTAGGAAATGGTTATGTGAATTTTTCCTTTGTATAATATAATACCATGAAGTTGTTTACCGATTTGCATTGGGAGTGTGTTTTCCGCATTTCAACAGCTATCATATAAACGATTAAAATGATAAATTCAAGTTAGTGTACCAGAGGCAGCACACTAGAAAAGCTTGATATCCTGAAGATAGTTCAGCCTGACCAATTTTTTAGAAACTATAACTACGGTCTACCTGCGATTTTGTCTAGATCTCATGAATATTGTTTAAGTTGAACGGAAACAAATAACCTCAGTGGGTATCAACCATACAACCTAGTATAGTACACAGAAAAGCCCTCCAGTTTTCCTCTAATTCGGTAAGTAAAATAGATTCGGCCCATGCTAAATGTTATTTCGCTCAAATGTCGGTCAAACATTTGAGTTTCTAATCGTAGCCCTATGATTACGGATTCCAACAAGAACACAATGCAATATGCGAGTATAGTTTTACAGCTCAATTGAGCCTCAGGTAATGGAAGCTTGTGCGTATCGGAAAATTGCCACCAAGCTAAATAAATCTTTGCATATATCGAATTCATTTGCAGAAAATTTATTTTTACTAGTAACTAATGGTAAGTACGCATGTGGTAGAAACTAAGTGAAGTGTTGGTTCCTCGCCTGATTGGACGCTTCATTTCTAATCAGACCCGTAGTCGCTGGCCCCACAGGACAGAGAGAAGACCGGTTCGGACAAACACAGAAACAGGGATGTATTAGCAAATCGCACCGTTCATTATAAACCTGAAATTGAAAGTTCGTGAATGGTATTTAAAGCGAAGGTGGAAAGCTCTGGAAAGGTCAACTTACAGCCAATAAAGAGATGCCGCCCTCGCGTTAATTGGCCGCTTCTCCCGGTTGGCTCTCTGTTCATTCCAATCAGGGTGGATGCGTTTGGACCGCCTGCTGCTGCGATGGGGTCCTGGCTTGTACCCATTCCATATTCGTTCCTAACACTTCCCCATTTTGAGTTGTGTCGTATGATTTCAGCTTTGTGCTAACTTGCATGGGTGACACGAATTTGCGTCGCCGCTCGGCCGATGTGCTTCTAGGTTTCGGGACGAATTTTGTGGTTGCTGTGTTGTTGCTCTTGTCTTCGCTTCACCCGCATCGGCCAGTATGTCTAGAGGTAACTGCGCTTCTGCTACTTGTTTTTGCAGTTGTTCTCCAGTCCCTGCCTCTAGCAGCTGATTAGCATGTCTTAACGCTTATGCCGTCCCAACCTGGATACCGTTGATCAGGTTAGCACGTTTGTATAGCACACGGCATATAGCCCATTTAGAATAGTGGATGCGATAATCTCTCTCCAGAACTTGCTGACAAACATTAAAGGTTAGCTTCCGAGCACCGTGTCGGATTCTGAACTGACGCTCCAGCTGATAGTTGCGGGACAGTAACTGATACTTTCTGGGTCTGAGGGTATCATGCGGCACACGGATTTTCATTTGAAACAAAGTTTTAGTTGGGGATGGTGCGTTCGGTGTTGGCGGAATCGGAGTTGTGTGATACGTCAAAGAAATGTGTCAAGTATCTCCTCCAACGTACCTTCCCCCTTCATTTGTTGCAAAGCTCTTTTGAGTTTATCCACAAAGCGTTCCGCTTGCCAGTTTGAATGTGGGTTCAATACTTCTATAGTGTATGATGGGATAAAAAGCATTGGCTTTACAAGATCCATAGGATGGTAAATGCAAAATAAAAAAAATCATTAGATTCCGACATGGAACTAAAATGCCAATAGTCTAAACATAGTACATCACACCACAATGTGTTGTTTGTCACTCAGATGAATGTCTAACAATTGTTTGAAGGCTGTAATGTTCGGAGCATTTACCACATGCGTTGGCAATTCATTCCATTGTGATCAGATTCTAAGAGAGTAAAAATATTTTCTACAGTCTAATCGGGAGTGTTGGATTATCAGCTTGAGGTTATGACCTCTCGATCGTTTATATGAGGCTAGAGTGATCAGCGATTTGCACGGGTGATCGCTTTCCGTTAGTATCCGGTTTGCGAGAATGAGTTCTCCGCGTAGTCGTCGGTATTCGGAGGAAAACATTCTGATTAAACTGAGACGCACTTCATAATTGAGACCAGATAATCCGCGTGTTGCCTTCGTACCTCTTCGTTGGGGCTGCTTTAAGAGAGGACTGTCCCGTTTTAACCATCGGCACCAATCCTGGACGGCATATTCGACGTAAGGACGGATATAGGAGTTGACAAGCATGGGTACCAACCGTCGTTCAAAAACGCAAAATGGTGGAGACCATACATGGACGATCGCGTTTATGCGACAGAAGACAACAACTTCAGATGAGATGAATTTTATGCCATTTTCCGAAACCAACGTGTGGGGAACACCGAAACGAGAAAATATCTGTCGGAGAGCGGAGACAGTGGATGCTGCTGTGGTTAGCATCATTGGAATCACCTCCGGCCATTTACTGTGGACATCGACAACGATACGAAAATGATGACCGTCAATTTGACCTGCAAGTTGACTTGTACCCTTGACAATGGTTCCTTCGGTATGGGCTAGGATTGAAATTCCGTCTTCCTTGACTGTTTAGATGCACTGACGTATCAGGAACAATTCTTCGTTTAATTCTCGATCTGGGAATCCTTATAGAACCCGTACGCATAGCTTCATACCAGCGATTTCATGCGATTCATTCCTGGGTGGCAAGTATGAAATTGTCGGAGGACTCTCTCTTGAAGGATGAAAGGAATAAAGACGCGATCTAAAAACAGAGGACAATTACTGACGACTGATAGTGCTTTCTTTCGTTGGTAAAATTGTTGAAGCCCAGGCGTTGTAACTCTCTTAGGTCAGCCATTGTGGTGGAAATGGATCACTTGTTGTAGGTTAGAATCATGATGGGTCGCTTCCTGTGCCATTTCAAACGTTACTGGTAAGGCACCGAAAATGTTAGACACAAGTTAATGTACTTGATGTTCTAGGGTGATTTGAGTAAATACCAAATCTTCTGGTTTTTGATGCTGTGTACCAATTAAAAGTGATGACGCATCCGCTTGACCAATGTGTGCTTAGATTGATATTTGACAACAAAATCTTATCCGAGGAGTACCGTTGCCCAGCTTTGGAGACGACTGGCCGTGCAGACTGGAATGGCTTCCTTTGATCCAAAGATTGCGATCATGGTTTGCGGTCAGTGAACAGCGTGAATTTTTGTCCACAGAGCGTTTCGTGAAATTTCTTGACTGCAAACACTATGACCAAAGCTTCTACCTCGATCTGTCCATAGTTGGGTTCCGCTGGGATCAGTGATCTGGTTGCATGTGCCCCAGGTTTCTCCCAACCATGGGGCAAAAGTGGGATATGACTGTTCTAATTCCGTAGTCTGACGAGTCAGCATCAACTATGATCTCCAGCTCCGGATTGAAATGAGTTAGCAATAGGTCAAACCACAATGTAAACTTGACATATTCAAATGCGGCTTGACATTCAGGAGAATACACATATTTGCGATTCTTTACCAGACGTTCATTGAGAGGTCTTCGTAGCCGATGCATTTGGGGCACAAAAGAGCTGTAATGACTGATCAACCCATGAATGATCTGACCTTCGCGAAATTGTCAGGGGGCATCTGTTTTATGGCATTTATGTTGGAAGCACCCGGACGACGACCATCCTTGTCGATGATGAAGCCAAGATACTTTACACACTTCATGCCGGTATTGCACCTTTCTGCTTGCAAGTGAAAACCGTGATCCTTAACGCGGTGGAGAACTACTTCCAGTCGTTCCGTCAGCTCACGAAAGGGAGAGCCTTGATTACGATATCTTCTATGTAAGCTGCGACTCAAGTTAGCCCAGCTAACATCGTACAATAATTTGTTGAAAAATCGCGGGAGTTGATTTGGCACCCAACAGTAAATTTTTGAACTAATAAAGACCACGGTTCATATTGGTTGCCAGCTAGTTCTTCGAGGCAACTTCGACTACAATTTGAAGATAAGCCTGTGATAAATCTAGCTTTGCAACGTAAGCGCCACCACTGAGCTAAGCAAATAACTCTTCTGGGACTGGCAAAGGATACTAGAGCATTTTTAAAGCAGCATTTAATTCCGTAGTATAGTCAGCACATATACGAACGGTTCCATTGGTCTTCTTAACGACAAAAATAGCTGCTGCCCAAGCTCAATAGTTCACAGGTTGGATGACGCCGGGCCGCTCTTAACGATCAAATTTCGCATCAACAATCGGAAGCGCAGCGTACGGTACTGATTTTTTGGATAGCAATACGGGTTTGGCTTCGGCTTTGAGAGTAAGGCTTGCTTTGGTCTTTGTGCATCTTCCCAAGTCGTTGCAAAACGCAGACGGGAATTTCCTTCGTAGCTGCTCAATCACGTTTTTGTTTTTTTCGTCACCTTCCGAACAGGGCCTCGTATATCCGAGCAGGAGGGTATTGCAGACTTGACTCAGGGGAATGTCAAACACGTGTAGCTTCTGGATCCAGTCAAGTCCAAGAAGATTCAAATGTGACAGGCCCGTAATGTACGTGACACCGTTTGCCCGAGCAGCGCCAAAAACCATTTCACACGGCAGATCCCCAATGATATTAAGTTGACCTTCTGAAGCGTTAAGTGCAATGTGTTTCGTTCGGCTGCTTCACGGAGCACCAATATACTTCTAAGTTTTGCTGGAGGTACTTGTGATGTCCGCGGCTGTAGCTAGCTAAAGACGCACTTGTTTCTCGCTCAGGTGAACTCTGATGTACTTTCTGCGAGCCACATATTCATCAGGATAGACAGCATGACCCATACTATAGCTGCTGAATCTTTTGGGAATAGTTAAATTCGATCGCGCATGTCTAGCACGCTTGAACTGCAATATGGATCAGCAGTGGGTTTCCTTATGGTCCCGTTTATGACTCTTGTAACAAACTAGTTTTAGCAACAGACACACTAGAACAAAATACCACACACCATATCTCCAACAAGCAGTCGGGGGCATGGGATTCTCTCCGGGCTTTTCATGGCCTGTGTTACTTAAACACGACTTATTTGAGGTGGTTTTTAATACATTAAGGCTTGGGGTTGGTTGTTGCTTATCCATCCTAAACGAGTCATGCTTGAGGTTCAGCAATCGTTAGCATTCAGTAGTTATCGTCTGTAGAGTCATTTGCTTGCCTTGTTCAAGTTTACTCAGCAGCGTGGTGCGAATCTCTGCATTCCTTGGGGAATGTAGGCCACAGACAAAAGTCAAGCATTTTAACTGATCTTTCGTGATCGATCTGATGTTGAATTTTTTGCATTCGCGATTGACTGTGCCAGCGTAAGCGACATAGTCATCAGCGTCTAAATTGGTTATCTTCAGGCATTGATATCGTGTGTTGTAGGTGGATGACTGCTGTCCAAATATTTGGCCCAAGCATTTGACAGTCTCCTCAAAAGTGCGGTCTAATAGGCAACATAATGTTGACATACCTGGAGTGCTCTGCTGTTCAAAGTTTCCATCACAGCAATCGGACTTTCCAATCGCCATCATGGTCTCCAAGTTCAACTCGGAACACATCTTCATAACGCTTGAACCAAGCTTCAACGGAGAGGCCGGCATCATGATCGTAGGAAAATTCGGTAATGTTGTTAGTGATGGCGTCTACTGATGCGAACTGCTTGACGGTAGTAGACAGTGAAACGGTCTGGATTAGGAGTTGGTGCGTAAGAGTTTCGATCAGCCTGAGTTGGGATGCCTCAACTTGTGCTTGTTGCTGCAGAGGAATGACCTTGAGCTCCTCAGCCGATATGGACATCTAGATTATGGTTCAACCCGTCAAAAGCTGAAGTGTTTGTCCCTTGCCTGAATGGACGCTTCATTTCCAATCAGACCCGTTTATTACAAAGAAGAAATGGAATGTCCGTAAATACTATTTAAACCGAAGGTGGAAATCTCTGGAAAGGTCAACTTACAGCCAATAAAAAGATGCCGCCCTCGCGTTAATTGGCCGCTTCTCCCGGTTGGCTCTCTGTTCATTCCAATCAGGGTGGATGCGTTTGGATCGCCTGCCGCGGCGATGGTGTCCTGGCTTGTTCGCATCGCGTATTCTTTCCTGACACTTAGGTTAACATACGTCAGCATTAAGTGTAATGTTGACTCTGTTTGATTATTACAATTATGGTGCTGGTACATATGATCTGTTCATTCAAAGCGCAGTTTGGCCTTAAATAGAGCTTCGGCGTAGTTGCGTTGAGCTTGCTTTGTGATAAGCAGCGCGTGATGATTTGCTCTTGCAAACAAGATGTATTACAGGTGTTTTAACGAGCCAGAACGCGTAGAGTGATGTCGGCCTTTGAGTGGCATAAGACTAAGAAATAGACTAAAAAATAGACGTTACTGAAGGAATTTGCTTTAACTGAGGAAAAATGCAAACGCATTTCTACCTCGAAAGAGTTTATAACTCGTATCGTTATTGTAGGTATTCACAACACGAATGGGATAACCACTTTATTACTACTCTCTAAATCAAACCGGCCTAACCTGGTATTACGTTTTGCTTTGCTGAGGCTGCTGGGTTTCGCTCAGCTGTGCGAGTGTCAAGACACTAGCTACCCAGCCGTGTTCACAGCAGAGAGCTGCTTTCACTGAAGTCGTTTTAGTATTTCAGCTGACATTGGTAGGAATAGCTTTCTACTATTTCGGACATCTTTGATTTAACAGAGCCGAGACGCGGAAAAGCGTTGTGGGCGCATTTTAACCTTTCGATAGGCAAGAGTATTACACATGGAATTAATTCGATAAATCAAATTATCTTTGTGGGCTTCGGCGAATGACTGCAGGCCGCATGATTCTTATGAGTATAAAGAGTAAGCATTACATAAATTATCATACTATAAAAGAGCTAGAGAAGACCATTTGTGCATTTTATCAAGTTGCGCTAGTTGACAGGGGAAAGGAAGTATATAAATATTTCCCTCTTACCTTTAGGCTTCAAAAAATACTGTTTTGGAATGTATCAATCGCTTGATTCGAAGAGCAATGCAACCGTCGTTATTAAGCACAAGTCAACGATGAGGCATTGTGAATAGATTGACGAACTGTAGCGATGCACCGAACAATGAGTTATGATAACTGGCCTCGAGAAATCGGTGCATCCCGAAGTAATTGCATAGCTGGTTGTTACACTTAATTGCTTGTAGTATGCCTGAGTCGAATTCGACAAGCAGTTGCAACAGTTTGACGAGACAATAGCAACAAACAGCGAATTTTAAATTAAGTTTGCTACAATTGGTCGAAATAAATGTGGTACACTTAGAAGATACTTTAAACGAAGTAAGGGAAAAACGTCTTTCGAAAATTGGATAATTACTGCCAACAGGCCGTGTGACCGCAATTTATATATACTTACGCTCACTTCACCCGCTGTGCTCATTCCAGTTCTCCACGATCCAATGTGACCAGCGCAACGGGTGCTTCCCGTCTCTTTGATCTAACTTGCTTGTACCGTACTGTTATTTAAGCACCGGTATTTGGTAGGTTCTTCGTCTAGTTCTGCTCGTGAAATCACACCACTGATGCGCTTTCCGAGAACATGTTGGTATCGTTCGGTAGAAGAAGCAGAGAGCTCGAAAAACATCCTGTTCTCAGTTTTACAGGAAGCATAACAAAGTTACGAAACATTTTGCTTCGTTCGACTACAAAGCCATCGTATCCGAAACGCCTAAGGAAGCTTGCCGTCGCCGTGCGTGAATAGTCGCGTAACGCGATCCGACCAATACACTCCTTAGTGTGGTTGTGTGCACAACTCGGATTCTGGCAAACTGCGAGCGGCTGCAGGAGAGGGAGCGCCACTGAAACGGCTATCTGTCTTAGCAGAATTACCTTAAAGCTGGAACAATCAATCTAGTATTCGAAGTTGACATAACCGTCACACTTTCACGTGGCCTGATGAGGGTTATTAACCGATCCGCGATGCATATAGGTGCCTGTAGAAGCTGCAGTAACATGGTCAAAATAAAAGTTGCATGTGGTAACTACTCGTCCTCTTTCCACGCTGTGGTAAAAATCAAACCAAGCGAGCGTAGGCTGACCAGCGGCGTGACAGACCCAGTTCGATTCTTTGCGGATTACAATGCTCTCCCATTCGTTAAACTCATAATTGTACTGTCCCAGAAGTACAATAGTCTTGCAAACTGAATACTGAATACTGTATTTTGGAGCAAGCAGAAAATAATTCTGTACAACTCCTTCGGGTGATAATCAAAAAACATTTTTTTAAAAATAAACACGTCCGGAGGTTATCCTGGGATGGTTCAGCAACTCCTTCTGTAGCACACAAAATGCTTGTTTACACAGTGAGTCCCAAGTGGGTGATATCGTTGTCAAGTGGCAACCGTTCTCTGAAACGTATGTTATCGAAGTGTAAATGCAACAAAGAGAAAATTTTGGGCGCTAAAATAGCTTCGGTAGGAACAAGCGCAGCATTATGTCTGACATAGGCCTTTCCAAAGAACCCTACTGTAAGCCAACTCTAAAAGGCCGAATTTTAGACTAATAAATTTGCTCCCACAAATACTGCCGATACTCCAACTCGTCTAAGTGTTCACAAACACTTCATCCCCGGCACCTATACAATAATTTCCCCCAAACCCATATCCTCCTATCAGGCTTCGCCCAAGATCAGGAAACATGCAAATGCCAATGGTAGCTGGGCCGTTGTTTAAGCGAAGTACAATTCAAAATCGAATGCTTCTGTTTCTACCACCACACCCATAACTAATGTACAAGGCCGTGCAGCATAGATGCGCAGCAATTTGTTCGGTCTCCTAACCATGATCCATACTCTAAGGAAAGACATGCGGAAACAAATAGTTACACTGTCTATAATTTGCAGCAACCTTCCGGAGTCAACACCAAATTATTTGAAAGGGAATCAGGTTAGTGGCCTGAAACACATAAATGCCGATATTAACCTCATCGGTCTCATAACTAACCTGCCAACTTGACGGGGATCACCTGTCACCAAAACTGCTAAGCAGTATAATGAAGCAGGCTTGTGCTGGTTGTGCTAAACGCTGTTGAAGCGGTGGTAGCACGTCGCTTTCCACTGCACCTCCCCAGAACGAATTCGGTTCGGTCCGTGCCTTTCAACACGTCCGATGGGACAGGAAAAAGCACGCAACATAGAGTTTTGAAGTGGTCCGGCTAACCAACGTAACGGAAACCGACTTAGCCTAAGGCCTCCCACAGTCTCATGAGCAAGATTAATGCCAAAAAAGGCTCACGACCAAGGGCAGTGGTGTTATATTTGGGAAACCCTACACTTAAATGAACTTGCAAACTTCTACAAACGGTGCGGCCCAAGGATAATTATCATTGTGCCACAAACTAGGAATATAGTACATATGTTATCGAAACACTGGCAGTCACATAGCAAAAGACTACCAACCGAGCTCCGTTTCAAATCAGCAAGCGAACCTGTCATCCTACTTAAACAACCACCACCACCGTAGCAAGCAAATGAATTGAGGATGCTACCCAAAATTTACCCTAAAAACAAGTCTGAATGAAAGGGAGGATCGACTCTTGCAATCTTGCAGCCACTCCCTATATATTGGACGAAATGGGTTAGCAGAGGATTAGGCATGATACTACTGAACTCAACTCCAAGCGACTGGCTGCTTATTCCACAAAATCTTCTAACGGCTGACCATAGAACGGTCGGCACAAATAATCATCCTAGCCACAAGTGTTTCGGATAGCTGCGAATGACCAAAACACTTTGCTGCGAGTACACGCAGCTCCAAGGTCTCTTCAGCAAAATCGCCGAGCTTTAATTGCGCCAACCAACAGACGCTTGGGATCTCATCTCCATAACCAAGACTCGGTTACACCCAGAGGTTATCGATGCCGAGTTCGTTAATCAAAAACGTCCTTGTTCTGACAAGACTCTCCCAGCAGGGATGGTGGAGTTATGCAATACTCTTGCAACGAATTACAATGCATACCGTAGAACGATTCAAAGACGCAGCTTACTGATTTGCCCAGGGGCCGTTTCCGTGTCATTGGCAACCGCTACGTCCACTCTTGGGATGGATTCCCGCTTAATATCATCACTGATAGCCACGTTCTTGTCACGTGTGATTTCAACGTGCACCGCTTAGAATACTCGCATCCCTCAAGCGCAACACACAAGGTCGAATTACAAAACCTTATTACAAGCGTCTCACTCTACAATCCCATCACTTCCTCTATCAAGTAAAAAGCTGATCACAAACCATCTCTGCGCGACCTTATATATCCAAACGAAGGACTCATGCTTGACAGGCCAATTATGCACCCCCACTATAGTTAAGCAATCACATCAAAATGCTTTCTAGCTATGTGTGTCACGTTGCATATGCAAAGGAGCACACGGTAATAACAGACACTGCAACTTCCTGAACAACCTAGATGAGACGACAAATCTGGAATACTTTAAAGGTGGCTCACCTGAAAATGCCTAGTTTCAGTTTGTTAGCGGCTTCAATAATCCAATCGCAACTGCTTCAGGAAGGAAGTGGGTATGCTCGACAAAGCTACGTCACTAAGTAATGCACCTTGGCACAATTAGAGAGCTCACGCTGGTCCCGGAATCTAGATTGCCTACATGACGCAGCACAACCATTGTAACATGATGGTCCGTGAAGACAAACAGACTGACCAATTACATTTGGATTGTACATTTGCCTGCAAGACAAAGCTCCTATATACGCATGTTAACCTCACCCGGAAAGGGAAGCAGAGTATTCCCCACTTAGCAGGGTAATCGGAATGCAACAGTGCGCTGAAGAGGCCGCCAACACCCTAGGAATGCTGTACGTACCAAGCTTCAAGTGCGATGTCTGCCACTGTAACATACCTGCACTCCTAGTATTTATTAGCTTCGCTTTTACTGCCACATCCGTGTTGTAGAATCTACTCTCATTACTCAAGTACAGTTCTCTCGGAATCGGTGATATTCACCCGACAGCGCCGAACTTAACAGAAGCAGCACTGGCCAGGCAATTTTCGCGTTTCTTCCAAACGTGCTTGGATAAGCAAATTGTACCTATCATGTGGGATGGTGCATCAATTACTCGGTTTTTAAAACCGGTAACTCCCGGTGCCCGCAAACTATCGCCCAGTGGTCTGTCTCCATTTGCTCTCATACATGATGAAGACAATCATTCTTGAGGCTTTAGTAAACCATCTAGAACGTCACAAGGTTGCAACACCCCAGCAAAACGATGCCCGCCAGCACCGTTTACGCACAACCAACATACTGAACGGAAGCGGCACATAAACCTGGGGATAAGGCGTAGGCACCCTTTATGTACCATCAACCTACTGGTTGCATGCACAAGTTGAACGGAAGCGGCACATAAACGTAGAGGTAAGGACGTCGTTTACCTAAACTTCTCCAAAGCCATCGACCGACTGGGCCACCCTATTCTGCTTCACAGTCTCGAAAATCGAATTTGGTGATCGTGTCCTTGGGCGGAGCAAGAATTTTTTACTTGATCGGCAATTGAATGTCAGAATTCGAATTGCGCTGTCTTATTCGATGCATGTCGGTTGTGGCGTTCCACAATGGTCAGTACTGAAGCGGCGTCTGTTTTTCGTGTACATTAACGAGTTTACGCGTTTGCTTGTTTCATATTTTCTGCTGTTTGCTGATGAGGTTAAACTGTAGCGGACGATGACCTACCAAAGAGATAACGATGCACTTCAGTGGACAATGGACAAGGGACAATGGTTTATTACGGATAAAAAAGCGTCGCTTTACAAGTCCCGTTGGATGGAAATTATTGCGAAAAGCAAAAGCATGTTAAAGTGAAAAGCGTTGTGGTGAACTCACCATAGACTTATGCGGAATAGCGGAGATGTTCGCGTATGAAACCTGTAAATCCATAAATCCATTGGTTAGGAGTTCGGCAAGAAACCGTTTGATTGCTTTTTGTGGCCCCTGGCTAACAATTCATAAAATGAAATGTAAGTGAAACCTTGACAGAGCGTATGAGTGGTCACTTCACACTCTGCTCCTATTCACTGAGACGAAGTGTAAGTTGGGGCACGTTCGCCGCCAACCGAACATAACATGCAAGCGTGGAGCGCATGCCCTTCAAGCAGTAACCTAGGAGCACTGCTCTGGGGTCCTAATGCTGGCTGACATGGGCTGTTCAGAACAAACTGAGAAGGCTTTAAATACTCAAAAAGAACAGGTCGGCGTGTAGCGGAATACATTCGAGTGATCTGATCCCTCTGTCCGTTCGCAGTTGCTTAGCACCTACATGCGGCCTCATGTGGTATAGCCAATCTAAATTTCGCAGCAATTGCTACTTCGCAGCGAGAAGCAATGAAGCTGGCCAAAACATTGTTCATTCAGGTATCCAGACGGTATCCATGCCTAGGTGGTGACCTTATTATTGCCTACCAGATTTCGAGTAACCTCAACCACGTCTACCGCCACCTACTACCAACCATTCCCAACACGATTTTGAGGGCTACCCGTTCAAGTTGGCCAAACAATGAAGCTCCATGTGTGTGAGTCATGGAATATCTTCCCTAATCGCATAGTTTCCACCCCGACCGTACCTGTAATTATAAAACGACTTGACGTTGTTCTAACCCACTACATTACGAGATAGAGCCTGTGTGTCTCGAGAGATGATATAATGTGACGAAAGTTGCACAACCAGAATTAAGCCACCCAACTGAGATTCGCACGTTCTGCATGCCTCTGTGTAAAAATTGTGGTGGGTCTACCAAAACTAGTTTTATTTAATCCCTCTGTATTCTATTCACCTTGTTGTGGTACTCATATTGGCTATCCTTTGTTTGCCCATCATTTACCATTGTTTCATTGTTAAAATTGTTAGATGCTCTCTGGGATGCATGTGGCAAAAGCTTAATGAACTAATTTAAGGCTAATGGTGATGTAATGATTTGAGACTTGACCTTCCGAAGGACAATGGTTGCTTTTTAGGAAAAGTAGGTCAACTATGCATAACCGATGCACATATGAAGCATTCCGTCAAATCCAGGAGGATAATAATACTAATAATAATAATAAATAAAGCAATAAATTTTAATACTTCATCAAAAGAGAAGGCATTTCGCAATCATAGCACGAAAGCTGTTTACGGTTTTTGCTGCAGGCGTAGAGTTTTCTGATTGAAGGGGCCTAATAAACCAATGGATTACAGGTGAATGCACGTAATTCACGTGAGATATGCTTACTTTACCGAACAAGTGGAAAACTTACTTCCTTGATTTGACGGATGGCAAGCAACATGCAAATTATTTTACCCACTTCCTTCCAGTAACACCAAAGGAAAATCCTAGTTTTTCTTTCATTCTACAAAATTTTCACATTATAATGGTAGTGGCCTGATGTGTGTATAAGGAAATTGTAGCTCCAACTTTCAATTTTTATAGGCTTATGGAAAAACTGTCCTACAGGCTGACATCCATAACAAAATGACTGATAATAACAACTTTTACCAAACGTACTACTATTATGCCGCTGAAGTTCACCAGCCAGTGCTTGTCTGAATAGTCTTATTTGGTGCGGCTGAGCGCAGGTTTTTACAGGATTCAACTTGGACATTGCTTCAAGATATTATATAAATGTCTCTCTCATATTGTCTCTAGATCTCGGCGAAAAACTTGCAAGGGGATGAATGAACAGGAAACAGTGATTTACAAATGGTTAATAGGAAGTGCTTGACTCTTTCTGTATGACAGTTGGGGAGAACACATTGGAATTAAAATGTGCATGAGTCATCTACCGTGCGTCTACGAGATATATTTGTCGAAAGATAACGTCAGTGTCAACGTAATATCAAATGCATCATCAACATCATCAACAACAGCATACATCAGCCATTTGAACTGATGCTTCGCTGCCATACAACCATGATGACCTAAGAAATAAAGCATAATAAGGGGAAGAGAAGGGTGACCCACCTGAAAACCTTAATACCCTAAGCAAACATTTAGGCTCAATGCGCCTAAACCATGTTTTAACAACCTACCGTCACGTACAGCTGGCTTTAGTTTCAAGACGGCATCGGCGAGACAGCTTCCTTGCGGCAGTGCACCCGCGCTGTCTCTGTTTGGCACACTGACGCCTGGTTTGCTGAGACCCATGGTGTGGATCATTCGGATGAGCTTACGGTAATTGCCTACGATTCTGCCTGCGCCATTTCTTGACCCCGTTTGGTCCACCAGGATTCCTTGTCAGCACGTAGGCTCCGCTTTAGTTCTCGTCTAATAGCTAATCTGGTCACATTTTACTCAGAGGCAGCCAGAAAGTTCATTCTAGATTTCAACAGGTCCATCGACCTCTCGGATACCCAGTAACTGGTGCAGTGACGATTGCTAATGTCACAATCAATTGCTCCTGCATCGTGCATGGCAGCAGATATCCTATTCCACTGAAGCTCAGCTTTCGTGCGCGACTTAGTTGTACTTTCACGCTGCGACCTAAATTCCATTGACAACACGAATAGGCTGTATCGAAACAGCCTTCGGATGCTTTGGGCCCTCAGGCGCAGCTTCAACACTTGGTCCGAAGAGATTGCCACTCGCCTCTTCGTCTCGATAATACGACGAATGCTAGATTACGGCTCTCCTGCGTATTGTCCCATCACTCGGGGCTGGGTAGAAAAGCTTGAGGGGGTGCAGCATGTAGCCACCAGGCTGATTCCAAACTTACGAAGTGTGCCATACGAAGACCGAGCTACGAAACTAGGGCTGTACACACTAGCTTATCATTGACTGAGGGTTGACCTCACAAAGACGCACCGGATATTACGTCTGAGAAAACATCTGAAAAAACCGCTTCATCTGCGCACACCAAGATGCACGCGAGGACACCGGTATAAATTTATCGTACCGGAGTTGAAGCGGGTCGCTCACCAACTATGTTGCAAACGCAGATTGGTGAATGTTTGGAACGACCTGCCACAGCACATATTAGAGGACAACTCAGTGTTGGAATTTAAGAAGTTCGCTGACAAACACTTTGCAGACGCAAAATATACAGAGCGGAACAGAACATAACGAGTATATGTCCAAGAGCGACGAATGATGCAGCTACACAGAGAAAGCTCTACTCGCTGCTTCGAGCCAGTATTCAGTGTTCATTAGAACAAGACAGAGAACGTTCGGTATGCACTGCGTCGTGATAGGCTTGCCAGACTGAGGGCTGAGACAATTTCCCAGTTGCCAAACTGAGGGGACGCTTAGTGAGTCTGCCGGTAAAGTTCATGGAGAAATGGCAGCGTACTAAGGCATCATCAGAGTCTACGCAGGTATCCCAGTACTAGCGGAAATCCAGCACGGAAGCATGCCACATTTAACTTTTGGCTATGTGGTCAATTTGGGTCCATCGCTGTCCAGCTACAGGAGGATGTCACGTGACACTTCTGCTCCAACTGTGTCTAAAAGCAATGCTACTAAGAAACAACTGCTGCTCCACACACATTTAGAGCAGACGCTCGTCGACGTTAGTCCGTCCAGAGTTAAGCCCATAATTACCACCCAGCCCAGCTTCTGATGAACTTATAAGCCCTGATTTATCTTTCATATCTCTCGCACGTACTATAATAGCTGAACTAGCAGAACTGAGTAGTAGTGCGTTCAATTCATGATATCGTGTGTGCTTGACAGCATTAGAACTGCAGTTGCTTGGAATGTAAACAGAAATCACAAACAAATGGCGTTTTGTACTACTTCGTGAATAAACCTTAGCTGACGTCGTCAAACGGTCTGCATAGAAACGGCTGTTCACCGGAATCCAATCAACTAATGATGGAACAGCCTTGGAGCTTAGAATGATACTCAGACCAGCTTGACCAGTGAGTGCTGCATCGGAGTCTCCGGATGCGTGTAACCAATAACGAGAGGATAAGCAGGGTGCAGTTAATTTAACAACCACA
Source organism: Dicrocoelium dendriticum (assembly GCA_944474145.2). Lineage (NCBI taxonomy): Eukaryota > Metazoa > Platyhelminthes > Trematoda > Plagiorchiida > Dicrocoeliidae > Dicrocoelium > Dicrocoelium dendriticum. The sequence continues at coordinate 69,669,445 of OX104060.1, read as the reverse complement.
TTAGGGTCCTGTATCCTGGTTTCGGACACACAATTAACATCAATACCCAGTGTGCTCAAGTTGCGTGCGAGTGCAGCCTGTTGACCTATTTGTCTTTTGGTGCGAACGTTGAAGGTCGCCTTGGAAACGGGACAGCTTGGCCTTATGAGGGACTTTGCCGATAGGCGTCCGGTGCGTGTCGCCAGAAGGTGGTTGCAGATGGTTCTACTCTAGTGGCACTTAGGGTACTGTCAATTAAGCTTGGAATTATAGAAGGAAGCTTAGTAAGGGGGGTCGGGATGGGGTATGAGAAAAAGGTGGAAAAGAAAGTAGGGAGTCGCCAGCAGTAGCATGTTTTTGCTTATCCGCCCTGCTGTATGCAGCAGATAAGGCGGCCCTTTATAATCTGTGCGACGACCGATGCAGGATGAAGTTTATGTTTGAAGAAAAAGTCATGGTTGTATGTGAGCTGAGATACGGCTAGGGCGCCCGGACCTAGACAGGAGGAAGATGAGGGTCCTCATCCAAAGTCTTTGGCACAAAAGCCGGTCCGCAAGGTAGCGGGCAGGTGGCAATGATATAGTTTTACTGAAATAGGCGCCATCTTACTTCAAACCACCAATTAGGAGACTGATTTTGTCCGACCTCTTACGATTGACCAAACTGGTAGGAGTAGATCTCAACGTGCCGAGAGGCACCACGAAGTATATCTCAATGAGTCAAGAAGATACGCAAAACCTTGCACTACGTTAAAGTCCAGTGTCGTTGTGACGGATCATCGAATGCAATCACAAAGAATTGCAAGGGGTACAGCAATCGTCGACGCAAAGCGGGATAACCATAAAATTTGGTTGCTCAACTATGCACCACCTCCTTGAATCCATGTACAGTTAAATTCGGTAGTGTGGCAGAGATGACGACGTTTTGGGAGCCAAGGGAAAAATGTAATTGTTTGAAGAAGTTTATGGTGAGTGATGATAAAACTGATTTTGCGAAGTCCTTCCAGGATTGGAAAAACCCAAAGGGAAATTTATTTCCGCCGGCATTCCAGAAGGTTGCATTTTTCAATCATTTTCAGATAGTCAACTCCGGGCTTGATGTTGTGCCTAAGATACAGTAAATGATGGCATACGTTGTTGTGGTCGCTCAGTATCTGGTAATCTAATATGAGATCCGGGCAACCTTCAGTAACATCCTCTAAAAACTGGCAGCGAATTCAGCCTTCACTGGTACGTGAATGCGTGGGCAATCAACGAACTTTGTTGCCCTTCGTTGTGGGGAATCTAACGTCTCTAAGTCACTTCAACCACGTTTGCCAAGTTTGGATGGCCTATTCAACGTGACGCCGCAAGGAGGAATTGTGCATCATCGGAGAGATGGTTGGGTCTAAACTCCCGAACGCCGTATGCAGTAAGCTGACGTGTTGGTTCCAAATTATTGCAAATGCCTTAGCTTGTTTTGAACAGTTGAGACCATCTGAACGAGCACACCATGGTTACGTTCCTGTGAGCTTGTCTTCAACCTGTGCGCCCTAAGCAAATAGATGAAGTCGTGTCTATGACGTAATTGCAAAATGCGATATGTGTCTACGTGGAATGTTAGTGTGTTATGAACCGACCATTTGGAAATCGTGCTAAGATTGCACTGGAGCCCCTCACGGTTTTCCGGTTCCTTAATGGCTCTCCATATCTTGGTATAATCCGCGAATAATAAAGAAAACGGAAGTGATTGCCCTTGCTAGATCTTTTGTGAAAACCAAAATAGACGTCGCCCTAGCAACGAGCTTTGGGGTACCCCGCACTCCACATCAATTGTATTGGAGATATTAACCGACTCTCACAGCCATTCCACGTTCGTGTAGAAAAGTGATTTTCCAACTCAGGAACGAGTCACCAATACCATAGGTCTGAAGTTTATAAAGGACTATTTAATGTTTTTGGTGATCAAATGCTTTTGAGAAGTTCAGATAAATGACAACGTCGTTTGATCAATCATCAACTAACTCAGTGCAGCTATTACATGCAATTAACTGGATAGTATACATGACTGCCGTATACGGCAGCGAAAAGTGGACGATGTCCCGTTGAGACATGAGATATCTCGAGCTGTTTCCTCAACAGTGTCTGCTACAGATTCTGCGCATGGCTTGGTGCGACAGAGTTGTAGACACGGGAGTGTTGCGTCGAATTGTGAAGTATAAAGTTGACTGCACACTTTTGCTGAGACGTTTGAGGTGGCCAGTCATGTGTGGCGTATGGATTCGTTACGGATACCGAAGCAGCTGTTGTATGGTCAGCTGAGTTTTTGGAAGCTGCATGCGGAGAAACCGAAGCTTCGATTCCAGGACAGGATCAGGTTGAGCCTATCACGCCGTAATATTGATTTCAGTTGCTGGGAATCGAAGGCAGATCATCGGTGTGCATGCCGCAATCTACTTACGAAGGCAGTTGCCGAGGTGCACGAGAAAATCCTCGTGCATGCGAAGAAGAAGCGGCAAGTGCGGATGTGACAGGAGGCAATGGGTTCCACTCCATCGACATCGAGTGCATGGGGCTGTAGCACATGCAGCCGCGAGTGTCTGAGTCCGGAAGGCCTGATGTACCACGAGCGACGCCATTCGGGGCCAGCATCGAAATGACGAAGGGTGCTGATGAGAACATAAGCAGAACCGGCACCGCGTTTACAGGTGCATTGCATTCGATTTACTAACGGCGTGTTTGCGTACTGAGTCTCTTTATATCAGGTGGTGTGTTTGCTATCTTGTCCTAATGCTTGTTGTACCTAATTTTTAAAGTCGACCTGAATAATCTACCATTAACCTACGCACGGTGCTTAAGTTAATTGTGGTTAACTTCGTTATCGGTTTCTTTTTGTGGCATAGCTTTTATTTTAAATATCCTTGCTTGCAATCTTTAACTTATCGCGGATTTGTTGATAACCATTTTACTTCATATTATCATTTAGCGAAGAGTTAGCTCAGCATATCTGTTTATATTAAACGATGTATTTAATTTGTTATTGTCAATCCGGATGATTGACAGCCGTTTAAACTCCCTCCTGTGGCTGCACTTGATGTGCATGTTGACAAGGTGCTTTGTTGTCTATTACCCACCATCACCTCTATACTGGCTCCAGGAAAGAGTTAGTCGTTGCTAGAAGGGACGGGGTACACGATCCTCATGAAGGTGTTAGTCTTGAAGAGTGGTTCTGTGCATATGTTTTGCAAGTGGAACGGGCTACGGTAGGGCCACCGCCTTGTGTGCGTTTGCTTCCCCTAATACAGCGTGCCTGAGTTCACATGCGAAGGAATGTGGCCAGTTCCATTGATGGAACGTGGCTCCCATCCACACGCCAACCGGTATTATTTCTCCGGGTTTACACTTGATATAGTATGTGCGGATGGAGCTGTGGGTAGTGTAGCGCAAGCCACCCGTCGTCCATCTTGAAGCTCATGCGACCTGCGTCTGTCCGCGTGGAGGCCACAGTGACAGGCAAATTCGGAAAAGGATGCCGGCAAGCATACATGTATGCTTTTGACAGAAGCCATGTTGCTCTATTGGAATTAAGCTATTGCTTTCCAGCTACAACATCAGCACATCTGCGATGTTTGGTTCCAAAACTTTGGAAAGATTTATCGGACGGTAATTGATAAAGTCAATCGGTTAGCTCCTTTATGAATAGCAGTGCTGACTCATCGCTTACATATTAGTGGAAATTGCTCTCTAGTATTCATCGCTGATAGAAACGGCTAGTGGTTCTGCTAGACCAATGTCTAATGCTTGCAAAACCTTCGGTCAAATGTCATCGACTGCAGGATAACTGTACCTAGGCAGGGATAACAACATATGCAACACAGCTTCTTCAATGAAGGGCCTGCTGAATAAAAATGACCGTGTAATAACAGGGATGATGGAAATACTTGGGTTCTTTACCTGCTGGAAATTTTGGAGTAATGAAGCAGTAGAGGACAGGCTGCTTCTATTGTTAAGCGGGTGCACCCTTCATCTTTGACTAGTGTTGGTATTTCGGGATTCACCTTACGAATCCCATTAATGTGCCTGCATACGAGATGGCGGTTGGTGAAAACGTCTTCACTAAGTCCTGCTGAACCGTCGCCTTGCCCTGTCGATCGATTTCACGCAAAATTATTAGGCACAACGTATGTAGTCCATGTGGCACTATTCGGGCAGTCCCTGTGAACTTGCCATATCAAATCCCTCAGTGACTAAGGTTTACGCGTTCCGCTTCTCAACAATCTCTTATTTTTGATTTTACGTTGGAAGAACTACTGCCTCGATTCCTGCGCTGTCAGTGTTCTACACGTCTTTTTAAACGTTTCACAGAAGACAGCTGACAACATTCGGTCAACAAGCTCCAAAATGTATCCTTAACATGCGTGGGTTACAGGTAGCATTGAGCAGCAGTATATATTTCATCGTCCTCTTGTTTAATATATTCCGCCAAGCAATATTGTCTAACAGTTGAATAACATGGTCACTGGGAGCTAATGTTGTGCTTGTAACTATTCCACCTACCGTGAGTTTTTCTTCGTTGGTCAGAAAATCAAGTATCGACAGCTTGTAACAAAACAAAAGCTGCTAGCAGTGGAAACGTATTTGTACATAGGTAGCTGTGTATTAGCTCTTGTAAGCTGAGTTTAAAATGTGTATCATCAGTTGCCAGCGTTTTCACGTCGTGCACATTAAAGTCTTTAGCGGTGATAGTTATCGTGTAATTATAATGTAACTGCATGACTTTTTCAAATCAAGCCAAATTGCGTGGTTAGCATCCATTTCCGATTTGTAGTCTGGGGGGCGGTAATGCGCGGCTAGTAGACATGTGTCCTTGTTCCGCAGGCATAGCCGGCATCAAAATGAATCAGTGGCGCGGATTTCCTGATGATCAGGACTTCACAACGGAGGTTTGCATTGTAATGAATTCAATTCAACTATGTGCTTTATACACCTATGGAGAGTGAATATTCAGCTACAACCTACATGCAAATGACAACTAAAATCAGAGAAAGATATGACAAATGTACAATATGTGACAGTGGCGATACAATCGATGCAGTCTGGCAATAAATTCCTGTTTGACTACATCTTAGTCCCCCCACAAAACGTGACAACTATAGAACAACTGACGTATTGCAAGCCCGTGTGTTGGCATACGTGGCTTTTTATCTTTTTCTGGTCAAAGAAGTTGTGATACATTCCGACAATGCACAATGGAGATGTTGACTGGACTCAGTGAGTAACTTGGACGCCAGTTTTTCGCGGGATCGAACATGATTGGACACAATGATTTTACAAAACCTTAGCATAAATTTCACCTGCGTCGAGCAAGATACTTCAGCGGCCTGCTGCTAGCTTGGAGTTGCCCATTCAACTGTCCGGGAAATGTCACAGATGAGCATTACAGCCGTTGCGGTATTACGCAAGAGGTGACAAACCGTAGAATTAAGTAACGAGGCACGCATGATGACCTAACTCGGGGGACGTAGAACCTTAGTCTACTTACTTTAGTGTATGTGACATTCACGTGATGCGACTACGTAAGAACCCTCCTTAGTGTACCTCAGGAGTTTAGACTGACCCCGTCGATAATAACATGTGAGGTGTGCGTCAGAAGCTCTTGATAACAGTTTTCCTTGGCTAGCGAGCACATAACAGTTTTAAATCGATGCGTTGAGCGAAAGACAGTGAGATTTGCACCGGGAAGTGAGGTGGTTCAAAAAGCATTGCAATTTGGCCAGTGAATCCGTGGTGCGATTAGGTACACCCAGAATCACCTACTCAGCATACTTTAGCAGGATGGCTTCTTTAGGAGCGGGAAAGTACTTCATTTAGGTGGACAGTAGGAATGATGACAAAATAGGCCCCTGAATTACACCTGAATTAGTGGTTAGTGAAGAAGTGATTTTCCGGCAATCTTGGTAAACTGCATACCATTGGCAAAATACTCTGTAAGAAAAGACACGACTGAAGGTTGAACTCCTGAAACTAACAGATCGTGTAACATCAGCTCGCGGTTTACACAACTGAAAGTGTTGCTCTAATCTAGGAAGCACACCCTCGTTTTTTTATCAAGTGATGTAAGCTCGGGGGTGTCATATAAACGAGTACATCCAAAGCAGACCTTGAACTGCGATAGGCAGACTGAAAAGGATCATTCGAGTAGATTTGGACAAACATTCCATCAAGTACGTTTCGTTCTGATGTCTTCAAAGCTGCTTATGTACAAGCAACTGGCTGGGAATCACAGGTTCCTTTTTTGGCACAGGTGTAATGCGGACGCTTCGCCTAAATTCGGCTATCTTCAGCTGATGTAGGCACATGGTGTAGAATTCAGAAATAGGCGGCGCTTAGACTTTAGCACTCTCCTTGCGGACCATATGGGCTAGTCCCTCTGGACCAGGCTTTTGCACAGCTATATCCATGTCAATACCTTGAGAACTGCTACACTATCTATGAGTACAGAAGTTGGTGGGAGAATTTGTAGTGTTAAAGATCGTAAGTGTAATGAGGAAGCATTTATATGACCACAGAAGGTGCGGTTTGATTCCTCCACATCGGAAGTAGTATGTGTGCCACGTCTGAAGACTCACCTGATGTTCTTCATCATTTTCCACTTTCCTCAGCAAGTATACTTTCCAAGTATATTTTGGACATTAAAATGATTCAGGCCGCACATATTATTTTATATATCAGTCTATACGGTCTCTACTGAAGTGTCGTCTTTGCGCGTGTATACATTTGCTTTGAGTCTGCGCGCTCTAATAAGACATGAATCAAAATGTTTTTCCTTGGACAACAATTATCAAAGCAAAATTTCAAAAAGCTGGTTAAATGCTCCAAGTACTTCGGTACAGCAGAGTTGTAAGACAAATTGAAGTCTGCAGAGGAAAGGGTTTCACGTAGTTGCTCTATGTTTCGGGGAAGAAATCGTCTTTGCGTCAACTTGTGGGCGCTGCAGACAATAAAAGTTTTGTAATTTTGTTGCCATGGATTATGGGAAACAACATCATAGTGGCATGATCTGTGCTTCCAAGTGGTGCCTTGATATAAACAGAACATGTTTTTAAGTCCATGACAAACAATAACGCGAAGGTTGCTTGTGACCTTGTTGCAGACTGCATGATGTTCTTCGGTCTAAGATTGGTCACAAAACAAGTATCAAATCTATTGAATTTACCTGCAAAAACAGAAAAAACGCCAGATGTTCAACAACGGTAGTTGTTAAATTGCCATAAAAGTTTCCCATAAAAGTTTTCTATGGGGCAACTGGGAGAAATATAAATCGTGGCTAATAGCAACGAACGACAGCCACACAAGTATCGAGGCCTGCGTTTCATAAGTAAACAGCTAATACAATGCGCGTAATGACAAAAAAATAATTTTTATTGAGATACACCATGATGTATTTATGTATGTGACAACGCCACCGCCACGGTGACTTTGTGTACATGGGCGGTCAACGAAATGCACAGTAAATCAGCCAAGTGCCACAACTGTATCTTCTACGTCCTCGTACAGCCAGCTTTCTTGTTGGGAGTATTCGCGAAAGCTTGTTATAAGTTTAAGCTCTTCTAAGTTACACACAAGCAAAATGTTGTCGGCGCTGATCAAAATAGGCATACCCAAACGGCAGAGTGTTTTCCTTTAACGTGCAACCCCCCATCCTGCGCGGTGATTTTTGTTGAACTACTTCGTGTTCTTTTGAATTGTTTCCATTTGTTCCGTACAGACTAACCAAAAAGTGCTAGTTTCTCCTTCGTGAGAACACGAAAACTTTTTAAAGTATCTCGAGCGCATGTATGTCCTACTCGATACGCGCAATGAACAACTGATTAGTTATAACAAAGGGGTAAAAGGTAATGAATGGGAGCGTGTGTGTTGATAAATCCAGTAAATAAGAAACACAAAACACGGCCGAATTTTAAGGTCCCGCTAGCACACACCCCATCCCTACTAATTCTACCGTTCCGTAACAGCGACCTACAGGATATATGTATTTCAGAATCGGTTACCTCAAGTTCTAACTAGGTCTCTGTAACTATGATGAGATCCCGCAGTTGTGAAGCATGACTATCTCTAAGTTCGGCCAAAATAGTAAGAAAGCCATGAACTTTACTGTACAAACAAGATAGTGTTCGTTGTTAGATATGCCTTGATCGAGGTCAGATATGCGTGTAATTTTAGCCCGACAGTTTGGTAAACGGCCTTTAATCATTTTTTGTTGGTCGTCGGTTTGCGTATTTCAGGCAGGCTGCATGGCCTGGCAGAGTGTTCCAGCTCAGGATGTACGCCCATGCTGTGCTATGTACTGTTGTATGCGGTGGGTGCTGTTTTAACGATCTCGCTGCAGGACTTTGGGTACAAGAATGTATGGCGCTTGCAAATTTCACTGAATTACTGACCAATTGTGGCTGTGCTTCAGCTGCCTCTAGTCTCACCTCGGTGAGCAACCGGACGCGAAACTTCCACCAGCTATCAAATAATACATTTATCATCCCGCCATATTGTGGCGTCAATTTCAGTGAGCTTGGACCGCAGCCATTGCAGTCAGGTGATGAAAGATTTTTTGCAAAGTTTTAATGATAGTATGGTTTAGAGAGTGTTTGTGGATGTAACACAACTTCACTCGCTCATCCGTTTGCGCCTCTTGATAAGGAGGATCTGGAGACTCAGAGGAACCGTGAATAACTGTGGCCTTCTTGTTATCGTTTTCAGAAGTGCCACTATGGTTGTCCGCTTTCTTAGAGTGAACCTTCCAAGGAAGACGTGGATATATGCGCACGCTACTCTGTACGTTGTGTAGATAAACCACAGTGAGCAGGACGGACTCTGGCTCGTCTGATTAGTTCAGCGTCACTCGGAGACTTCGTATTTCACTGTAGTACAATGAACTTTAGTAATGCGCTAAGCGTCTCGCCATAGTTGGCTCTACCCGAATATCAATGGTGCCACAGATACATTCCACTAGTTAAGGTCATTTTGCAACCTTTACATTAATATTCAAAATTTGGAATCCAGCACTACAGTACACGCAAGATTTAACTCAACGGTACTGTCTAGCGGATGCCTGTTTGAAATTTATTGCGGTAAGTTTTATTATTTGTGAGATGCCACTGAAGCTGACGGTGAAACCTGCGTCGCACAGCTTGTGTTTGGTAAAGAATATGGAGATAAAATGGTCTCTTCCGAAGTTTTTATGTAGTTGTTCGTCGAGTACCTTGCTCAGTGTTGCTCTGCACTTTATTTCCCCTGGCTTTGAGCTGCCGTTGTTATAGTCAAATCGTTATGTGTATCTTTCATAACTGAAGTAATAGCAGTAAAGTCGAATGTAACTGGTGGAAATGCACCAACATGAAGCCGGTGTGGTGGGAAAGCTAACAAGGCTCGAATTACTCTATGAACTAACGACGGATCTCAAATAAGATTGGTTTGAGGCAGGATCGTGTTGTGCGATTCTATTGACAATGCACTGATACTCGCCATCTGATCAAGTTTATCAGTTAGTTTTCCGTACTATTTGAGGATCACAGGTATAATTCTGACAATTGGAATAGCTTTTCATTTCCGGCAAAACAAATAGGCCCAATTGACATTATTTTTGCCTTTACGCTCCTGGTTGAGTTGTACCAGCACCCCATGGATGGGATGAAATGGTACAATCAGAGCAGGTCAGTCCTGTTCTAACCACCCGGAATCATTTTGATTTACCACATTTACAGCTACCTGGGGATCACTTTGAGTTCCGGCTTTTGTTACAAATGAACACTGTGTTAGTCCCAGTAGGTAAGGTAGAGGGTATCTGCTTCTCATTTCGTTGTCTTAGTTATATTAGCGGTAATTTTATGAGCTTAGTTAGTCGCAAATGATGAAATAAAGGCGAAGCTGGACAAGAGAAGCAGAAGTGCAGTTGTTAATCAAATAACCTTGTTCTGGTTGTTTTCACCAATTTGAGCGCATGACAAAAGCCGTTCAGCTGTATCCTACTAGATTTCTTTCAGTAATTTTATTATGGATAATACAATAGCTTTGTTCATTCTAATAAATTTGTAGCTTTGATCCTGAACCACATGCTAAAACGCACAGGAGTTAAAACATAATAAATGCCGGTTACGAACGTTTGCGCAATTCAAAGACAGAGCATGCATGTATTTTAGTACACTAATCTAGGGCTGTCTGTATGAAAACCCTGTTTCTTGTTAGTTTATTTGCTGTATTTGAAGAAAATATTTAAAGACATGAACTGGTCGAAGTATCCCATTGTAAAACAGTGACAAGTTAACTTTAAATCTTCCAAGCAGAATGGGGTTACTTTTAAGCATTCTGCTGAAATAAGAAGAGGCAGTTCTTCTGGTGGAACCAGGAAGCAGTCCTAAAACTGTGCTTTTAATGCACTCTAGCGCCAATGTAGCATAATACTGTGTAGTCATAAATTATAGAATCGCGCTTCAGCCCTAGGCATGTTTGTTTGTTGGAAAAGAAGAGCTTAGCATCTGCCGAGTCAAACAGTCTGAGGGACGTCCAATTTTGTAACGCAGCATATATGACGGTAAATCTTACATGAGACGAAAAGTTCATACCATTGGAAGAATGTAATCCTAGCTTACTAACTTCTGCACAACAAGAAAATGGTTTACTAATGGTCGGTCGGTTAGGTCGAATAGTACGACCGTACAAAAGAGTACTACAATTTTCAACTGCGAAGCTACTTTTGGAAATGGAGCAGCTCATTTCAAGGGCAACATGACACGCAGGAACTTACCTTTGCATAATATAAAACAACAAGCAGGAAAAACGTTGTAACATTATACGTTGAATTCCGTTATCCTCATTATTTTTGTTAATTGCTTACATTCCGACCTGAAACTTACGTGTGATGTACAAGGGGAAAATATGTGCAATGTCATTCATTTCATAGGAAAACGACTAATAACCTCAAAAGGTAAGGCCTTATTTTAGTCCGCTTGCACTAATTTGGCTTTAGATGTGGTATTAGTGAAGCTTTGACAATTTGAAGCAAATGAGCATTGAGCTCTTAGCTAAATAATTTGAACAGTTTACGTGGATATTGGACATAGAAAAGTTTAGGATAAACGGCGCAATAGAATTAATAGGCAGTTTGTGACTGTTGTCGGCCATACTTCTTGGAATATGTCCTGAAATCCCATTGGACACTTACTCTCAGTTCGGTGAACGCAACTGCTACTGCAATTGCAGGTTTTTATGTAAAAAGCTGATCAGAATACTCGACACCCCTTAATACAGCATTTATCTTAGTCTGTGCACTGTAAGTTGCAGGTTTTAGTATGCTGCATCGAAGTGTACACGACTTCTGATTCATCGAGGAACATGTGAGTACGACCATGGGTAAACATATAAATAACATCTCTGATGTACACAAGAAATAGTACTAAGCCAAGAGCCTTGCTTTGGACAACGCAACTTGTTACCTAGCTGCTACAGGACAAGTGGTTTTTGATCCTGACTGCCTGAGTTTTATCTCGATGCGATGCAAGCTAAGGGAATAAACAGTCAACTATACAAAACGATGCAAGTGTTACTTAAACTTTATCAGGTGTTACCTATTCGAAGGCCTACTGCATGTCGAGAAATAAAATGCCATAAAATTTACCAACAGTGACTGATTTTCGGCAGTTTTCTAAACTTTAAGGCAATATCACCTGCCATAAAAATCGTATGTCGGATTAATAATTTTCTCGGAAATCAAACGTTCATAATTATTCTTCGACGAAAATATCTATACGTTGGTTAACCTTATGATAGAAGTACAAGGGTGCTATTTCCGGGCCACATTTATAAAAGAATTTACTCTTTTTCCTAGACCTTAGCAATATTTGGAATATTTTTCAAGCAATCCAGTATAACTTACTGCAAAATTCCGCTTTAGTCACTCTTGCTGGCAACTTAATGTTGTATACCACAAGGCTGTGAGCACTAACACTAAAGCAATTAGGGATATTGTGGTTTCCATTAGAAACGTGCAGTATAAATATAAGGTCAAGGATGTCCTCATTCCTTGTCGGAGACAAACCGTAGTGAACAAAATCTTGTGGGCATGACCTGTAGACAAACTCTAGCAGTATGTTTGGTGAGGTGTAACAATGTCGGCTTATTACGTGTATATGTAAATTGCCTTCAACCAACTTATCACCCACTGCGTACTTCGAGATGTAGTCAAATATTTCGGTAAGTCGTCAAATACTGCTATTGTTTCCGTGTGGCGGATTGTACACAGCCGATGGATATTGCAATTTACTATTACTGCACTCATCCAGACTGAGTCGGGAAGATTCGCAATCTTTGGGTTACATAAAGGTAACAAATAAATAATTTCATCAATCACTAATTTAAAACCCTACCCAGCCCATGTGACGGCTGCTCACGTCGATGTTAGATAGCAGTACAACCAATGTTTCTGTAGGTTGACCCATAATTCTTTAGTCACAGATACCGGGGTTTCGAGCGATGAACAATTTGACATTGTTCCTGCAAGAGAACGGACATTTCGATTGATGTAAACAGGTTTATTGTTCGCTTAAATCTTGTTAGTTTAAAGTTATTAAAGCTGGAACAGGAAACCACGTTTGTGGGTGTGATCGCTGGGAATTCATTACTCTAGCATTCTGCAGTACGAACAGATGAATTTGGAAAACAGGACCTTTGGGGCTCTTAACAAGTTGCAGCGCTCTTATTGGCGGCAAGTTCTTCGTTGTATTTCGATTGGGTGATTGGTTCAGGCTGTTAAAATTTTTCAGTGAGGCCGTGGACTCAATTAGATAATACATGGAGATGGTGGTGAGGCAGCTAATGAAACATGAACTGGAATAAAGCTCATTTGCTTGCTACAGCACCGTTTTCTTTAGCCACGGTTATGGTCGGATTAATTCCATATGTGGCCGCGATATGAAAATATTGAGTGGTCGTTCGTTATCCCTGAAATGGTAGATCCATGTTTCATCGTCACCAGTTTAGGCACTTTGAATCTGCTCTGCTTAGTAGGTTGTAAGTTGGACGCCGTCCCATATTTTGGTAGGATCTATGGTCTGCAACACCATTGGATTTATAATATTCCAGACATACAAGAAGAGCATAAGCTTGGGATGGGGCGCTTCAACATCAACTGTACGCTTTTGGAAAGCATGATGTTTTAATCTATGTTTATGTCCAAATAAGTGAACTGCTAGTCTTCAGGACAACTTGCTTTGGAATGGCTTGTATGTCCAATGAGATGAGTGGCACTGCGTGTAAAATTGCTTATTTGTTTGGTTGGTTGCATTAGCTGTAAATGTCGCGATCGGCCGTCTATGATCCTGATTTGAAAGAATCAAAGCGAGCAGCAGGAAGGATGTTGCGTAAGGGCTCTGCAAGTATTACTTATTTGCCCTTGTGTTTTCGTTTAAGATATTCTGTGGAAAATGGAACTACAATGTTTGCCTGACTAGATTGTTTTACTTGGTCGATGTGGTTGACGAAACTTTGAGACCAGCAGCTGAGTTCCTGGATGAAACATTGGCCCTTTCGCATTTATGTTGCTTTAAGTTGTTATGGTTTGAGGAATGGTTGTCAATTCTAGGCTGGGACGCGGTTCGGATGGCATAACAGTGGCCGTTCGTGTAACATTAGCCAAACAACTAGCAAATAGTTTGTTTCCAGCAGGGGACATAATTGATCAGGACAGCCATGCTCCCAGTTTCAGAGGCGTGTGGTCTATAGCAAACTTTTTGTAATCCGGTAATAACTTTTAGATCATTTGCTCGTAGCCAGTGCGTCTTTAATTTGAAAAACCACAGCATATCTGTGTCGTTGAATACTTTTCAGAGTAGCACACACCACACCCTGGGTTTTCGATATTTCTTATTTCTAGCAGGATTTTCTTCATTGATATTGCTGGCAATTCACCGGATTTCTTTTTGCATAGTCCACGGTTTTAATTTGCGCGCATATAGTGCAGATGGAAGCAAAAGCGTATTTTAGGTGGCCCGTAGAGGGGGTAGACATATCTTGAGGTAGATCTGTCATGAGGTCAAGCAACGGTTCAAGTTTATTGAGGAACATTTTGAGGTGATCATAAACTGATAATTATGTTTAGATCTGGTAATTCTCATCCTGCCTGGACTGAAAATCAGCATGTGTATTGGATAGAGGATCAGTCAGGATGTCTGTGCGATTATTCGATAATCCAACGTACTATTTTTTATAAACCTGGCAGCAATCTGGACACACCGAGACAAGCTCCTAGAAGTTATACGTCTAGACGACACTATAGAATTTTAGCAAAAGAACTTCAGGCACCCGTTGATGCAGAGAATTTATGAGGGAGCTTGTTTGGAACTGTTAAATGATTCGTTAAGGGCAAAAATAGATAGGGATCATATAAAGATAAACAAATATAATGTGCTGGTAGAGTTGTCACTGATGTGAGCAATCTACAGTTGGCCGTTTCTTCGTGGTTGACACAGATTTTGGTGCGAACTTGCGAAGAAAGCAAACCATTTTAAACTCAAGGGCTTACATGGGATGGAAGGATCGAAAGGCAAGTCTTGGTATTTAGCAACATGGCGTCCAGACGTTTGCGTAATGCAAACCAAGGTTCATAAGATAACGATAATTGTATTTACGGGAAGTTGGGACAATTTTAACTAACCTCTTTCATCTGCATGTGTAGTAGTTTTTATAGATGTGTAGGATGTTCCCAGCGATATCACCGTTTGATTCTTACTTACCGGGCGGAGGTATTGCCCCCAATATCTTAGTGATCTTAGCCATAGGCTAGTGGTGCATAACACTAGGGTTCCTGCGTTTGGTTCATGGAAATCGGCCGATGTAATGCGCTCAATTGCCAGGGTCCCAATAGGGTGAGCCGGTCTTATCGTGTTTTTCCGAATTGGTAGTCGCAGACACTATCGCTTT
>OX104060.1:69614491-69654042 GCA_944474145.2 Dicrocoelium dendriticum | reverse complement strand
TGGGCGCTATTAGAGAGAAAATACCATCGTCATTAGAGGACCAGATCCGCTTTCCGAAATTCTCCCAGTCAATCCTTCGTATAGTATGTTGGGTAGGTGCTTTGAATTTAGCACTCATTTCCAAGTGAATGGAAAAGCATACCATTTCGTGGTCACTACCCGGAACATTGTCTTAGATGACAATTAGTGCGTCAGGAATCACCAGGGTGAAGATTAAATTCAATATGCTGGCAGACCTCTGAGATGTAATCGCAACATCACTCATCGTCTTAGAACATTAGCAATCTGAATCCGCCATGAGACGCCCTGTGTGTAAACTTGAGCTTATTGCAGATTATGATAAGTGCAAAATGGATATTTAACAGGTTTTAATGTAGCGAACTTACAAGTCGAACCCAATCCAGCGTTAATTCAAAGAGCAGCAATGAAACAGCTATTTATACGGCTACAATTGAGCAGACTTGTTACTTAGCGTATAAGTAGAAGTTGCTCTACCACAGTTAATACGAATTTCGTTGAGCGGAACAATTGTACTAGTGCGATGAGGAAAGGTGGGATCAATTAAACACACCAAATATCCAAAAGTGAGAAGGTTGTCCATCCCAACCTGTACTGTACAGAGTGGTAATGAACTGGAAGCAAATTAGAAAGCGCACAGAGCAAGGTAGCCCTTGACTGACAGATATTTTAAAAGTGAACCCAATGTGCTGTCAGTGAAACAAGTGGACTGTCGGAAGATATAAATAAGCATGAAATCGAAAGCCACAAAATACGAGGGTCTCCTCCTAGATATTTGATTGAAGGAAGCCTTGCGAGATATATCAGGTGTGGGCAATGTGCGACTGGGAAAATAGGGTAGCAGTTATAGTGGTTGCAAGCGGATTGAGAGGACGCGTGGGGTTCGATCGGTCTGGGGTTCTACGTTATTTGTTTTGTTTTATTATTTGTGTGTGCACTGGAGTGCATCATCGGTGGGCCGTCGGGATGAGCTACTCAGGCTGCAAAGCGGAATAATCCAGAAAAAGACCCATAGAACATTTTCTCCACTGCAGGCCCGGCGGTGAGTTGGTAGGTGTCACACCCACACCGCACACTAGTCCCAGGAGATGACAATCCTCTTCCCACGTAGAATCCCAGACTCTGTATTTGTTAAACTCTTCACACCTCGCGCACAAAGCTGGTCGTTGTCATAGCATTAATGAGGAGTGGCGAGATGATGGGTATTAAGCTTCGGAGAGGGGAGCCAAGAAATTCCGCGGTTTCTGAAATACAACACTGGCGAAGCTGGGACTCGGTCTTGACAAGCGCCGTGACGCCGTGTGGAAAACAAAGTAATAATACGAAACAAATTCACACGTTTTGGTTCGTTAAAAGAGGTTTTGGTTATTTTCGTTGGCGTATAAAAGAAACGATTATCATGAAGGGCGAAAATAGTGTGTCAAAGAATATAAAAAACTTTGACTAAACCTGAAAAGCGGCCGGAAGTTTTGGTTTGTCTACCGCGTCGGTCAGTTGCCTGGGGCTGCGGCCGTGTTGGCGGAGGGTCAAAGGCAATAGATTGGTCTCGAGTGTCTGGTGCAGAAGATGCAGCTGCGGGTGATTTTACCTGCGCGGCTGTACCAGCTGCGGTCGGAGGCGGATCTTCGAAGAATGCAACCTTTATGCGATTGATGGACACCGTTGTTCGAGGACCATTCTGGCCTAGGGTAAATATGTAAGAGTTCGTTGGAAAACCCTGTAAAGGCCGGTGAAGTGTGGAGGAAGTGCGGGGCTCGCAGCGTCTGTGCCGACCGAAACGTGCGTACAGGTAGAGAGTTCACTACGCCTTTGCACATCTGCGGTCTGTTCACGTGGGTGGTTGGGCACAGAGAACGCATGCTTTGAGAAAGATAGGCTGCGAATTTTGCCGATAGCATACACGATGGTAGGCAACTTGTTCTGCCATGGAGATGCTCTGCTGGTGCGCACTGCAGATCAGCGTTGACACTGCTGCGTATACTTAGACGTACTAGAAAAATGTCCTCCATTCAGTCAGGGTCAGAAGTGACAAACAGATTTGATTTAAGCTGTCAGAGTAACCGTTTCGCCGGGCCATGAATCGCTGGGTGATATAGTGCCGTGTGAATACGGTAGCAGCCTAATAAGTTGGAAGATGTTTCGAAATGTTTGTACTAGTAAGGCCTTCCACGGTCAATTGTGATTGTGGATAGGATTCGTAGCGGGACACCAAACGATTCAACAGGGCATGGACGACACTATTGGCTGTGCAGTCTGGTACAGAGATGGTTTCTAGTCATATATGTTGCAGCGGTTGACATATGTTAGTATGTAAACGAATCCGTGGGAAGGAATCCAAGAATCATGGTCTAAGTGTACGTGTGAGAACCGCTAGTCTGGGGCAAGGAATGAGCCGAGAGAGGACTAGGGGTGAGTCTATGTTTCCGGGAGCGCTGGCAGTGAAGACAAGTTCGATTCCCTTTAGGAACATCTTTGTTGAGCTTGTCCAAGCAAAACGCTTGGTGACCAGTATGAAAGATGCTCGAATACCAATATCAGTCAGTGAGTGAAGCGTGTAGAAATTTGTGTGTCTGTAAAAGGCGGGCACGATGGGTCTTGGACAACCTGTGAAAATGTCACAAATGATAGTACTCTCTCTAGTTTGTAGAGAAACAGGTTGCAGAGGAAGTGAACCGGATTGTTGAGTGCGTTGTTTTCATTATATCGGGCGAGAGCCGATTCAATGCGGGGAGATTAACAGTAAACAAAGTGTGAGGTGTGAGGTTGACGCAAAAGAGAACGTCAGCGACGGGGCCGGTGACACCGGATACATGACGTGTGTCAGCGGTGAACTGCGTGACAAAGTCTAAGTGTCTAGTTCTGTGTGATGAATTTTGGTCAGAAGATAAGTTCAAGGCGGAAATGAGAGGCTTGCGATCAGTGTAGAACGTAGAAGCCCTGCCTTCTAGCGTGTGTCGGAACTGACGGATAGCTAAGTCGATGACAAGTGGTGCTGTAGCATACTTTCCCTGGTTGCACGTGTTCAGAGAATAAATAGAGAATTTTTTACTTCTGAGCTACATGTGGTTGCAGAACAGTTCCAACTACCAAGTCTAAGGCGTCATTTGCGAGAGGAAGAGGAGCAGATAGTTCGGAGAAAGCGAAGAGAGCATTATCGAATATAGCATACTTTAGTTCGGCGAAAGACGTAGGGGATGTATCGAGGAAGGCAAACTTACACTCGTTTCATCTAATTTGGTCCGTTAGGGGCTGCATTATTTGAGCACAGCCGGGGATGTTAAGTCGATAGTATTTGATTAAACCACAAGATCAACGAGAATGCTTAACCGATCTCGGAACTGGAAAGTCTATAATAGCCTAAAATTTGTCGGCAATGACCTCACTTACCGACAATGACCCGAGGTGGCAGAGGAAATCTACCGTGGGCTTGTCCGGCTCTCAATTAGTTGGGTTTAAGTTGATGCTGTGTTGGGTCAGCATTTAGAAAATCGATTGCAGATGACTGAGCTGATCTTTATCGGATGAGCTGGCTAATATAATATCCTCAAGGTAAGGGTAAGGAAAGTCCAAGCCGTTTGGAAAGTTGTGGATGAAGTGTTGGAAGTTCTGTGCAGCGTTGCAAAAACCGAAACACATTCTTAAAAACTAGAACAAACGAAGCGAGCGCCAAGGGCTGTTTTATATATGCCCTATTCCTTTGCTGTTATTTTGTTGTAGGCATGGAAAAGATCAATCATTCTAAAGACTGTCTTACCTGTGAGGTGTGCAATAAAGTCCTGCATGTGTAGCATGCAGTGTCTGTCCGCTATTTTGGGTATTTTAATGCGCGGTAGTCCCTGCAAGGCCTCCAGTTTTCAGATTACTTTTTTGGACCAACTGAACAACGCGCAATAATTTATACTGATTAAGAAGCATTTCTTGACAAGCATCCTAGATTGGTCTGCTTTGTTAGCGAAAAACGTTGATGAAAAAAGCACTTAGTAGTTTTGCTGTTAAAATGACGGACTTATCGTTTTTAGATTCAGCAGCCATGCATCCTGAGCTTTTCCATAACTTCAGTAGGGTGGAGAGTAGGTTCAAGTAACAGATGTAACTGACGGGGTGTGCCGTTCAACGGACTTTTAAATGTGGCTAGCTTTGAAGCTGAAACAATAGATTCGGGGCGATCATTCCTTGGTTAGCACACACAAATAGAAAAATAGTTTCTACGGTCGGCCAGGCGGATGTACTCTACTCACAATTTCAAGCCGTGGTCTCTAAGTTTGGTGCTACTGCTGTGTTGCAGTAAAGAGCGGCACACATGACTTGGATGGTGTAAAATCAAATAGGTCATAATATAGTCGTCAGGTAGTCGGCGATACCTCCAGTTGAATAATCCCAAATGTTTCAGTATGTGCTCGTACGAAAGGTGGCGCATTCCAACGATGTATTTAGAAGCTCCGACTTTGAAGTTGATCCAGTGCAGCAAGATCGTGCTTCAGCTATGGCATCAAGGCTTGGATTACATATTCGACATGGAACAACTCAATTATCCTGAACAAGGAAGCCAAGGTTGCGTTCGATGTATGGCGCTGAAGTACTAGGGTCCATAGCTTGAGGGAATAAGTACTCAGGCGTCATATGGGGAGTAACTTGCATTTATCCATGTTAAACTGTAGCAGGTTTCTGGTTGACCAATCATGTAATGTATGTAGTTCATACGAAGTATATTCTAATCGGCATCCGCATGACTCCGGCGCCAAATCTTAATATCGTCAGCGAGGGTCAGAAAATTTGAAGAGATATTCCGTGTAAGATCACTGATGAATACCAAAACAATCCTAGACTTAGAACTTAACCCTACTACTTATTTGGCCTAATTACCTGCCATTGGTGAGGATCTCCACTCTTTGTAGACTGCGTCGCTCATAGTCATCCTTTTTCTAGTTATGCTGCTCAAGAAAGAAACGGTTTTGGCCTTATTACAATTCTTTGTCTCGGAGGCATGCGTAATCAGTAGATTGCTTTTGCTGAGGAACTCAAGCCAAACGGCTCCGGATGAGCTTCTGCGAAGAACGACCACATTGTGGCACTGACGAGCTGGGCTAAGCGGTCGTAACGCGTGATGGTGCTCACAAAACACATGGTTGGGGTTGTGATATTCCGCATGGCAGATGAAGTCGAAAATGATGAGTGCATGATCATAACGTCCCAAAGGGCATTCTACGAGAAATACATCATATGTTCCTCTGTGATGAAAACGAGATCCAGCAAAGAAGGTCTATTACCAACTTGGAAACGGGTGGGCGTAATGATGTGATTGGATTGGAGAGGACCTAGTACTGTCTGAAAGACGGAGTATTCCAATTCTGAGTAGTGTTCGAACTCCACCCTAGCTTCAGTTTTTTCAGGCTTAATGTGGCTCCTGAGCCGCTAGCTCGGATATAATGCGCGACTTCAGGTGCTATGGGAAGAGATGCGTCCCTGGCTGGCCTAGCTTACAGAAATGAGAGCAAAGGTCCGCGTAGTCAGGAGTGGACAGTGGACGAACATAGACTGCTGTGGTAGCTATGGTGCCGGCGTCGGTGCTCGTGACGCTGAGCATCGTTTCGGAGAAGACCTTCCTCCTTCTTTTTGGCGTCTATTAAGACGTCGAAATGTTTCTGGAATGATAGCAAGTGGAACAGTGGCGACAATGTACACCCAGTGAAATGTTGTACGTAGGCCTCAGTCTAATGGTTAAGGAGCGTTGGTCCTTAGTATTGATGAGTGTGCAGTTGGTAGCATGAAGGCTAAGAGCAGCCAACTGAGTCATCTCTCCAGGTAAAGGAGGAATCAGGCTTACTTTAACCCTAGTGTTAACTAGGAGCGCGGTTCCATAATTACAGTCCTGAACCTAAATAAGGCGACAACTTCGGATGAGAAAGTGACGTTAGTCGTCTATATGTCCCGGCACGAACGTTTCCCTTTTGAATGGGAAGATACATGAAGGGTGTGGTACCACCTGTAGCCTGCGAAAGGGAGCGTCTATGGAACCAGCAATACCAATTACTACCTGCATGGGCGCTTTTGCTGGGTGATTTGCTGCGTGACCGGCTTGCTTTATAGTTTGATGGCTTATTACTTACGTCGCGACGTAGCGCAGGTAGCACTGCCTAAATATTTATTAACTCTTGTAATGCTGGGGTAGATGGGGTGGAATATCTACAGTAAAAGTAAGGTGCAGTATCGTGATTCTTTATTGGTTGTGTCAGGGTTTGAGCTCCAAAACTGAGCGGAGGGTGAACAGAATCTACTACTGCGTCTGCTGCCTGAGGGGCATCATTCGGCAAGTGTACATGGATCGCCGTGAATATACTTTGGGTTGTTTCCGGCAACCGCTATAACCAGTGTTCGCGCAGTAGTGATTCGTTTGTGGATGATATGCTGAGTATCTGTTACCTTTCACTTTAGAAGTTAGACAGCTTCTTATCATTGAACTTTAGGTCATAGGATATCTGCTGCATGCGGTTCCGCTGAGAGGGAGTGTTTCTGCTTATGATGGCCTGCTTGAGAGTGTCGTACCGCTGCTCAGAAACATGCTGTAGTAAGAGCTTCCTGAGAGGCATAGTTATTATGTAGACAAGGGAGTAGCTGGCTACACCTTGATTATTTGGAGGTTATCCCATGGCGACTGAATTTCAACTCAAGCAATACAAACCAGAACTTATGATCAAAGCCTGCAAACAGCATGACTGGAATCGTAACGGGATTAAAAGCGAGATTGGGAAGTTTAACGTCGAGGTGAAACAATATGAAAGAATACTATGTGATGAAAACGGAAAAATCAGACAAAACGATGGGGTTCGGTCTCCCTGTGATGCGCAATGCAAGATGGCTGCCATGGAGTACGCAACCGGGGTCACCCGTTGTTGTGTATAACCTAGGCACTTGTTTCGACGAGAGCCAGTGAGAGCAACTACGGATCCCAATTATTCATAAACGAGAACTTTGTCCAATCCAAAATGTATCCTACTCAGTTGTAATGAACTAGAAGCAAATTCGAAATATCTCAGTGCAAGGAAGCGCTCGACTGACAGGTACCTCGAAGGAGGACCGAATGAGCCGTCAATAAAACAACCGGACGGTCGGAAGCTACAGACAAGAATAAAATCCAAGCTAACAAAATATCGAAACGTACATATTTCATTTTCACCATACTTTTGGCAGCAGCTACGTTCTTGTACCTAATTTCAATAAAACTAATCATTCGTCCAGGGAAAACGAGAAATGCAGGTGCCCTTCTCCCCATGGATAATTATCAATTAGGATGCGCTCGTGGAGTAACCTGTCTCGATTGAACTTCCTGACATTTGTACAAGCGCCTGAGCAGGCATTGTTTTGGTTGTTTTTGCTTAGGAAACCTTGTGGTCATTACCTGATCTTTTCGAGACCACATCTCGGAAACTGGGAAGCAAGAGGATATAAAGCGTGAGAATGATGTGCAAATTACCGCTGTGCCGATCAAAAAGTCAATGCCTTCGTACGCCTTCGACGGCCGAAACAATTCGTAACAATTTGCAACCGCATTTCTGCTTTAAAATTAATGCAGTTCAAGCTAAAATGGAAGACCCTGCGGTCAGACGCCTTGGATCAAACTCCGTAACACGCAGCCAACCCAATTAACACGCACATTAAATACGTTAGTTAGACTAACTGATTTGATTTTCCGTGTTTCGTCCTAATTTATGAGAGCAATCCTTTAGAGGTGTATTAATATAAGACAATGCACATCAAATAATCCTGTAATTTGGCCGCGATATATACAGAGGGAGAACCTTCACGGAGATGCAACTACTCGTTTCAAGAATGTTTATGCTTTTTGGAATGAGTGTGTAAATAGGGGTTGCGGGTTGAAGAGCGTGGTTTTATCATCTTACCCTACGCCACTGGAAACTCACTTGATTTGTCTGATAATGCAGGCAGTAAATTAAGCTCAGGATATTTTTAAACAGCGCCTACATGAGACAAGAACAAACTGAATGGCTGTCAATATACGTTAGTGCGGCTTGGCGAATGGTAACGGGTGGTATGAGGCAAATAGCAGGCACATGAAAACGGCCGGCGAAGAGCTAAGTCCCATCTTTATGGTTTCCGTAAGATAAAATACCTTGGCAGGTATGTTAAAATCTTAAAATGCTTCTGGTAGAGCCAGTAATTTAAAAACCAGAGCTATTTTTGTATGGGAGGATGAGTTTATTCAGCTAACCGAGTAATTTGGATGGTGGGAAATAAGCTAGGTACAAAATATATCAGGTTGCTTTGCATGGTCTATAGATTTGGAGTAGGTTTAAAATCACCTGCTTATTATCAAGGTTTTTAAATTTTTTTTACTAGGTTTGGAAAAGCTACTTTCCTGTATAGCACGAGGGTTCGAAAAATGTTCGCTGGATTGACCTTCTGAGCGCCCTGAGTGACCGAATTTATTACCCGACCGTCCCAGTTGGACACATGTAAGACGATTTTCAGTCACTTTGAAAAGTGTTTTTTTCAGAACACTTAGAAACTAACTTGTGAGTGCATTATTTATGGTTCAAATGCTGTACACAATAAGCGGGAACTGATTACCAAAATTTTACTTATGCTTTACTAAAAGCCTAATGCCAAACCGATAAATGTTTGACTGACAGAAGTTCGTCCCAAATGTGTTCAACTGGGATGGCCAGGGGCATAAATGCGGCCACTCAGGATGACTAAAATTAATATTTTACTAAGAATTAAAAATTCATGGGCAATGACATTTTGACGTTAAATATGTATACACAAATTTTCCAAACAGATTTAAACATATGAAAATAGTTATTTGCATTTTCCCTTTTTTCCTCTTCGAGTAACAAAATCTACTCCGAAATAGGATGGCATGCTTACCGTCTGTGCGAACAGAATTGAGTAGCACACCAAGGACTCTAGACCGTAAATAATTACACTTAGATTGATATTCGGAAGTTTTCTGTTAATTTAGCTTGTCGTTGACAAGGCAAATTGATGCATGGATCTTCAGCCGCATGGGCTGGAAGGACGGTTTTAGTAAGCTAGTGTTAAACGGTGGGAAAAGTAATATCAAGAATTCGACAGTAGCAAACGCAACTTTCAAAATTTTCTAATCGGATCACCAAGTGAAAGTATTACATTTAGTAGAACACTGTTGGCATTTAGGCGCAACAGCTGTGGGGTTTCAATCAATTACTCTCTGCAGTGGACGATATTTGAAAGGCACGCCAACTAACAGATATCACAGAAGCGGAAGAGTAGTCCAGCACAGTGTGAGTTGCAGCATAGACAAAACCTGCGGGATTAACAAAAGATCAGACAGGTTCAGTGCGTCCAGCGTCTCGCATATATGGAGCGAATGAATGAAACATGTGTCAGGTAGAGAAAAGGCTATTGCATAGTACACGGAGCAGCATCAGTAGTTATTAGGCGAAAATGTCTACGTCTTTCAGGACAAAAAACAAGATATTAGGCATATCCATCTCCCTTTCCTAGCTCCGCTCTTGCTTGTTTCCTCAGTTAACATTTATATATTTATTGTTCTACTACGCTTTGCTCTACATTTGTTCATGATTTTCTGGTCTGTAGTCTACAATCCGAGTCACGATACACAGCTTTAGTAAGGACTAAGTGTCTGACATGCAGTTTACACTTACCATAGTTTACGCTTTTACAAGGGAAGCTTCAACAACGACTAAGTCATAGAAATGTACAAAGGAAACTGAGGTAAGTAGTTGCTCCGTTGTTCTGTCCGCTCCAATCTCCGGTGTGTTAACATTACATTATGCTTCTGGTACACAGAATTCAGTAGTTCCGTATTACTGAAAAGTCTCGCGCTGGTACTAGAATCACTACAAAAATAAACCAGATTTTCGGGGTCGCAATTGATAAGACGTGTATGCAGTGAAATGATTGATCCAAATTCAGCAAAACGCATTTGTGTGTACTGTGTTCGTGAATTCCTCATTCACGTCAGAATGTTTACAAATTTTTATTTGGGAGCACAATTCTTATACCATACATTTATTGTGATGCTTCCAAAATGGAAGGCATCCAATAACAGTAAATTAGTTGGCGATCTAGAAACAATCCAATCTACGCAGGAGTAGATAGATTTTGTGAGATTTGTTTAGTTCCTCGCAATTAGAGTACAAGCCATATAGGCCAACTAACAATCCGGAAAATCACGATAAGACCGATTCGCCCTATTGGGACCCCGGCAATTGAGCGCATTACATCGGCCCATTTCAATGAACCGAAACCAGGAACGCTAGTGTCATGCACCACTGGCCTATGGCTAAGAACACTAAGAAATTGGAGATAATACCTGAGCCCGGTAAGTAGGAATCAAACGGTGATATCGCTGGGAACATCCTACACATCTATAAAAACTACTACACATGCAGATAAAAGCGGTTAGTTTCAAATTGTCCGAACTTCCCCACCACTAGTCGTAAATACAATTACCGTTATTTTATGAGCCTTGGTTTGCATTACGCAAACGTGTGGACGCCATTTTGCTAAATATCAGGACGTGCCTTTCGATCCTTCCATCCTATGTAAGCCCCGGAATTCAAAATGTTTGCTTTCTTCGCATGTTCGTACCAAAATCTGTGTCAACCACGAAGAAACGGCCTATTGTAAATTGTTCACATCTGTGACAACTCTACCAGTACCTTATATTTTGTTTTCCTTTGATTTCGATCTACTTTTGCCGTTAACGGATAATTTAACAGTTCCAAGCAAGCTCCCTCATAAATTCTATGCATCAGCTGATGCCTAAACTTCTTTGCTAAAATTCTATAGTGTCGTCTAGACGTATAACATTTAGCACTTTGTCACAGTGTGTCCAGATTGCTGCCAGGTTTATAAAATATAGTACTTTGGATTATCGATTAATGGCGCAGACATTCTGACTGGTCCGCTAGCCAATACACATGCTGATTTTCGGTTCAGGCAGGATGTGGATTGCCAGACCTAAACATAATTAGCGGTTTGTGCTCACATGAAAATGTTTCTTAATAAACTTGAACCGTTGATTGCCTTCATGATAGCACTACCTCAAGATATGTCTACCCCCTCCACGGGCCACCTAAAATACGCTTGTGCTTACATCTGCCCTATAAGCGCGCAGATTAAAACCACGGACTGCGCAGAAAGAAAGCCGATGAATTATCCGCAATATCAATGAAAAAATCCCGCTAGAAATAGGAAATATCGAAAACCCAGGGTGTAGTGTGTACTACTCTGAAAAAGTATTCAACGACACAGATATGCTGTGGTCTTTCAAATTAAAGACGCACTGACTACGAGCAAATTATCTAAAAGTTATTACCGGATCACAAAAGATACTGCGTTCAAAACATTAAGATCGCTATAGACCACACGCCTCTGCAACTGGGAGCATGGCTGTCCTGATCACTTATGTCCCCTGCTGGAAACAAACTATTTGCTAGTTGTTTGGCTAATGTTGCACTTACGGCCACTGTTATACCATCCGAACCCCGTCCCAGACTAGAATTGACAACCATTCCTCAAAGTATAGCAACTTAAAGAATCATAAATGCGAAAGGGCCAATGTTTCATCCATGGACTCAGCTGCTGGTTTCAAAATGTTGTCAACCACATCGACCAAGTAAAAAGGCTACTCAGGCAAACATTGTAGTTCCAACTTCCACAGAACATCTTAAACGAAAACACAAAAGCAAAGAATTAATACTTACAGAGCAGTTACACAAAATCTCTCCTACTGCTCTCTTTGCTTTATTTAAATCAGGATCATAGACGGCCGATCGCGACATTTACAGCTAATGCAAGCAACCAAACATATAAGCAATTTTGCACACAGTGCCACTCATCTCAGCTGACATACAAGCCATTTCAAAACAAGTTGTTCTGAAGATTAGCAGTACGCTTATTTGGACATAAACATAGGTTAAAACATCATGCTATCCAAAAGCGTAGAGTTCAGGTTGAAGCGCTACATCCCAAGCATAAGCTGCTTTTGTACGTTTGGAATATTATAAAAACATTAGTGTTTAAGACCATAGATCCTACCAATATATGGGACGGTGTCCAAGTTTCATCCTACTTAGCAGAACAGATTCAAAGTGCCTAAACTGGTGACTATGAAACATGGATCTACCATTACAGGGATAACGAACGACTAGCCAATATTTTCACATCGCGGCCACATATAGAATTAATCCGACTATACCAATGGCTAAAGAAAATATTGCTTTAGCAAGCAAATGAGATTTATTCCGGTTCATGTTTCATTAACTGCATCAAGACCATCTCGATACATTATCCAATTGAGTCCACGGCTCCACTGAAACATTTTAACAGCCTGAACCAATCACCCAATCTAAATACAACGAAGAACTTACCGTCACTAAGGGGACCACAACTTGTTCAGAGCCCCAAATATCCTGTTTTCCAAATTCCTCTGTTCATACAGCAGAATGAGGGAGTAATGGATTTCCAGCGATCACACCCACAAACGTGGCCTCTTGTTCCAGCTATAATAACTTTAAACTAACAAGGTTTAAGCGAATAATAACCTTGTTTTATCAAACGAAACGTCCGTTCTCTTGCAGTAACAATGTCAAATTGTTCATCGCTCGAAACCCCGGTATCTGTGATTAAAGAATTATAGGTCAACCACAGCAACATTGGTTGTACTTCCATCTTACGGGATATAACATCGACGTGGGCAGCCGTCACATTAGCTGGGCAGGGTTTTAAATTACTGATAGATGAAGTGATTTATTTGTTACTTTTATGTAACCCAAAGATTGCGGATCTCCCCGACTCATTCTAGATGAGTGTAGTAATAGATCATTGCAATATCCATCGGCTGGGTACAATTCGCCACACGGAAGCAATGTCAGTATTTGACGACTTATCGAAATATTTGACTACATCTCGTAGTACGCAGTGGGTGATAAGTTGGTTGAAGGCAATTTCCATATACAAGTAATAAACCGACATTGTTACACCTCACCAAATATACCGCTAGAGTTTGTCTACAGGTTATGCCCACAAGGTTTTGTTCAATACGCGTTGTCTCCGACAAGGAATGAGGACATCCTTGACCTTAAATTTATATTGCGCGTTTCTAATAGAAACCTCACAATCCCTAATTGCTTTAGCGTTGATGCTCACAGCCTTGTGGTTTTCAACATTACATAGGCAGCAAGAGTAACTAAAGCAGAAATTTGTAGTAAGTTATACTGGCTTGCTTGAGAAATATTCGAACTATTGCTAAGGTCTAGGAAAAAGAGTAAATTCGTTTCCAAATGTGGCCCGGAAATAACATCCTTTTACTTCTTTCATAAGGCTAACCAACTTATAGATATTTTCGCCGAAAAATAATTATGAATTTTTGCTTTCCGAAAACATTATTAATGCGGCACAAGATTTTTATAGCCGGTAATTTTGCCTTTAATTTTAAAAAACGTCCGAAAATCAGTCGCTGTTGGTAAATTCTATGGAATTTTATTTCTCGACATGCAATAGGCCGTCGAATAGGCACCACTTGATAAAGTTTAGGTAACAGTTGTATGGTTTTGTATAGTTGACTGTTTATCCCCTTAGGTTGTATCTCATCGAGATAAAACTCGGGCAGTCAGGAGCAAAAACCACTTGTCCTGTAGCAGTTAGGTAACAAGTGACGTTGTCCAGGGCAGGGTTCTTGGCATATTACTATTTCTTGTGTACATCAAAAACGTCATTTATATGTTTACCATGGTCGTCCTTACATGTCCTTTGAAGAATTAGAAGCTGTGTAGACTTCGATCAAGCACACCAAAAACCTGCATGTTATAGTGAACAGACTAATATAAAGGTTGAGTTTAGGAGTGTCGATTATTCTGATCAGCCTTTTACATAACATTTGCAATTGCAATAGCAGTTGCTTTGACCGAACTGACCGTTAGTGTCCAATAGTATTTCAGCGGATATTCCTAGAAGTATGGCCGACAGCAGTCACAAACTGCCGATTAATTCTATTGCGTCGTTTATTCTAAACTTCCCAATGTCCGATGTCCATGTAAACTGTTAAAACTATTTAGCTGAGAGCTCAATGTCCATTTGCTTCAGATTGTCAAACTTTTATTTATACGGCATCTGAAGAAAATTATTGCAATCGAACGAAAATTCGGCCGGCCTAGCCTTACCTTCTGAGGTTATTAGTCTTTTTCCTATGAAATGAATGACATTGCACATAGCTTCCCCTTGTACACTACACGTAAGCAATTAACGAACATAATGAGAATAACGGAATTCAACGTATAATCTTAAAACGTTATTCCTGCTTGTTATTTTATATTACGCAAAGGCAAATTTCTGCGTGTCAGGTTGCCATTGAAATGAGCTGCTCCATTTCAACAATTAGCTTCGCAGTTGAGAATTGTGGTACTCATTTATACGGTCGTACTATTCGACCTAGCCAACTAACCATTAGTAAACCTTTTACTTGTGCAAAATTTCGTAAGCTAAGATTACATTCGACCAATGGCATGAACATTTCGGATCATGTAAGATTTACCGTCATATATGCTGCGTTACAAAATTTGACGTCCCTCAGACTGTTTCACTCGGCAGATGCTAAGCTCTTCTTTCCAAGAAACAAACATGCCTATTACTGAAGCGCGATTCTATAATTTATGACTGCACAGCAGTGTGCTACATTGGCGCTAGAGTGCGTTAAACGCACAGTTACAGGACTGATTCTTGGTTCCACCAGAAGAATTGCCTCATCTTATTTCTGCATAATGCTTAAAAGTAACCCCATTCTGCTTGGAAGGTTTAAAGTTAACTTGTCACTTGTTTACAATGGGATACTTCGACCAGTTCACGTCTTCAATTATTCACTTCAGGTACAGCACATGACCTAATAAGAAACAATGTTTTCATGCTGCCAGCTTTGGAGTAGTGTAATAAAATACATGTATGCTCTGTTTTTGTATTGCGTAATCGTTTGTAACCGGCTTTTATTATGTTTGAACACCTGCGCGTTTTAATAAGTGGTTCAGGAGCAAAGCTACAAAGTCCTTAGAATGGATAAACCTGTTGTCTTATTCATACTAAAATTACCGAAAAAATCTAGTGTGAAATCGCTGAACGGATTTTATCATGCATTCTAAATTGGTGAAAAAAACCAGAACTAGGTTAGACGATTGACAAATTCACTTCTGCCTCTCTTGTTCATCTTCGCCTTTATTTATTCATTTGCGACTAACTAGGCTCATAAAGTTACCGCTAATATAACTAAGACAACAAAATGTGGAGCAAACACCCTCTGCTTACGTAATCGGACAAACACAGTGTTCATTTGTAACGAAAGCCGCAACTCAAAGTGATCCCCACGTACTGTAAATGTGGCAAATCGAAATGGTTCCTGGTGATTAGCAAAGGACTGACCTGCTTTGATTGTACCATTTCATCCCACACATGGGTGCTGGTACATCTTAACCAGGAGCATCAAGTCACAAACAACGTCACTTTGGCCTATTGCTTTTGCCGGATATGAAAAGATATTCCAATTGTCAAAGTTATACCTGTGCTCTCTAAACGTATGGAAAACTAACTGCTAAATATGATCAGATGGCGAGTATCAGTGCATTGTCAATTGAAGCGCGCAACTCAATCCTGCCTCACACCAAACTTAGTTCAGCTCCATCGTTACTTAAAAGAGTAACTCGCGCCTTGTTAGCTTTCATCTTGTTAGCTTCATCTTAGCGCATCCCCATCAGTTACATTCGACGTTACTGCAATTACTGCAGTCGTGAAAACTACACCTAACGATTTGACTATAACAACGGCAGCTCAAAGCCGGAGAAAATAAAGTGCAGAGCAAAATTGAGCAAGGTACTCCGCGACCAACTACATAAAATTTTCGGTAGCGACCATTTTCTCACCATATTCTGCAACAAACACAACCTGTGCGACGCAGTTTTCACCGTCAGCTTCAGTGGCATCTCATAAATAATAAAATTCACCGCAATAACTTTCAAACAGGCATCGCTAGACAGTACCACGGTGGGTTAAATCTCGTGTGTACTATAGTTCTGGATTCCAATTTTAAAATATTAATGTGCTGGTTGAAAAATGACCTTAACTAGTGGAATGCATCTGTGGCACCATTGATATTCTGGTTGAGCCAATCTGGCGAGAAGCTTAGCCCATTACCAATCTTCATTGTGCCATAGAGAAATACGAAGTCTCCAAGTAACGCTGAACGAATCAGGGGATACAGGGGTCGTCCTGCTCACTGTGGTTCATCTACACAACCAACAGATTAGGGTGCGCATATATCCAGGTCTTCCATGGAAGATTCAATCTAAGAAAGCGGACAACCATATTGGCCCTTCTGAAAACGATA
Source organism: Dicrocoelium dendriticum (assembly GCA_944474145.2). Taxonomy (NCBI): domain Eukaryota; kingdom Metazoa; phylum Platyhelminthes; class Trematoda; order Plagiorchiida; family Dicrocoeliidae; genus Dicrocoelium; species Dicrocoelium dendriticum. Next base: position 69,637,628 of record OX104060.1, on the reverse strand, counting down.
ACAAGAAGGCCACAGTTATTCACGGTTATTCTGAGTCTCCAGATCCTCCTTATCAAGAGGCGCAAATAGATGAGCGAGTAAAGTGGTGTTACATCCATAAACTCCCTCTAAACCATACTATTATTAAAACATTGCAAGAAATCTTTCATCAAGTGACTGCAATGGTTGCGGTCCAAGCTCACTGAAATTGGCGCCACAATATAGCGGAATGATAAATGTATTATTTGATAGCTAGTGGAAGTTTCGCGACCGGTTGCTTACGGAGATGTGACTAGAAGCAGCCGAAGCACAGCCACAAGTGCTCAACAATTCAGTGAAGCTTGCAAGCGCCATACATTCTTGTACCCAAAGTCCTGCAGCGAGATCGTTACAACAGCACCCACCGCAAACAACAGGACATAGCACAGCATGAGTGTACATCCTGAGCTGGAACACTCTGCCAGTCCAGGCAGCTTGACTGAAATACGTAAACGGACGACTAACAAAAAAAGCGATTAAAGGCCGGTTACCAAAGCGCCGGGCTAAAAGTACACGCGTAGTTGATTTATTTCAAGGCATATCTAACGACAGAACACAATCCTGTTTGTAAAGTAAATTTCATGGCTTTTTTACTACTTTGGCTGAATCTAGTGATAGCCATACCCCACAACAGTGGGATCTCGTCATGGATACAGAGACCTAGTTAAACCTTGAGATAACCGATTCTGAATTGTATATATATCTTGTAGGTCGCTGTTACGGAACGATAGTATTTGTAGAGATGGGGGTATGTTCCGGCGGGACCTACAAATTCGGTCGCGGTTTACGATTTTTGTTTACTGGATTTATCAACACACATATTCCCATTCACTATTTTACCCCTTTGTTTTAACTAATCAGCTGTTCATTGCGCGTATCGAGTCATGCATACCTACGCTGGAGATATTTTAAAAGTTTTCGTGTTCTCACGAAGGAGAACCTAGCACTTTATGGTCAGTCTGTACGGAACAAATGGAACAGAATCAAAAGAACACGAAGTAGTTCAACAAAAATCGCCGCGCAGGATGGCGGGTTGCACGTTAAAAGAAAACACTCGGCCGTTTGAATATGCCTATTTCGATCAGCGCCAACAACCGTTTGTATTGTGTGTAAATTAGAAGAGCTTTAACTCATAACAAGCTTTCGCGAATACTCCCAACAAGAAAGGTGGCTGTACGAGAATGTAGAAGATACATTTGTGGCACTTGACTGATTTACTGTGCATTGCATTAACCACCCATGTACACAAAGCAAAAGTTCAAGCAGAGTTGTAAAACGCATTGAAGTCCGCAGAGGAAAGTGTTTCGAGTAGTAGCTCCATGTTTCGGGGACGAAGTCGTCTTTGCGTCAACTTGTGGGCGTGGCAGACACTAAACTTTTGTAATTTTGTTGACGTAGATTGTGGAAAACAACATTATAGTGGCATGATCATAGCGGTGCCTTGATACAACCAGAGCATGTTTTTAAGTCCATGACAAAAAATAACGCGAAGTTTGCTTGTGACCTTGTTTCAGCTCCCAGTGACCATGTTACTCTACTGTTAGACTCTATTGCTAGGCTGAGTATGTTAAAAAGGAGGACGATGAAATATATACTGCCACTCATTACTACCTGATACCCACACTTGTTAAAGATACATCTTTGAGCTCGTTGACCGAATGTCGTCAGCGGTTTTCTGTGAAACGTTCACAAAGACGTGTAGAACACTGATAGCGCAGGCATCGGTGCAGTTGTTCTTCCAACGTAAAACTAAAAATAAGTGATTACTGAGGAGCAGAACATATAAGTGTAAGTCCCTGAGGGATTTGATATGGCAAGCTTACAGGCACTGCCCGAATAGCGCCACATGGACTGCATACGTGGTGACTAATAATTTTGCGTCAAATCGATCGAGAGGAGAAGGCAACTCTTCAGCAGGATTTAGTGAAGCCGTTTTTCACGAACCGCAATCTCCTATGCAGGCACATTAATGGGATTTGTAAGGTGACTCAGGAAATTCCAACACTAGTCACAGATGAAGGGTGCACCCGGTTAGCAATAGAAGCAGCCGGTCCCCTACTGCTGCATTACTCCCAAATTTCCAGCAGGTAAAGAACACAAGTATTTTCATCATCCCTGTTATTACACCGTCAGGTTTATGCAGTAGCACCTTCACTGAAGAAGCTGTGTTGAATATGTTTGTATCCCTGCCTAGTCACAGCTATCCTGCGGTCGATGACATTTGACCGTAGGTTTTGCAAGCAGTAGACATTGATCTAGCAGAACCACTAGCCGTATCTATCAGCGATAAATACTAGAGAACAAATTCCACTAGTATGTAAGTGATACGCCAACACTCCTATTCATAAAAGAGGTAACCGATTGACCTTATCAAGTACCGTCCGCTAAATCATTCCAAAGCTTTGGAACGAATCATCGCAGATGTGCTGATGCTCTAGCTGGAAATCAATAGCTTAATTCCAACAGAGCGACATGACTTCCGTCGAAAGCATACATGTATGTTTGACGGCGTCCTTTTCCGAATTTGCTTGTCACTGTGGCCTCCACTCGGACAGCCACAGGACGCTTGAGCTTCAAGATGGACAATGGGTGACTTGCGCTGCACTACCCACAGCTCCAGGTACACATACCATATAAAGTGTAAACCCGGAGGAATAAAACCGGTTGGCGTGTGGATGGGAGCCACGTTCCATCAACGGAGCAGGCCCACATTCCTTCACAAGTGAACACAGGCACACTGTATTTAAGGAATCAAACGTACACGAGGCGGTGGTTCTAACGTAGCCCGTTCCACATACAGACTTTGTGCACAGAACCACTCTTCAAGACTAACACCTTCATGAGGATCGTGCATACCGTCCACTCTAGCAATGACTAACTGTCGCCTGGAGCCAGTATAGAGGTGGTAGGGGGTAATAGACAACAAAGCACCTTGTCAACATGCACATCAAGTGCAGCCACATGGGGGAGGTTAAACGGCACTCAATCATCTGAGATGACAATAACAAATGAAACACATCGTTTAATATAAACAGATATGCTGAACTAACTCTTCGCTAAATGATCAAGGTGTCAAGAAAGGATATTTAAAATGAAAGCTATGCCACAAAAACGAAGATGATAACTAAGTTAACCACAATTAACTTAAGCGACGTGTGCAGGTTAATGGTAGATTATTTAGGTCGACTTCAAATTAAGGTACAACAAGCATTAGGACAAGGTAACAAACACACCACTTGATATAAAGAGACTCAGTAGGCAAACACCACGTTAGGAAATCAAATGCAGTGCACCTGAAAGCGCTGCGCCGATTCTGCGTAGGTGCTCATCAGCACCCGTCGTGAGTTCGGTGCTGGCCCTGAGTGGCTTCGCTCGTGGTTCACCAGGCCTCTCTGACTCAGACACTCGCGGCCGCATGTGCTACAGCCGCATGCGCTCGACGTCGATGGAGTAGAACCCATCGCCTCCTGTCGCCTCCGCGCTTGCCGCTTCTTCGCCGCATGCGCGGGGATTTTATCGTGCACTTCGGCAACTGCCTTTGTAAGTAGATTGCGGCATGCACACCCATAATCTGCCTTCGATTCCCAGCAACTGAAATCAATATTAAAGCGTGGTAGGCACAACTTGATCATGTCCTGGAATCGAAGCTTCGGTTTCCCCGCATGTCACTTCCCAAAACTCAGCTGACCATACAACAGCTGCTTCGGTATCTCTAACGAATCCATACGCCACACATGACCGAGCCACATCAAGCGTCGCAGCAAAAGTGTGCAATCAACTGTATACATCACACTTCGAGGCAACACTCCCGTGTCTACAACTCTGTCGCACCGAGCCATGCGCAGAATCCGTAGCAGATATTGTTAATGAAACCGCTCGAGACATCTCATATCTCACCGGTACATCGTCCACGTTTCGCTGTCGTATACGGCAGACATGTATACTATCCAGTTAATTGCACGTAATAGTTGGACTGGGTTAGTCGATGATTGAGCAAGCGTCGCTGTCATTTATTTGAACTTCTCAAAAGCATTTGATCACCTAAAACATTAAATAGTCCTTTATAAACTCTAGACTTATGGTATTGGTGTCTCGCTCCTGAGTTGGAAAATCACTTTTCACACGAACGTGGGATGACGGTGAGAGTCGGTTAATATCTCCGATACAATTCATATGGATTGCGGTGTATCACAAAGATTGGCGCTAGGGCCACGTCTATTTTAGTTTTCACAAAAGATCTAGCGTGGGCAACCGCTTTCGATTTCCTTATTATTCGCGGATAATACCAAGATATGTAGAGCCATCAGGGAACCGAATAACCGTGAGGGGCTCCAGTCCATTTTTAACAAGATTTCCAAATGGTCAGTTCATAACACACTAACGTTCAACGTGGATACATTTCGCATTTTGCAATTACGCCATAGACAAGACTTCACCTATTTGCTTAGGGTACACTGGTTGCAGACCAGCTCACAGTAATGTAACCATGGTGTGCTCGTTCAGAGTGGTCTCAACTGTCCAAAACAAGCTGAGGCATTTGCAATAAGGTGGAACCAACACGTCCGCTTAATGCAAACGGCGTTCGGGAGGTTAAACCCAATCATCTATCCGATGATGCGCAATTCCGCCATGCGGCGTCACGTTGAATAGGCCATCTGAGATTAGCAAACGTGGTTGAAGTGACTTAGAGACCATAGATTCACCACAACAAAGGGCGACAATATAGTTGAATGCCCACGCATTCACTTATCAGCGAAGGCTGAATTTGCTGCGAGTTTGCAGCGGATGTTACTCTAGACTTCACAGCTCTCATATTAGCTTACCAAATACTGACCGACCACAACCGCCATTTACTCTAACTTAGGCCTAACATCAAGCCCAGAGTTGGCTATCTGCAAGTGACTGAAAAATGCAACCCATTGGGACTTTTAATTCTGGAAGGACTTTTCAAAATCGGTTTTATCCTCTCTCACCTTGGACGTCTTCAAACCGTGGTTAGATTTTTCCTTGGCTCCCAAAACGTCGTCATCTTTGCTACCCTAATATAGAATACAGTAATCTTACCCTTCTACTGAATTTAACTCTAACATGGATCCAAGGAGGTGGTGCATAGTTGGGCAATTAAATTATATGGTTCTCCCGCTTTGCGTCAACGATTGTTGTACCCCATGCACTTCTTTGTGATTGCACACGATGATCCGTCGCAACGAGACTGGACCTTAACGTAGTGCAAGATTTTGCGTATCTCCTTGACTCATTGAGCTATACTGTGTGGTGCCTCAGGACATCTTGAGAGCTATTCCTACCAGTTGGGTCAATTTTGCGAGGTCAGACAAATTGTCTCCTGATTGGAGGTTTGAAGTGGGATGGCGTCCATTTCCGTAAAACCAAATCACTACCACCTCCCCGCTACCTTGCGGACCGGCTTTTGCGCCAAAGACTTTGGATGAGGACGCTCATCGTCCTCCTCTCTAGGTCTGGGCGCCCTAGCAGTATCTCAGCTCAGATACAACTATGACATTTTCTTCAATGTTAAACTTCATTCCGCATCGGCCGTCGCGCATATTATCAAGGATCGCCTTGTCAGCCGCGTACAGCAGGGCGGATAGGCGGAAACATGCTGCTGTTAGCTCCTTCCTACTTTCTATTCTACCTGTTGCTTTAACTCCCAACCCGATCCCCATTACTAACCTACTTACTGTACTTCCTATCTTATTTGACAGCAACCGAAGTGTCACTGTAGTAGAATCATCTGCAGCCACCTTCTCGCGACACGCACCGGACGCCAATCGGCAAAGTCCCTTATAAGGCCAAGCTGTCCCGTTTCCAAGGCGACGTTCAACGTTCGCACCCTAAGACAAATAGGTCAACAGGCTGCACTCGCACTCAACTTGAGCACACTGGGTATTGATGTTTGTTGTGCGTCCGAAACTAGGATACATGACCCTAATGTGGTTGTTAAATTACCTGCACCCTGCTTATCCTCTGATTATTGGTTACAGGCATCCGGAGACTCCGATGCAGCACTCACTGGTCAAGCTGGTCTGGGTATTATTCTAAGCTCCAAGACTGAGCCTCATTGATTAATTGGATTCCGGTGAACAGCCGTTTATATACAGATCGTTTGACGACGTCAGCTAAGGTTTATTCACGAAGTAGTACAAAACGATATTTGTTTTTGATTTCCTTTTACACTTCTACCAAATGCAGTTCTAATGCTGTCAAGCATACACAATAACATGTACTGAACGCACTACTACGCAGTTCTGCTAGTTCAGATATTATAGTACTTGCGAGAGATATGAAAGAAAAATTTGGGCTTATAAGTACATCAGAAGCTGGGCTGGGTTGTAATTATGGGCTTAACTCTGAACGGACTATCCTAGACGAGCGTCTGCTGTAACTTTGTGTGGAGCACCAGTTATTTCTTAGTAGCACTGCTTTTAAACGCAGTGGACGCCGAAGTGCTACTTGGCGTCCTCCTGTAGCTGACAAGCGATGCACCCAAACTGACCACACAGCCATAAGTTACAGGTGGCATGGTACCATCCTCGATTTCCGCTCGTACTAGAGTGCCTGCGTCGACTCTGATCATGCCTTAGTACGCTGCCATTTTTCCATGAACTTTACCGGCAGATGCACTAAGCGTCCCCTCAGTTTGGCAACTGAGAAATTGTCTCAGCCCTCAGTCTGGCAAGCCTATCAAGACGCAGAGCATACCGAACGTTCTCTGTCTTGTTCTAATGAATACTGAATACTGGCTCGAAGCAGCGAGTAGAGCTTTCACTTTGTAGCTGCATCATTCGTCGCTCTTGGACATATACTCGTTATGTTCTGTTCCGCTCTGTATATTTTGCGTCTGCGAAGTGTTTGTCAGCGAACTTCTTAAATTCCGACACTGAGTTGTCCTCTAATATGTGATGTGGCAGGCCGTTTCAAACATTCACCCATGTGCGTTTGCAACATAGTTAGTGACCGACCTGCTTCCACTCCGGTACGATAAGTTTCTACCGGTGTCCTCGCGTGCATCTTGGTGTGCCCAGATGAAGCAGTTTTCTCAGATGTTTTCTCAGACGTAATATCCGGTGCGTCATGATGAGGTCAACTCTCAGTCAACGATAAGCTAGGGTGTACAGCCCTAGTTTCGTAGCTCGGTCTTCGTATGGCACACTTCGTAAGTTTGGAATCAGCCTGGTGGCTACATGCTGCACTAGCGCAAGCTTTTCTACTTTGCCCCGGGTGATAGGACAACAGGCGGGGGAGCCGTAATCTAGCATTGGTCGTATTATCGAGACGAAGCAGCGAGTGGCAATCTCTTCGGACCAAGTGCTAAGGCTGCGCCTGAGGGCGCAAAGCATCCGAAAGCTGTTTTGGTACAGCCTATTCGTGTTTCAATGGAAGTTATTCAAAGCTTGAGAGTACACCGAAGTGGGGCAAGAAAGCTGAGCTTCAGTGGAATAGGATTTCTGCTGCCGTGCACGACGCAGGAGCATCTGCTTGTGGCATTATCCATCGTCACCGCACCACTTATTGGATATCCGAGAGGTCGATGAACCTAATGAAATCTAGAATAAACTTTCCGGCTGCCTGAGTGCAATTTGAGCAGACTGGCTATTACACGAGAATTAGAGCAGAGCCTATGTGCTGACAAGGAAGCCTGTTGGACCAAACGGGCTCAAGAAATGGCGCAAGCAGAATCGCAGGCAATTGCCGTTAGCTCATCCAAACGATCCAAGCCACGGGTCCCAGGAAACCAGGCGCCAGTGTGTCAAACAGAGACAGCTCGGGTGCACTGCCACCGATGCCGTCTTTAACGGTATGTTGTTAAAACAAGATTTAGGCGACTTGAGCCTAAATGTTTGCTTAGGATATTAAGGTTTTCAGGTGAATCGCCCTTCTCTCCCCATTATTATGCTTTATTTCTTAGACCATCATGGTTGTAGGACAGTGAAGCATCAGTTCAAATGACTGACGTATGCTGTTGTTGATGACGTTGATGATGCATTTGATATTATGTTTACACTGACGTTATCTATCGCCACATATATCTCGGTAGACGCACGGTAGATGAATCACACACATTTAATTTCAATGTGTTCCCCCAACTATCGTACAGAAAGTGTCAAGCACTCCCCTTTAACCATTTGTAAATAACTGTTCATGAATCATTCATCCCCTTGCAAGATTTTCGTCGAGATCTAAAGAAAATTGTAAGAGACATTTATATAATACCTTGAATCAATGTCCCATTTGAATCCTGTAACAACATGCGCTCAGCCGCACCAAATAGGACAATCAGACAAGTGCTGGTTGGTGAAATTCAGCGGCATTATAGTAGTACATTTGGTGAAAGTTATTATTATCAGTCATTTTGATATGGATGTCAGCCTGTAGGACAGTTGTTCCATGAGCCTATGAAAATTGAAAGTAGGAGCTTCAAGTTTCGTTATCCACACATCGGGCCACTACCATTATAATGTGAAAAATTTTATCCAAAAATTTTGTAGAATAAAAGAAAAGTTAGGAATTTTCTTTGGTGTTACTGGAAGGAAGTGGGCAAAATAATTTGCATGTTGCTTGCCATCCGTCGAATCAAGGAAGAAAGTTTTCCATTTGTTCGGTAAAGTATGCCTATCTCACGTGAATTACGTGCATTCACCCGTAATCCATTGGTTAATTATGTCCGTTCAATCAGAAAGCTCTATGCCTGCAGCAAAAAAGCGTAAACAGCTTGCGCGCTAAGATTGCAAAGTGCCTGCTCTGCTGATGAAGTATTAAACTTTAATGATTTATTTATTAAAATTAATATGCTTATCATCCTCATGCATTTGACGGAACGCTTCATGAGCACATCGGTTATGCATAGTTGACCTACTTTTCCTAACAAGCCACCATTGTCTTTCAGAAGGTCACGACTCGAATCATTACATCACGATCAGCCTTGAATTAGTTCATAAGGCTTTTGCCACATGCATTCCAGACAGCATCTAACAAGTGAAAAAAAGAAACAATGGAAAATTATGGGCAAAAATAGCCGATGCTTAACAAGTCATGTGGGTTGGCCAATATGAGTACCACAACAAAGTGAATAGAATACAGAAGGATTAAATAAGACTAGTTTTGGCGGGAAACGGACGTCAGAACCTTCCTCCTCACGTTTAATGAGTTTGCAGATGATGCTTCTGGCCTCAAGTGCATCATGTCCGACGGTGCACTGGCCATTGCTAACGCTGTACTCAAAGTCTTTCCTTCCGCACATCATTTGTTTTGTCGCATTCATATAATTAGATTTGTTATCAAATGCTTTCCCCCATCACGTTCATTCATACATTATTCCATCGCAATGTACATATACAAGTTTTGGAAATATTTTGCTGATTCTAAACTCACTGGTATTAATGATCCACCTTTCTTCCACTATATCAGTTCGTTCATTCTTCCCAAAGTCTGCAAATGGATCAACACCAGGATGCCTGGCGCTGCAACATACGGCACACACGACAGAATATGGTGGAGTTCATGTATCGATGTTTAAATATGGAACAACTGAGTAGGCGAATCGGATTGTGGGAAGACATACGTGTGTTACGGATGGGTGCGACGTATCTGATATGGAACCGACAGAAAGCGATATCGGATGCATCTCGTCGCGATCTCCATATTGTCTGTCATCCGGAGTTGGACTACTTGTGCTGCTGACTGATGCCGTGCGTTATTTTTGTGATAGCGTCTGACCTGAGTTCGACGTATTCGGTTGTGGTATTCAATAGCGGGGAGCATGCAACAGCTTTCAGCGATAGTCGACTGGAAATGGTGGAGCACGACAGCTGCAAGTGCACCTGCAAAACTAACGTCGAAGTTGAACTTCCATGAAGACGCCTGCTGGAGTTCGTGCAGCTTAACAGAGTGGATGTCATCGAACTTCGGATCACCCGACGGTGGACGAGAACGAATAACGGGGCACTTGCGGTTTCAATCGCGCCGTTTGACGCGCCAATAATCGGAAGGTAAGAACCAAGCGCCATTTGAAATATGGCGTTGAACGACTTACGTGTACTGTATCAACAACTGGTGCCAGCGCACTTCGCCCTGTATGCCGCGTGGCAACGTAGCTATATTCAATAAGCCGGCCGGCAAAATTCCCTCCGTTTACGTTCCCCCTCAAGTGCACCTGGCCACGGACACGAACATTGTCGATTACAATCAGCTGCCGGAGTCCCCATTTCTGAACTTGGACCCTTCAGCTCTCCATCTGTCGGCCACCAACAACGCGGTATTTAACGACGAATTTAATGTGGCAATCGCAATCTTGGATGAAGATGGCACTATACCAGCGGTTCTATCTATTGTAGTGTAGACGGCCGCTGTTTACGACGCAAGACATGAAGCCCGGACTGCAACAACTGGCGAACAAACCAAAAATGCAACTTTCCAAGGATTGGTGATGGATGAATATATGTGCGCAGAATGCAGCTGACAATCTCCGGAACAAAACGAGGGCCGACCAATACACTGGGTTCACTTCCCTTATTGTACGTGTTGGTACAATAAAAGCTGTCTTCTGCAGCCCCGCATAATAATGATTTTCTGGCGCTTTTTCCGCGAGCATATATTCGAATATCAATGCGCAGTGAGTTGGTAGCATTTCATAGGCAATATATGTCAACGCGCTTTTCTTGTTCTGCTTAACTGCATGTGGACTAATGATTTCGTTAAGTATACGCTACGTTTCTAATCATTGAAATACTATGCACCAATGAAAGCGGATGTAATTGCTTCTTCTGTTGACGGCCACCGATTAAAGACGAAACCCTCCTCAGCGTGGTACGTTGGTGTAACCAATTGTTGATTGGGCCAACCAGGCTACCGTGGTTTCATATGCGTGAATAATGATAGATAATAATCCAGATATAACTTTCTATCCTTCCAAGGTATGAAAGAATGGGATGAAAGAAAGCATGAAGGCAAAAACCTTGGTGTACCCTGTAAAACAAATATAACGCTTGTGACGAACCTTTAGGCTTTTTCATACTGTCGCCTTGTGCAATGTACTCACATAATACACAGTGTGGCTACCATTGTGGGGACTTATCCATGGGTAAAGGGTGTCGCGTCTGTTAGTACAGCTGCTCAGTGTGAGCATGTTGCAGTGGTACATAGAGACTCCTTACGTGCGAAGAAGTAGACTGTTTATATTTAAAGGGGCAGCAGTGCAAATTAGTGTATACCATCGTTGCAGCGTGCGAACGTGTAGCACAACTTGTAGCGAATCTCGTTAGGCAGCCTACCCTTAATGGCTTTTAGCGTCCGCAGCAAGCCGTTGGGTGGCAGTAACAAGTGAAACCACTCCGAACAGACTGCTCTCTTTATAACCTGATCCATTTATAATTGACAGCTTAACAGTCCCACTTGTTAGTAATTGAACGGGTTACACGATGAGCTACCACGACTCAAAAGCAGAAATGAATCATCATGTTTATAAGAGAGCATGGCGGAAGTGTCAATCAAATGCATGCGACCGATGTTAGTAACCGATGAAGTAGGCGACTGTTTGTCAGTGAAGCCAAGTACTTGTGCTTGGACCGAATAGTTCGTCATGTACGTTGGAGCATTTAAGTTGTCTGCGTATTTTGCAATACACCGAATTGTATTGTGAGCACAGCAACACGTAACCTACATAATACTGCAATATCCGTTGCATCAGCCTTGTGTGATGTATAATATGCGGTTAGTGGACGTGCTGACCATCGTCCCATGACGTAGTACGAGAGGATATACTGGGATATCAGACTAATAAGACCAGATTAATGTGAGGCAATTCTTCTCATGTATAACACGGATCATCCGCGCGAGATGAACGCGCAAACACTAGAAAGTCCTTATATAAGTCGCTCATGTTCAGTAAGCTGAACAGGCTGATTGCATCGGCACCCTGTTAAAAATTGGCGCAAATTTAGAGTACTGCACAATATGCCACATAGTGTTACGGTTTCATCATAGACTGTAAAGCTCTAGGTGTAACCACATTCTCCTAGTTATTTCGATGTCTACGCAATTAGCACAGAAGATTTTGACAGTGCGTGATTTCATAAACCTGATCAAATTCTGTACACCTAGTTCAAAAGCATGGACATCATTGCCCTGCAATTAAGGGTATGATAAACCATTTCACATTAATTAACTCTTTTTAACTACAACGTTAAATGCCATATGAAAGTGATAAGTTATGACAAATAAAAGGCCTCAGGTGCGAAACCTTGACATTCGGCTCATCATCTCAGTGACACCTGCTGTTACATGCAGTAAAGTATCTGCGTAATGGCTACTTTGTGCGTCTGCTAATGACATGTGTGCTCCTTTCCCTATGAAACTCCGCATATGAGGACTGATGTTTCACGATGAGCTGACCCAAATGTCCAATTCTGTAATATTGCAATCCCTCATATTGTCAACATAGCACGAGCCTTCTACTCGTAATCGGTGGCTGTAAAATACCGCTCACTTATCATGTACCTCTGCTCATGCCGGAACAGGTGTGCCTCGCTTTGTCGAGAAAAATCTTCACCTGTTTATTTATTAAGCACGAGTAATTGCCTCGATAAGGAGGAAAATGACATATTAATTTGAGACTGTTAAATTGCTCACACATCATGGCATCGGAACTCACAGGACGCAGTTTACAACAGATTACACCATCGCGATGCGTTTGTTTTGATGCGGTTAGCCTATTAACTGAACCTGGTCCAACCTATCCGTATTACGTTCTGCCTTTCGGCATCTTTATTAGTTACCGTGGTTGCCTTGGCCAATTGCAAACCGAAGCATACCAGTGTGAAGCGTTAGAACACACCGCTTAATGGAGCTCAGCTTCGTCACAGCAACCTAGTTGTGCTATCAGCCTTGTGCATTAAAATGTTGCGTACTTTCCCCATTGTTAAGCGAGTTCACTAGTGGGGATCACCTTCCAGGTTAATTAATACTCAGAACCTTTGCCTACACTTGGTATATCCCACTTGGTGTATACCAAGCGAATTTGTTCGTCTTTGTTGTTCGCCTTCTACGACTTACCGAATCTGTGCCCTATATGTCGGACGAAAAACCGACACCTCTTCGTTATGCAGTTATCAAAAGGTGTATAAAACTCTCTCAAGCAAGGGGTTTTGATGTCTTTACTCGTGAACTAAATGCATATGTTTAGCACTAAACCGAAATTTCACTTAGGCGCAGCAACCTACACGCTCGGTTGCACTGATATTTTTCTTGCATCTGCTTAGTGTGATGATGGTGCAAGAGAAGGTACCACGATATCATATTAACAAGGCCTGGGAAAGTTGAGGTCACTGTCCGCATGGGTATAACGGATTATTTGCGTTCATTCAACACTGAATCCATAGATAAGTCCTCAGGTCAGTCTCGAAGTTGCATCAAACAATACAACCTCATGGAATGGGTAACCTACGTAATTCGCCTTATCGCTACCAAAAAGCACCCCAGCTGTACGGCTAACGGAAACATGTTATCTAACATACCTGTTGGGTGTACAAAACAAAAATTGGGGACATTAAACTTGGAACAATGGAACAATGGTTTATTACGGGTAAAAAAGCGTTGCTTAACAAGTCCCGTAGGATGGTAAATTATTGTGAAAATCAATTGCATGATAAAGGGAAAAGCGTTGTGGTGGACTCACCATGGACTTATGCGGAATAGCGGAGAAGTTCGCGTATGAAACATATGAAACTATAAATCCATTGGTTAGGCGTTTGGCAAGAAACACTTTGATTGCTTTGTGTAGCTCCTGGCTGACAAGTCATAAAATGAAATGTAAGTGAGACAATGCATCGTCAACACGTTTTTTAAATATTGCCAGATTGGGAGCAGAGACGACATAATTAGGGAGGACGTTCCAAGGCTGGCACACGCGGAGAGAAAAGAAATTTTTGCGGCATTCAAGCCGGCTATAATGAATTGTCAGTTTCAGAGGGTGACCTCTTAGTTTTGTGTTGTGGTTCAATTCCAGAAGCGCACGGCAAATGTGGTTTGGGTTCTTCAGAATCTGGTAAACCATTATGAGATCCCCCCGCAAAAGCCGATATCGACTGCTGTACATTCTTAGAGATTTCAGTCTAAGCTGATAAGGGAGATGAAAGAGGCCCCTGACATTCTTAGTTGCCCGTCGTTGAGGAGTCTCGAGAGCAACGAGATCCTGTTTCTGCCACGGCTGCCACACCTGAGTAGCATATTGCACGTGAGGTCGCACGTAGGCGTTAAGCATTTGGGGAAAGATTGAGGGTTCAAACCGACCGAAGGCTCTGCGAAGAAGGCCGAAGTGTTGATTGCCGGTTCTCGTCGCCTTCTCTGCTTGTTTTGAACACCCGAGATCTTCCTGCACCAATACACCCAGGTCACGCTCCTGAGAAACGTTCGCCAAAATGTGGTCTCCAATCTTGTAAGCGCTCACCGGCTGGTGACGCAGATGCATCACTTTGCACTTAGCTATGTTCAATTGAAGCTTGTTCCTCTTTGACCATTCGTAAATGCGATCTAAGTCATGTTGGAGCAGATCCTGATCGTACTTGTTACCAATCGCCCGCCATATCTTGACATCATCGGCGAAAAGCAGGAAATTTGAGGAGATGACTATTGCCAGGTCGTTGATAAACACAAGGAATAAACGCGGTCCCAGCACTGAGCCTTGTGGGACACCACATTCCACCTAAATTGGGTTAGAGAGTGATCCCCTAACACGTACTTGAAGCTTTCGTTGGTAAAGGAAGTTGCCAATCCAACCAAGTACAGGATCACCGATTCCGTAACTCTGTAGGCTTTGAAGTAGGATGTGGTGATCAAGGCGGTCGAAATCTTTGGAGAAGTCCAGACAGATGACGTCGACTCCGACCCCATCATCGGCCACTTCCGTCCAACTACCTCGTGCAATAAGTAGGTTGGTAGTGCATGACCGGTGTTGACGGAAGCCATGCTGTTCCGGTACCAAAATGCATTTTTCTAGGTAGTCCATTAAAGTGTCAGCGACGACTGCTTCCATCACCTTCGCGAGCACAGGGAGGAGAGTCACTGGACGATAGTTTGCAGGATCGGAACGGCTACCGCCTTTAAAAATAGGGGTGATAATGCCACACTTCCACATAGTGGGGACTCGTTGTTCATCAAAGCACCTTTGAAAGAACTGTGACAGTGGTTCAGCTAGCTTGGTGGCCACAGCCTTCAGTGCCTTCGGGCGGATGTTGTCTGCTCCCGGCGAACTATGCTCACGCAGTGAGAGTAACTTCCTTAGCACAATTGATGGGTTGAAAATAACTTTTGTAAACAAAGGTGTCGGTAATGTGCTTGATATTATGGGACAGGTAGATGTTGCGAGTTCGAAGATTGGGGCGTATTGAAGCCGCAGGGCATTAGCTGCTTTTTCGGCGCTTTGTACTCTACGGCCTGTCGTGAATAGTGGGGGGATTCCATGCTTCACTTTACGAAGCTTATTGACATGCCTATATAGCAGTTTGTTGTTTGCCTTGAATTTTTTGGCTAGGCTCAGTTGATAAGTTACTTTGTCCTCACGGACAAGTGCAGTGCAATGGTTGCGATGGGTCAGGAAATTTTCCCAATTCTCCGAGTCGGGGTTAATCTTGTAGGCATGCCATGCTGTATCCCTTATCGCCAGGCATTTTCGAGTCCTCATCCTTATACTTGAAGGCAATTTCTCGGGACGAAGGTGTTTGGTCTCTGATGCTCTGTTGACGATGTCGCTGAGTTTATTAACGAACTCTGCCCAAACGTTGTCAAGGGGACTTTTGTTTGAGAATTCCCAAGCAGTTGCGTCGGCGCGTTCTTTCAATACGTGGTAGCGTGTGATTGTATGAGTTAGTTCCCAGTGTTCAGAAGGATACTCTGCATAACACAAATAGTCAAAAGTTATTACTACATGGTCACTGAGCCCTAATGGACTATCCATCAATAACTTGTCAACCATGAGCTCTTCATTCGTGAGCACAAGGTCCAGTATGGACGGTTTGTTTGCTGCCCTGAATCTAGTGGGCGTGGTGACATGATTGTACAAAGGAATATTAGCGATCAGTTCCTGCAAGTCTGCTTTGAACTGCTCACTGGGCGATGCCGAAACCTCCAGATTGCGTAGATTGAAGTCCCCGGAGATGAGAATGTGGCTATACCTAGTGCGTGTTACTCTGTTGAGGCCACGGATCAAGCAGGAATCCATTTCCGGAGTGGACGTTGGAGGGCGGTAAACGACAGCTACTAGACACGTGTCGTTGTGTCTCAGTCGGAGACGGCACCAGAGTGAGTCAGTAACGTGTGCTTCCAGATCGTCAACGGTTGTACATTGTAGATCGCTGCGGTAGTAGAGTAGGACCCCACCTCCTCTGCTGGGGCGGTCGTTCCGGATGAGTGACATTCCGGCTATCTCAACCTCAGCATCAGTCACCTCTTGGTGTAACCAAGTTTCGGTAATAGAAATTAGGTCCCACACAATCGCAACCTGACGTAGTCGAAGTTCGGTAATTTTACTGAGGAGCACTTGGGCGTTAGTGTACATACATGAAAGTTTCGTAGATTTAAGCAATGTTTCGGAGGTTCTGCAACTCATATGTGAAGTTTAGCCGACCATTGAGTGGCCGGCGACTAATCGTTTTTTCGATGTGTGCTTGGTGAAGGGTTTAACATTTTATTCACCATCCGTGTAGTTAGTCCCGTATCTGATCTGGGACGTACAGTGTAAGGTGTCTGGTCACTATCATCTTCTACAGTTTGTATGGGCTCATTCGGCACAATACTGGTGCGTTGTTCTCTCATAGATCCCATCGCGTTTGGTTCTTTGAGTGACATATCATCTCTAGGAGGCATATCGCTGATTGTCTTCAGCCGAACCTCAGATGGTAGCTTGCAACGGAACATGCGCCAGCTTTGTAACATCCGTGCTACTATATGTTTAGACTGAAGGACCACCTTCAACACTCTCGGTCCAATTCCTCTGTAGTTCGGTGAGGTACGCAGTCGTGACACGGATTTCGCTACCACATCATCCAAGCGGAGTGTTTCACGAATATAACACCACTGTTCTTTATCATGGATTGTTAGTTCATGCTGATCACATGCTTCGGTTTCAGGAACCCCGTGAGGAAGTATGGTTCTGGTTGAAGTTTCCTTCCGGTAGTCCTCTAAGTGGTGTCCTGCTGTCAAGCAAGCGAATTTCTGCGCAGAGACAGCGGCACCGTAAACATATGATAGCAGAAGTGGCCGGACACTCATGCCATTGCATTTCGCGTGGTCGTGAAGCACGGAAAAACGACGTGTACGCTACCCTGACTTCTCAGCCAGTAGCCGGTGAGGTAGGCCTTTACAGCCTTGGTTTATTTCTCCGCCATGTAGCTGTTGTACTGTGTCGTATCATTCTAAGACTTGCCTACTCTTTCGAGCTCAGTTTCCACTTTGGTGACATACTACGATTTATTGACGGTATTGACTATTAATTCTCAAAAAGTTAAGAATCCATTTGACAGCTGCGCATCTGAAGGATTCTATTCTCGTAGGTAGGGTGACTACCCGCATGTAAGTAATGCTGCATACGGTGCCACGTCTTCTACAACCATAGGTTCGAAACGCGTACCCTAGAGTTCTCTATCGACCAACGTAACCTGGGTCACTGGTTCGGGATGACGGGTTGTTCTGAGCAAAATGGAAATGGCATTACAAGCTGGGAACCACTGCGTAAAACAAGCAATTCAAACAAGGCAACCAAAACTGAAACACGATATCACTGACCTGAAGCAGACGCAACGCTGGGTTTCCAAGTGCATAATTGAAAAGTGTAATTTTCCATATGAAAAGAGCCGGAAACACAGATATTGCTGATTAGCTGACAATCTGGTAATGATTACATTGTTCTAAGTTAACCAAATCGTGTACGCCGCTATTTACTGCAGTTTAACAATAAAACCTAACTCAGATCATTCCTTGAAACTGGCAGAATAGTATAACCGCCCCGAGTGTTGCGGAATTATTTGTAATGTTTGCCTGTCTACCCTAATAAAACAGCCCATTCGGTCTGTTTAGTAACACTGCAAATCACGTGTGAGAACGATTGGAGGAACCACGCAGGCACTTGTGTGTCTCAGCGACCGCAATGCGAACCATGACGCAACGGTATGAAATATTTCCCCAGAGCAAGCTCAGACGAAAAACGGCGTAACAAAGGCAATAGGCGAGCGAAACCTTGGTGAGGATGTCAATGTGCAAGGCGTACATACTCTTCCTGATCCGTCAAACGCGGACCTTTCAACGTTGCGCTCAGTGTGCATGCGAGACCCCGAAGCACATTGTTGTCCACACGCTCACCACGTCTCTCCGATGTCGCTAGCCCAACTTTCATGCCAGCCGATTATCGGCAACGGTATTTGTGAGCGACTTCATGTCACTATTCCCGAGGGCCAATTCATTCGCACTCATTCACATGGGTGCTTCGGACAGCTCTGTGATGAAATGAGCGGACGCGCCGCGCAATCATATTTCTCGTAGAAGTGGAAATGTCTGAAATTTAAGTACCAACCACCATGATCAGTCGTGACTGATAAGCCCAGATGGCACCACCTGAGTTTTCGAGTATACCTCTAACATGTGTGTAGGTTCAGTGTAGCCAGTCATGCCTGGATACGAGTCTCGAGGGCGACTAGGCACCCACCAAAGCGCACGCGATTTACGCCAACCCCAACCTTCCCTGGCAATTCATGTCGTATAGTCTGATATGCCATTGGTTGAAGTGGGATTGGTCATGCAACGAGGGGCTTGCTTTGGTGCGTTCGCGCCAGGTGGATGATATTTGATTTGGATTCGGAAAGATGTGTGAACGAAACCTATTAACTTAAGGCTGAGTTAGGAACTGTTATGGATACAATTAACCGAGTAAAGGTGTAGATCATTTCTGCAGGCAAAGCTTATTGCCATCATCTGCCTTACTAAAGCGTACGCCCGTTAGCAAGGGTTTCCGCTATACTCCGGTTAAGTTAAAAGTACCGCCCCACAGACATCCATATGACCTTACGCCGAGGTCACATTCAGTGACTTCACCTGCCAGCCGCCCTGCACTGCCTTACCAGCCAGGTCAGTCACTACAGTTGATCACACCTCCACGTTGAAATACGAACTGAGTGCATGCGCAGACTCGCGAGGCTGGGGCAGCCAATGGCCGGTGCAGCAGACCTTCACAGCCTTGCAAGTCTGCGCATGCACTCAGTTCGCATTACAACGTGGAGGTGTGATCAACAGTATTGACCGACCCGGCTGATAAGGCTGTGCAGGGCTGCTGGCAGGCGAAGTCACTGAATGTTGCCTCGGCGTAAGGTCACATGGATGTCTGTGGGGCGGCACTTTTAATATAACCGGTGTATAGCGGAAACCCTTGCTAACGGGCGAACGGGTTACTAAGGCATGTAATGTAAACAAGCATTACCCGCAGAAATAATCTGGGATACTTTTGATTGGAAACACAACAATGTGTGATTTTCTCACTGAGAGAAACATTGATGTTGAAATTTCGGTGAATAAATTAAAAGAATTGATTCTGCGGTTTACCTGTAACGTACAATTTCTATTTAATGTAATCTATTATAGACAGATAGATGGAGTCTCAATGGATTCGCCCTTAGGCCGCTCTTGGCCGACATCTTCCTTTCATAGCTTGAACGTGGAGACCTGAACAATCTTATATCTTCATTTGATTTATACTACCGTTACATGGGCGACATTTTCATTGTCTATGAATCTTCTAATGATTATCTAACCCTATTAGATCAGTTTAACAGGGTGCATCCAGCATTAAATTTCACCAGTGAAGTTGGCAATATGACTGTCTGGCATTCTTAGACGTTCTATTGCATCGGCGTGAAAATGGGACGATAAAAAGAAATGATGTTCGCAAAGCTACGTGGGTAGGTCAATACACGCACATTTTTAGCTTTGTACTGCTGAGATACAAGAGGAATTTTGTCCGTTGCTTATACCATCATGCCAGAGCAATCTGCAGTCCAGAGACGCTGGAAAGCGAAGGCAAGCTCATCTTTAACACGCTGCAAGAAAATGCATACCCCTTAGCTTTCATCAAAAAGCACTCCAACAACTTGAGGCTATCAGATGTGTTGCTACAGTGCCAAAAAGGACGTATTCCTTACAGTTCCCTTTGAAACTGACGTCGCGTTCGAGCAGTTGAATAGCAAATACTCGACCTCAGTCTCCAGGACATTTCCAGCCGCAAAGGTTAAACTACTTGCCGAAACAAAACTATTTATACTTCAGCGCTTAAATGATAAATTCCTGGTTCGGTCCAAATCCTTTGTCTTATACCAGTTCACCTGCGCCTGTGGTGCTAGGTATCTTGGACATACGACCAGGTGTTTGTCCAAAACAATCGCTGAACATTGTACTGCATCACTACGAAAAGGCAAGGTAAAATCCACCAACAGTTCCGTTTTACACAACTTGGTCGGCACTGGACACCAAGTCCAAATGAACCAGTCGTATCAAGTCGTTTATACCATCCATAAATGCTACCCAAAACAGCTTAAAAAATTTTCTGTTAAGCATATCTGAAGTCATTGTAATCAAGGTTCTAAAAGCAGAGCTGCGCAAACAGCGCACACTGTTACAGGCTCTGAAATTGCCTTGGCCTTGAACACCTGCTTCCTAATGCGACAGTCTGCCTAATCTAACCATTGATGTAGTTTTCATATTGCCCAGTTAATTAGTTGGTTGCTCTTTGTACAAGTCTCCACGGGCTTTATTCTCTACAAAATTTTGCTTCATAATTGTGTTGGTTTGATGAGAATTATCGAAAAGAATATTCTTCGCGCATTTGCTTACTACTGACTCAAATGGTAGGAGTAGCTCTCAATGTGCCCGGAGACACCACCCAGTAAAGCTCAATGGTCAATGAGGTACGCAAACCGTCGCACCACGTTAAGGTCCAGTCTCGTTGCGACGGATACATGACAGCCTGTAGGACAGATTTTCCATGAGTCTAGGAAAATTGATAGTGGGTGCTACAAGTTTCCTTATACACACATCGGGCCACTACCATTATAATGTGAAAATATTGTATCCAAACCTTTTGGTAGAATGAAAGAAAAGCTAGGATTTTCCTTTGGTGTTACCGGAAAGAGGTGGTCAAAATAATTTGCATGTTGCTTGCCATCCGTCAAATCAAGGAAGTAAGTTTTCCATTTGTTCGGTAATGTAAGCATATCTCACGTGAATTACATGCATTCACCCATAATCCATTGGTTATTTATGCCCGTTCAATCAGAAAACTCTATGCCTGCAGCAAAAAGCGTAAACAGCTTGCGTGCTATGATTACAAAGTGCCTGCACTGCCGATGAAGTATTAAAATTTATTGTTTTATGTATTCTTATTAATATTATTATCATTCTCTTGGATATGACGGAACACTTCGTGAGCATATCGGTTATGCATACTTGACCTACTTTTGCTAACAAGCCACCATTGTATTTCAGAAGGTCACGTCTCGAATCATTACATCAAGATCAGCCTTAAATTAGTTCATTAAGCTTTTGCCACACGCATCCCAGAGAGCATCTAACAAATGAACAGTGAAACAATGGTAAATTATGGGCAAAAAAGCCAATGATTAACAAGTCATGTATGATGGCCAATATGAGTACCACACAAAGTGAATAGAATAGAAAGGGAGGCTATGAAACTAGTTTTGGTGGACTCAGCAAAATTTTTACACGGAGGCATGCAGAACGTGCGAAACTCAGTTGCGTGGCTTAATTCTGGTTGTGCAACTTTCGTCACATTATATCGTCTGTTGAGACACACAGGCTTTATCTCGCAATGTAGTGGGTTAGGATAACGTCAAGGCGTTTTTTAAATACAGGTACAGTTGAGGTAGAAACTATGCGATTAGGGAAGATATTCCATAACTCACACACATGGAGCTTCATTGCTTGGCGAACTTGAACGGGTAGCCCTCAAAATCGTGTTGAGAATGGTTGGTAGTAGGTGGCGGCAGACGTGGTTGAGGTTACTCGAAATCTGGTAGGGCATAATAAGGTCACCACCTAGGCATTGATACCGGCTGCAGCATAATTTTAGGGTCTTGAATTGTTAAGAAAGAATGGACAATGTTTTGACGAGCTTCCTTGCTTGTCGCTGCGAAGTCTTAATCGCTGCGAATTTCGGGTTGCGTATACCACATGAGGCCGGATGTAGGTGCTAAGCAACTGCGAACGGACAGAGAAATCAAACCACCCGAATGCATTCCGCAACATGCCGACCTGTTGGTTTTTAATATTGACGCCTTCTCAGTTTGTTCTGAACAGCCCATGTCAGCCAGCATTAGGACCCCAAAGCAGTGCTCCTAGGGTACTGCTTGCAGGATATGTGCTCCACGCTTGTATGCTATGTTCGGCTGGTGGCGAATGTGCACCAACTTACACTTCGCCTAAGTGAACTGGAGCAGAATGTGAAATGAACGCTCGTATGCTCTGTCAAGGTCTCACTGAAGTGCATCGTTATCTCTTTTGTCGGTCATCGTCCGCTACAGTTTAACATCAACAGAAAACAGCAGAAAATATGAAACAATCAAACGCGTAAACTCATTAATGTACACGAAAAACAGACGCCGCTTCAGTACTGACCATTGTGGAACGCCACCACCGACATGCATCGAATAGGACAGCGCAATTCGAACTCTGACATACAATTGCCGATCGCGCAAGAGATTCCTGCTCTGCGCAGGGATACAATCACCAAATTAATAATTTTCGATACTGTAAAGCAGAATACGGTGGACCAGTAGGTCGAAGGCTTTGGAGAAGTCTAGGTAAACGACGTCCTTACCTCTAGGTTTATGTGCGGCTTCCGTTCAGCTGTTGCGTTCAGTCAGTAGGTTGGTGGTGCATGAGCGGTGCTGGCGGGCATCGTTTTGCTTGGGTGTTCCAAACTTGTGACGTTCTAGATGGTTTACTAAAGCCTCAAGAATGATTGTCTTCATCACGTATGAGAGCAAATGGAGACAGAGCACTAGGCGAGAGTTTGCGGGCGCCGGGAGTTACCGGTTTTAAAAATCCGAGT
>OX104060.1:69468656-69613992 GCA_944474145.2 Dicrocoelium dendriticum | reverse complement strand
CAAGCACTACAATGAAGCAGGCTTGTTCAGGTTGTGCTAAACTCTGCTGATGCGGTGGTAGCACGTTGCTTTCCACTGCACGTCCCCAGAACGAATTCGGTTCGGTCCGTGCCTTTCAACACTTTCGATGGGGCAGGCAAAAGCACGCAACATAGAGATTAGAAGTGGTCCGGCTAACCAACGCAGCCAAAACCGACTTAGTCTACGGCCTCCCACAGTCTCATGAGCAAGTTCAATTCAAAGCAAAGGCTTCCGACCAGGGGCAGTGGCGTTATATTTAGGAAACCCTGAGCTTGAATTGACCTGCTAAGAGCAACATTCTACAAACGGTGCGGCCCAAGGATACTTAAGGTTGTGCCACAAACTAGGAAAGTAGTACATATGTTATCGGAACACTAGCAGTCACATAGCAAAAGACTGCCAACCGTGCTCCGTTTCAAATCGGCAAGCGAACCTGTCATCCTACTTAAAACACCACCACCGTAGCAAGCAAATAAATTGAGGATTCTACCCAAAATTAACGCCGAAAACAGGTCTGAAGGGAATGAGGGTCGACTTGTGCAATCCTACAGCCACTCCCTACGCACCGGACGAACTGAGTTACCAGAGGACTAGGCATGATGCTACTGAACTCAACCCCAATCGATTGGCTGATTATTCCATGAAATGGGCTAGCGGCTGACCATAGTAAGGTCGGCCCAAATTCTCATCCCAGCCAAAAGTGTTTCGAATAGCTGCTAATAACCAAAACTCTCCGCTTCTAGTACACGAAGCTCCAAGGTCTCTTCAGCAAAATCGCCGTGCTTTGAATGCACTAAACAACAGACGCATGAGATGTCATCTCCTTAGCCAAGGCTTGGTTACACCGCGAGGTTATCGATGCCGAGTTCGTCCTTGTTCTGACAAGACCCTGCCAGCGGGCAAGGTGCTGTTATTTATTACTCTTGCAACGAATTACAATGCGTACCGTTGAACGATTCAGGGACAAAGCTTACTGATTTGCCAATGAGCCGTTTCCGTGTAATTCGCAAAGGCTACATCCACTCCAGGGATGGATTCCAGCTTAATATCATCACTGACATCCACGTTCTTGTCACGGGTGATTTCAACGTGCACCGCTTAGAATCCTCGCATCCCTCAAGCGCAACATACAAGGCCGAGCTACCAAACCTTATCACAAGCGACTCACTCTACAATCACATCACTTCCTCTATCAGGTAAAAAGCTGATCACAAACCATCGTTGCATGACCTCATATATACAAATGAGGGACTCATGGTTGACAGGCCATTTATGCACCCCCCACTATGGTTAAGCAGTCACATCATAATGCTTTCCAACTATTTGTGTCACGTTGCATAGGCAAAGGAACACACGGTAATAACAGACACTACAACTTCCTGAACAACCAAGATGAGACGACAAATCGGGAATACTTTAAAGATGGCTCACCTGAAAACGCCTAGTTTCAGTTTGTTAGCGGCTTCAGCAGTCGAATCGCACCTGCTTCAGGAAGAAAGTAGGTATGCTCGACCAAACCCTTGTTTATCATCAGAAGTTGAACACATAAGCTACGTCACTAAGCAATGCAGCTTGGCACGCTTAGAGAGCTCACGCTGGTCCCGGAATCTAGAGTGCCTACATGATGCAGCACAACCGTTGTAACATGCTGGTCCGTAAGGACAAACAGACTGACCAATTACATTTGGATTGTACATTTGCCTGCAAGACAAAGCTCCTACATAAGCTTGTCAACATCACCCGGAAAGTGCATCACAGTATTCCCCACTTAGCAGGGTAATCGGAATGGAACAATGTGCTGAAGAGGCCGCCAACACCCTAGGGATGTTGTATGTCCCAAGCTTCAAGTGAGACGTCTGTCACTGTAACATACCTACATTCCTAGTATTTATTAGCGTTGCTTTTACTGCCACATCGGCGTTGTAGAAAGCATTATCACTACGCAAGTACAGTTCTCTCGGAATCGGTGATATTCATCCGAAAAGGCTGAACTTAACAGCAGCAGCAATGGCCAGGCCCATTTCTCGTTTATTCCAAACGTGCTTGGGTAAGCAAATGGTGCCTACAATGTGGAATGGTGCATCACTTACTCGGATTTTTAAAACCGGTAACTCCCGGCGCCCGTAAACTCTCGCCCAGTGCTCTGTCTCCATTTGCTCTCATACATGATGAAGACAATCATCCGTGAGGCTTTAGTAAAACATCTAGAACTTCACAAATTAGCCATATGCTAGTAGTGCATGAAACTAGCGTTCCTGGGTTTGGTTCATTGAAATGGGCCGTTGTAATGCGTTCAATTGCCGGGGTCCCAATAGGGCGAACCGGTGTTATCGTGATTTTAAAGATTGGTAATTGGCCTATATGGCTTGTACTCTAATTGCGAGGAACTAAACAAATCTCACAAAACCTGTCTACTCCTGCGTTGATTGGAATGTTTCTAGATCGCCAACTAGTTTACTGGTATTGGATGCCTTCCACTTTGGAAGCATCACAATAAATGTATAGCATTAGAATTGTGCTTCCGAATAAAAATTTGTAAACATTCTGACGTGAAATAGGAATACACGAATACAGTGCACTCAAATGCGTTTTGCTGAATATGGAGCAATCAATTCACTGCATACACGTCTTAGCAATTAAGACCCGGAAAATCTGGTTTATTTTTGTAGTGGTTCTATTGCCAGCGCGAGATTTTTCAGTAGTACGGAAATACTGAATTCTGTGTACCAGAAGCATAAGCTAGTCTAAACACACCGGATAGTGGAGGGGACAGAACAACGGAGCAACTACTTACCTCAGTTTCCTTTGTACATTTCTATGACTTAGTGTTTGTTGAAGCTTCACACGTGAAAGTGTAAACAATGGTAAGTGTAAACTGCATGTCAGACACTTAATCATTACTAAAGCTGTGTGGCGTCACTCGGATTGTAGACTTCAAGCCAGAAAATCATGAACAAAGGTAGAGCAAAGCGTAGTAGAACAATAAATATAGAAATGTTAAATGAGGAAACAAGCAAGAGGGGAACCAGGAAATCGAGATGAAAATGCTTAATATTTTGGATAAAGTCCTGAAAGACGAAGACATTTTCGCCTAATAACTACTGATGCTGCTCCGTGTACTATGCAATAGCCGTTTCTCTAACTAACACATGTTCCATTCATTCTCTCCATATATGCGAGACGCTGGATGCACTCTGGTCTTTTGTTAATCCCGCTGGTTTTGTCTATGCTGCAACTCACACTGTGCTGGATTACTCTTCCGCTTATATGATATCTGTTACTTGGCGTGCCTTTCACTGCAGAGAGTAATTGGTCGAAACCCCACAGCTGTTGCGCCTAAATGCCAACAGTGTACTACTAAATGTAATACTTTCACTTAGTAATCCGATTAGAAAATTTTGTATGTTGCGTTTGCTACTGTCGAATTCTTGATATTACCTTTCCCACCGTTTGACACTAGCTTAATATAACCGTCCTTCCCTCCTATGCGGTAGAACATCCATGCATCAATTTGCACTGTCAATATAAAGTTTAATTAACAGAAAACTTCCTAATATCAATCTAAGTGTACTTACTTGCAGTCTAGAGTCCTTGATGTGCTACTCAGGTCTGTTCGCACAGACCGTAAATACGCCATCCTATTTCAGAGTACTTGTTGTTACTCGAGGAGGAAAAAAGAGAAGATGCAAATAACTATTTTCGTATGTCCACATCTGTTTGGAAAATTAGTGTATGCATATTTAACGTCAAAATCTCAATGTCCATGAATTTTTAATTCTTTGCAAAGTATAATTTTAGTCATCCTGAGTGGTCGCATTTATGCCTCTGGCCGTCCCAGGTGAACACATTTGGGACGAACATCTGTCAGTCAAACATTATCGGTCTGGCATAACGCTTTTAGTAAAGCATAAGTAAAAGTTTGGTAATCAGTCCCCGCTTATTATGTACAGCATTTGAACCCTAAATAATGCACTCACAAGGTAGTTTCAATGTGCGCTGAAAAAAATCTTTTCAAAGTGAGTGAAAATCGACTAACATGTGTCCAACTGGGACGGTTGGGTAATAAATTCGATCACTCAGGGCGCTCAGAAGGTCAATCCAGCGAACATTTTTTGAACCCTCGCGCTATACGGGAAAGGCGCCGCTCCAAATCCAGTGAAAAATTTTACAACCTTGATAATAGGCAGCTGATGTTAGAGCTACTCCAAATCCATAGGCCATGCAAAGTAACCTGATATTTTTGGACCTAGCTTATTTCGCACCATCCAAATTACTCGGTTAGCTAAAGCAACTCATCCTCCCATACAACAATAGCTCTGGTTTTTAAATCTCTGGCTCTACCAGAAGCATTTTAAGATTTTAACATATCTGCCAAGATCTTTTTATTTTACGGAAGGCACAAGGGGGAACTTAGCTTTCGCCGGCCGTTTTCATGTGCCTGATATTTGCCTCATACCACCCGTTACTATTCACCAAGCCGCACTAACGTATCTTGACAGCCATTCAGTTTGTTCTTGTCTCATGTAGGCGCTGTTTAAACATATCCTGAGCTTAGTTTACTGCCTGCATTATCAAACAAATCAAGTGAGTTTCCAGTGGCATAGATTAAGATGATAAAACCACGCTCTTCAACCCGCAACCCCTATTTACACACCCATTCCAAAAAGCATAAACATTCTTGAAACGAGTAGTTGCATCTCCGTGAAGGTTCTCCCTCTGTATATATCGCGGACAAAGTACAGGATTATTTAGTATGCATTGTCTTATATTAATACACCTCTAAAAGATTGCTCTCATAAATTAAGACGAAACACCGAAAATCAAATCAGTTAGTCTAACTAACGTATTTAATGTGCGTGTTAATTGGGTTGGCTGCGTGTTACGGATTTTGATCTAAGGCGACTGACCGCAGGGTCTTCAAGTTAGCTTGAACTGCATTAATTTGAAAGCAGAAAAACGGTTGCAAATTGTTAATAATTATTTCGGCCGTCGAAGGCATACGAAGGCATGGACTTTTTGATCGGTAAAGCGGTAATTTGTACATCATTCTCGCGCTTTATATCCTCTTGCTTCCTAGTTTCAGAGATGTGGTTCCGAACAGAGCAGGTAATGGCCACAGAGATTCCTAAGCAAAATCAACAAAAGCATTGCCTACCCAGGCGCTTGTACAAATGTCAGGAAGTTCCATCGAGATTGGTTGCTCCACGAGCGCATCCTAATTGATAATTATCCATGGGGAGAAGGGCATCTGGATTTCTCGTTTTCCCTGGACGAATGAGTGGTTTTATTGAAATTGGGTACTAGAACGTAGCTGCTGCCAAAAGTGCATTGAAAATGAAATATGTACGCGTTCAGTAATTTGTTAGTTTGGATTTTATTCTTGTCTGTATCTTCCGATCGTCCGGTTGTTTTATTGACGGCTCATTCGGTCCACCTTCGAAGTACCTGTCAGTCAAGCGCTTCCTTGCACTGAGGTTGTTCGAATTTGCTTCTACATCATTACAGCGGCGTACGATACACGTTGGGTTGAAAAAAGTTTCCATTTATGAATAATTAGTACCCGTATTTGATCATACTGGCTCTCGTCGCAACAAGTACCTGGGTTACACACAACAACGGGTGACCCCGGTTGCTTACTCCATGGCAGACATCTTGCTTTGCGCATCCCGGGGAGATCGAACCCCGTCGTTTTATATGAATTTTCCGTTTTCATCACATAGTATTCGTTCATATTGTTGCACCTCGAGGTTAAACTTCCCAATCTCGCTTTTACTGCCGTTACGATTCTAGTCATGATGTTTGCAGGCTTTGATCATAAGTTCTGTTTTGTATTGCTTGAGTTGAAAGTCAGTCGAAGTGGGATCACCTCCAAATAATCAAGGTGTAGCCAGCTACTCCCTTGTCTATATAATAACAATGCCTCTCAGGAAGCTCTTACTACAGCATGTTTCCGAACAGCGGTACGACACTCTCAAGCAGGCTATCATAAGCAGAAACATTCCCTATCAGCGGAACCGCATGCAGCAGATAACCCATGGCCTACAGTTTAATGACAAGAAGCTGCCTACATTCTAAAGTTAAAGGTAACAGATACTCAGCACATCATCCACGAACGAATCACTACTGCGCGAACACTGGTTATAGCGGTTGCCGGAAACAACCCAAAGTATATTCACGGCGAGCCATGTACACTTGCCGAATGATGCCCCCCAGGCAGCCGACGCAGTAGTAGATTATCTTCACCCTCCGCCCAATTTTGGAGCTCAACCCCTGTCACAAAAACTAAGGAATCATGATACTGCACCTTACTTTTACTGCAGGTATTCCACGCCATCTACACCAGCATTACCAGAGTTAACAAATATTATGGCAGAGCTATCTGCTCTACGTCGCGACGTAAGTAATAAGCCATCTAACCATAAAGCAAGCCGCTCACGCAGCAAATCACCCAGTAAAAGCGCCCATGCAGGTAGTAATTGGTATTGCTAGTTTCATAGACGCTCCGTTTCGAAGGCTACAGTTGGTACCACACCAGTCACTTATCTTCCCATTCAAAAGGGAAACGCTCGGGCCGGGACATATAGACGACTAACGTCACTGGTTCATCCAAAGTTGTCGCCTCATTTAGGTTCAGGACTGTAATTATGGAACCGCGCTCCTGCTTAACACTAGGGTTATAGTAAGCGTGATTCCTTCTTCACCTGGGGAGATGACTCAGTTGGCTGCTCTCAGCCTTCATGCTACCAACTGCACACTCATCCCTACTAATGACCAACGATCCTTAAGTATTAGACTCAGGCCTACGTGCAACGTTTCACTGGGTGTAAATTGTCGCCACTGTTCCACTTGATATCATTCCAGAAACATTTCGATGTCTTACTAGACTCCAAAAGAATGAGGAGAGTCGTCTCCGCAACGATGCTCAGCGTCACGAGCACCAACGCCGGCATCGTAGCTATCACCGCAGTCTATGTTCGTCCACCATCCACTCCTGACTACGCCGACCTTTGCTCTCATTACTGTAAGCTCGGCCAGCCAGTAGACGCATCTCTTCCCGTAGCATCTGAAGTCACGCATATTGTATCCGAGCTAGCGGCCCACGAGCCACATCAAGCCTGAAAAAGCTGAAGCTAGGGTGGCGTTCGAACACTACTCAAAATTGAAATACTCCGTCTTTCAGACAGTATTAGGTCCTCTCCAATCCAATCACGTCATTACGCCCACCCGTTTCAAATTTGGTAATAGACCTTCTTTGCTGGATCTCGTTTTCATCAACGAGGAACATATGATGTATTGCTCGTAGCATACCCTTTGGGGCGTTATGATCATGCAGTCATCATTTTCTACTACATCTGCAATGCAAAATATCACAACCAGAACCATGTGTTTGTGAGCACCATCACGCCTTAAGACCGGTTAACCCAACTCGTCAGTGCCACAATGTGGTGGTTCTTCGCAGAATGTCATTTGGGCCGTTTAGCTTGAGTTCATCAGAAAATTCAAACTACTGATTAGGTATGCCCCATAGACAAAGATTTTAATGAGCACAAAACCGTTGCTTTCGTGAGGAGCAGAACTAGAAAAAGGATGACTATGAGCGACGCAGTCTGCAAAGAGTACAGATCATCACCAATGGCAGATAATTAGGCCAAATAAGTAGTAGGGTTAAGTTCTAAGTCTACGATTTTTTTGGTATTCATAAGTGGTCTTACACGGAATATCTCTTCAAATTTTCTGACCTTTGCTGACGATATTAAGATTTGGCGCCGGATTCATGCGGATGCCGATTAGAATATACTTCGTGTGAACTACATATATTACATGATTGGTCAACCCAAACCTGTTACAGTTCAACATGGATAAATGCAAGTTACTCCCCATATGACGCCAGAATACCTATTCCCTCAAGCTAAGGACGCAAGTACTGCAGCTGTCATCCGTGGAACGCGACCTTGGCTTCCTTGTTCAAGATAATTGCGTTGTTCCATGTCGAATATGTAACCCAAGTCTTACAGCCATGGCTAAAGCACGATCTTGCTGCTCTGGATCAACCTTAAATTCGGGAGGTTCTAAATACATCGTTGGAATGCGCCACCTTTCGTACGAGCAGAGACAGAAACATTTGGGATTATTCAGCGGGAGGTATCGCCGACTACCTGACGACTGAATTATGACCTATTTGATTTTACACCATCCAAGTCATGTGTGCCGCTCTTTACGGCAACACAGCAGTAACACCAAACTTAGAGACCACTGCTTGAAATTGTGAGTAGAGTACATCCGCCTGGCCGGCCGTAGAAACTATTTTTCCATTTGTTTGTGTCGACCATGGAATGTTCTCCCCGAGCTGTTGTTTCAGCACCCACGCTAGCCATATTTAATAGTCAGTTGGAAGACGCACTCCGCCAGTTACATTTCGTTACTTGACGCTACTCTCCATCCTACAACCGGGAAATGCCTTGGATTTACTTTTTCCGTCTATTAAAGCTATGGAAAAGCTCGGGATGCATGGCTGCCGCATCCAAAAAGGATAAGTCCATTATTTTGACAGTAAAACTCACTGCTTTTTATCTTAACGTTCTTCGCTAACTTAGCAGACCACTCTACGATGCTTGTAAAGAAATGCTTCTTAACCAATATAAAATCATTGCGCATTGTTCAGATAGTTCAAAAAAGTAATCTGAAGGCTGGAGGCCTTGCAGAGACTACCACGCACTAAAATACCCACAGTAACCGACAGATACCACATCCTACACATGCAGGACTTTACTGCACACCTCACAGGTAAGACGGTCTTCAGAATGATTGATCTTTTTCATGCCTACCACCAAATACCTGCAAAGGAAAAGGGCATATATAAAACAGCCGTTGGCACTCCCTTCGTTTGTTCTAGTTTCTAAGAATGTGCTTCGGTTTGTGCAACGCTGCACAGAACTTCCAACACTTCATCCACGACGTTACACGCGGCCTGGACTTTGCTTACCCCTACGTTGAGGATATTATATTAGCCAGCTCATCCGACAAAGATCAGCTCACTCATCTGCAATCGATTTTCTAAATGCTGACCCAACACAGCATCAACTTTAACTCAAATAATTGAGAGCCGGACAAGCCCACGGTAGAATTCCTCTGCCACCTCGGGTCATTGTCGGGTAGTGAGGTCATTGCCGACAGGTTCTAAGCTATTAAAGACTTTCCAGTTCCGAGATCGGTTAAGCATTCTCGTCGATCTTGTGGTGTAGTCAAATACTATCGACTCACCATCCCCGGCTGTGCTCAAATAATGCAGCCCCTAACGGACCTAATCGGATGAAACGAGTGTAAGTTTGCTTTCCTCGGTACATCACCTACGTCTTTCGCCGACCTAAAGAATGCTATCTTCAATAAGGCTCTCTTCGCTCACTCCGAACTATCTGCTCCTCTTCCTTTCGCAAATGCTGCTTTAGACGTGGTAGTTGGAGCTGTTCTGCAACCACACGTAGCTCAGAAGTAGAAAATTCTATATTTCTTCTCCGAACACGTGCAACCAGGGGAAGTACGCTACAGCACTACTTGTCATCGACTTGGCTATCCGTCAGTTCCGACATGCGCTATAAGGCAGGGCTTTTACGTTCTACATTGATCGCAAGCCTCTCATTTCCGACTTGAACTTTTCTTCTGACCAATATTCACCACACAAGACTAGACACTTAGACTTTGTCGCGTAGTTCACCGCTGACACACGACATGTATCCGGTGTCGCCGGCCCCGTCGCTGACGCTCTCTTTCGCGTCAACCTCACAGTTCACTCTTTGTTTACTGTTAACATCGCCGCATTGAATCGGCTCTCGCCAGATATAATGACATCCAACGCACTCAGCAGTCCAGTTCACTGCCTGTGCAACCTGTTCCTCTTCAAAAAATACGGACAGAACTATCATTTGTGACACTTTCACAGGTTGTCCAAGACCCATCGTGCCCGCCTCTTACAGACGCACAAATTTCCACACGCTTCACTCACTGTCTCTTGTTGGTATTCGAGCATCTTTCATACTGGTCACCAAGCGTTTTGTTTGGACAAGCTCAACAAAGATGTTCCTAAGGGGAATCGAACTTGTCTTCACTGCCAGCGCTCCCGGAAACATAGACACACCCCTAGTCCTCTCTCGGCTCATTCCTTGCCCCAGACTAGCGGTTCTCACACGTACACTTAGACCTTGATTCCTTGATTCCGTCCCACGGATCCGTTTACATACTAACATATATCAACCGCTTCACTATAGATGGCCAGAAGCCATCCCTGTACCAGACTGCACAGCCAATAGTGTCGTCCATGCCCTGTTGAATCGTTTGGTGTCCCGCTACGAATCCTATCTACCATCACAACTGACCGTGGGAAGCCTTACGAGTACTTACATTTCGAAACATTCTGTAACTTATTAGGCTGCTGCCGTATTCACATGACACCATATCACCCAGCGGTTCATGGCCCAGCGGAACGTTTTCTTTGACAGCTTAAGTCAAATCTGTTTGTCCCTTTTGACCCTGACTGAAGGGAGGACATTTTTCTAGTACGTCTAGGTATTCGCAGCGGCATCAAAACTGATCTGCAGTGCGCACCAGCAGAGCATCTCCATGGCAGAACAATTTGCCTGCCATCGTGTGTGCCATCGGCAAAATTCGCAGCCTCTCTTTCTCAACACATGCGCTCTCTGCGCCCAACCCCCTTGTGAGCAGACCGCAGATGTACAAAGGCATAGTGGACTCTCTACCTGCACTCACGTTTCGGTCGTCACAGACACTGTGAGCCGCGCACTTCAGCCACACTTCACCGGCCTTACAGTGTTTTCCAACGAACTCTTACACATTTTAGCGTAGACCAGTATGGTCACCGAACAACGGTGTCCATCGATCGCTTAAAGGTTGCATTCTTCGAAGATCCGCCTCCGACCGCAGCTGGTACAGCCGCGCAGGTAAAATCACCCGCAGCTGCATCTTCTGCACCAGGCACTGTAGACCAATCTATTGCCCTTGACCCTCCGCCAACACAGCCGCAGCCCCAGGCAACTGACCAACGCGCTAGACAAGCCAAAAGTTCCGGCCGCTTTTCAGGTTTAGTCAAAGATTTTTTATATTCTTTGACATACTATTTTCGCCCTTCATGCTAATCGTTTCGTTTATACACCAACGAAAATAACCAAAACCTCTTTTAACGAACCAAAACGTGCACATTTTTGTTTGGTATTATTACCTTGTTTTCCATACGGCATCACGGCGCTTGTCCAGACCAAGTCCCACCCTCGCGAGTTTTGTATTTCAGAAACCGCGGAATCTCTTGGCTCACCTCTCCGAAGCCTAAAACCCATCATCCCGCCACTCCTCATTAATGCTATGACAACGACTAGCTTTGCGCGCGAGCTGTGAAGAACGGTTTAACAAAGACAAATTCTGGGATTCTACATGGGACGAGGATTGTCATCTCCGGGGACTAGTGTGCATTGTGGGTGTGACACCTTCCAAGCGCACCGCCGGGCCTGCAGTGGAGGAAATGTTCTATCGGTCTTTTTCTGGATTAGCCAGCTTTGCAGCCTGAGTAGCCCATCCCGACGGCCCACCGATGATGCACTCCAGTCCACACCCAAATAATAAAAACAAAACAAATAACGTAGAACCCCAGACCCATCGAACCCCACGTGTCCTCTCAATCCGCTTGAAACCACTATAATTGCTACCCTATTTTCCCAGTCTCACATTGCCCACACCTGATATCTCTATCAAAGGCTTCCTTCAATCAAACATCTAGGAGGAGACCCTCGTATTTTGTGGCTTTCGATTTCATGCTTGTTTATATCTTCCGACCGTCCGCTTGTTTTACTGACGGCACATTCGGTTCACTTTCGAAATACCTGTCAGTCAAGGGCTACCTTGCTCCGTGCTCTTTCTAATTTGCTTCCAGTTCATTACAACTCTGTACAATACAGGTTGGGATGGACAACCTTCTCCCTTTTGGATAATTGGTATATTTAATTGATCCAACCGTTCCTCATCGTAACAGTACCTGAGTTCCGCTCAACAAAATCGTATTACCTGTGGTTGAACAACGTCTACTTATACGCTAGGTAGAAGGTCTGCTCAAAGGTAGCTGTATAAATAGCTGTTTCATTGCTGCTCTTTGAACTAACGCTGGATTGTGTTCGAATTGGAAGTTCGCTACATTAAAACTTTTTAAATATCCATTTTCACGTATCGTAATCTGCAAGAACCTCAAGGTTGCACCCAGGGCGTCTCATAGCAGATTCAGATTGCTAATGTTCTAAGACGGTGAGTGCTGTTGCGATTGCATCTCAGAGGTCTGCCAGCATACTGAATTTAATCTTCACCCTGGTGATTCCAGACGCACAAATTGACATCTTAGACAATGTTCCGGGTAGTGACCACGCGATGGTATGCCTTTCCATTCACTTGGAAATGAGTGCTAAATTCAATTCACCTACCCAACGTACTATACGAAGGATTGACTGGGAGGATTTCGGAAAGCGGATCTGGTTCTCTAATGAGGATGGTATTTTCTCCCTAGTAGCGCCCACATTGTAGTAGAACATTTCTACTACTAGACCAATCGCATCCTAACTCTACTTGTCTCGCATTATAAACATGCCATTCCTTGTCCTAAATGTGTAAGTGACACAGAGCCACCAGAAAAGGAAAAAACTACACGGGAAATTCAGCAAAACTAGAGACTTCTCAATAGTATTACTGCTACAGGAATCCACCGCCTGCAGCAAGCACTCACAAATGCAGCCGATTAAAAGGGAGCAGGGGAACGCCGTGCAGATGACATGCAAGGAAAGGAGCTGGCCAACTTACTACTTCATAGGACTACCGATCGAATGTCTTTGATTACAGAACTTATCATGAGGAGGATCGCCACCTTGACGAGTACCTGCTATTTGTGAAGCGTTAGCACCCTTTTCGCTGCTTCCAGGAACCTAGAAACCGACCCTATTCCTTGCTGTCCGAAACTTACAACAAGCGGTATACATAATGTCCAGGTTTCTCTTTCGACAATCCAACAGGCTATGAAGTACATGGTGATGAACCTCTCTGCTAAGAAATCAAGCGTCATGTTTACGGCTGCTGCATCCCTGAATTATCTATCATCCAAAACAATGAACGCGACATCTTGCAAATATTTACTCGTCTACCTTCAATTCCTCCGAACAGGCCCAATATCAAGTAGCACGTGCCAGAAAATCTACGTTCAATATATCGAACAAAATACACACAATTAATGTCGGAGTTGAGCTCTTCAAGCTACTCACTTGCCACATCCTCGAATACTGCATCATAATAGACGGCAATATGAGAGAGAGTGAAAGAATTACTGTGGTGCACCTGCAAAGATCAACTACTAAACATCTGATTGGTAAACACTCTGCAATGAGCTTTCGAGAACGTTGCAATGAACTTCATTTCGAACCACATTGGATTCGGTGCTTGAAGCACAACTCGTTACTGCTTTAAAACATGCTACACAAAAAGACCTATTTCAACCTGCCTACACCTAATTTATAACATTGCTCAACTCAAGCGCTTCCCAATGAAGATTTTACACTGAATATACCGAAGGCTAAAATGAACGTCCGTTCTAATTGTTTGCTGATCAGATATAGCTGTCTGTGGAATAAACTACCAATGACACTCAGGTAATGTGACAATGCGGCAAAATGTAGGAGCAGACTTGCCAGTTATCTTGATCTAACTACACTAAGCTCCATATTCACATGGGAAAATCCCCCAAGATGCTATTCTAAGAGGAGCTTAAATGCATGTAAACACAAATGTTTTCATAACTAGGCTTTGGCCTCGACCATCGGCAATAATGTTAATACATGAAACGCACATCCCAATAAACCACCTATGAATGTCACCCATGCAAGAGCATGGATCATTCTGTACGAATTGCTCTGTGTCGCTATAGACAAAGTTTCTCTCATCAAAAGAAATATACGTACTATGATTAACATTATTATTATTATTATTAATATCAAACTATCGCTCAAACCAGACTCCGATGGCATCCCCTCATCAATTATTAAACTCGGTGAATCTGAAATACCACTGCATTTGCTGTACATGTTCACCTTGTCCTTATAATCTAGCTACTTTCCGGATCAGTGGAAAGCACCGTTTATTGTCCCTTGTCATAAAGGGGAACCCAAACAGCACGTCACGAAGTATCGACCAATCCATCATACTCCCGTCATCGTAGAATTACTCGAAATACTAGTTAAAAGTGGAATCATGGTTTTTATCCATCGTCATGGGCCACTTAACAAATCCCGGCACGGGTTACTCTATAAACGTTCCCGTACAATGTGTCCGTTGTACTACACCGATTGCATCACAGAAGCCATTGATTCGAAATATGCACTTAGAATACTGTTCCTGGATATGCAGAACGCATTCGGCAAATTGTCCCACAAGCAGCTACTGAAAGGAATGGGGTCGTTTGGAATCAGAGACCCATTATTTGGTTGATTGACGTCATACCTAAATGGGCGTTACCAGACAGTCACTGTGGGTAATCATAACTCCTCCCCAAGTCCAATCACTAGTGGTATCATTCAAGGGAGTGTACTTGGTCCTTCTCTTTTCCTATTTTATATTAACGATATCACGGTGTTCATAAAACATGGCGGGCCATTTTTGTTCGCCGACGACATACAGGTTGTTTATAAATTTCGACGTGACTAACTCAACAGCGCTATACTACTCCTTCATGCAGACCTAGATTCACTTGAGTAGTGGTGCATTACATGGATGTTAACTTTCGCACGTAGCAATGCATGCATTCTGTCACACGGACGTTTAATCCCTGAAGAGTCTGTTAAACTAAACAAGAAATGTATATGTGTGAAACTATCCAACTGCGATCTAAGCATATGATACTATCGAAAATCCAATTTCTCATTGCAAGCTGAGTGTCAAATAGCACGTGCCAAACGATCTGTTGATAACGTATGCCAGAAAATCTTTACAACCGTTACCAGACTTGAGCTTTTTAAAATGCTTACACTTCCTGTTCTTGAATACTGCAATAGCAACTATAAGAACATGTGTATGGGTGACAGCAATGCTCTGGAAAACTGGCAGAGATCATTCTTTAAACGCTTGATCAGTAAATCAACTACCTTGAGTTATCAGGAGCGCTGCCAGCAGGTTAAGCTTGAACCCCTTCGGTTGCATTGACTGAAACATAACCTGATGCTGATACACCACCCTCCTAAACCAAATGACATACTCTAAGCTGTGTACACTTAAAATTCAATCTACGTTCACTCCTAATATACACAGCAAGACCCGTACATTATGTGTGTCGATAACCAGCAAAACTATCCGATGAAACTTCTATTCCGCCAGATACGCTGTGGTGTGGAATAGCCTACTAGCCACAATCAGGTCTTGCACAAATGCAAGAACATTCCACATACAACAAAGTAAATTCCTGGACCAGAACTCGATAATGATCATGTTTATAACTGGTAAATCACCACACAAGTTCTTCTAGGATGGACCAAGAAAGATATAATCAATAATTAAAGAAGGTACAGAAAACTTAGAAACAACACAAGTTATGTTATTCTAAATTCTGTTAATATCATACACCCCATAATATATATCTCACTCATGCGTGAGAATGATAGTTATTCTACCAATGATCTGTCCACAATCTAGGGACAGCTTCTCGTACAATCGGGAAATACACTTATTATTGTTATTATTATTATTATTAGGAGTGAAAATGTGGTAGTTCGTATACTGGCCAGTCCACATTTTCTTTTTGTAGACATGCCGCAGAATGGAGCCATCTGTTTGACTAGATAACAAAACATCAAGATAAATCAGCCGATTAACGCTTTCCTTTTGATTAGTAAACTGCATTGCTTCATGGGCTTGGTTAAAGCCGTTACAAATTTTATCCAGCTTAATTTGTATATCCGCTACAATAAATATACCATCCCGTTAACAAATCTTCCTTTTAAAAGCGTTGATCTCCAACTACATCTTAGTGCACTCCAACTTTACCATCAAGAAATTTGCTAACAACAGAACCAGCGAAAATTGTATGGCGAAGTCTACCAAGGGCCAGTAGTATGGACCACTAAAGGATATGTATACCGACAAGCTGGCGCAACATTACGCTTTGTAGCTTATGCGTAGGTAGACACGTTATCATTTCTGCCCTTATTATCTAATCGCAAAATTATCTATCAACTAAATCAGCTGGAGGTTGATAATGAGCGGGTAAATGGCCACTCGCAAAGTTCCCATAACTGGGAATATCACATCCCTCGATTCCCAGCCAAGATCCATTAATTGATAACAGTGTACGTATAGCCGAATTTGCATACAAAATCCAGTAGCTTATCCAAGCCTGGGGCTAACATAACAGATGTTCCCATGCTTAAATTGTTTAGGCATCAATTGAATAAGATCTAATTAACCAAAATGAGATATCCATGTACTAAGAAATTATCGGCCTAGTAAATAGAACTTAGAAACATCACACGCAAACGCCAAAACTGCCGTCCTATTAATAAAGAGTTAAAAAGAATGATATAAAATCGTAAGCTGGTAAACGCTTACATTTTGTTTTTACTCCAAAATATCATTATCAATAACCCAAATGCATATTTATAATTATCGTTAAATGCAACTACACAAACCTAAAGTGCAAAGTGAATAACGGAATTTCAGCTTCAACGTCCTGTGTAGCCTCAATCAGACGAGAAATTGTTTTAAAAGCACAGGGCTGACTTCATCCGGCTTATTGCGACGGCCTCGGCAAACCGAAGGAAGTGGGGATTAAGGCACGTCAATACCAAGTTGACCGCTCCGCTCAGCCCTATCCAATGACAGGATATCAAGGGTGTTCGCCTCGCTAGGAGCTCGGCAGCCTACGTGAGCGCACTTAAGCCCATGTCATTCTCGAATTGTTTTCCTTCGTGTTAACGAACGCAAATGTTTGAGTGAATCTCCAGCGTGATCAGTGACTAAGAACATGTGAACTGATAATTTTACCAAGCTTGAGCATGTCGTCCTAACTCGGAATTGGGAGCTCAGGATTGGCTACCTTATTAGGTAGAAACCGCAGCTGACGCAAAATATTTGAAAAGCCATCGGCTTCCGGGCCTTTAGCTCTTGGCTTTTTAAGCAATTAACCTAACTATTTCCAGTACCGTCGTTCAATATTCATTGGTCAAATTGCACTGCCCTTCTCCTCTTATCCCTGCTGATAGTAAGTGCTAATACCATGAATACGCTCGTCAGGGTACCCGCATTCGCCACATGTCAGCGCTATGATTCTATATGATTATTAGTAGCTCAATCATAGCAGTTGGTTCACCGGACTCTACTATTTACAGTCCAGTTTGGGATATCCGAATTATGGCGGATACGTATAGCAAAGAGGACCAAGTGGCGCTGTGTGATGTGAGCTATCTAATCTTTGACTTTCCTCTGCATTACCTCCACGTCAAACTGTCTGCTACCCCGTAGTATCAACCATATCTACGAGTTCTCAGTGTCTGCTCACGGCAATCGGATCAGTCCACCAACTGTAGTGATCTGAGCACTGAATAGGGGGTGTTCAACTGTCACGACTCACTTCGCCAATGTCGTTTTCGGAATTACTTGAAGTTTTAAAAGTCATGCCAGTATAGGGCTGCCGTGTGCACTCATCATGTCGCGAAGCCAGATGAATGACAAATAGTTCTAGAAACAAAAGCTATTGAGGTATCTAACATTTGACTTAATGTCATCTGAAACAAATTACTTAGCATAGACGAATGAAAAGAACGCTGGTAGCTCATCTTCATGTATAACGGATATAACAATGTAACCTTCCACTGAACTTGTGTGACAGTAGGAGTACGGAAGTAGAATGCAATGAACAACACCCTCCCCACTGATGCCAAAGAAGGATTTATAGTTTTAGGTAGGCACAAGAACAGCAAGACAACGATTAGGAGTAGAATGGAAGCAAAGGGGCGAACGGGTAGATTTCAATGCATTCCCAGTTGAAAAGTGAACAAAATCTGGTGTGAACTGTGCAAATCGAACTTGAAACAGTTATGGGACTTTTGTATAAATCAGTTTTAAAGTTTGAAAAGTCACATTTGTCACCGCTCCAATGAGATTAAAGTTAAAAGCTATGAAGTTTGCACAACAAGCCCATAAGGTAGCGCAAATCAACGGCGGAACAGCAAATATCAGGGTGTATGGGAGGGCCAAATAACCAATGAATAGCGGGAATGACTTTTGCAGAATCTCGTCAGGAAGTTGATGGCAATAGAATATAAAAGTGTAAAACTTAGGCTACTTATGTTGCAACGTCATAGTAGCCTTGAAAAGTGCAATAGGTCAGTTATTCATATTGGATGATTGATTGGAGAAATGTGTTTCGTGTTACACTGCGCAATAGGATGTACTCTAAGCAAAAGAATCGAGATTGCTATAGCGTTCTCAAAGCCAATGCTGTTATCAAAGAAATAACATGTAGAGACCTAACATGACAAAACTGAAGAAGCAATGGGAGAATTGTCATCTTCAAAACCGCGTACATTGGTACTGCTTTCGATATGTTGCGGTTTTAAACGTTCGAACAGAAATGAGTCAATGTACTGAAGCGAAACAGGAGAAGGATAATTTAAAATACTAGGGAACCCATGACATAGAACGAATTTTATAACCACGAGCAAAGCATTATCTGCGGCTCCGATTTCAGGCGAATGCACTGCCATTTTCATAACTAAAGCAACCACAGATGTAAAATAACGCTGCACCTAATATAACCAGATAGGTTAGCTAGGTACAAATTGGGGAGAATCGGGTCTCACAGCCTTACGTCGTGGCGAATGATTGTCCAAACTTACCCGGGCACGGCTGAGTTAAACACCAGCTGGCTAGGCTAGAGACAATGTAGCTCACATCCATTAACTAGCCTTTGGAGGATGGGTTCAACAAATATTCGGATGTTTATGATCAGAAATTTGAAAAATGGCACGAATAGGGCCTCGGAAATTCAGCCCCGTTATTTCGGAGCACCTAACCTATCGTATTCCGTGGGATCCAATTGGGAAGATGAGATAAAGCGATTGCGATTGGCAGGAACAATCGAGGCAATCCAATACAGAGAGTGGGGAGCTCTGATATTTCCAGTCCTGAAGCCGGATGGCGTTGTATGTATTTGTGATGACTACAAACAAACTGTTAATCGTTGTTTAATTATTGACAAGCATCCTTTACCTCGGATAGAGGATCTATATGCTACGTTGGCAGGCGGCAAAAGTTTACAAAGATCGACTTCAGTCAAGCGTACTTACAAATTGAGTTGGATGAAATCTCTTGCTCATGCACCACGATAAGTACCCAAATAGGTCTTTACCAGTGAAGACGTATGCACTTCGGAATCAGAGCAGCCCCGCGACATTCAAAAACATCCCTGCAAACCTGCTCACAAATATTCCTTTCACTTTAGCATAACTTGAAGACATTCTACTTACAGGACCCGACGATGTGGGGGCGAAATAAATTCTCCTGGCAACTTTGGCCTTGTATTGTAAACCAGCTCTGTTGCTGCATATTACCAATCCGTTTTGATGCTGCTGCGAAATGTTTTCGCTCCAGCTGGTGTCGGGGGTGGCGTAGAACGACGCTGTCAGCTGTCTATGGAAGCGTTCAAGTAAATCGTTAGCTGCTGGATGATACGCTGTGGTATGAATGCCGCGGCAGTCTATACAGTTGCGCTCTGTTACGGGAATAGCTTCTGGCCATCCAGTGATTTGCTCGACACATGTATACGAATCCGCGTGGTGCAGGCAAGGGACCTACTATGTCTCTGTTTTATAGATTCAAAGAAATAACACACAGCCGCACGGAACTCGACTGATGAATTGTGCATAAAAAATCAACGGCATGCCCGATAATGCTACAGCGTGAAAAATCAGCATAACAGTGACAAATACACTCAACATTATTACTAATCCATACTTTTCCATAGATACATAAAACTTAACATCACTATGTGCTGGTTACAAAGCAACAATTTTGACAATCACTGATTATACGCTCTGTGTTACTATGATCAGGACTTCTTAGGCCCGTCCCACGCTGTTAGAAATATAAACTTTATTTATTTATTTGTGAATCTGCTATAACACTCGCATTTGTAATGAAGTTATCCTAATACTTCTTTTATTCCTGCAGGAGTATGAACATTTTCAATCAGCTCCCTTGCGGGAGCAGCTTCTAGCAGGTCTAGAAATATACCTTAATTATTTATTTTTAAGTACACACGCGAGAACTGGAAGTCCGGGGCGGGAAGTGAACCTAGAGGGCTGCGAGTGTGACGGTGTATTTTGGAGCGCTGGCACTGAAGCCAGGCGGTGGCCCAGTTACGAACATCTTTGTTTACGTGTGACCAAAAGTAACGTTCGGTGACCAGTTACAAAGAGGCTCAGATACTGTGATGTGGTAGTGAGTGCAGTGCGTCATAGACTGCGAGTTTACAAGAGACGGGCACGTGGGGTTTAGAACAACCTGTGGAAGGTTCACAGATGATGGTACCTTCAGAGCTTTGGTGAGGAACATGTTGCACATGCAGCAAAGTGAACTGCAGAGTGCGTTGTATGACTGCCTCTCGAGCCTGAGCCGATACCATGGCAGCAAGCTGGACTGGAGACAAAGACTGGAGAGTGAGGTTGACGCTTGAGAGAGTGCCTTTGAGGAGATTGTGGACAACTGAGACATGACGTATGTCGACGGTGAACTGCGCTAAAAAGTCTAAATGCCAAGGTTCTCGGGGTGGGTGTGTGGTATGTTTTCGACTGGCAAGCTTACTCACTATAAAAAACCACACTGTGATGTGACGGATGTTTCTCGCCATTCAATAAACTCTCTGTCCTTACCAAGCATTGGCAAGTTGACTGTTACCACATTTCACAAGTTCCGTGCATATATCCGCTATCATACGACTACACCTACAGGTTTGATCAGTGACATGTGACTACTCTTAAAACGGTTTAACATATGGGTCCTCATGCTGCGCTCACCCCAACTGCACTGTGTGCACAACCCCATCGGACCAGTTACTCACCAACACACTCCACTCCAGTGATCTCTGTACTTCATTTCTTTACATGTCGCACTCTGCGAGCATAGACTTCATTCGATCTTTGCGCCATGTGGGCCTGCACTAATGACTACATCTTGCTCTTGGACCTGCTCATTATGCTAGTAGGTACAACATTTCTCTATTCTGATTATGCTCAAAAGGCGTGCCTCGCTTTGCCGAGAATAGATATTTCTTCACTTACATAATTGTCGGAAGCACAGTTGAAAGCGAACATGAGGTGCTTCTGGTCAGTATAGACCTTGAAATCTCGGCCTTTGTGTGTGTGCCGACAGTGACGAATAGCCAGGTAGATGGCGTGGAGTCCTCTGTCAAACGTGCTGTAACGCGACTTCGCTGACTGCAGGCGTTTGGAGTAGAACCAACGGGGTCACTATTGCCCACCATCGTGTTGTTGGATGAAGGTTTCTCACGCAATCTCTAAGGCAACAGTCGAAATAGAAAGGGGTGCATTAGATTTGGCATGAGCGAGGTGAGCTACGTTGAAGATAGCATACTTGCGCTCGGAGAAATCTGTCTC
Organism: Dicrocoelium dendriticum; assembly: GCA_944474145.2. Taxonomy (NCBI): domain Eukaryota; kingdom Metazoa; phylum Platyhelminthes; class Trematoda; order Plagiorchiida; family Dicrocoeliidae; genus Dicrocoelium; species Dicrocoelium dendriticum. The sequence continues at coordinate 69,592,276 of OX104060.1, read as the reverse complement.
TGCTGTGTCCGGGAACGTGAATTTATCTCCCTTCTCTCTGCGTATGCTTGTCAGAGTCTGCATGAGCTGAGCGCAGCATGGTATGAAGCGTCGATAGTAGTTGAAGAAATCACATAATCTACAGAGGAGCCTAAACGAAGTCGAAGCTGGGAATTTCTTGACTGTCTGGATCTTATTAGAATGGATTTCGATACCGGACTATGGAACGATGTGGCTTAAGAATTCCACCGTTGATTTGTGGCGGTCCCGCTTAACGAGGTTGACTGTGACACCGGGTTGTGTCAAGCACCAGAAGAAAGCTCGAAGATGGTCGGGATGCTTTCCTTTCCAAGATCTGACTATGAAACTATCGTCGAAGTAGGAATAAGGGAAATATAGGCCCGGAATGACATCGTGGACAAAGGGTCGTGAGGTTTGTTCAGCATCGCACAGTCCAAATGGCATTCTTAAAAATTCAAACAAAACGAAAGAAATGCCAAGGGATTTAGAAATGTCATTTTCTTCTACAGGTATATGGTGATATGCTCCTACCACCTCGAGCTTGCTGTAGATAATCCTACCTGGGGAGCATGCGGTCAAGTCTTACATATGTGGAATGGGATAACTATCTTGGGGGATTCGCCAGTTAAGTGCGCGGTAGTCAACGCAAGCGCATTAGTCACCAGATCTCCTAGGGACCGACTGCAAGGGAAAGGACAAAATGCTTTTGGAATGACAGAGTTTACCTATTTCGAGCACGTGCTCAAACTCTGCCCTCGCTGGATTTTCGGAATTTGGAGCACCCGCCGTTTGTCTTGAGTTACAACTCGTAATCGCAATCGTGGCCTCGGTTGAAGATGAAGTCAGCCTCTGAAGAACAGCCACTGGGACCGTCCCCGAAATGAACGGTATCGGTGTAGCTCTCTCCAATCGCTGCACTCCTCGACCGACGTTTCGTCTTTGTTTAAACTCATCCGGTAGAGGCAACCGAACTAGGATTGGAACACAGCGCGTAATGCCAGGCCGCTATCGCCAAAATTCCTAGGCCCTTGAGCTCCGCGCGCAGTGTTTGACACAGCGGACTTCCAAGCAGAGGCCTTCTGCAGTTCGTACAGCTTAAGAGAGTGGATGTCAAGGAACTGCCGGTCTGCCGTCGGTGGAGAAGAGCGAATAATAGGGCACTTGCCGTTTCAATCGCGCTGTTTGACGCGCCATTCATTGGAAAGCAAGAACCGAGCGCCCTTTGGAGTATGGCGTTGAATGACTTACGTGCATTGTATCAACGACTGCAGCCAGAGCACTTTGCTCTGTATACCGCGTAGCAAAGGTGTTCTATTCAACAAGCAGACCTGCAAGAAACGCCTCCGTTTTCGTTCCCTTCCAGTGCGCCTGGCGACGGACACAAACATTGCCGATTACAACCAGCTGCCGGAGTCCAAATTTTTACTTCGAAGCTGCAGCTCTCCATCTGTCGGCCACCGATGACGCGGTATTTATCGACGAATGTAATGTGTCAATTGAAAACTAGGATGAAGAAGGCACTATACCATCGGTTCTGTCTGGTGCACAGCCGACGACCGCTGTATACTACGTAAGGCATGAACCCCGGAGTGCAACAGCTGAAGAACAAAACAACTATGCAAGTTTGCAAGATTTGTTAATCGATGAACATATACATGCGAGGAATGCGGCTTACAAGTTCCGGAAGCAAACGAGGACGAACAATACACTGGGTTCAATGCCCGTATGGTAAACGTTGGTAACATTGAAAACAACAGCCCCGCATCATAACTGTTCCCTGTCGATTTATATGCGAACAGATAATAGGATGATACTGCGCATTGATTGGTTACCATTTGGTCTGCACTAAATATCAGCGAGTTTTTCCTGTTCTGCTTACCTGCATGCGATAATGACACCGATCAATATGCGCCAGGTAATAATAAATTCATTGTCATGTCACGATGAACCCGGATGTAATTTCTTCTTCCGTGTCCATCCATCGATTAGACAACCCCTCCTCAGTGTGGCACGATGGTGTAACCAGTTATTAATTGGAACAGCATGAATCTGGTGGTTTCATATGCGTGAATAATGATACATAATAATCCAGATATGATTTGTCTTTCAATACAAAGCAACAAATAATGAGATAAAAGAAAGTTTGAAGGCGAGAACCCCGGTGTGCAGTGTGAAACAAATAGAACGTTTATGATGAACCTGGAGGATATTTTGCACTGTCGCTTTGTGCAACGTACGCACATAATACAAATTGTGGCTACCATCGTGGGTACTTATTCATGGATGAAGGGTGTCGCGTCCGTTATTTCACCTGCTCAGTGTGAGCACGTTGCACAGGCACATAGAGTCCCTTTACATCCGAAGAACTTAATCGGTTATTTTCCAAGGGGCACCAGTGCGAACTAGTGTATACCATCGTTGCAGCGTGCGAACGAGTAGCACTAAATTTTAGCGAATCACAGTAGGCATAAAACGCATAATTGCTTTTAGCTTCGGCTACATGCTGTTGGGTGGCAACAACAAGCGAAACCACTCCGAAACCACACTAAGATCCGGCGTGTATTGGGCGGATCGCGTTACGCGACGATTCACGCACGGCGTTGATAAGCTTCCTTAGGTGTATCGGATACGATGGTTTTGTAGGTGAACGAAGCAAAAGGTTTCGTAACTTTGTTATGCTTCCGGCAGTAAAAGTGCGAACAGGATGCTTTCAGAGCTTTTGGCTTCTTCTCTAGAACGAGACCAATATACTCTCGGAAAACGCATGAGTGATGTGATTCCACGAGCAGAACTTGACATAGAACCTACCAAATACCAGCGCTGGAGAAACAGTACAGTGCAAACAAGTTAGATCCGAGAGACGGGAAGCACTGCGTTGCGCTGGTCAAACTGGATCGATAGGGCGCGTGCGCAAGAATATATGTGAAGAACTGGAATGAGCACAGCGGGTGAAATGAGCGTTAAGATAAAGTGCGGTCATACGTCCTGTTGGCACTAATTATGCGTTTTTCGAAAGTTTTACCCTTAATTCTTTTAAAGCATCTTCCAAGTATACAACAAATATTTCGACTAAGTGTAGCAAGATTAATTTAAAATTCGCTGTATGTAGCTATTGTCTCATCAGCCTATTGTAATTGCCTGTCGACTCCGACTCAGGCATACTACAAGCAATTAAGGATAACAACCAGCTATGCACTTAATTCCGGATGCACTGATTTATCGAGGCCAGTTATCAAAACTCATTGTTTGGTGCACCGCTACAGTTCGTCAATCTCTTTGCAATGCCTCATCGATGATGTGTGCTGAATAACGGTGGTTGCACTACTCTTCGAATCAAGCGACTGATACATTCCAAAACCGTTTGTCTTGAAGTCGAAAGGTGAGAGAGAAATAGTTATATACTTCCTTTGCACTGCCAACTAGCGAAACTTGATAACATGAACAAATTGTCTTCTCTAGCTCTCTTTTATAATATGATAATCTAGGTAATTTTTGCTCTTTGTACTCATAAGAATCATGCGGCCTGCAGTCAATCGCCAACACCCACAAAAATGATTCGATATATCGAATTAATTCCACGTGTAATACTATCGCCTAGCGAAATGTAAAAATGCGTCCACAACGCTTCTCCGCGCCTCTGCTCTGTTCAATCAACGATGACCAAAATAATAGAAATATATTCCTACCAATGCCGGCTGAAATACTAAAAGGACTTCAGTGAAAGGAGCCACCTGGTGTGAACAATCTTGGGTAGATAGTGTCTTGAAACACCCACAGTCGAGCAGAATCCAGCAGTCTCCGCAAGCAAAACGTAATATCAGGTAAAGCCGGTTTGATTTATAGAGTAGTAAAAAATGTGATTAACCTATTCGTGTTGTGAGTACCTACAATAAGCATACGAGTTACAAACATTTTCGAGAAAGATATGTTTTTGCATTTTCCTTATTATACGAAGCATAAATTTAATACAACAGTCCAGGGCCTGTTAGCAACCCAATGCGCAACGCCAACCATGATCAGTTAAGCTGACTATCAGAAAAATAACTAAATTAAATTTATTGCTTACTTGATACATTCCAGCTGGTACAAAAACTGTGCTACAAACTCTTTGCACATTTCAGCTCATTTCGACATTTACTAGCATAACGTAAAAGCACTTTCGATCCATTTATTCTGATGTTTCATACAATGGCATTAAGACTAATATCAGTTATACCAAATAACAGCAAGTTTAACCATGTCCAAAGACAGTCGTGTATAATAAATTTTTTTAACCCAGGCTCTGTTAATGTAGTGCAATGAGGTCATAAATACCCCTGATTCAAACATTTGTATGTGTTAATCCAGGGATTCAACTGTACGCTGGCTAGTGGTTTTCGTACTTCAGGAATAAATTTTACTTAACCAGGTACTTAGTCGATGGTCTACTGTCAACTAAATCCCTTGAGTAACAATCCCAGCTACTTTCTCCTTATTTTTGTATTACTCTAGCTTATCAACTTCAAAAGTTTGTCTATCACAGATTAATTGCTACTGCTTCTAAAGTCCGAAAATAACGATGCATAATCCGAATTATCAACATGTATTTTGAAGAGCGTAGCAACGTTTTCTCATGTCGCAATTTTCGAGAAACCTGAGTTTTATTTTGAACAGAGTTTCATAGACCTATGCACACCATTTAACCGAACAGTATTATAAATACAAGGTCATTCCACTTGAACAGTAATGATACTTCCTTAAGCATTGTTACGATCCTAGCGTATAATCTTTACGAAAACTCAGATTCCTTGGCTGTAAGTAAAAATTTTAAACAAATATTTTCAATAAAATGTTGAAACATAATGCAACCTAATATTTTCGTCTATTTACTAGTGTACTGCTACTCAAAGGCGGACATCGTTCTTCGCGTTCTAGCTATTTAAAATGCCTGTAATATATATTCTTTCCAAAAGGAAGACAGTGTGCGCTGCTTAACAAAAAGCAACCTCAACGCAACAACACAACAGGAGTAAGACAATAGCTATCTTAAAGGACAAATTGCGCTTTGAATGAACTTTGTTTATAAACCAGCACAATACTTGTGATAACCAAACCGGGTCAACATTTATCTTAATGCGGATATATGTTATCCTTAGTGTTAAGAAGGAATACGCGATGCGAACAAGCCAGGACCCCATCGCCGCGCCAGGGGATCCAAACTCACCCGCCCTGATTGGAACGAACAACGAGTCAACCGGGAGAAGCGCCCAATTAACGAGAGGGCGGCGTTCCCTTATTGGCCGTAAGTTGCCTTTTCCAGAGCTTTCCACGTTCGCTTCAAATACCATTCACGAACTTTTGTATTTCACCTTTATAAACAGCGGTGCGATTAGCTTATACATCCCTGTTGCTCTGCTCGTCCGATCCGGTCTTCTCTCTGTCCTGTGGGGGCCAGCGACTACGGGCTTGATTGGGAATCAAGCGTCCATTCAGGCGATAGACAAACACTTCAGCTGGCGACGGACTGAACCTTCACCATGACGTCCATATCGGCTGACCAGCCCAAGGCTATTCCGCCTTTAGAAAAAAGCACAATTTGAGGCATCCCAACCCAGGCTGATGGAAACTCTTACGAGCCAACTCCTAATCCGGACCGGTTCACTCTCTACGACCGTCAAGCCGTTCGCATCAGTAGACGCCATCACTAACAACATCACCGAATTTTCGTACGACCCTGATGATGGCCTCTCCGTTGAATCTCGGTTCAAGCGTTATGAATATGTGTTATGCGTTGAACTTGGAGACCATAATGACGATAAGAAAGTCCGATTGCTGTGATGAAAACTTTGAACAGCAGAGTACTCCAGGTATGTCAACCTTATTTTGCCTAACAGACTGCAGTTTGGAGGAGACTGTCAAATGTTTGGGCCAAATATTTGGAGTGCAGTCATTCATCTTCAACACGCAATATCAATGCCCGAAGACCACCAAGGTGGACGCTGATGACGTCACTTACACTGACATCGTCAAACGCCAGTGGAAAGTATTCAACATCACATTCATCACGAAAGCTCAGCTCAAATGCTTAATTTTGTTATGTGGCCTACATTCCCCACGGGATGCAGAGATTCGCACCACGCTGCTGAGTAAACGCGAACAAGGCCAGCAAATGACTCTACAGATCATAACTACTGATTGCCAATGATTGCTAAACCTCAAGCATGACTGGTTTACGCTAGAGAAGCAACAAGCAACCCAAGTCTTAATGTATTAAAAACCACCTCAATGCAGCCGTGTTTAAGTGCAACAGGCCATGAAAAGCCCATAGAGATTCCCAAACCTCTGACTGCCTGTTGGAGATACGGTAAGTGATATTTTGTTCGATTGTGTATATCCCTGAAACTAGTTTGCCACAGGTGTCATAAACGGGGCCATAAGGAAACGCACTGCTGATCCAGATTGCAGTTCAAGTGTGCTAGACATAGGCAACGTAATTCAAATGTTCCCAAAAGATTCAGCAGCTACAGCACGGATCAAGCTGTCTATTCTGATGAACATGTGGCTCGCGGAAAGTACACCAGAGTTCACCTGAACAGGCAACCAGTGTGTTTTCAGCTAGATACAGCCTCGGACATCACAATTACCTCCAGAAAAACTAGGAAGAATATTGGTGCTCCGTCAATCAGCCGAACGAAACACATTGCATTTAACCCTTCAGTAGGTCAACTTAATCTCTTTGGTTAGCTGCCGTGTGTAATGGTTTTTGTCGCTGCTCGGGAAGACGGTGTCGAGTACATTAAGAACTTGTCACATTTGCATCTTCTTGGACTTAACTGGATCCAGAAGCTAAACCTATTCGACATTCCCCTAAGTCAAGCCTGCAATACCCTCCGGCTCGGATATACTGGAGCCTTTTCGGAAGGTGACGAACCAAACAACATCCTGATCGAGCAGCTACGAAGAAAATTCCCGTCTGCGTTTCGCAACGACTTGGGAAGATACACAAAGACCAAAGCAAGCCTTACTCTCAAAGACGGTGTCAAATCCGCATTCGGACCCAAAAGACCGGTACGGTACGCTGCGCTTCCGATTGTTGATACGGAAGTTGATCGTTTGGAGCCGGCCGGCGTCATCCAACCTGTGAACCATTCAGCGTGGGCAGCAGCTATTGTTGTCGTAAAGAAGACCAATGGAGCCGCTCGTATCTGTGCTGAATATCCTACGGAATTAATGCTGCTTCAAAAATGCACCAGTATCTTTTGCCAGTCCCAGAAGACTTGTTTGCTAAGCTGTGTGGTGGCGCTTGCTTTACAAAGTGAGATTTATCAGATGCTTATCTTCAAATTGAAGTCGACGTTGCTTCGAAGGAGTTGCTGGCAACCAATATGCACCGAGGTCTTTCTCAGTTCAACCGTTTGTCGTTTGGTGTCAAATCAGCGCCTGCAATTTTTTAAACAAAGTATGCATACGATGTTAGCTGGGTTATCAGGGGTCGCAGGCTATTGGACGACAACATAACAAAGGGTTCTATCTTTCGAGAGCTGACGGATGGACTGGAAGCAGTTCTCCACCGCGTTAACGATTACGGTTTTCACTTGAAAACTGCAAACTTCAATACCGGCATGAAGTGTGTAAAGTACCTTGGCTTCATCATCGACAAGGATGGTCGTCTTCCGGATCCTTCCAACATAAGTGCCATAAAACAGATGCCTCCCCTGACAACTTCGCGAAGCTCAGATCATTCTTGGGGTTGATCAGTCATTACAGCTCCTTTGTGATCAAAATGCATCGGCTACGCGGAACGCTCAATGAACTACTGGTACAGGATGGCAAATTAGAGTGGTCTCCTGAATTGCAAGCCGCATTTGATAAATTCAAGTCTATATTGTGGTCTGACCTATTGCTAAAGCATTTTAATCCGGAGCTGCAGATCATAGTTGCTGCTGACGCGTCAGACTACGGAATTGGAAAAGTCAAATCCCAAATTTCCCCAGTGGTTCGGAGAAAGATGTAGCACATGCAACCAGATCACTCATCCCAGAGGCCCACTACTGTGGACAGATCGAGATATAATTTTTGGCTATAGTGTTTGCAGTCAAATAATTTCACGAAATGCTCTATGGATGAAAATTCACGCTGTTCACTGACCAAAAACCCTTGGTCGCAATCTTCGGATCAAAGGAAGCCACTCCAGTCTGCAGAGACATTCTTCTCCAAAGCTGGGCAACGGTACTCCTTGGATATGATTTTGTCGTCAAATATCAATTTAAACACAACATTGGTCAAGCGGTTCGTCATCACTTTTAATTGGTAAACAGCATCAAGAACCAGAGGATTTGGAAGTTGCTTAAATCTCCGTATAAAATCAAGTAAAGCAAGTTGTGTCTGACCTTTTCGGTGCCATACCACTAACGTTTGATATGGTGCAGGAAGCGATCCATCTTGGTTCGAACCTACAACAAGTGATCCATTTTCACCTCAGTGGCTGGCCTAAGAGAGTTACAACGCCGGACCTTCAACTATTCCACCAACGAAAGGAAGCACTATCAGTCGTCAGGAATTGTCTTCGGTTCCCAGGCCGCGTTATCATTTCTCTCATCCTTCAAGGGAGAGTCCTCCAACAATTTCATAATGGTCACCCAGGAATGAATCGAATGAAATCGCTGGTATGAAGCTATGCGTATTGATTCAATATGGATTCCCAGATCTAGAATTAAACAAAGAATTCTCCCTGATGTTCCAGTGCATCTAACCAGCCAAAGAAGATGGAATTACAATTCTAGCCAATAAAAACCGAACCATGGTCAAGTATACACATCGGATTTGCGGGTCCAATTGACGGTCATCATTTTATTATCGTTGTCGATGCTCACAGTAAATGGCCGGAGGTGATTCCAGTAGTGAGAACCACCGCAGCAGCCACTTTCTCTGCTCTCCGACAGATATTTTCTCGTTTCCGTGTTCCCCACACGTTGGTTACGGACAATGGCATACAATTTACCTAATCAGAATTTGTCGTCTTCTGTCGCAGAAACGCGATCGTTCCTTATAAGGTCTCCACCTTTCCACCCAAAATCAAATGAGCCAGCGGAAAGCTTTTAGGTAAACTCATAAGAGCTTTGCAAAAAATGAAGGGGGAAGATACCTTGGAGTAGGTACTTTACACATTTCTGCGGACGTATCGCACAACTCCGAATCCGCGAACATCAAACGCACTATCTCTGACTGAAACTTTGTTTCAAAAGAAAACTCCGTGTTCCGCATGGTGCCCACAGACCCAGGAAGAATCAGTTACTGTCCAGCAACTATCAGATGGAGCGCCAATTCAACAGCCGACACGGTGCTCAGAAGCTAACCATTAATGTTGATTAACATGTTCTGGAGAGAGGTTACCGCATCCACCATGCTAAATGGGCTATATGCCGTGTGCTGTACGAACATGCTAACGTGATCTACGGTATACAGGTTGGGACGGCAATTTTGGGTAAGATATGCCAATCAGCTGCTAGAGGCAGGGACTGGCGAACAAATGCAACAAGAAATATCAGCAGCGCAGTTACCTCTGGAAATACTGGCCTACGCGGATGAAGCGAAGAATCCTCAACATGCCCCAACACAGCAACCACAGCATTCGCCCCGAAACCTAGCAGCACAGCGGCCGAAGCGGCGACGCAAATTCGTGTCACCCATGCAAATCAGCACAATGCAGAAATCGTACAATATAACTCAAAGGGGGGAAGTGTTAGGAAGAAATACGCAAATCGTACAAGCCAGGACCCCAACGTCTCGGCAAGCGATCCGAACTCACCCGCCCTGATTGGAACGAACAACGAGTCAACCGGGAGAAGCGCCTAATTAACGCAAGGGCGACGTTTCTTTAGTGGCTGTAAGTTGCCCTTTCCAGAGCTTTCTACGTTTGCTTCAAATTTCATTCACGAACTTTCTATTTCACCTTTATAATGAACGGTGCGATTTGCTAATATATCCCTTTTGCTTTGCTCGTCCGGTCCGGTCTTCTCTCTGTCCTGTGGGGGCCAGCGACTACAAGCCTGATTGGAAATCAAGCGTCCATTCAGGCGAGAAACGTACACTTCACTTAGAGTCTACCATATACCCACTTACTGTTAGTGCTAGTACAAAAATATTCTGCAAAGAGACCCGAAATATGCAAAGATATATGTAGCTCGCAAACACAATTTTCCGATACGTACAGGCTTCGATTACCTGAGGCTCAAATGATCTGTAGAAGTATGCTCGCATATCGCGCTGTGTGTTCGTGTTGTAGTCCGTAATCTTAGATCTATGATGAGAAACTAAAATGTATAACCGACAGTCGAGCTAAAATAATTTAACATGAGCCGAATCAAGTTTACCTACCGAATTGGAGGAAAACGGTGGGGCTTTACTCTGTACTGTACCAAGTTTTATTGAAGAGTTGCACTGAGGTGATTCGCTTCCGCTCAACTAAAACAATATTTATGAGATTCAGACAAAATTCCAGGTAGACCCTGGTTACAGTTTCTAATAAACTTAGTCAGGATGAACTATCGTCAGGATGTCAAACTTTCCTGGTGTGCTACACCTGCTACACCAGCTTGAATTAATTATTTCAATCGTTTATATGATTCCTATTGAAATGTTGGTCAACAACCTCAAGATATTAGTTTGTACAACTGAAAATGATATATCGTCATTTCCTAAAATACATGGCCTTCGCTAGCGTAAAATATTTTGTACATTGTCACATAATGACCAGGTTCTGTCCACCTTTATTTTCGAGAAGCAATAGCCGTAAAATATACTTTTTATATGTTTATATGAGTACTACATGTTTGTGAAGCTTAGATCGTTCGTCTGTTATTAATTTTAATTGCCCAGTCATTTGATATAATGAAAACGCAGACGGTAAACGACAATAGAATATATTTAAGTGAAGAGCTGTAAAGCATGGCTATGGTTAACTAACGAGTTTTCGAATACTAATTTCCTAATGTGCTGGAGTAGTATAATGGAAGGAACACTAACTTTTAAGTAAATAGTGAGAAAACAGTAATCGAGAGATCACCGTCAAAAACAAGCTTGTAGGTAGTTGATGTCCTGAAAGAGAACGTCAGGAAAAGTACATTCTTCGAATACTAAGTTGCAGCATTTTTGCAAAGAATTCTGTACAAACGTTTGAGGATATCTCGCTTGTAAATTAATGTACCAAACTGTCGTTTAAAAGCAACTAATATTTTTTTCCATTATCACTGCAGTGTAGTTCTTAAACTGCGATTTTTGCGGATTTGCCTGAATGATTGTCTGAATAATTTGGAAATATTGAGAAGTTGTCAGAAATAACAAATGTAGCGAACTCCAAATCTCTACATAAAGTAATATGGCTATCATGGGACAGCCTAATTAGGACCGGCTTCAATGCACATTAGTACTTTGATGGGTTTCATTCGCAATTCCATCTCGTATCTGACTTTCTGCCCGTGTGGCTTTTAAAGCAGGTATGCTATCACCAACATAACGCATCTTTAGGGCTATGTTTATGTTTATTTGGTGTGGACAACCCAGCCCTCTAGCCTGCAAATCAAGCGCTTTTAGAGGAAAGCCTACTTTTCACGCCAGGGAAAAATGAAATTCGAGTTGCATGGGTCTAACTATTAGCAAAGATAGCTTTAATCCGTCAAAATAGGATATTAACCAAGTTGTGGCCAACAATGAAGGATAGAAGAATCTAAAGTACGTAGATGCAGAAAGGTCGTAAAAACAATATCATGTAATAATAAATAAATAGCATGCTTTGCATTGGCGCAGGAATGCACCGTCAAAGAGCTTGTACATGGTTGGTGTGGAAAACGGTTGACTGGCCGGATTAATGGTATACAGGACAATACGGGAAGGAATGTTCCAGAAATACCAAGTGAAGGTAGTGTTGAAATTTGATTACACGGAGAATTAGCGGGTAGAATAGCCTTAGTCGCTTTCCGTTTATCCATCCTGATTTACTTAACTTAGTTTCTGTGTAGTGCAGATTTATCGAAATGGTTATTTGTTTTCCTGCACCAGCTGTGAAATTAAATGTAATGTGGAAGCGTGATTTCTAGTTAGTTAACAAGTGTGGAGGTCACCTTTTTCATTGCGTGGCTATGGACCAAAAATGCCCTGCAGATAATACAAAAAATCTGATTTGGACGAAGCAAATTGTTTTTTAAATAGACGTGTTAAAAATGTGCTTTCCCAGACTCATCTCCAGCCGAATTAAGTGCTGTTATTTAAGGCAATGTATATAAATGTTTTGCTTCGCGTTATCTAAGTGCCCAAAAACCTGTCTCCTTACTCATACATTATTAATTAAGAAGAACAGCTAATATTATTTTAGGCAGTGGTGAAATGTTAAGTCTGCGTTTTTCCCATTACCAGTTAAAATAATAGGCGAAATAAATAAGCAAATTGCAATATGTCAGGCTAAAATATTTTATATCTGTGGGGACGGCATATGCAATTTGGATCGGTTTCAATTTTGTGTTGAATCTTAGCGTTTACTATGTCCATCAAATTAGCCGAACGTGTCATTTTGCACAATTATGGGGCAGTTAATATACACTAGGAGCATTTACCTCCACCACTGGTTCATCCCTGTCAATTGGTCATCTTGACTTTCGCTGCGAAGACGATAAAATCGAACATTGTAACAGCGTGTAGACAAAAACATTAAGCAAATTTAAGACATTTCGGACCCTAGTATTCTCATTCTTTTCTATCAACTCATCCGTAACAATGAAGATGCTGGGATAAAGGCGTCATCGTTGCTGAGCATTAATCCACACGAATCGTAACTTTTGTTATCACGAAGAGACAAACCGCAAACCACCATTCGTTTCCATTCAGATGGAATTACTGATTTCTCACAACATTCATCTATCAATTTGTCCGTCATCGACAATATATATTAGAACACCGTTTAAAAATCATTTGTTATATACTAAACAGTGAACTAAGAAACTTGGCAGTACATACCAACAAAGTTTAATCACATAGACAACCTGTCTTATCAACAAAGGACTAATGAATTTAAATGACTTTACTGCTATGCTGCATACGTTTGTTTTTAACACGACTATGCCCCATGTACGTATCTCCTGGTTTATGGACAAATATTTTATTACATTTGCTAATTGTTCTTTACTTTAAGAGAAATGACCCCGGAATTGTCGTAAACGGCGTGGTCAATCTACATTATTGAATTACATGCAGCAAGACTTGCTAAACAAAACCCGTAAATTTTTAGCAAGAAGCATTCTACGTATTCATAATCAAAACTTTGTCCTCACAGTTTTCGATTGCTGTGCGTATATATCTAATGTGTAACGGAAGATTTAACCTCTGGATAAAAGGTCAACGAGTTTGCAATGGTAGCAACCTACATGACAGTTCAAGATACGAGGCGCGGCCACCGTCCCCAATAATCAGTGTAATAAGCTACTGAATGGCTAGTGCAAATTGCTAACGCTCATGAGATAGTCCTGCTTCAAGTGACCTAGGTAATGCAAATTGGTGATGAGCTATAATACGGAGAAACGATAATGTGATGTTTTATGGGCAGGTGGCGATACATTATAGGTTGCGTGCCGCTGCGAAAAATCAGAAGCATTTTAACAAATATACTGCTACGCAACTAGATTAAAAAATCTGAATATGCGATCTCGTTGGGTATAGTCATGCCAACACCAGGTATCCTGCTGCTTGGTTCTCTTATCTGACTGTATAACTTCCGACAGTCAACAGCGGGAGCGGCTGTTTTCAGTTCCTATAAAAGAAGACCACCAGTCCTCGCAGTCGCTCGTCAAGATAGCACGGAGCTTGCCCAGGGAATTTTGCGAGCCTTCTATGTTCGTTTCCTGCCGCAACACACCAGCGAGCAGCGGAAATTTCCAGAGCTTATTTAGTCACTCGACGTTCAGGTTGGCAACTTGATTAGTCACATGCAGACAAGCCTGCTGCTAATAAAGTTTGACAAATATGTGACCATTGCTCTTCTACGGTGTTCAGGAGATGCATATTCAGCCCGGATGCCGGCGCACTTATGTACACATTCAGAACACTAGTTGGATGGTGTCCATGCGTCCACGGCGACGTTGTGAACTTTGCCGAAACGTACGAGAAAGTCAGTACGAACGACAGGGCGAAGGAAGTCGATGCCCGGGCTCGGTATCGAGAGACAGTTTTGGACCCAGCCTCTCCAGTGGTAACTGACTGCGATGAGGTAGATGTACTTTTATTGTTGGTCCAAGGCTAGTGGGCGCCAAGGAACGCTTCTGAGGATGTTTTGTCAGAACTTTGTGCGCGCGAGAACTTGACGAGCATTTTCACACAGGTGTCACTGCGCGACTTCAAAGTGACTCCAAAGGAGTCAGCCAATGTAATCGCTCGCGTCTGGCTGTTTACGCGGATCCAATAGACCACGGCAGCTTCAGCCCGGGGATACAAAATGGTGCTGACCCAACTTGGCCGTCATTTGAATTCGCGTCATCTCCAGACAGGCGCAAAGCTATGGTGCCGCCCGTATCGCATGTGGGGCATCGCAGTTTATTAAGGGAGCCAATAATGGACCAAATTAAAACTTGTAGGCATCCTTGTGTAGGTGACTTAAGCTTAACTAGTAACGGTATCTAAACTTTACTGTTTAAGGATTCTTACTTTAAAGTATAAAAAGTAATGCTGGACCATGTAATTTCTCACGTGCAATTGCTCCTAAGCATTATCGGGCCCGACGGGGTGGTTAGACTTGCGGGAAAGATGAATGAAAATCGATGCAACTTCACTTTTCGCAATGCCGCTTACAAAGTGCTATATTACGGTAGTTATACATTACATACTCAACCGCAGTTTTGTTAAGTTGGACAAAAGGGATCTTTGGTTACCTGTTGTAGTTTCAGAAGCTGGCGCGTTGGAATCACCTGCAAGGAAAGATTGATAATATTTGTTAGGTGAAAACAAAATAAGTCTCCGAACAATTCCAAGATGATAAACAACGGGTAAGCATGCTTGTTGGTAATGACTGCTGTTGACCGAGTAGTGTTACCTCCAATTTTACTTTATATGTCATTATATACACCACAGTTATAACAGTAAAAACATATGAATGTCGCTTTACCGCAAGATCACTGACAAGTGGATGCAAAGTTAAAGCTCTAACAATTTGTACGATTCGTAAGTTTTTATGCGCATACTTAACCGATTTTGGATTATCAAATACCATCCATTTTCAGTTTGGGTGCTCTTTCCGCCAAGGAAAACATAGGAAAATATCCAGCAGCTTTTGTGAAAACTGCGCAGATCATTTGCAATCATCCCCTGATCCGTTTTGTAGTGTGATTTGCCTTACGCATTTCAACACATCGACATGGAATTACTGCTCTATCCAGTCGATCGGCAAGCGTAAGAATAATTCCATCGCCTTATCATCTAAATCAGTTAGCCGACTCATCAACTGACCAATTTTATCGGTCGACGGCTATCGATCTACCATGCTATGATGTCAATAGTCTCACCTGTCGCGAGCAGCCCTGCATCCAGTAAGCAGGATTACAACACGCAGGCAGTCGTCTAAACGTGCAGGGTTTCCACAACCGTGTGAACTAAATCAAGCGTGCAAGTGCGTCCGTTTCAACTTCGGGCAGGTCGATTTTATCTTGCTCGTCTCACTCCACAGGGCAGTGTGTGATTTAAACATGATGTGCATGCATCCATCCGTCGGATTACAGTGCGCGACGGCGCACACCACGTTTACTGCGCAAGGGAGCAGTCCTATGCCGAGTCGCAGCATGCAAGTGGATGCGAATCCAAATTGACTCCATTGGAAAGGACAGAAGAATATAACCGATTACCCAAATGTGGTACTTAGCAAAATGTGCAAATCAGTCCCGACAACATGTGAGAGATCGAAATAGCTCCCAAGGTGATATCTAGTTTTGTGCTGTGTGTTCGTATACCCCACTAGTTGTATATATGCCCATCTTTGGCCAAATGTGTGACCGGTTAGTAAAAAAAGTCATAAGATGAATGAACGTTAAGATTATATCAATGCAAGCGAGTATGCACCAGGATAACACAGTGACTACCAAGAGAAGCAGTGGTGCCAAATTTTGTCCTTTTGATGTACATCTGACAGGGTTACCATTATCGTTATCTCCTTCAACTTTGGAAGAACAACAGACGAAAACGGACCTTAGGTCTGATAGAAAAACAGTATTCAGGACCACAAATGTCAGAAAACACCCGAAACGTGGGATCGATCAAATGTAACCGGTGTTGAAAACTTGTATCCTAAATAAGGACATGACAGCCGAAACCGTGGCTACTGCGCATGCAACCCAATGGTATCTGGTCGAGTTCGAATTCCCTGAGACTCCGGTCACATACGCAGCGATCGCTGCAAAAGTCTTTCGCATGTTACATTTACTTTGTAACCTGTTGCAAACACCGCTAACGCTAATCAAGAAACAATTAACAAAATTTCATCACTTGCTATAAATCTAGGCCAAACGATCACCAGACTTTGCATTTCATAAATTGAGGACTATAACAAAAGCTCCTTGACTGTGTGCACAAATGTCTCGGAACATATCGCTATTAATTTGCAGGCTAAGTTTTCTGGCGACTAATTTTTAGTGGAAATGATTATGCATTTTGATGAACTTACAGTACAAACCCACAAATACGGTCGGCGTTACTCATCACACGAGCCCTGCACACTATGGCGAACCCATTAGTACTAGAATAACACTGGAATCGGCCAATGATGTAGAAAAAGTTTTACACTGTAAGTGTGCTACAACAAGGGCCTTGTAAGTTGCGCATCTATCAAGAGGTCCCTTGGAGCACGCGGCAGTGGAAAAGATAGATGTCAGAACACATCATGCTGGATTGTCTAAGAACAATGTTTATTTATGGGGTATTAGAGCTACCTTTTCACGAGAACCATGGGTCCAGTACTCACGATTTGGAACAGTACCGGTTCATTCGCGAAGCATGTTCTTTGAAAACCTTGTGGCACGATCACCCAAAAAGCTACCTCACACACCAAAGTGCAGAGGAAGCGGACTAAGAATCATTATACTTTTGGTTCAGTCAGAGCAGACGGCGACGGAAGTGTTAGAACATTGGCGCAGACCTCGGCAAAGCCTTTCAGCCGAACTTCGGTTAAAAGCTACTGAAGGCTTGCAAAGACCATACATGAGTTTACCTGAAAAGCCAACCCACCAGTGTTAAATCAGGAGCATCAAGTTTCTGCTCGGTCACGAGATACTGCGGTATGTCTATACAACGTATGTTACAGAGCCATGTCAGTTTTCGAAAGACGTGTTATGGTCATCCCAACAAAAAGCAAATAACGGACAATCTCACCTTGGTCGTACTACCACACTGGAAACATTTGGCAATCTGTTGGCTTCTAGATACCGAAAACTATCTTGCTTTTATCTCGATGCTCAAAGCCTTTTCAAAAGCTGGCAGAAGTGAAACAACGTCAACTTTCAAAGCTATGCTTTATCATCGGTGTCACGGAAAAGTGATTGCACACTAGGATGACGGACGTTAAAGACTCACTGCCAGGCATGCCACTAATTCAGTACGATTGGCTCATAAAGGAGGAGGCGTAATTCTAAGTTACCGAAGTGACCTACAGTGCAAGGTCACTGAGGATTCAGACTTACAGTACCCTGCTTTTCTTTGGTGCCGCCTGCAAGAACATGGCAGGACATTTACACCATAGATTTGGGGTACCGCCCCGATACTATACACTCAAAATGAACGGCTAACTTGCGACAGTTTTAAGACGCCGCCTAAAGCAAACGCACACGTGCATACTTAGCATAGCTGATTCCAAGCTGCATTGTTTAGAAATTCCAGCTGCAATTTGCGAACAAATTAGCTCCACAAAAGCTTATAAAGAGGGTTGCTGTTTACTGTGACGTCATTTTGCTCACTCTTTCCAGATCAAGTAATAGACCATGTTTGAAAGATCTTGTGTTCAGGAAAGAGAAGCATATAATTGATTTATTGATTGTATGTTGTCTTTTAGGTCGTTGAGATCATGTACTCTTCAGTTTTAACTTCATCTTCTATGCATAACGTCACAACCTGAACCCTGAGATGGTGTGAACCATTACTGGATACAAACAATTTATCCAGCTCGTCAGTGCTACAACTTGGTTGTTTCCCGCTGAAATCCACCAGGAGCCTGCTTATATTAAATTCCTCAGCAAATTCACTCAACTGGCTATGAATGCCTCAAAGACAACAATTTTCAGTGGGCATAAAACATCTTCTATCTTGAGAAGCAGAACTAGAACATGGATAAATTTACGCAACGTATCCTGGAGAGAGAAAAGATCATCATCGACGTCAACGTATGTTAATGGCCGTTATAAGAGGAGGCAAGGAATTTCTTCTACCCGTACGAGTAGTGGTTACACTAGAGCAGGTATAAAAGCAGCAGACAAGGTGGGGAATCAATATGCTCCCGCATTTCAGAGGTTCTTGTCAGCTGAGCACTTTCCAACTTTTGTTCTTCCGATTCCATTAAGCACCTACATCTTTTTATTGCTAAAATGCTTTTGCGGAACCCGAGGTATCTGCGCAACCACAGCTCCTATGGTATCGACACCACTCAGCCAGAAGCACCGGAAGTAGAAGGAAAACAAGTGGCAAAGCCTTTGTCACAATCCTTCCCGCGCCGCTTTGATAAGAACCAGGTTCATGCGATGTGAAAACTTGGAATAATATCTTCAATGCACAAAGTCGGATGCAAGACTGAACCCTTAAACTAACGTCGTGTTCCTTTTCCCTGTATTATGCACAGTCATGGAAGCGATCAATGTCGATGCGTTGGTTTGTTATCCAGAATAATGTGACATTATCGCTCTCGAGCAACGAAGCTTTTGTCAACAGCGATGACGTAGATCTAATTTATTAAGCACACGAAGTAATTAGACCGAGTCAGCTGACGCTGTAGAGGCAGTTGATGCGATCTAATTTGATTTCTCAAAGGGGTTTAATTGCTTAGTTCATCTGATTCACCTTTTCAAGATCCAGTACTACGGGGTAAGTGAACTGGATCGCCGGCTTTCTCCTTTAACGGCACCCAGTTGTCGGAGTCGGGAGTAGCTTACCTGAATCAATACCAGTCAAGTCTGGTGTGTCCCACGACTTCGTTCCAGGTTCACGATTGCCTTTGGTATTCATCATTGACGTAGCACGGAATATCGTTTTAATTTTCTGACGTTTTCTGACTAAATCAAAATTTGGCTAGGTTTCGGGTAGATGCAGCTTATAATTCGTTTCAGTTTGACTTGTGTGGTCAACTTTAGTCTGTTACAGTTTTAAACAATTGTAAGACAGTTACCACACGACGGCGGAGTACCTACGATCTCAAGGAAGGAGTGCATGTACTGCATCGTTCATTCGTCGAATGCGAACTTGGCATGGTTGTTCAGGATAATTTGGGTTTTTCAAAGCAATTCACAAAGGCATCGAAAACTGGTGACAAGTACTACGACTTGCTACGACAGGCGTTCGGACAACTAGGCCTTACTCTGTTCAAACAGAAACTGAATTCCTATGTTCGCCCCATGTTAAAAACACTATCCAAGCCTGGCAGCCATGGCTGACGCACTACCTTGCTGCACTGGACCAAACTCAAAATCGGGTTTCTAAGTACGTCATTGGAATGCGCCACTTCCCGTACGAGCAAAAGCTGAAACGTTTGGAAGTATTTAGCGGACGATATTGCCCATTACTTGCAGACTGGATTATGACGTACTTGCTTTTACAGAATACAAATAATGTGAACCGCTCTGTACCGCAACAGCTGTAACACAAATATTAGAGGCCTCTCCTTCAAATTGGCAGAAAAATACAATTATATGGCGTGCTGTAGAGTTTACGTTTCTGCTCGTTTTCAGAATCAAGGAACGCTTCCATCGAATCGGGTTTTTATACAACCACCCTAGCGATAAATAAAAGTCCGTTAGATTATGCGCTGTGCTAATTCCTATTTTGTATTTTCTTTTTTCTTCTTATGAAGCTATGCAAACGCTCTGAGTGCAGGGCTATTGCTTACGTACGATAAATCCGTAATCCTGAGAGAAGAAATACTGAGAGAAATAATTTGTATTAACTTTGCTGTATTACCCACGGGAAAAAATTAACGGGGCGTGTAAACCAGTGCTCCATAACACTTCTAAAATTGTTGTTTATTGATCATAGCACGACGAATAAACAAAGATATTTCACACTTCCATTGAAAATGAATAAGTTTATCTGTATCTGCGATTAGCTTTGAGCAGGAAGACAAGTCGTAGACATAACGTGCAGCGATGGATACATTCTTCAACTCTATATATTGATTAGCAGCAATACCTCATTTCTTTTAGCTTGAAATGTATTTCGATTACTCGAACCTTATCAGTTATGTGGTTCCTTTAGATGTTATACTGAATTTGGATAATATTACATGGCATATGTAGCTGTTAACCGATTTGAGGAGTTTCATTGCGAACGAAACAATGCATTGGAAGTAGTCAAAAAGTTTCTGGCACAGAATGTTTGGTTTATATAATAAAACGATTACTCGTGCCAGTCTCAGTTGTTGCGCTGTTCGAGAAATGGCTACTAATGTTTACTGTTTTGATATATGAGGAGACAGAATATGAATCACCAAGAAGATAAAGACAATATAAAGTAAAGCATAATGAAGTATGCTTGCTTGATGCAAATATTCCCGATAAACTCTCTAAGTTAACAAGCTCCAAAACCACTGACACGTGCGGATTTGGTCAAGAGAAAATTATCCAGACGAACAAACTCTAATAAAATATAAATTACCTGGTGTGTGCAAATAGACGACTTGCAAAATTTCATGAAATAGTAAACGATTCCATTCGGTCAATACATACCAATGATCTGAAAACCAAGGCCTTTTTTCTTAGTACGCCCTTACAACAACCGATTATTCGTGCCACTGTAATGTTCCGCGAGCTGACATAGCACGCCTCCGAGTTTAGGGTGAGCGGCAGAATGCCCTTTTTGCTGGCAAATCCAGCAGCTTGGATTGTGCATCCAAAGGTTGAACACGCACAGTTATTTTCTAAATCACTTTGGCAAATAACACGTCCTTTTTTAGCTTGCTTTTCCATCGCAGTAATAACGTGCGACGGAAAGCACGTCGGCAACATGTTGGCATTACGCAGCTTACGGACTCAATGCAATGAAACGCTAGCTGCTTTGAAGCGTATGTCACCAAAAACACTAAGAGGTTCATGCGATTTGCTTCACAGTGAACGAAAACTAACCCAACTCAATGATATGCAAGCTAATAGGATAATACGTTACCTTACTCTTCATGGAAGAGCGTGTGCGTTGTAGGCGGTAAACAGACCAATGGATATTCTCTCTGTCCATTGCATGAAAACTATTTTAACTCTGTGAAGGTCGGATGTGACAATGACAAATTAAAAATTCCATTCGTTTTCTGTTGCTGGTTGACTCCATTCTTAATGCTGCATAAGAACTTGGAGCAATCTTAACGTTAACTAACCAATCGATATTTGGTTATCATAAGCTTCACTACTTTGTAATTAGCGATTGAAAAGCAGTATTTTCTGCCATAAGGAAAGGAGTATTCACAAGGGTTCTAAAGAGACGGTGATTATTTGAAAACTCTAGTTCTGTTATTCTATATGCACTCACTTCGTGATCAATGGTTTGGAGCAAAATGTTTTCGCTCAACGTCGCTTGCATTTTGTCCGACTTAGAACGTATGTGCCAAAACACTTTGTGTACTCAAGTTATGGTAAGATTTAACGGATACATCCAACGTCCGCTTAAAGCTCAAACTGAACGCATACTTGTTTTACCCTTTAAAACTAACGGTATACAAAACTTAATCAGGCAGACGTGTACACCCAAATTCAACAAATCCTACCTTTTGCCTTGCTTGTAATGCTCTCAGCCGGCTTGACTGAAACAAAAAATATTGACAGATTCATAATCATTAGAATAGAGAAATGTAAAATAGTAGGCATATCAGATCTACATCTTCCAAAGCCATGCACAGCTTTCGCTTAACATGCAAGTGAGGAAAATGGAAACAATATTTTCTTTTCACGATAGAGGACTTTTGTCTGATGCGGGAGAAGCTGGTAATAGCAACAAACCAAATTCGCCCGCATACACACAAATTTGACTCCGAGGAATGCAGCGATACTACAGTAAACTACCGGAGGCTCGTCAATGACATTGAAGGTGAGTAAGGTGTGGTTGGTTAGCTAAATGAATACACCGCGAAACCATTTAAAATCCCGTGATCAAATTAGTAGGTATCAAACGGTGGCCTGTCCTTCTCATCCTGTGGTTTCACTTGCTTTAGTGGTGTAAGAAATATTAGGGAGTCTACGGGTAGATCGGGTAGAATTAAGCAAAAACATTGACGGGCAATACGTAAGGAAGTTGGTGGCGAGTGAGTTGTTGTTGTTGTACGTCACCGTTTCCAGGCCACTATACAAGGTACACGGAGAATTGAAGCACTTAAACTTGGTACTTGAAAACAATAAGTTAGCAACTATGTATTATAAAGTGATGCTATCATAATTGCTCTCTTAAGTAGTCCCGAAAGTAGGTTTTACAAGGGACATTTTCGCATGATCATTAACGAATATGACAAAAATCTGCTTTGCTTAAAGACAGCGTTTACGCTCTACTCCTCGCAATTTCATGAAAATAGCATTCGTTTGTCCACACGAATGGAACATTTGGTAATTTTGTTGTGAACCTTCACTTTTTCTCTGTTCTGCTTCCAACCAGCTTCCCTTTTTCACGCAAATGTGTTTTAATGCGTAGACTCAGTAAACATTTGGTTTATTATAATTCTGAAACATTTAGTTTTGCCTATAACTATGAAATGGTAGATAAGAAGACGTAGGTTTAGAGATTGCATCATACTGCCTTCTTATCAAAACATACATGTAACAGAAATGGATAAACAAATACAATACCAAGTGAGATTTTGAATGGTCAAGCGCTTGCAACAGCGTGTAGGCTTTGAGCCACATTCTGCTGTTTTCAAATGCACAACAGTCGTCGTTCGCGCTAGTAACCATAGACTTTAGTAGTCAAAACATGTGCTGCTGCTGGCCGCGCATATTAGGAATGTAAATCACTCATAAGAATTGACCTCTTGTTTGTTGATCAGCAAGTGCATTGTGAATTCTTATGCAGCTCGGCTTCCCGGTTTCCCCGATTCCGGCGTCATAGATTCGATATAGTGGAGCGTACACTAATTGTGACACTTGAATCGACCACTTCTCTCAAAGTAACTGTGTACGTACCTACAAGTATACTTATATGAGCAACGGAAAATGCTCAGCTTCGTTGTCCATATCCTAATTGAAAGCATTAGTATGGGTCCCCACGATGTGGTCATCTGGAACTGTGTTTAATTTTAGGTCCGTTTGTGTGTAGCATTATTAGTTGCTAGTTTACAACTATAATGCCATCACTTGTGATATGACGCTCAATGAAGATTGGATTTCTTCAGAAGTGTTCACAAACAAACCTTTTTGGTTTTTTAACTGAAAACGGTAAAAGCTGCAAAGGTCCGTCAGTGGATTGCAGCGTTTCGTACAGCAGAGCGCTTTTTGTTTCTTTTGTGTCTGATGTGTAATCCATATGACCTGAAAGAGCACTTCTGTTGAATGTAGTTGAAACGCGTAATAACCACGTACGAAGTAGTCCAGGTTGGCTTTATGTAGACAAAACTTCTGCCGATGGAATTGTCTGGTAACCGGGTAATCTGAAGTTCTAGATATGAGAGACAAGTATCATGCTCAGTTTTGCCCGCCTCTGTGTAAGTTTCATGTGCACGTGATTGTGGGTCTCAGTTTTAGGCGAGATATAAACATCTGAACTTAGGATATGAACTACATCAGCAACCTAACGCGCATATAAATACGTCCATATTACTTTCTCATCTAATTTTCGTTTAATCATATCCAACACAAGTCTGTTTGTAACAGGTCTAGAAGGATATCCAACGCACTATCCTCTACCTGAGGTTAAATTTGCTTGCATTAAAGAAGCAGGTGCTATAATATTCACGTGAAGAGCCAAAGTAGAAAGCCATGTTTCCAGACAAAATATGATTTATAGTCAAGAATCTGTTTAAAATGAACGTTGCAGAAGAGTGACGGAACATCAAAAGAGCACATTTGTTTTGCGGTCAAGTTTACGCCTTCAAGTGAGAAAGTATTTCGAAGGCGACTGGTAAAGTACGCCTTAGCAGGGATTATCTGTTAGGTTCAAGCAAAATGCTTCGCTTTTTGGTAACAGCATGACACAGTGAATTTCCCATGGAGTTGATTAGTTGCACGGGCGTTCCTGATTTACAAAATTTAGGCAGATGGTACATATGTGCAGTTTAAATAGCAACAGGATTTATTGTCCAATGTTCGTCTGCAGAGTTCAAAAGATTATTTAAATGCACTTCAGCCGAGGGTAAGAAAATTTTCACAGTTAATGCGCCGCAATAGGAAAACGTAATATAAGAAAAATACCTATATTACAAACGAATTAGAATGCAAGTGATAAGCTGAAATATTTGTATGGTGTGCTTCGTATAAGTAATAATTAGAGGAAGGATCTAAAGGAGAGGGCGATGAACAAGGAAACTCACAGCGTTAAAGTAATTGGGCCGCACTCTCCGCCATATGGGCAAATGTGTCCAACCCGACGTGTTCATCATACTTGGAACCCAAACCAGGCAATCTGGATGCACCAAATGACGCAAACTAGGAAGTGCGAGTTTCATTTCTCTCGACAAAGTCATCGCATGGTCTCTCCTTAATATATTCCTACCGCACTCCTGACGCGCAAACAACTCATGTCCTGGTTGTTAGGTTGCTCCCATGCGTAACACGGGGCTTTATCATCTGAGCTTGCTGCGTGGTATAATATTGTTGAAGAGCTTACGCGCTCTTACTACACCAAGTAAGTGACGTCGAACATTATGGCTCAAGCGGTGTTCCCGTTAGACATGAGTTACTCAGCGAGGTCAGGGACGATTGAAGTTGATTAGCCGACATTATGGACCAAATAACGTAACCGTATGTGAATGTTGAACGGACGGCTGCATATTTTCTTCTATCATAGGACCAACGCTTGAGTACGAACCATCCGCCTATTGTCCAATCATTTGGCAAGGAGCAAACACTGGAACATTTTTCGCATCTGGACACTTCCTTTTCTTCAGGGTTGGTCCTGGAAAGCCCAATGCAAAGGACTAGGGCTGTACGCCCTATCATATTTTCGGTTTAAATTCCACATCATATTGACACACTGGATACTGCAACTTAGTCCCTCCCCCATTTTGCGGTCGCTGCTTTACTTTTGGGCGTCAAGCAGAACTCACAAATAGCTGTACAATCTATGGGTACCTGAACTAAACTGACTAGTTAACCCTCCATGTTTCCTGCGTCAAATAGGAATTTACGGGAACAGTTTAAGCGCGGAAAAGTCAAAGCTTAATTAGTGTCGGAATTCAAGAATTTCCTAGTCCCTCGCTTAGTGAATTTCAGATACAGGGAACGCAGCGCACCCGAATAGTATACGGCACAACTATAATGTGCAGTAAACGCACAAGAATCAGTAACAGGATTCCGCGCACACTCGAAATTAACTACGATGAAGCCACACAGACATAGGACTACTAGGTCACTATTTGCAGTTTTCTGAGTTAATATTGGCATCAATTTATAGCAGTAGACAAACACATTTTAGATGGTGGATTTGCATGTCATTGCTTTCATGTCCCCATTTTTACTTGGTTCCTAACAAGGCGCACCATTAAAATTTTGCCGTTTATCAATTCATAGTAAGCGTCCCGTTTGCGGCCGGTCAAGTGGATAACGCTACTGAAGCTTACGTGTATTGCGATGCCCATTGCAATGTTGAACAGTGGTTTTGTGAGCCCGCTTTGGTAAAGTAAAAAAGGCCATAAGTCGAAAAAGCTCCTGGCCATACTCGCAGCTGAGTTTGTCAAGCAACTGGGGAGAAACCGGCAGTCATCTTCACCGTCCGTAAAATTGATTAGTGGTCCATGTTGGCCGGCACCTATGAGGTAGTATAGGATAGAGCACTGGATTCTCATCCATCAGAAGCTGACACCGGCTCCTTCGCTTGTTTATAAGATAAAGAAGAGCACTGGAGCAGGTAAAAAAATGATAAGTGGTTATATTTTGCAGAAGAAATCTACGTTGCGGTTAATTAGGTGGCTACTCAGAAAAAGTAGGTACTGACACCACCAAAATCAAAGCCTAATGCTGCAAGGTTAAGATCGAAAAGCAGTAGCAATCTTATCGCCACGGAGATTCTTAAATTGACAGCAATGTTATCATCCGTCATTTTTGCTGAATGCATGTTTGAAAACCTAAAGTGGTTAAATATATGATTGACCGAGCTTCTTCCATCGAGTTATCCCAGTGTTACTATTACTAAGCTGAATATAACGTACTGTCTCAGTTGATGTGCCATATCCTCAACTCGCCTACTGCGCGTAGGCTTCTCGACCTTAGAGTAACGCAAAGCGCTATTGTGGTTTGATTTCAAAGTCAGGTAGAGTAATATCAGTGTACAGTCGGATGAACCGGATGAACTGAAGATAAAAGCGACCATAATTAACCTCACGAACATGCGAGTGGTCAGAGAACGAGGTATGCCTTTTTTACCTTTTCAGCTGGTCAACCAGTGGTCCATTTCCGCCCTCTCTGTGCCCGTAATGTTAACGCACAATCCAGGACTGATCATAATGTATCTAACCAGGTAGTGAGTAGCAACGTGTGTAACGTACGGAATAACATTTGAGTTAGCTCTCCTTGTACACGGGTTTAATCCCGAGCCACTTGCATTAGCTGTAGCGTGGTTGGCTCAGGATATCACTGCTGATATCACTGCTGCAGACGTCCTTGAACCTTCTGGAACTAGGTACGTGAGCACACAGGTGGCCTCCAAGTTGGACTCATTCTTTGATGAACGATTCAAGTTTGTGGACATTTTTATAGCTATCTTTTATTGCCAGTTATCTGGTTTATTTGTCCTTCAACTGTGTCCTCTCCAGACGTCAGAATAGCATCTTTGAGCCATATGCAAACCTGTGTCGTGAAGACTAGCAAGCAATACGAGCCAATACTCCAGGTGTGTGTTGCTAACTCTTGGTGGCTGATACCGTCCAATTAGCCTTTGATGAAGTGAAGTTTTCTATCAAATTATGGTCTGCTCATTACACACAGTCAAAAAGGCGAAAATAGCCACACGGTCAGCCGCGGTGGATAGATTCCACCGGCAGTTAGTTGCACAACAAGTTTCCTAGGTGCTGGTGGAATTATCAAACCGCCTCATCAACAAGCACTTATGACAGCTATCCCGAGGCTCGAAATAGACGATCAAAACACTTGAGAAAAACTCGGCTGGCGTGTGCAAAGGGATTGGTTGATTGAACCATGTTTAAACCGGAGAGGTTCTCTCTTTACGTCAAGAGGCGCAGTGGCCCAGATTCGGCGATTCCAGTGTTGATGAGGGCAGGCGGAAATAATGCGTATGCGGATTCTGACAAGCCTTGTTTACTTGCTAATCACTATTGGGCGCTTTTGCATGGGAGACCCCGTTGACTAATGTTTTATCTGTTCCCAGAGCCCCTGAGGTTCAGTATTCAGTTAAATTTACTGCAATAAAAACCAACTTTCCATTGCTGCTGCGAGAACTGGATAATTCCGTTACAGCTGGGTTTGATTTAATCCACCCAAAACTGCTGCAAAACTTGGCTGCGAAATTAACTAAACTTTTCATGACGCTTTTGCATAAGTCACTTGACAGCTGTATATTACCTATTGAGTGGAAGTGACCTGTTATCTGTCCTATCTTACAAGTACGGACATGAATCAGTCTGCAAATTATAGGCCACTTTGTTTGACTAGCGTCGTAATCTAAATGTTTGAATAGCCGGTGGCAGATTCGTTGCAAATTCAGTTGAATATGTTGGTTTTACTTAGTAGTGCACCAAAACGATTCTTGAAGTGATTTTCATATCCAGCCGATTTTTGGTAACGTTTGAAATTTTAGCTTTGAAAGCAAACGATGGCCAAGTATTTGATCTGTATTTGTCGATATATCTAGAGTATTTGACATGGTCCCTGTTTGGGACACTCGCGAGAGCTGCTCTCTAACGGTGTATGTGATCCCACCCCTCACTGTATGTCCACCTTCTTGCAAGCTAGAGAGCACCTTTACGTGTGGGTCTAAGAGTAACATTTAAGCAAATTGCCTTTAGCGGTGTCCGACACGTCTCGGTTCTTCGGCACGCCTTTCTCCATCTGATTACAAAGTCTCACTAGTGAGTTTGGGGTTTACTCGCTATTAGTTTGTGATGAATTAAAGCTGTCGACTATTGAACATTTTTCTAAAGCATCATGGGCCAATCAGCATGCGCTGGATAAGCTTTGGGAATGGTCTTCTTTGTGGCTGCTGTTCATAAATCAGGCTAGCAATTTCGTCCTTCGTATAGGAGCAACATTCCATCTTTGTGGTACGTGCTCGGTGGGTCGAACACTACTTCTCTTTACATGAGTTTGTTAAGACGTCATCCATTTCTTGACTTCGCATTCGGGCGGCAACTGAAAGAAAGTAACAAATAGGGGTTCCAATCCCAGTGGTTAATACGCCGTCCTTTCGCAGTTAGATCTGCAGTCATTTTTATTATGCTGTTCTCAGGTTTCGTTTGGCCTATCTGATAGATTGCGTGCAGGCTTGACTGCCGTGCCACCTTCGGGACAAAATGGAGCTCGAAAGGGTTTTGAAAATAGGTACCAAGTTGGACAAAAAGGTTACGGGTGCATAATTATCCCACGTGTGTATTTAGATTGGGTTTGTATTCAATGCATTACGGCTTCAAGGTGACCTGTACCTTATTTACCGCATTATAAGTGGGAACGTTTGAACGGACTTCTCTCGGCTCTGTATGCCGGCTAAGTTGCTTGGTCTTCACGGCCATTCCATCAAGCTACACAAGCCGATCTGGGTGGCAACGCGGTTGTCACGTATTGTTAAGGATCGCTGGAACTCTGGAAACTGTAGCAAGTGAACCTACGCTTAAGGGGGTTGTACATCAACTATACGCTCTTAGGTCGCAATATGAAAAGTTTCCTTTCTCCCCATAATATCCGTTATTTCACTTTTATGTTAAATCATTTGATTTTCTTCACTCATGGGAATTACCCTCCATTTAAATTACCTCCTTCACTGCTACATTTCATTTTCTACTGGTATATATTTTACGCGGCCGGAGGAGCAGGGACCGTTACTGCAGGAATCGTGAGAAGTAATTGGTTTACCGGCGTGTGGTTATGGTTTTTCAAATTAGAATCATGTGTACCTCGGAACACCTTATAATTTTCTGACTCAACGGTTCACTCAAGAAGGAGTAACGTTATATTACTCCTAGCATTCTAGTGCCACTTGAACTGAAACCTAAGGTTACTCGAACTGCTTATACTCCCCAATAAGAGAACCGATGAAGATCTTCCTTTTCTGAAACTAAGCTTGTGCAAAGCTTTGGTTTCTGCAACTGCACCACCTAAAGCTGCTTGTTCCCTTAAAATTATTGGAAAAGCAAGAGAAGTAGATAGCAGGTACATGCACGCGTCGTAACATAAAACTGATTAGCTCTGTCTAAAGCGTTGGCTTTAGACCATCTAACGAACTTATCTCTCACCGGTGTCAGAGTGTATAGTTGCTTCAAGTGCTTCAAGTTCTATTCGATTAAACTAACTGAGTGAACAGGAATATCAAAACTGAAGACCAAAACTTCCAGTTTGAAATGAGTTAGTGGAGCGGAATACTAAGAAAAGCAATGAGGTGGTGAACGGAGTTTGTTGAATTCTATTATCCGCACACATTTACTGCCAAATCGATGGCACAGCGTTGGCTAGCTCATCGAACCCTGTACACGCTGAGTTGCGTTTTCTACATGTTAGAAAGGAGCATAAACATAAATAACCCAACAGCTTTACTACAAATGATATGTAAACTGTAGGGGAATTATCAGGTATACTTGGTTCGGATTCGTCTCAGTTAGATAAAGGCAGTCAGCCGCCACACATCCAGGAAAGCGTCAGACAGCGGGTTCGTCCGAATGGGACTAGTTAATAGCGCGCACTCGCCGAATCGTGCTGTATGAGCCGCGGTATATCGCAGTTACTTATGCGTTATCGACTCGCTGTAGTTGCCCATAGCTCAGTGGCAAAAGTTGCTGGTACTAAGAGTAAGGTCGACGGTTCGAATCCGGCAGCATTCAGTAGGTGCGCGCCACCGACCTGTCCCAGCTGGAGGAAACTACCGTCTAGCGCTTTCTGGATGACAGTGACCGTCTGTGTGATTCTAAGTACGACAAATCTGAACAAAGTAAAAATGATATGTTGCTTATAGGTGACGTTGCCTAGTCGGATGGACACATGATGCACCTCCTAACTTACTAGTTGCAGGCGGAGTAGAACGTATTAATTTTTTGCTTTATCTAAACATCTGCATCAGTCACAGGACGGCTGGCCTTATTTACTGGTGCGTTTATTGAAAATCAACTTGAACTGGCAGTATACTTAATACGATAACTTTACAAAAGTATGGTACAAGCGGACACTTGTGAAGGTGCTAGTTATTCGTGCCTGACAAATTCACTCTTCCAACTGTTTGGTCCATAAACTACCGTTACTCACATAAACACTTGTAGCAAAGGACTGAACTATAAGCTATATTGAAACGCAGCAAACTACAAAGGGCGAATGTCTTGAACACATAGCAACCAAAAAGATTTATCACGAAATACATTTACGAGGTGCTTTTGCCGCGCTAAAGACAACGAAGGGTATAATCCCACCTATACAGATAACTAATTATGCCGCTCAGGTCCTTGTACTAA
The DNA here is from genome assembly GCA_944474145.2 of Dicrocoelium dendriticum. Lineage (NCBI taxonomy): Eukaryota > Metazoa > Platyhelminthes > Trematoda > Plagiorchiida > Dicrocoeliidae > Dicrocoelium > Dicrocoelium dendriticum. The sequence continues at coordinate 69,561,285 of OX104060.1, read as the reverse complement.
ACGTAACTCGAGGTTTGTCGCTGCTTGAAACGAACGAATTTCAGCCTGAAATGGCCAGCGCACACTGCGTCTACTACTTTATGTGTAAATGCGGAACCACGCTAACAAGCTGAATAGATGAGGCGACTGAATTTCCCAATGGAAGAACATGTGGCGAGATGGATACACCATAAAGTCGCCTATAAACTCTACCTGCAACTAACCCTTGTGCTAGAGTAGGCCACTTGCTTCCTCTATAGAAACATACCTATCAGATTTGGGGCAAAGCATGGAGCTGGTTTCAGCGTACAATGTTTGGTCGCCATCATGCTAACCACTGCATCCTTCGGTTTGCTGCCTCTGTCGCTACAAGCCGGATGAAACAATCCCTGTGTGTTCAAGATCAACTAGTTTTCAGCTTAAAGCTGGTATTAACGGTATTCTCTCTGAGTCTAAATCATGTCGGTTTCACCGAATGTCAACTACATCCACGCACGTCAGCTACTGTTTACGTTACTGAGGGGAAAATACGAATCGCGCGCATGCACATACCAGGCTTTGTCCTCACCTTGCACTTTTCAACCAGCTATCTTATTAGATATTTATAAAGGAAGAGTTCAATTTCGCTTTATCAACTCAAATTAAAATTAATAATTTGTAAGGCTGAGATTGTATTATTTTTTAATTACTTAACTCGATAGATATATCTATTATGATCAATGAACGTAAATCGCATCGCAAGCGCATCGTACATGCAGCAAGATGCAATTTTATGCAAATTCCTAAGTTTATTCTTCCTTGCATTTCAGAACGTTTGCAAGTGTGACCACGTGTAGCATATCAAGGTAAAAAGTTCATGTATACACCCTACAATAATGTAGTATTGCCGGCATGATTACTTTGGTAAGTTGCATTTTAAAGTAACATGACCATGAACCAATTTTCTTCAAGTCAACAGTAGTAGAAGAAATAAGTCTAATTCTGTTGGCCTATATTACACCTCAAGTACCGTTCGTATTGCATTACTAGCATAAAGCCTCTTCATTTCGAACAATTCTTCCATTTGTCAATACATTATTTCTTCCTGTACTTAGTTGTGCTTTTGTAATCTCTTGCCAATTTACTCGGACGAGGTTCGCCAGTCACTAAGAAAATTTCTACAACAGCTTATGGACAGGTATCAAATATTTTGTTGGAGGATAGCCTACGTTGTGTAAAGTAGTTGACGATCAAGTAATATTCTATTGGCACAAATCTCATGGGTTTCAGAACTTACTGAAAGAAAAAGTTGCACTGAAACGATCAGCCTTTTCTTCCGGCACTCCTAGAACAATCACCATTGCATTTGAGGTGCTTTTTATGATGTGATTTTGGACGTTTTTCTTTCCTCTGAACAACTGAAGAACTTCTGCGCCGCAATCAGCACCATCCAGAACTCTGACAAAGCTTCCTTGCAATTTCAGCTGTTAAAATAGAATATTCACAATCGTTGATGATTTTACAAATTAAATTGTGCAAACCTTTGATACGAAACATTTTCCAACGTGATTCAAACTACAGAATATATTTGATCACGCGTTTTTTTTCCATTTAACATTAGTTACTATAAAATTTTTAGTTGGTGACGGCGATTGCTCCGCTATAAACCCCACGTCAGAAAGATGATTCCTGTCAATTGAGAATCGTTAGTCTTATGTCGTTCCAACTGCACCTGTGGTGCATAGTACCTTGGACACACGACCAGCAGCCTGGCGAGGCGGTTGCCAGAACTTTGGGCTGCATCTCTTCCGTGTGGCGAGTTTGGAACATTTTTGAGCAGTGAACATCGTGCTATAACTAAAGACACCATAAAATAGTTTAGATTTCATTAAAACAGAGCCTTAACTGCCTCATAACTCAGTTGTCGACAAACGCGGAAGGCAGTGGAATCAGGAGGCTGAGTCCAGAGGAATGTAATAGAAGGTGCCCCTGTGAAATTCGCCATGGACATGACCATGGACCAGCCAGCAAATTTACCTAGGGTGGTGTTCAACTCTGACTACTAATTATGACATTCACAGACGTGTCCTCGCTTAATTACGATGAGCTTGCTTTAGCTTGTTATTGCAATGATCAGTTGATTCGTTACTGTATATGCTTGAGACGATTAAAGGAAAATCAGTTTCTTTTCAACCATTTGTTTAATCTATTAATGTGCATAGCCAAATTGTTCAAAAAGTTCCTGGATCTTTACAAGGCCAGGGTTATATTTGTGAGATTTATACTGCTAAGGACATTCTTAATATTTGCTAATAGTAGGTAGACACTATTGTTGCCACCTGAGCAGTAACGGAATCAGTTCCGCAACGGCGACACACATGAATGCTTGCTGCTATCTGCATGATATCATATGCCATGTAGGTAGAAAGAACGGGGTAAATGTTTACTTATCAACTTGCACTCATACAGATTGCCATCTCAGTTTTAATTCGTTTTTAAAATGTGGGTGGAATTCTTGTCATAACTAAAAGCATTTAGAATGTTGGCAGTACGGGCCAGCCGCGACTTGAAACACAATTAGTTAATTTATTAATAAGAACATTTAGCAAACTGTAAGCATTTCTAAGCCTCTTACAGTTATCTGTTTTCTTATCCGAATTACGCATTATTCCCATAAGGCAAGCACCAATATCAGATGGCATAACATCTTTGATAGGCCGCCTTATACGTGTGCAAATCTTATGTATACCGTAGGTAAGAAAACGGTAAACTAAGTTATACGAGTATCTGTATACGAAACCTATACAATTTCACAATTTGTCTGAATAAATAACGAATTTAGTACTATGAGAAAGATGGAGATACCAAGCAAAGTAAACATTACTGTTAAGTTATCGGTATGCCTTTCTATGTGCAAGGATATTGCGCAACGGGCGTATTAAATCGCTTGCCATACGCCTTTCGTATTTGTGTTATGATATTTCATTTCTAATGATATACGTAACAGCAAACGGTGTTTCATCAATGTCCACTAACATTTTACCTACGAGTAGGTTTGCGTTCTAAGCGCCAAATTGAGGTACTCGAATTTAAACAAAATGGTTACGCTGCTTGAATGTCAGGTGTTTAAACTGAATATTCACAAAATATGTGAATTGTTACAATTTGTTTGCCCTGTAGTAATAAAACAGGTGCAGTATTCTTTGAACCAACGGATGCGCCCCTTAAAATCCTTTCTGAAGAAGGTTACCTTGTTGCCAATTTTATAAGCCGCCTGAAATTCTTGTCGTTTATGATTAACCTAGTCATGAATTACATTGATATTTGCAACCAAGGAACCAGTAAAATCCACATATTTTTACGCCGTGGAGACGGTTTACATTTGATACGGCTTTCATAATTAACCGTACTTAAATAGTTTAATTAAATAAAGTGCCGCTAGATGTCAGCTGTTTAACTAGCAATGTAAATAATGTTATATTACTTCAAACTACCTACTTCTGCTGTTAAACACCACGTGGTTGCACTCACATAAGGTTTCTGACTAGCTGAATAGAGATTTAAATTAACCAAGTAATTTAAGAGATTATGCTTAAATGTAGCGGGTGTCTATTTTGCTTTCCCCAACAGCATTATCCCCAGATAAGTTTCTATGCGCTTTTCTACGACGCGTCAATGAGAACCAAATTTTACCTGCAAAATTTAATGAAGAAAAAATACCCATAGATTACAGATGCTTGGAAATAAATATTTGACGTCCAGAATCCCTGATATGGATCATCCATTTTTATTTACTTTTAGAAACAGCTAGATGCATAAAGTTATACTCGATAACGGTAGTTCCACTTTTCCTCAATAATATAGCCAATTAAAATAAAACCTTTAGATATGCAGTTCACTTATTTTTATCTATCCACACATACCGTAGAACAATTGTTATCATATACAACCGCCGAGTAAAACAATATTTTGCCAAACTAAACATATTTAGCTATGAATAAGATGAAATGGAGAATTTTACAGCATTTGTCGCTTCAAATGTTATAGCAAGGTTATATGTAGAGTAGGGAACTATGTTATACGCAAAATAAAAGTTTGTTAGTTAATCGTTATAACAAAACCAATATTCGCGGAAAGTTATTCAACATATAAGTATTGCAGATAATATCCTCCTAAGTTATATGACTGACAAGCGAAACCATCAAGGTACACATAGTAAGTACCCATAAAAGTCCACGTACTTTAAATGTGTTCTGCTTTTAATAGAAGTTACTTTTAGTTTACCTTTATCTCCGTAATTCTCAGTGAAATTCTGTGCCCTTGGTCTGCTTTGATTCTCCAGATACACAAAGTGTTTTCTTGAATGTTACCCTCCCATAAAATGATCTTCGGTGTGGTGGTATCTAGCTCCATTCCACAGTTGCCTGCAAGGAAGCCGGTAAGTTGCGCTTACTTATATGCACATATTATTGGACGTGGTAAGTTAAAGTGCCCATATTACGTTTTCCATTGAAAAACCATCTGAGTATTTCAGGATAAGTAAATGAATGTTAAACTGCTCTATATTATCAATCACCAAATACATAGTAAACCTACAAATATTACATGCAAAGAGAATAATTGGACGTAGACAAATGGATATTTTAGATGTGAAATTAACGTTATGCAAATTTTGAAAAGTTCTCAAAGCTCTTATTACAATATAAGGAACCTTGTTTTTATTTCCACAACGTAGATGAAGATGAAAAATCACACAACCTCTTGCTAAGGACCCTAAGGAAATGTAGTATTGGATCATTTGAAATTAATTAGTGTTATGTTATGCAAAACGAAAGGCTTTAGTTTCTAGAACGATGGCCTAATCCAACTTGAACAAGGTCAACGCTACTAGGGGTATTGCTACCAGAAAATTCCCATGATAACCTTTAATAATTCACAGCATTAAGTTTGATTCTAATTTGCTAGACTTGCTGTTTTTGCATCCAGATAGAGGATGTTGACTTAGAAAATGAACCCAATTAGGTTGTCTAGCAAATTGAATGTACAGAAAACTTCTTAATGCAAACGTCCACTTAATGATATTTAGCCCTGTGTTTCATGTAAAAATTTAGTTCAGAGCTGTTATTAAATATATATTCCATTGGAATTAAAGTATTCCTGATGAATACTGTTGAGGTTGCGCAACGTGAAACTGACGTATTGAAAGTAACATCGTAAATCACAGCAAACAACAGAGGCATGCACCGTTTTTATTAAATATGCAACTGGTCTTTAAAACCGCAGTTTCTTGCTACTTGTTTGATGGATATAACTTATAACGGGTGCGTTTCCAATTCAGTTCCAACAAGCAACTTAGTTGTTACATTCATATGCAAAAGAACACAGAATTAAACTATTTGGTGTTAAGCGAGGTTTTGATGACCCATGTAGAGAGCAATTCCGTTTGTATAGTAGTTAAAATATCGAAGTAAGCGCCGTTCCATGATTTGGTGCAGAATGTGAAATTCAAAATTTTAAGTAAAAGGTACGTCAAAGTGATATATAGTGATTTCTGGGGGTAAACTAGGAAATGGCATGATCACTGAAGTTTGCTTATTATTAAATACTGTATTGTGTGAGCAAATCGAAATCTACATAAAAAGAATTCATTCAAATTTCCTAAAAGCATCATCAGAGCAGCATGTCACCCGTTAATGATTTATTCGTATGTCAGCTACTTAGGCTACATTAGGAAACATCTACCTCGCAGTATAACCTAGCTAACAAATGTGAGACTTCCTTGTCAGAGTGCAATCGTACAAGAAACCAGATATGGTGTTTGGAACCGCTGCATAAATTTGATCGCAACGACATGTCCTGAAAGGTTATTTCAAAAATTTTCCATTCTTCGTTGGAAGGACAGATGGTAGGAAATCTCTACATATTTGGCACATTGAAGCTATGCCGGTTTTGCATGTGTTGCATAGCGATTGAAAGTAGAACAGCGTCTTCAACAGAAAAAAGACACCGAGCTGCATTATGCAGTAAGCCTAAACCAAATCGACTCTTCACGGAGCAAAGGGCAAATTTCTCTAACCGGTATTATTAAGACATTGCATCTTACATGTGATGATACTGGCATCAACGCTTAAGACTAATTTAACTTTTTACCTTAATACGGCCGATTAAACTGCAGGTAGGGAATATATACTCTCACTTTGGACTAATGATGATACCAAACAGGCGAGCAGCGAACCCTTCATTCCAAATATAGAAAATGCGTTATAGCAAACAAAGCATTGTAGTCGTTCCACGTAGCCTGTTCACTTCATCATCGTCATCAAGAGCAGTACATCAGCCATTTGAACTGATGATTCGCTGTCATACAACCATGAGGACCTATGAAATTGAGAATAAGAAGAGGGAGACAAGAGGGACTTACCTGAAAATACTAACGCCCTAAAACACATTCAGGGTCAAGGCACCTACAACTTGCGTTAATAACACCCCGTCACAAACAGCTGGCTATCGTGTAAAGAGAAGGCGGCATCGGCGAGACAGCTTCATTGCGGCTTTCACTGCCACGCGTCATAATCAGACATTACCCTGCAGTTAACTCAGCACCAAACACACCCTAAACAGGCAATCCGATTAGGAGACAGCAGCAGACGCGCCACTGTTGTCTACTGCGAGCCATGTCCTGTAAAGTCTCAAGCTAAGCACAAGGCGAGTCACATGGACTCCAGTCCGGAAGGCCAGACTGACCAACAGCACCCAGTTAGGTAGTCAGTGAATTCATTTGCCGCTGCCAAGTCAACTTCTGTCCATCTCGCGCCTTGCGCTACCCTACACCTGGCAGACTAAACAAGGCCCACTTAGGTTAGCGGTGACCAGGCATACGCAGCATGTGCCCGAGCAAACGCAACTTATTCAGTGTTATCAGTTGTTCTAGAGACCTAGCATTATTATCACTACCTAGTACTCGCCTACACACATCATGGTTGCGGACACGCTGGCGCCATCTGACTCCAGCAATGCTGTGTAGACAACGAGGATCAAAGACCTGAATGCGCTTTAGATCTTCAGACCGAAGCCGGCAAGTCTCACTACCATAGAGCAGAACGGCCCTCAATGTGGTCTGGTATACACGGCCTTGCAGACGAAGGGAAACTCGGCCAGTGGCCGAGTGGTCTGCCTGTTCACTTAGTCTATGGAATTCTACTTGCAGTATAAAGCCACGCCAAGGTTGTATGCATTATGTACCGGTAATCGCGTGTTACCGTCGAGGGTGAAATTAGTGCAGTCATCATCCTTACTCATGCTCATGAATATCAACATGAATGGGTTAACCGAGATTAAGATGTCCGCAAGTCACATAATGAAAACGGTAATATCCTGCAGAAACAGATCGCTACAATAGACGGTGGAAAATATTTCGAAGTAACCAGAGTGTTTTTGAAAAGTCCACATCGCAAACAAAAATGCTAAGCTAGATAAAGAATGTCGATGCAAAATAAATCCGCCAGAGGCAGAAAAAAATTGTCGTTTAGATATGGCAAGCGTATACTCGTAAATATGGTGCAAAACGTATTCTTGAGTACGCTGCAGCAGTGACCTACCAACGCCTTTTACTATCAGCACTGGAAGTTGATGGAATGTTAACACCTACGGAGGAACTAGGAGCGGCTAGGCTCAATAGCTGACGTAACGCAACACACTGAATTATCAAGTGAACAATGGCGTAATGGCTTAACAGAACGTGTTGACATACATAAGATGAGATAGAGAGCTGCGACCATTGGGTCAAGGTTCGCAGGTTACAAAGAGGCTTTTCGTCTGTCAGAAGTGACTGTAAGCCAAAAAATAAAGCGGCAGTTTACGTGGCATGATTTGATCGCAGAGTGCACAAAGTCAACCGAGCTGTTCGGTTGTGAGCATTAAGTGTAAGCCAAACACTGAAGCAGCACTTGAACTGGAGTGCTTCGATTGCATACCACATAAAGGGAACCGAGCTGTTCGGCTGTGAAAAGTGAATAGTAACCAAATCACAAGACGGTACTAGACGTTTTGTGTTTCGATAGATTGTTGGATGGCATTCACGCCAGTAAAAATCAAACAAAGGGGATCCCTGCTAAATGGCTAGTGGTACGCCGTTCTTACAATTGAGAAAAGCAGCCTGGCCTTATGCAATGGCCGATGCGCCCCGGTTACTATAGAAATACATAAAAAGACAATTGAAACAAAGGCTGTTATATCTTCAGGCCTAGCTTCTAGCAAACCCGGAAGGTTTAATTAGGTTGCTTTTGCTGTTATGGGAAATGGTACTCTCAGGTGCCCTTTCTGTACAATTCAAACATGCCTCCCATGACGTTTCACGTGCACAAGCAAGAATATAGATTTATTGCTTTATTTACTTGTATTCACATCGAATGTTTGTACTGTCTGTGAATAGCAAGGGATAAGTAGTTTAAATGTCCTAGGTCATTTTGGCCGCAAAGCTAAGTTCGCCAATTTGTGTTGGATTGCACTTCTGGCAATGTCTTCTACGAAACTTGGTTACCTTCTTTCAAATTGTTCTCTTTCAGTTCCTCCAGCCTGCGGGATTTTGTATATAAAATCTACGCTTTAAGTATCCCCATAGGAAAATATTCTGTAAGATTCAGTTCCGGGGACCGCGCAGGAAAATCTATCGTTTCTCCGCGACTGATCCAACGTCCACCGAATGTCTTATTTAGGTAGGCACGTATACCTTAGAACTGTAGCAGTGGAATGAAGATGGACTACAACAATTCCATGTAAGAGGATACTAATAAAAGTCAGACATTACTAGTGTTAATCATTATCCGATGCACAGCATGCGGTGGCGATTGCTGTTCTGAAGCAAAAAGGATGTAGGGCAGTTCGAACATGTAATCCGCTAATAGTTACAGACATTTCAGATATTCCATGTAAAAATAACTAAACAACTGAATAAATTATATTCTCGCTTGCCCACGAGAAACGCCATGGGAGGCATGAGCAAAATGTACAACTTGCAACTGTCTGACTATAAGGACAATAGTTGTATTCCTAAATAAATTGGTATGCTGTCGAATAGTGTCACTAGTGCGTCAGAACAGACTGCAATCTAAGAGTTTTGTTAAGTCAAGTCCAGTGTTCGCTTTATGCACCCATGCAGGGTGCGTCTGCAACTGGTGCACACAAGTGATCGAAATGGTAAAAAGAACAAGACTTGCTAACCGCCTTTGCATCGTTTGGGAGACCTATCTCGTTTACGGCTTTGCTTTTCTCTGGATTCGGTTTCAATTTTATTGAACCGAGCACGTGTTCATGAAATGGCACTTCGGTTTTGCATAACGGGACTTTCACGCTTTAGCTTGATCTTTCTTTTACTACGGCGTTGCAGAAACTGGTGAAGATGAAGATCGTGTTACTCTCGAGAAGCACAAAAGGTCATCTGCTACACAAAGACTGCGAGCAAGTTGTCCAATGCTTGTAATAGCCGCTTATGCAATATATCGCTGGATACATTTAAGCCGAATGGCAAAAGAAGCGTCTAAAACGTCCAAAAGGCGTTCCAAATGTAGTCAGGTAGTTCGAATTTCATCGATTGCTACGTGCCAGAAGGCTCGAATTTCGTGAACGTCTTTGCCTTTGATAACTCTGCTAGCATATCGTCTAGTATTTTTGTTCGTCGCAGTCAGCTGACAATGCAGATAACTCAAGTACCAATCCGGAAAAGCACCAGACTGCCGTTTCGCCATATTGGGGCTCGTCAGTGGTGCGCATCCTTCGGTCCTCTACGGAGGATCGATCCCATGACTGTTAGTAGCTTGTGCCAACTAGCCCCCTGCTTTTGCAACTGAGCCATTAAGGACGGTACACGACCATCACGAATTGTTAGCTAACTGCGATATAGCCCGACCCATCCCCCACTGTCATGCAGGCATCTGCCATGCAGATGACAGCGGTTGGCCTTCCGGCGTCAGGACTTCCCGTTTACGGCAGCTGCCGTCTAGTGTCGACAGGATATAGTACTCTCTTCTGATGGAGGCGTTGAGCGGTTTAGGGTGGATACACACACGCAAATCATCGGATTTCTTAGTGACGATTGCCATTTGGCTTAACCAATCGGTCGGCTCATCGATTATGGCTGCGACGCGCAAACTGAACAAACGCTACAATTCTTCTAATAGCCTTTTGCGCAAATGCTATGGGAACCTTTCTAACCGTTAGAGTGACTGGCCAAGCAGATTCGTTTCACCATAAATGAGCGTATCCCTCCAGTTTCCAAATAACCCCATCGAAAAAGCAGGTTACAAATCAACAATATATGCAGCAGCCTGACAAGAGTAACCAAGATGATCATGGTTAAATGACACAAAACCAAGGCGCTTGATGGAATCAATACCCAAGTAGGTATAAGATCTGTTGACACAACCAGGAATCTAAGCTGGCGTTCCGTTCCGTCCTTCGGGTTGACAGCGATCATGATAGCGTTCCATTTGGGTTCTACTCTGAAGCCGTTTTTCATCTTGAGATGGCTCCATGCTTCAGTGCATTTTACTTCCAGAAAACGTCTCTCAGGCAGTATGTTGACGGTAGCTCCCGAATCGAGCTGAAAGCGAACTGGATGTTCTTGTAATTTCAGTGTAGAAAAATGCGCTTCTGCCCCCGCCCCTCAATGCTCCATATTGTTTATTGGGAGCTCCTGTGTGTTGTGTTGACATTTTTGTCTACCGCGCTAAAGTTGGCCGAGCCACAACAGCGATCGAAATGGTTTTTCTTTGTACATTTCATACTGATCTGGCCCCTAATTAGACAACTTTCCTTCCACCTTGGATGCTGCTGACCACAAAATTGGCAGCTGGCCTCCTGCCCCTTGGATGACACGGATAGTGCTTCTAGGTCTTCTACACTGCACCAAAGCCTTCTGTCTTGCTCGCCCGCAACTTCTTGAACTGTTGTGATTATTTTTAATTCGCTGAGGCTGATGTCTATCCACTGATTGGTGGATAGGTTTGTCTACCTCAGAAGACGTCGAGTGAGGTCATCTTTTCCGATGTCGATTACAGTGCGGTCGCGTACCAGGGAGTCCCGCATACAGTTACAGAAGTTGCACGTTCGTACCAGAACTTTCCATTCTGTAATATAGGTCTCGACTGTCTCATCCGGTAGGCGCTTGCGAGCAAAAACAAATATTTCTGGTACGTTTCATTTGCTTGACCTTCGCAATAATCGTCAGTTCTCTTGGTTATCTCCAAGGTGTCCGGCTCCTGCTCATCCGCTTCACTGAGATCCAAAGGCTCAAGTACTAATCTAGGTTCGACGCCGAGAGCGTCTGAACCTAGCAGGCTGGTAAGGTGTCGGATGGGAATCCAATTGAGTCAACGTGACGAAATCCGTCCACTTCGCCTTCCACATCCTCCAGTTATCAGGTAAAGTGCTTTCCGTCATCTGTAGATAGTCACCAGTGGGATTGACAGCTGTCCACCAAAAGCAAGCGGGGTCCGACGCGTCAGCTTCTTCTCCGCTGTCACCCATTTAGCGTGCTTAGGTCTGAGCCACGTCACGAAAAAGAAAACACACTGGCTCAGCCCACAATCGTTCTGTTCTTATTTCTGAGGTTTTGTCAACTTAGCCTTGAATATATATATATATATATATATATATATATATATACGATGTCGCATTCATGATGCTTCTTCACTGCAGTTAGACTAAACCAAAGTACACTTAAACTAGCTATTCTTAATGTGGAGAAATTTCATTCCATTTTATTTGGTTTGTTCTGCGTATTGATAATCTTCTCCCAACTCGCACACGTAGCTCATGCACATTGTGGTAAACTTGCATAATTTTATTGCGAGGTATTTTTAAATAACTTCCGGACCTTTTGTACTTATCGCGTATTCACATTTAAACACTTTCTTCCATGTGCTCATTTAGCGAGTATTTATGTCGTCATATGCGTTTAGTTTATTTGATTTCGGCATTTCAAATGATTGGCTGTTGTTTGACATCCCAGGTATGGCGGCGCTTGATGTGCAGGTTGACAAGGTGCCTACCTGTCTATTACCCACTACCTCGTCCATCTGGCTCCAGGAGACAGTTGGTCGTTGCTGGAGGGGACGTTGTGCACGGTCATTGTGGTCGTGCTAGGCTCGAAGAGTTGTTCCATGCACTGAGTGTGGAGCGGACTACGGTCCTGCCACCGCCTTGTGTGTGTTTGATTCCCCAAATACAACGTGCTTGTGTTTGCCCGTGAAGGAGTGTGGGTAGGCTCCGTTGATGAAGCGTGGCTCCCATCCGCATGCCTCCCGGTCTTTTTCCTTCATGTTTACACTGGATATGTGATGTGTCGTTGGAGCTGTGGGTGGTGCAGCGCAAGCCATCCATGGTCTCTCTGTAGGCACAGGCGTCCTGTGGCTGGCCACAGTGACATGTAACTCCGAAACCGGATGCCTCAAACATATATATATATATATATATATATATATATATATATATATATATATATTGACCGTTGACCATTCCTATCTCAATATGGACGAGATCCTTTTTGTGAACGATAAATATATAGTGATGGAATTTAATGGTGCGTGCCAGGTAAATGGGTTAATCTAAGAACTCTCCGTGCTGCCTAAACACATAATTAGGCGAGCTGACTATTGCTTTTGGAGGCAAATCCACGGAAATAAGATGTAGGTCACACAGTGTACTATTTTCAGGAGCTATGTACTGATTAACTATAAGCGCAACCTAGGACACTCTCACCTCAAGGTGGGGAAAAGTATGTTCATGTGATGTATTTGACAAAAAGATGAAATCTACCCAGCACACATTGCGCGGAAATGGCTATCGGGATAGATTTCTTCGGCGCAACTTGGAGCCCAAAACCACACATACCTTAGGGAAATAGTCAAATAAGTGGCTATCGCTATCCGTGTTGAACTTATAGGTGAAACGTGTGCAAGTATTTTAACAAGAACACAGTTGCCATCGTTAGCGAATAGCTTTCCAGCTGTAGATTTGCGATGAGTATTCGCTACAAAGCAAATGAATCGGTGTGCAACAGCAACTGCAGAACCTGAGCTCTCCTTGCATAATCTATCAGTTGAATTGTACTTGCGGCTAAATATACATTGTGTGAGCGAATGGTTAATTGTCGTGCCACATTAAAGAACATCGACCCAAATGGTTGTTGAAAGGAGGCATCGGTGTTCTTACAAGCGGCGCATTTTCCCATCTGTTCGAATCAGACCAGTGGGTTAATCTCCTTAACGCAATTACTGTGGTGTGTCAGGTCGCCATGAGCATATCAGAAGGTTTACGGTTAAGGATGTTTACAACTGCGTAGTGTTCATTAGGAAACTGATTGGGTGGACGCTATGAATTCAGGATACGACTTCACGTATAGCCACCTTACACAGGAAATGTAACCGCGTATTTTGTTCCTAAAGCGCCTGCTGATGCATTTTCCAGCTCTGTTTTCAACGTCAATGGTATAATGATGACGCAGGAACATGCATGTTAGTGGGTAGGCAAATTAAAGAAGGACGTGGACCATGATGTAAAATCGTATGTTGTGAATCATGTGAACAACGAACACTGAACAATGATTGGTAACGTGTAAGGAAAGCAGATGCTTGACAAGTCCATTAGGGTGTTTAGTGTGAAAAGAAAGATGGATCAAGATATAATAGAGTAGTCAGTTCAGAAGATTACACATTTAACTGCACTGCCGTATAAAGGGAGCTCGAAATGATAATGTACGCACACAAAGCAACAACAGGAGTGGTTTTTGATCATAAAATAGTGGAGAAAATAATAAAAATGAAAGCGAGAACAAGACTTACTCCTATGCAACTATCTTGGGTCGACAGGATACAGAAATCCAGTTGCTATGGTAGTATCGCTTAGCAAATTTCGTGCAAGGTGTTTGGAGTGACACATTTTTGTGTAAGGTTATGGCAGTACCCATTGTCTGTTGTGTATTAGGGCCAGCATCTGGTGGTCATGAGCTATAGCACGTAGCGTAAATGTGACAGAGTATCGTCAGGGCTTTTGTTGAAGAAGGATAGGGTGGGTGCATTACTTACATATTCCAGGAGGGCGTTCCAAGGCTGTGACATTCAAAGGGAGAAATAGTTTCGCCGAAATTCCAGGCGGCTGTACTGCGTGCCTAACTTAAACTGTGACCTCTTAGCCGGGTGTTTTGACTGAGTATTAGAAGGGAATAGCCTGGGTGGTTGGATTTTCTCAAGATCACTTGCACCATTATGAGATCGCCGCTTAGACGCTGATAACATCCACTGAATATATTGAGTATTTTCAGCCTGAGTAGGTAGGGGAGTCTGGTCAAACCTCCGATGCTCCTCGTTGCCGTACGCTGTGCAGTATCGTGGGCAGTGAGATTTTGCTTGAGCCATGGTTGCCACGCTTGAATGGCGTATTTCGCGTGCGGCCTCACCTAAGCACTAAGCATTTTGGGAAAGGCTGAAAGGTGAAACTTCCCGAAAGCTCTGCGAATAAGACCGAGGTACTGGTTTGTTTTCTTAGATGCCTTCAGTCTGTCTCGAACATTCGAGGTCATCTTGAACCACCATGCCGAAATGGCACACATGAGAAGTCTGCTGTAGAATTTGTGGTTCTACGCGGTACATGTGCGCACTCTTGTTCCGTATGCTGAGAACTTTGCACTTGGTGGCGTTAAAATGCAGCATATTCTCGATGGACCATGTAAACCCTTTGTCTAGATAATTCTATAACACTCTGTGCTCCTCCACTGCAGCTATAGTACGCCATATATTTAGGCCATCACCAAATAGCAAACAGTTGGAAGATAGCACGCTTGTGAGATCATTTATAAAACCAGGAACAGGCGGTGTCCAAGCACCAAGCCTTGAGGTACGCCGCACTGAACATCCATGGATTCCGACACGTTGTTTCTAACGCTCACGTTCAGGTAACGTTGCACAAATTTCTCCTATCCAGCCCAGAACAGGATCGCCGATTCCATATTTATGGAGTTTGTAAAGGAGAATGCAATGGTATATACGGTCCAAGGTCCTTAAGAAATCCAAGTAGGCCGCGTCGACTCCTACACCAGCGTCAACTTATAATGTCAACCTTGCACGAGCATTCGACAGATTAGTAGTAAAAGTGCGGTTTTGGCGAAATCCCTGCGGCTTCGGAAAGATAATTTTGTTATTCTCCAGGTACCACATCAAATCCTCAGCTACAATAGACTCCATAACATCCGAAACCACAGGAAGTAGTGTTATCGGGCGATAAATTCTGGTTAAGCACGACTGCTACTTTTATAGATTGGGGTGATGATTCCGTGCTACCACATCGTGGGGACGTGCATCTCATTCACACATCGTTGAAAAAAATTGCTAGTGGTCCTGCCAAACTCATGGGAGCAACTTTCAACGCCTTCAGGCGAATGCCGTCCGCACCCTGTAAACACGCGCAGAGACATCAGCCTCTTCAGTACAGCTGCGGAGGTGAATGATATGTGATTAAGCCCTGATGGCGGCGTTTTCTGCTTAGGCAGGATCCATGATAATTGCACTCTTTGGAAGGTACGAGCTAATTGTTGTCCAAGAACGAAGGCCACCTATTGTGCGGTTTGGGCTAACCCGCATGCTGTGTGCGGAATAGAAATACTGCGCTTAACAAGGCACAAACTGTTTACGTGTCTGTGTAGCAGTTTGGGATTTGAGCAAAACTTTTTCATTTACATTGTTGGTTCTTCTGTTTATCCTCCTGGACGAGTTTGACACAGTGGTTTCTTTGTATTGTGTTGATATCCAAGTAATGGTCTTTCGGGGAGGCTATGTAGGTGTGCCACTCCGAGTCCCTTAATGCCATACATTTACGGGTCCTGCTCCTTACGAAAGAGTTAGTACTTTTAGGCTGGCAGAGTTTGGTTTCAGATGTCCTTGCCAGGAGCTGGGTAAATAGGTTGACGAATTCACCGCAGGTCACAGCAGGGTTTCATTCAACAAAAACGACCAGCTGGTTGCATAAGTTTGGTCAGATAGGTCGTTATATTTGGCTACAACATGCTATTTCTCGTCATGCACATGTAATGGAACACTAGCGTCACATGATCGCTGTAGTCTAAAAGAGTATGTGTTATTACTTCACGACCATCAGTTCTTCATTGGTGAATATTCGGTGCAATATGGACGGACTGTCAGTTCCCCTGAACATGGTGGGCGTAGTGACGTGGCCATAAGGCGGAAAATCTGCGACCAGATCTTGAAAATCTGCTTTGACTTGCTCTCCTGGTTTGGCCTGGAATTAAGGAGCATGTACGTTGAAGTCGTTGGTGACTAGCATGTGACTGTACTTCCTGTTTATCGCTTGCCTCAACACAGCCATCAGATTGCAGTCCATCTTAGGAGTAGACGATGGTGGGCGGAAACAGCAACCAATAGGCCAAGATCGTTCCCTCTCAGCCGGAAATTACACCGAATGGCGTCAGTTAGGTTGGTTTCCAAATCGTTGATGGGTTAGCATTGCAGGTTGTCATGCAAGTAGAGGGCTACCCCACCACGTTTGATGGTTCGATCCTTCTCGACCATGGACATGCCCGTTAGCTCAAATTCAGCATCCTTTATCTCGCAGCGCAACCACGTTCCTGTGACAGCGATGACCTCCCAAGCTTATTTTCCTGTGTAGACCTTAATCATTTGTGTACATGCATGAGAGCTTCTTGGAGACCAAAAGTTAGATTGGATGGATGAAGCAAGTGTGTTTACGCCGACCAATAAAGGGTCGGCGACTAATCGTTTTTAGATGGGTTGCATACTCTCGAGAAGTATTTGATATCAGAGCAGGCAGCCCATATCCCAGATTCCGGGGTTTGCTCGTGCTCGTCTGTGCCCTCCGGATATTACGGTAAATCTTGGGTCCTGCGGTTGGCGTATTCATTAAGTGTTGTGCTGCTAATGAATCGTCATTAGAAGGTGCCCGTGTTCCCCGCTGCTTTCAAAAGAATGTCTGTTGGCAAGCAGCAGCGGAAGTTAGTCCAGTTCTTTAGTAGTTTTGTGCCATTACTTCCGACTTAAACATACGTTTTAACAGCCAGGGACCGCACCCCATATGGTTTGGTGACATGGGGATACTTGTCAAGGAGAGGACCCCGACATTTTCAAGAGAAAGAGCCACCCGGATGTAGAGCAATTGCTGGCGCTCGTGCATCTAAGCCCCGCCGGAATAAGAATCAGTAAGCTCAGGAACACCGTAAGCAGTCATTGCTTTCTTATCTTGACGTTTGCTGAACCTCTCTTTGTTAGCGGGATCCACTGTAAGTTCTTTCCACATGATTTCGGGTCGTATGCGCACTCCGCTTGAGTCGCTGCGGAGACAATTAGCAGACAGCAGAAAAGCCTCAGTCTCCTCCGCCAAGTTTGGTGTTACCCGACTTAACCGGGGTTTGCCGTAGGGCAACGCGTTTGAGTGGCGCGGGGTTCTGTTTAATGTCGTGGGATTAGCATGGACACCGATAAACGTGCAGGTGGAACCCCACAGATTTCGGTCGTCTGTCAACTTACCCTTAATTTTAATGGATTGGGATTCGGGGACATTTGCGCGTACAAGGTTTACAGCACCATGGTTGCGCCTGTTGGCTATTGGTTTTGGATTTGGAGGCCTAGTATCCGGTGTTTTCGGGTCATTTGTAAACGGCACTTATGGGTGCCATCCGTGCTGCAACACTTTTGTTTTCTCTTGTCCGAGCACAAAAGTTACCGGTGCTCTTTCTGGTGTTTGGTTTGAAGCAACCGATGCGTAGGTTGCCGGGTTGTCTCGTGTGTAGCGAACAGACTACCAGGTGCAGCACACGGTACAGAACTTGAAGCAGGCGCGTTTCAGGCAATATTTTTATTTATAAGCGAGAGAGAGAGAATGGAGTTGATACTGCTGCAAGCTGTCGTTGGGGTTGGGTTGGCACGTCTGGCTCGCTCCTTTCGCCTGTCAAGGGAATTCGGGGTGTTATTTCCAATCACAAGTGCAGGTAAGTTTCCTCCCATGTGTGTAATACTGGCGCTCACCAGTTGTGCGACCGCTTCTGTTAGTCTTTCACAACTCTTCAGTAGCATAGCTAGACAGCCTATAAATGGGATAGAATTGCATAATCGGTAGAGCCAAAACGCCTCTGCGGTGTTTGCTTTTGTCGACCACTTCCCAAGGCAGGTAGTATGATAGGATTGCACACACATAGTGCACAGCAGACCATTTCTAACGCTTCAACACATGATTCGCATTTTGCTCTTCATAGGAGACATGTTCTCAGTAGGCGTGCTGTTTTAATGGGTAGCAGGATGACAGAGATACTGACGAATTTTACATGGCTATCAGCGCTGGTTTAAGGTCAGCGGGTTCAGGCGTGTCGCGGCCAGTTAAATTACACCTTCTTTAAGGTACAAAGACGACGTGCGTGCTATCGGTCCAGTCGATAAATGGATAGGCATTGATTCAGCTAAAGATTGAAGCAAAGCAAGATGACTTGCAAAATACTGTCTATTGACGAGAGTGGCTGTTCCAAGGGCGGACTAAATTGAGGACCATAGCTTTATACAGCGACTTGAAAGAATGGTAGCAAGCTGATCCGGTTACTGTCCAAAAAAATCTTTAAATTAAGTCTACAAGATTTCTTTTGCGACGATAGGAAAAATAAATCCTCCGATAAGGTGCAAATGCAATTCATTTCGAAGATGCAAGAACACAGTTAGCTGGGGATCCGCGATTGGTAGATCTAATAGGTGAACATTTTAGCAGGAGCTCGCCGAGCCCAATGGAATGGCAGCACGAAGGTCTTTGTGAGAATGAATCTAAAGATTTAGAGGAGAATAACGCATAAGGTCACTTTTTATGACCGCTCTGTAGCTTCACCGGAAGAACCAAATTAAACAATCCAGGGTAGTTCAAGAGAAATTGTGCCAAGTCAGCAGGTAAACTAAGCCGCGTAATTAATGTGGTTACAGGGAGAAGTTGTTACCCGCCTGTTGATGATTCAAAACCCCAAATGAAAAGATCGACGATTTCCTGTCAAGAAATTTTGTACATTTGGGGCGCAAAGCGATGCAATTTGCTAAGCCAACAAGCTTGTCGGTTTCGAATGGAAAAAGGCATCCATACGTAATTGTTTTTACCTCAACAGTGTCAGCTTACCAAAGTGGATTAATTATTGAACCTTTTAACAAATACTCTCGTTTACAGTATTTGATATGGATGAGCTGTTACCATCCAATGGATGGAAGCGTTTAGGTTAACGGGACACAACCACCAGGAAACATTTCGCAGATGTGTAGAGCTGGTGGCCAGATTATATGCGTATACTATGTGCTCGTTGTCACTATGTACAAGTGCACCCCATTACTAGGTTGCTCAAAACACAGTATGTTTACCAATCAAAATATTGGATGTACTGTAAGGAGAAAGCTATTTTTCATATATATCAACTCTTACTGTATAAACAAATTTTGCTTTTACGGAAAACAGGCTGGTGTGAATCGTTACTAAACCTGGCTGCACAAGGCGAGTGAAAATACACATTTTGAAGCTAAATGGGTTGCTTTTCAGCAGTTGCGCCACCGTTGCGAAGACCTAGATGATGATATCAACATACGGACATATTTGTGGAGACAAAAGGGAAGTGTGCTTATCTGTTACTGCAACAACCGCTCGCGCAACATGTTAGGGACTTTTGTGAGGACAACAAACAGCTATGGGGGATAAGGGAAAAAAATCTTACAATATGATGAGATGTAAGAAGATAAAATTCTGCATTTCGAGCTTGCGTAAAAGAAAATGTGCGCTTAGGAAAGACCGTTGTGGAGTACATGAAAAAGATCTGTTAGCAGCTTACAAGAAACGCCATTACAGGCATCCATGTGTCTAGGAATGTTCAAATCAAATAGAAACCTCTAGAAAAGCCGCTGCGTCTAGAAAGTTTCTATATAGATCGTACTAATAAGATGTAGTCTTCCTGAAGCAGTCCAGGGAAAACTACAGGAGAGCAGTATAACCAACGAAGGATAATGCAAAACTAAACATTATTGTACCAGGTAATGGAAACGTCCTAAATCTGGGGACAGCATAAGAGAGTATTCTGCCTTGTTTAAAACTTTTGCAGACATGCGTGATCATAGAGGTTTTAAGCAAATACCCGCCCAATATATTGACGGCAGGATATCCGGGTATGGAAGTTCCTTCACTGTAGGGGTGGGGGAAACCTATGAGAGACTTCAAGTTATTGCCAAGAAGAAAAGCAATTATTGCAGCATTGCATTTAGAAGCATAATATGTAAGAAATCTGGACGAAGGCCATTAAACCACTTCTTCCAAACCATGTTAAAGTGATGAGGAATCCTGTATAGTCAGGGTCATATATCCAAACACAAATCGTCAGGATATTTAAACCCTATGAGAGGGGTTTCTATCCAGAGACGTTACACATACATATAAAAATACAAGGGATGATAGGATTGTCTACTGCGAAACACCATAGTCGGCGCGGGGGATAGAGGATTTCTTACTGTCCAAAGTGGTGAAGTTAATACGATCCGTAAAATTGTCAGTTAAAAGATTACACACATTTGGGTGTACACCATTTTCAGATGGCAGGTTTAAGGACCTTGATCCATCCAGGCTTCCAAAGGCCTTTTAAATAATCCAAGGAGAAAAACCGTAAGGTTTTACATTTTTGCTCCAATGCAGAGGCTAGGAAATTAAGAAAATATATAACACTACGTGCAATGTAGGTCGCTGCGGTTTAGACGCAAACTGGTAGATATCATCCTAGGGAGCAGCTTTACAAATCGGAGGAATTAACTGCATTCAAAAACTTTGCAAAGCACAGATACCCCTGAGGTTAGGCGACACATTTGAATTCCATTTTTGGTACTGGGGTTATACTGGACGTTCTCCAAAGGTCCGGGATCACACCCATAGTGAGGCTTTTGTTAAGGGGACCTGTTAAAGGCAGTGCGAATCAGCACACAGCTTCAAGGCTAAGAGAGAGAAAGAATCCGGATCGCCAGCTTTGTTTGCCTTTAAGCTTTTAGTTTCCTCTTAAATAATGCTTTGATCGAATAGCGCAGCAGTACTTGAGCTAATGAAGGCGGATAAGAAAAGTGAGCATGATGGGCCTAACTAAACTCAGAATTGACCTCAACTTCACCGCTCTGGCTGTCGACGCTCTTACTATAGGACTGGTTCAGAAGCGTCCTTAGATCGCGACAGTTATGGTTGTCTAAAACTGCTTCGAAGCATAAGTATGTTAGCTTTTTTATTTCCGATTATTTGCTGTAGTTATGCTTTAGATTACATTTACATTTTTGTACTTGTAAGCCCATTCCTTCATACTTCAGAGTCACTGTAGTAAAATATATAAAATCTCTCTGCACTTACGTAGCTTGTTTCAACAAGGCGATGCGCGCTAAAGCAATATTTTTTCTGGTCCCCAAAACGGTCACATTGAAGCGACCGATCCTTATCGTTGAAGACCGAAAACGCAGCAAAATAAAACATTGTTGGAGCTTCATCATATTTTCGAAAGAGCATATTCGCCGTTTGATATTCTCGTAAAGATGTTCGGTCAGTATAAATAATTAGAACAACTTGACACCGTTTTAATATACTATGGTTTGAGCTACTCAAATCTTACCGTTTTTGCATGAAAAGTAACTGTTGTTTATTTGTGTACTCTAGACATTTACCTGGTAGAAACAGTCACTATGTATACCAAACCAATCGCCTGCAGGAATGATTTTATCCTTTCTATAAAATTCGCTAGCATTATTGCAGAGAGAACAATCCAATTTAAGCCGTAGCATTAAAGAAACTTTGTCGTCGAAATGCTTTAACGCTGTAGCAAAGGTACCAGGAGCAATGTAGATGTTTCCAGAGATGACGGACTGAAAACACTTAAGAATATCGGTTCGTATACAACAAAATGGCAGCTTATGAAAAGGGTTGAGTATGTGAATATTACGATTGACGATTTGCGTCAACTTTGATTAATGCAATTTATGTCGCCACCACTACGAAACAGGGGATTTTCAAGACGGTCAGATTGTTGGGAAATAACCGTTCTTTTGAATTACACCATTTTCCACATCAGTATGCAACCGACTTTCTTGTAACAGATAGGTTGCTCTAGTAACGTACCTATTTTGCTGCGTAAGGGTATTGATATCACTGATTTTCCAAGAAGCGAGCGGACATTAGTCAAAAATAACAGTGGGGCGCGATTTGTTGACAGAAAAACAACTGAGGCCAGATTTACAGCCAGCATGATGCTTTCGCCATTTTCCAAGACATTTGTATCCGATTCGTTAGAAGTTGTTCCTAAATTTATGACCGCAACCGAGAAAGCACCCATGTAAGTCAGTAACATGTAACGTTTGGAAATGGTTGACAGAGAAGGCAAATATCGCATTTGCGACTTGATCAGAGAAAGCAAATTGTTCCAAAGATACAAAAACAATATAGTTTCTGCAGTCGGTAAAGTAATCTTCCAACGAGAACAAGAATGGCTTAAGTTTAAGGCTCCAACACCCGTAAATTTACATGTCAATTTAATTGCACCAGGCGGTGAAAGAGCAGTTAAAATATTTCCCAATTTATAGATGGGCCGGATAATCGAAATGAAGTCCACTATAATGAGAGGCACATTAAAAAGTGGAGCGTGGTTAGAGACCCATTGTTAGTCACCCGTTGCACACATGAACTACAGGAATCTTTTGAATTAGCAGTTAAACTGAACTACAAAACAAATAACAGCATGTAGGCAAAGGTGTAGCCAGTTCGGCAAATCCCTTGGAATCCTTCTAATTGCTGATTACATATGCTAAGTCGTTATATGGCTAAATAATAACAGTAACTTACGTAGAATTCGATCCGTCGCACTATATCCTAAAGCCAGAGAACGTGGATAGGAAAATTATGTACGTGTTGAAAATACAGTCCAACATAATCCGAATATTTCACTCAACATAATCCTCTTAAATGTCAGTAAAAGACAAAATTTAGGGAATTTTTATGCTAAAGAGTACAACTGACTTATTCATGTTAGAAAGGTGAATATTTTTTCCTCAAGCGTGATTAACCATATCAAGAAAGATTACATTACACAACAGAACCGCATAGATGAACGTGTGCTCGATTTAAATGGATCATTTAAATCATACTTCTTGTAAATGGATCTCGACACTCAGTCTTAGTACATAACGCGTCGGTTTAAACAAAAGATTGATTACTTCGATCGCTGAGACCAAAACTGAAGCCTATACATATTCTATGACACTTCTGATCAGTTATTAGACTTTGCCAAACGTTGCATGCCATGAATCAGTGCTTTGGGGGAGAGTTATCCTTTAGGATCACATAGTCCCAAGTTTAAGTACACATCTGAGATTTCCAACTGAGCAAGCAATTTATCAACTTCCTTGAAATGTAGAGTTTTCGGGCTGACGGCTCATAATACCCATCCGCTTTAGCTGCCTGTGGTGTTCCACTTAAATACCAAATGAATTGTTCAAGGTGATAGGATATTCTAACCTAGTAAAAAGCTAAAAAATGTGATTTTATTTATAACTTAGATAATAACAAGCTCCAGCTGTTTACTTAAGTCATCTATGGCACGGTTTTATATAAATCTTCATCCATGAAATATAATCCGTCGAAAGGTTTCATCTCCAGACCCATACTGCTGGTCTTAAAGTGAGCCTTAAAAGCTGAACAGGCACCAGGTATATCATTTAGATAAAGATCGATCTGATATGATATAGAGAAGGTCACTCCACCAATCCATCTCGTTCCGTCACTCAACTACTTTTGGACAGACGGTTGCATTATTCTCTTCGGACCAACAGCCTCATGATACCGCTGCTACCCTTAATAGCGAGGAACTAGATATTTTTGTTCACTTAGTTACTTTGGCATTTGTCTCAGCAACAAGTGCTTATAAACACTAACTTCAGTTTGCGTATTGCAAAAGACATAACTGCCTTCTGGTAGATGAGAAAATTTTATGGTCAGAAACGGGTTTTCCGTGGCCTGATAGCCCATGCATACTAGGTCAGAGTGAGATTAGTCTCACTCTATGGAAGTAAGTGTTAAACAATGAACAATAGATTTATTCGGATTAATTATGTTTGCTTTAAAACTGGCGTTAGGTATTTGGTGGGGATATCGAGATAACATTAATGAGAATAAAGATAGTAAAACAGATAGTAAAAACAGATAGTAAAACACTTTACATATGAGACCAAGGATTTATGGTTTGCACCGCCTTAGTCCTGCAATCCGCATGGACACACGGCACCCGCCGTTAATGTCAAATAATTCCATGGTAATCTCCAGGTTTAGGATGGAGACGGAGTACTAATTGACAAAGTGTAGGTGGATAAATACGTCACCCAACGATCTTACAAAGCTGTTTTGGCGCTACCGAGATGACCGATTCTGCTAGAACACTCCACAGGTGAAAGACACGAACGGAAATGAAATGTCTGCGGCACTGCACACGGCTGCATTGTTGTGCGAATTTAATGATTGGCTTCTCAGTTTTGTATTGGTGCCGATTCGAAGTAAAGGGCAAGCCACATGAGGTGGGTCTTGCAAAATCAAGTATGCCACAATCGGGTCGCCTCTTATTTTGCTATAGCTTCCACTGAATTCCCCCCAAGCTTTTAGACTCAGCTGGTTAAATGGTTGTAAATTCCGATTACCTTCTTAGATTCCTAAAGTTGTGTATGCTCCAGTGCATTAAAATCGTGTGTCAGCCATGGATACCAAGCTTGAATTGAGTATTTGACATGAGGACAAACGTACGCACTGAGCATTGGTCAAAATATGGAGCTGTATAGTTGTCCAAACACCTCTCGCTACAGCCCGACGTGTTTGTTCCCAGTCTTGGAGGCATTTTCGAACTGCCTGGAGCAACCCACGCTATGTTGAACCTGGACACCCAAGTCACGTTCGACAGTTCATTGTTTTATTATATTCGTTCCCAGCCGGTTTGAGTAGCTGGTCTGATGTCGGATGGAAAGAACTTAAATTTACTGACTTTGAAATATAGTAAGTTTTGGGTTAACAATTGATACACCGTATCTAGTTCACTCTGAATCAGATGCCGGTCGTCGTTCGCCTGGATCCTGCGTCGGATCTTGATATTGTCGGCAAAGATTAAAAAGTTTACAGCGTTTCCCTGTTCGCCGTCATTAATAAACACCAAAAACATACTTGAACCTAGGACTGAGCCTTGAGGCACACCACGCTCGACTTGTATGGGGTCCGATAAAAAGCCCGAACCCTGACCTCTAATTTTCATTGAAGTAGCAAGTTAACAATCCAGCATAAAGAGGGTCACCCATCCCTTATTGCAGGAGGTTATAGATTAGAGCCTGATGGTCCAGACGATCGAAAACGTTGGAAAAATGGAATCAGATAATAACAACGCCTTCTCCAGCGTCAGCTGCCTTGGTGTAACTACGGCGTGTGATTAGTAAATTCGTTTTACATGACCTTTGTCGACGGAAACGGTGCTGCTCAGACATGATGATGTTACCGTATCACACTTCTACATCGGCAACTATGGATTTCCTGACCTCGGATAGTATAGGAAGGTTGGATACTGGGCGGTAGTTGGAGGGCTCAGTTCTACTTACACATTTGTGAATCGAATATTCCAAGCTTTCACATAACGGGAACAATTCGGATCTATGCAGCACTAGAACAAATTGTGTTAAATTTCCTGCCAGTTTCTCTGATGCTGCCTCTATTGCATCTGGGCGAATGGTGTCGACACCCGGCCAGCTGCGTTTGGCTACCTACCTCAGTTTTCGCAATGATGCCTCCGCGGTAAAAGCTATATGGGTTCGTCCTGGTGAAGAGACGACAAAGTTGCAAGATCGCTTGGTGGTAAGACCCTCGGAAACATGGGGACATATTGCATCCGAAGCGCGTTTGAAGCTTCCAAATCGGTTCTTGTTGGGCCATCAGCCGTCCAGGGTGGAGGGATACCTTACCTCATATTTCGTAAGATATTGAGGTGCTTGTGCAGCGGTTTGTGTCTAGCACTGTAGGTTTTTGCGAAGTTCTGCTGATAGCCGGCTCTGTAATCTCTTAGCAGTTGAGCACAGTAGCGATGTTTGGCCACGTATTTGTTCTAAGTTTCTGATGTTAGAGCCTCCCTGTACGCTCTCCATGCTGCGTTGCGTGCTCCTATCCGTTTCCGAGTTTTGCTCCTAACGAAAAAAACGGATGTACACTTATGACAAACTCTTTGAAGCATTTGCAATCAGCTTACTGAAATTGTTGACAAATTCTAGCGAGGCGATTTCCGGGGGTTTTTCGGCAACGAAAAACCAAGTTGTAGAGCTGACGAGCTGAACTAATCCATCGTAGCTTGTGATGACTCGCACAGACTCACCGTTCTCAGTCAAATATTCCGCATAGCAGACGAAGTTGCAACTGATGTCTGTGTGATCACTGCGACCAAACGGTCAGCCAAAAACCAGCACATCAATCAAATGCTCCTCGTTGGTAAGCACACAATCCAGCACAAATGGTCTGATACCTGTTTTGAACCGAGTGGGCGGTGTTGTTAATGTAAAGAGGAACAGTGGTTACGAGAACTTGTGGATCGGCTTTGAATTGTTCTCCCATCGTGGCAGATGTTTCTACTCAACGTACATTGAAATCACCCATGACAATTATGTTGGCGAAATTTGTTTTAAAGTGTATCGTAAAGCAGCTGCTAAGTGTCAGTCGTTTTCGGGTGTAGAGATAGGGGGAAATTAAGCTATAACAACAAAGCAAACTTTCCAGCCTTCTAAATGCAAGCCGCACCAAATAGAGTCAGGGAAATGCGAGTGTGAGTCCTCCATGGCCTTGCACCCTACGTCACTTTGTTAATAAAAATTACCCTTATCCTTTTGTGTGTCTTTCCGGATCAGTGACATACACGGTAGCAAAACTTCAGCATCCGTCATTACCGTGTGTAACCACGTCTCGGTGTTATCAATGACCTCGGATGACCCGGAGGCCTAGCGATCTTTCGGTTTAGCCAGTTTATTATAAAGACCCAGAGCCTTCGTATAAAAGCAGAACGGTTGCTCTGTTTCCAAAACCCCACAGAGGGGTGAAGAGGTCAATTGTAGAAGAATGCCGGCCGAGGGGAGGTCAGTAGTTACTCGTTTTTGATGGAATAATGATACCTCGTTTACAAATTTATTCGGCCAAGATGGGTCCCAATCTTGGTTTAGACCCAAGTCAAATTCAAATACCGCTTCTGTACATTGGTCGGTATGCTTGGTGCTTCAGGTGGTTTAATATTTTAGCTGCGCAAAGCTTCTGCGACCATTAACCGAAGTTTTAAAGGACGATCTTTCCGATTTCTGCGCCATGGATTTTAAACATCCGTTGCTTGTTGCTTTGACCGAACCACAAGCGTTAGGTTTCTAGGTCCAATCCTCTATACTATGGTGAGAGAGATGTTCTGGTGAACGATGGCGCTACCATAGGATCCAAGGAGGGTTTCACGAATTAACCGCCATTGTTCTAATGCGTACCTTCCGCTCTCTTAAACATCGTTAGAGGTTCTGGTACGTTATGTATGAAGACTGCTTAACCGCTTTTGCTTTCTATGTCGATCTCTGGTCTTTCTTTTTGATTGTCCCGTGTTCCAAGCGACATCAAGATAGATGCGTATCCAACAGGATCCTTGTTTAAGCGCGCTTGCAGAGAGCAAAACCTTGTCTACGTCAGTGGAGGATTCTAGTGTTACTCAAATAAATCTGGGTTCTCCATAGTGTGACGCGTTCGGATGATGAGTATTTCGCAATAGGTTTATGGTCTTAGCTTTGACACTCATCAGCAATCACAATGAGTTACATTGGTCTTGGTCTTCCGACAACTTATCCCGCAATGTGATGGCGGTAGTTTCAGGGACATTTAAGCATAAAGCAGTCCGGGCAATATTGTTGGATCACTTTTGATTTGATCTACAAGGTATGGTACCCGTTTGTCCTGACCTGCTAACAAGTCTTTATTGTTTGCTGTTTGTCTGTCTATTCGCGTTAATGGTACTTACAACAGAAGAGACCGCAATGGCGGCCTTCCAGAAGCAATCCTGCAAACACAATTGATGTTCCCGAGGCTTTGTCACGACAAGAGACATTTTAGCTAATGGTACGAAGTTCGGTGTTCGGCTGCTTTATTCTAGTTAATACTAGTTGTCAGGTCTTCTGGAAGTTGCTTAACTAGACGTTTAGAAATGTGCTGGATTTTCGCTGCCAAGAGTACTGTTTGACTCTCGTAGAAACGATCAGTTTTAGCTTGGCGTTCTACCAAATTTACTGAAGACAACGGAGATGGGGATGCGGCCTATTGCGGTTTAGGAGAAGTAGATTGTGCGGCATTCCGTTGCTTAGAAACCGCAAAGCTTCCATAGTACATAGTGGTTTTCAATAAAGTAAGCTTATCATTTATCATCTGCTCTGCTTCCGCGGTTATCCGGTTGCAATTCTGAGCTAGGAAGGCACACCTTTAAAAAGTGGATGGTGAAGCAAATAGTGCAGAAAAAAAGGTGCCATTTGGTAGCCATTTCGCTCTCCTAGCTGTTGTTGGGACCCATTTTTCATTTCGGATTATAATATTCACAATAGTGCAAGCAATACAGACCAATTTTAACCACTCGATGACATTCACTTAACCAGCAAACGCCTTTCCGTTGGAGCTTTTTCGGATTTGCATTTCTGCCATTCGACGTGGTGTCGTTACTTACTCAGTGGGTTGGTTAAACTTCTGCACTTTTCCAGCTTCCAGCGCACATTGCTCAGGCGAGCATGATGGTTGCAAAGTCAAATATTGATCAACGTAGTCTGATAATATGAGGCATATGCAAATATTTAATCATCACTGCATGTGGAGCTTAGCTGGTGTTGCATAGTAGCATTCTACCAATAACCATACCGTGCGTAGCCGATTTGTACGCTGTGATAAGATGGCTACTACCTTTGAGCAAAATTTAACACTGAAAAATTGTTTTGACTTGGTGCGTGTTAGCTATGCCGGATTTCTGATTACGGAGGAGTAACTTATTTTGTTTGCCAGTTGCAAGGTTGTGCCAGGTTCGATTCAAGCACAATTAATTTTTGGTTACGTAAGATAAATTTACTGATAACCAAACTGGGTGCTGTCGTTCGTTCTGCATCTTCTAACTGGAGTCAACGGGATCCTCCTTGTGCCTAACTTTAGACTTTTCAGGATAAGTCTTGCAGTCAACAACATTAGAGCAATTTTCTGAATTCTTCCATTCGTATCCCTCTTTTACTGTTTGTCCGTAGCTGTTAGCTAAGAGCCAATTGCTTAGTACGATGTGGATAATTGAAAGCCGAAAGAAAACAGTCTCACCGTGCTGCATTCCATTTGCATATTAGCCAACTTTTTTGAATCTTATATTATTGACATAGAGCAGCCTCTTGATCTTGAATGTTTTCATATAGCACTTAGCTTTCAAGTTAGGTCCCACATAACTTGCGTCATTTTCCCTTAGTCAATAGGTCAATGCAGTTGAAAAGCAGCGCAGCATAAGTGCAACTATTTTTTAGTTTACTAGTAATAATGATCATGGGTAAGCGTACGTCAATTCACCTTACACAGATATGCCACATAATTGAATGCACATTTTGTAAACTCAGCAGGTCGAATAACTCTTGGCTAGCTATTGAAATGATCAAAAATATATAATTGGGCGAGATAATGATCATGAATTGTGTTGTTCCTCCTTCATTTTAATAACTAAGAGATGATGGATTTGCTGACTACGTTCGTACAAAAGGACCGCAAAAAATTAATGCGTTTTAACTAGCGACGAATAGGTTTTGGTTAGTATAAACGCCAAGTTGCGCAACGCTTTTCCCATGTTATCATAAAAAGTAGCCTTGTTGCTACCACTGTTGACCAGAAAAGCTTGAGAAAAGGTTTTTGAATTTATATTTGCAGTGTCGCTGTAAAATCTATGAAGTTAGAAGTTATCTATTGACCAGAATGTTAGTCTGCATAATAGATGATCAAGCAGTACGTGAACCAAATCCTTTTGAACGTCACGGCCTAAAACTGCATCTAATGAACCATAAGAAAATATGCTATGCTGAATGTTTGGAAAATCGATTGGAAAAGTATAAACTCTTCTTCGCTATTAGTTTTGTGGATTCCATGTGTAACGCATCTTACAGTTGAATTAGAGCGCAAATGGATTCAGAACAGCAGAGCTCGAATTATTCAGGCATGAGCAGCACGCTCTATCAAAGCGGTTCTCAAAATGTGGTAGTTGCGCCCCCAAGAGCTTACTGGAATTTTACTTAGGTGTAAGTACTTTTAAGTGGATTGGGTCAAAACCTGTCGCCAAAACATTCATCTATATAAAACATGTAACTGTCTACCTAATCACTATGGATTAACCATCGTTGAGTAATCACTAATGAATTCCACTTAGTAAATTAGACAATTAGACCAATTGCGACAATAAGGTTTACTACATATTATACCAATACAAGACGGCGAAGGAGCACAGTTTGATGGCGACTCCGGGGGCATGCGCATCGATCATTGTTCTTTAAAGTCAGGCCGTTGTTCGCCGGTTGAGGTACGCAATAGTTTTAACATTAAGATGGGAACATAGATCAGCCGGCCAGTTAAATGAGCGCGCAAATATATACAAGTTAGAAGAAACAAATTAGGCGATTAGTTTCAGCTGTCAACAAGGAAAGACATGGATGAATGGTTGAGACAAATGGGAAGCAACTGACATCTCTAAATTTTAAGGAGCACAACAAAGCAAATAACCGTAGGAACTTGCAGCACATAGTCTGACGTGCATTAGCCGAAACCGCATCAAATGAACAAGATACTGTTGGAACTTATCCATATCAACTGCTCCACTGATGCATATCAAGGCTTTATTGGTGAAAAATTGCTGAACGATAGGTGTTCACTTTCTTTAAATTGTTGGCAGTATTCAAAAATTTTATTAATACCAGTATACTAAGTAAATAAATAACATGCTTGGATGATAGATAGGATTTAACATTAATGTTTAAATGATATTCGTCAATTTAAATTAAATATTAAAATGTAAAAATGTTTTTAAGTTTAAAAATAATTTTTGTATGGTAGCGAATTTGTGGGCAGCAGCAGAGAAAATGTTGAGCACCACTGTTCTCCAGTGTTCTTTATATTTATCATGTAAAAACTGAGCATGTGCATTAATTATATCAGCCTTAAGTGGTTTAGTGATTTTTTCTGAAATATAGATAGCCACTTTTAGCCGTTCAACACTTGGGTAATTCGCGGAGCAAAACAATTAGGTTGAAAGCCTTTTGTTAGTAATTATAATGACTTCATAGTGTGTTAAAACACATCAGACATTCTCATTGACAAGGTGAGTTTAATTCGACCTGATGGTGTGTAGTCTTGTCTACTTTTATTCGTAGTCGTGACCTTGGTACTTTTGCCCTTGCTGCTGCAGCATCCACCAAGTCTGATAGTCTTGTACTGCTTCCTTCAATCGTAGTAAAAAGTCTGTTTTGCCGTCGATAGCTTGAGTTCTATGCTCGCAGTCTTTTGGTGTTGGCATATTCGGATAAAAATATGCTGAAAACTATGGCGTCAAAATAAGAAAAGTAAGTTTTCTTGCTTTGTATTAATTATTTTTTGGCTTAGACTTATAAAATATGTCCATGGACAAACCCTTTCGTGGCAAAGCGAGTATTATTTTATATTGTAAACTCTCTGTGCTTACCCGTACCTTTTAACTGATTATTACAATATATGATCTTTTGTTCTGGTCACTAACACATACAGAGTAGGAATATTTTTCTAATCTGTTAACCCCACTTCATTTGAATTTCGTGCAGGATATTTATGGTTTGTTGACATATAAACTTTTATATGCTGTGTTGGTGTGTTACCGAAGAAACAACATCGTAACGAACCCACCATCTTAAGTTAACACAAATTTTATCATTTTCGAGATTAGTACTAATATGGGGACTTCATCTGTACACTTTACAAGCTCATAGATTTCCAGTGAAATTAAATTAAGTTGTGGTGAACAGATAAGTAACTGCCATTAGGTTCTAACTGAAGTGGCGAACTTCAACTTATTTGCCGAGTACTTTCTTACTCAGTGACATTTCGTACTACGCTGTAACAAACTGACAGTGTCCTCGCGATTGTTGACAAAATTTGGTAAGCAAACTATTCACTTTGAAAAACAAAACAAATACTGAGCCTTGGTCAAGCTGATTATGATTCGGCGGTTATGTCCTAATCAGTGGAACAAATAATACACATTCTCAATGTATTTTAGATATAGACGTAGGAAACCACAACTAATTTCCATGCTCTCATTGAAAAATACATTGAGTTTATAGATCCCAGTTGCATTAAAAGTATTTATAATTTAGTTACTTCGTACCATGCTTAATGAGTAGGCTTATAACAAGTTATGTCAGCTTCCGAAACAGTGCTCATTCTATGTGAAAAATGAAAATGTCACTTTAAATGTTATCCCTTGTCTCATAGACCATACAACTTAGCAACCATTGGAGTGATTAATTGTCGGTACAGGAAACGCACCTATTTGACTCGCTTTCCAATCATTTTTCCCGATTTCTGAAAAGTAAGGTAATTCATTTCGAACTTTTATGTATGACTGATATTCGAATTGTAAGCAAAAACTAAAAAAGCACAAAACATAAAAGTCAAACTAGTTACTTTTTGTGCTTTTTTTACGGAATTCTTTCAGGCAGCTTCATTTCAATTATTTTCTGCCAATTTCGACACCTTCTGTAGTTCTCAATACAAATGATTAGTGCTGTCTTGCCTTTCACAGTAATAATTGACGGATGCTATCTCGCACTTCCCGTGACACCGCAGTTACGAAAAAATGCACAATAAAGTCCATGTGCCTTTACTCAGTACATGAGCTAAAATTCCTCAGAAATGTGGTAGTTTTAATTTAACTGACGGTAACCTGAGATAACTAGAAAGGATGGACGCCAACCTAACGTTCAGCGGTGGTAGCTTGGGGTAGACTACGACTCCGATATAAAGACGAGTTTAGCTCCCAATGTCTGTGTAAGAGTGCAATGGGTGTAATCAGGAGTTTGACAAACAGTTATTGTTCAAATTCCCGATGTATCGGTGCCAATATCAGGCTGCAGTTAAAGAAGATGGGAGGATATGAGCTGTTAAACCATTGTACAACACAGACAGCCAGAGAGGAAGCAAGTACCGGACCATTGTGTGAAACTATTAACAAGGTACCAGCAGGTAATCATCATCTATCCAATCACAGAAATTGAAAGTGTCTATAAGTTAGCCAAAATATGCGCAATAAGTTAGCTATGGTCAAGTGGATGACCTGCGCATGCCCAATAGATTGGGCATCGATGTTGCGACACCATAGAGAGTGACACTATTGATGGTACATGAGGTATCTGTTGCAATCAGCACGAAGTGAAATGAAGTCTACTACCGTTGAAGACGTAAAGAGATGAAGGCAAAGTATTATTGCACCCTTTAAAATTATGTGGGCGCATGGCACAGATAGTAATAAATGCACACGCGGATGGGCAAGTTACGTTGATCGTTCTTCAAGGTCAGTGCAAAAGCAGCCGTCTCCTCGACTAAGGAAGGTAACTGAGCGATCCATGTACCCATGTAACCAGTGTGGATCTGACTGCGAACTAGTTACTTTCGTGTTTGCGCCTGGTATGCTTGTTTCTCCCATAAATGGTCATGGATACTGGTGCTTTGTATGTTGGAAAAGTGTGGGTCGGCAGAGTCGAGGAGATTTGGCTCCAATCAGCATTCCGCCTGGTCTTATTCCTTTTGGTTTACATTTTATATGGGTGTATGGATGAAACTGTGCATGTTGCAGCGCAAGATTGATGGTCCTTAAATAAGCACAGGCTTCCTGCGGCTGTTTCCATGGAGGTCATACTGAAAGGTAATTCCGGAACTATGTCACTAAAATCGGTTTCCTCTTCGTGTGCCTCAGCAAAATAACATTGTCCCAAGTCGATGGAGTATTGTCAAAATTATATTTTGCATGAGAAATGTCATGAAGCCACCATCATATACATATATTACAAAATATATTTAATGTATAGTTTGCGTATAAGGACGACGTAGCATGAATTGATATGTGTCCGATGGTATTGCTCTAAAATCCGATATGCGTGCGCTGGTATTTGAGCACTGTATTTCTCACCATGAGTTCTGCTACTTTGTAGATCTGAATTTTACCTGTGTCGTTGATCAGCTAAACATGTGTTTTAACGATTGTGCACCACGGTTCCATTGAACCATTATTTAAGCAGTTCACGATGCTCAGATATAAGCCAACAACATTGTTTATCGTGCACAAGCTCAAGGAAAATGTTCCTTCAACAAAATACAATCAATCGAGAAAAAGTACATGGTTCAGCATGATTCCTGTTGATTCAAATTAGGAACTAAGCCAGCAAATAGGTTAGAATGCCAGATCATCAGTGCAGTGTTGATTTTCTGTCGAAAGTTTCGGAGGTAGCTAGACAAATAACTGGATTTAAATACAAGTAGCGTTTATTGATAACAAAGTGCATATTAAATATGTGTCCTATTTGGTAGTCATTTAACGAGCCGTTTAATGTTACCACACATGAAACCACCTGATGTGGCCAGGTTCACAATTGAAATATAGCGCATATCAAGTGAAATTTGATGTAAGACACCTTAAGGAACTTAAGACGCTTTAAATTAATAATTTGGTACCCTAGTGAGATCTGCCATCCGATCCACGCTGTAAAATTACATTATGCATGATTACGCTACTTGTCAGACAAACAAATGGATATGAAATTAATTGTTATCCTTGCGTTTTTAAGGTCGGCATTATTTTCTATTTCTCCCTTGTCTGCGAAATTGGTAGACACTGACATTAATTAGTGAACATAATCAGTACAAATTCCAAGTTGCTGTATAGACATGTCAACAAGCTCCTCAGATTGCAGCGCGGAATTGCGGTTTCACGTGCGACAAATGGTCTTGCGCAAATCGCACAAAATACTGCAGCCAACGTGTTTCGCCGACATTGTATCCATACTTTCAGGAGTGAATTCTCTTTTCATCTGCTTTTGATACAGCTTCCATCGCTACCAGGTTTTATCCAAGTTTTGTTCACAGCAGCTAATCTGATGAAAATGTTATTGTCATTTTGCTTACACAGTTCACCTGGCGTGAATAACTTCAAAACAAAGGCATTGAAGATGGCGGTCATGAACCTTGCCAATTTATTGGCTTGGCGCTTTTAATGATTTCTTGAGGAAATACAGGTTCCTACAATGTGGAAACATAGAGTATTCACACCTAGTTATAAAAATGATAAATTTTCGGGGCCATCAAACTACTGTGAAAGCAATATTCTCCCACATTTATTTAAATTAATGGAACATATAAATGCAGAAGCGCTCATGGGATAGGTTGAGAGGAACAAGATCCCAGCGTCACAATCACACGGATTCCGCTGAAAACGATCCAGCAATACAAACCTGCTGTTAGCCCGAGTAAGCTGGACTTAGTTACCGATGCCAGATTGGGAGTCGATCTTTCTACTTAGGATTCTCAACAGCATTTGTTCTTTTGGTCCACCACATTCGTCTTCTTAGCTTCGAAGTTTGGATTCGCTGACCCTATATTTGGTGGGATCAGCAACTTCCTCGCTCAGCCTCAGCTGAGTTTGAGGGTTCGCACTCCAATTCCCACCAAATTGACGTCCAGTGTGGTGTGCTCCAAATATTGTTACTTGAGCCACTTTTATTCCTCACATTCCTTAACGATCTTGCCAGTGAACTGCAGTGAATTTGTTATTATTTACAGAGGATGTCAAAATTTGGTATGAAATCAGGACAGTGGATGATCACATGGCATTGCAGAACGATCTCGACAGGGCTTGTGCTTGATCAACCGATAACCGGCTCCAGTGCACCGTGACCAAATGAAAAGCAGTAAGCATATGCCATCGGATAATCTAAGAAGTATTGTAGAAGGCAGAAGTCACGATTAAACTCCGGGGTTCGATTCCCCGTCGAGGCAGATTTTCGTGTGGAGTTTAATCGTGACTTCTGCCTTCTACAATACTTACGTTACTCACAAAACATCTTTCAAATAATCTACCATCGCCCTTTGGACTTCGGATGGACAGTTACTTCGATCCACTGGGAAGTGACGAGTGAGTGAGCCGATCTGCAACACCAGGACAGTTACTGTGAGCTCATTGGCAATACGTCGCGCACTAAGCAGAAGTCACGTGTTAAATTCCGCACCTAATCGTCAGCCCTCGGTAGCTCAGTGGTAGAGCAACGGACCGGAAATTCGTGGACCGGGGTTCGATTCCCCGTCGAGGCAGATTTTCGTGTGGAGTTTAATCGTGACTTCTGCCTTCTACAATACTTACGTTACTCACAAAACATCTTTCAAATAATCTAAGAAGGTTGCATTAGGGACCTACCATTACAAGGAAATTCCCAAGAAAACGACCTCAGGGTGATCACGCACTACGATCTTGGTTGCTAGAACCAGGCTGAAAAGGCACCAAAATGAGGCGGTCAAAATTTTGGGAGCTTCCGACCGCACTTCGGGAAATTTGCGCCAACCGTCTTTCTGAGAATGCTGAAGGCCTACGTTATGCCTCAGTTGGAATATGCGATCTAGTCCTGTCGTCCCAGACGCAAGCGCGACGTCGAGGCAATTTTAGCTCCAAGGCGTAGTGCGACCGAATGCATTAGATGATTGTTTCATCTTTCCTAGCAACGCACTCTGTAGTGCCTGAGATTCTTCATTGGTGGATATCAAATTCAACGAGAAGCTAGCTCCGCACTAAAGTCGTCTAGATTGTTCAGGAAAACCTTTCACCCGTGTCCCATGCCTGGAATTCCACACCGACTTACGTTGTCCTTGTCCCCATATTAACGCTATTCAAATAATGTCTTGATGGACCTCTTTCCAACTTGATTATTTGTTTAAGTCAGTTCTAGTTAAAGGACGAAATAACGCCAGTTTAGCCATAAGCTTAACGGCCCTCTTCGCAATGTGGTTGTAAGGATGCATGCAGAGGCGTTCATGGGACCCGCCAAACATACAACATCAACATACCATGTCAATTGAAGCAACACACAAATAAGGCTTGTCTTTTCCTTTATGTTTCGCACGCATTTACTGAACAATAGCGGAACTATAAGCTAAATGTTTTAAGTCCAATCCATTCCCACTTCAAACTATTGTTAGGCAGTGGTGCCTTTAAATCGGTAGACGCATGAAATAACGATTTACTTATCCAAAGCGTGTTTATAATTTAATTTGGACTCTAAGCATTCTACGGAATTTGTCAAATATATGCTTTTTAACCATTGCCAAATAATTGATCATCTTTCGGTGTTCAATATCAATCACTTCTACCTATGAACACCTAAAACTGTTGTTAATGTGTCCAGTCAACTAAATGCTGAATGTGAAAATAAATAGAGATTTAGAGTAAAATCTTGATATACACTTATATTAAACAGATTAAAAATTAAATAAACGTGTGCACAATCCCTTTCATTTCTAAATCCCTATCTCAATCCACAATTTGATTACCACGTAAAGACTCAGAAATCCTCCAAAATTAATTAGGTTCTGAATCCCTCTTTATATCAGAAATGCATGAGAGCTCAATTTATATAATCCCAAAATATATAATCCCAATATATATATATAATCCCAATATAAATAATTCCAATATTTAATCCCTTCTAGACTAATTCAAGTTGACACGGAACAATACGATATTCTGATACATTAATTAGTCTCGGGCAATTACGCAATGATTGAGAACTAGTTACAGCTGCGGTGTTTATGCAATCCACTCGAAATGAGGCACAGTGACCAATGGCGTTCATGACACACAACAAGATAGCACCCGTTTACTAAACCACGGATGTTGTCTACCTGGTTGATTTAGAAGACGAAAACCGCTGCCTTGTTCTGTCATATCACTGATGAACAGCAGTGATATATTGGTTGCAGGAGAGCTGAATATCCGTTTCCCAGAGGTTACCGCAAATCTGGGTGCCAAGCAGTCTGTACCGTTAAATATAACGATGTAGTCATACTGGACACCGCGCCAATGCTCCAGCTGAAATATTCCAAAGTAGAGAGACAGATAGATGTAAAACGAGTACACAAATCCTGTAGTCTACTTGGATAATTTAGTACCTGAAAATTATATGTGTTCTGCTTTAACGTGTATACTTATAATGTTTATTACTAAGCTATTGCAAGTTTTCTAGCATAGCAGTGACAGGATTTTTAATAATTTGTTTGTTAGAACTGTAATTTAAAGCTGATATTTTCGAAACTGCAGTGTCTATTTTAGTGGAGGTAACCGTGTATGCTGTAAACCATGTATCCTAATCTTTATAGGTAAAATGGATTAACACATATAATTGCAGCCTCAAAGACCGGCAGCGAGCAAAGACAAATGCATTTGGGTTATTTCTTTGTTAAATTGGGCTGTCTGACGAGAACTATCTAAAATCACGCTAAAAGTTCGTTATTATGCCAGTGACGTAGCAACTATGTATGCAGTCCGGGCGGTATTCCGATTTTCTGTCTGACTGAGGACAACAAGAGCATGATGTTTATACAATCGGATCAGGGTAAAGTGCACATTAGTTTTTGGTGAAAGGTTCGAGCATTTGCAACACAGATAAATACGGTGAAAGTAACCATAATGGTATAAATAAGGGGATGTCTGGGAAAAAGCTTTGTATTTGCGTGACATCTGGCGCAAAAGTGTTGATGCTCATGCAGAGTAACAATAAATTATTCAGCTCTCAGCTTATTTGGTATCGAAAAATCCAAGAGGAAATATATTACACCCTCTGTTACTTGCTGCCAGAGCCAACCCTGTCCTCACGCACCCTTACTTTGCTTTGTGTTAGACGGTAATGCTGCTGTCCAAAAGGTTTTAACTACGGGTATGTACTGGTTTATTAAAACAAATTGAGTACGTTAAGGTGTAGAATCCAAAGTTATTTTCAATATGTTTATCATAGGTGCGGAAACAGCTGATTAGGTTATGCGTTCCATTGATAATAACGGAAGAGACGTAATTTCTGCACTATACTTTGCAACAATGCATTGTTAACCGTTTTGCGAAGCGGTCACTCAGACTTGTTTTTTTTTTGCTGAACTCCAACACAGGGAGATGCACATAGTGTTGTCTTTGTGGGATCAAGTACGCAGGAGTATTGTAGCCTCATCATCAACAAAATTGTCTGCCCAAATTTCTCAAATTGCCATGCCTCTGGGCTGGTAGAGAATTATGCTTTACATAACCCATATATTTAACCCCCATCTTGTGGTTCCTGCTTGCATAAACATCATGTTTACATAATATATGTTGTGCTTGCATTTTGTACCCAACCTGAGGACGGACACAAGTACTAGGCTTCAACTGCTAAATAAGGGTATCTAATTTACCTAATGTAGTTCTCTAACACCGGACATGCTAAGTGAGAGATTTTGAAAAGTTTCCTTAATACACTTAATAATCCACGTCATTCTGAATCAGCCTAACGTTAATAAATATGCACCGCTGTAGTTGACTTCTGAGTGTGAGGGATCAGACATATTGGTCTTGGCTGGGAGGAAGCTGCACTTGCCAAACTTGGCCTACATCTGTCTGCGACCCGCCGAATGATGAGCTGCGCCTAAATCATAGTTGAGAATTAACAGCTCAGTACTTATCACATTCCATTTGTTACGGAGCATAACGAAAATTTTAAACACAGGGCACTGTGGGCTATTGTGGGTCAATGCTGGCCATTTAAGTGAGCTGATCGCTGTTTCCATAAAATTCTACTTCTAAATGAAGGTTCCAAACACCTCGATGTGTACTCTTTAAAGATCCAAGTATTACGTCTCCGCATCCTCTGTAACATTGGCGGGCCAAAGTGGGCTATTTCTCGTTACTAGCCGATCACAGTCGACAGAAACATTATTGCTCAGAAGTGTTAAAGTTGTCCTCCTCCAAATAGTCTAGCAACGCGCCGGAAGTAGAGAAACTGAGTTCTAATTCAAATATGTATGATCTTATGTGACAACTTTTAGCTTTGCATTTTGATTTAATTGGTCAATTGGCCTAAAGGTTTCGGGTGGCATATTTCCAAAACAATTGCTGTAGGCTGTGGTTGAGATAAACAGTGCAAATAGTGCAGCGGACGATGTGCAGATTCAAGTCTCAACCGAGGAAGAAAATGATACCAATCTCCGCTGTTTGTCCAAATGCTGCAAGAATGAAATTCGGCTGAATCGGCAACATGTAACCAAAATCCACTTCTTTGACTTATGCTTATATCTGAGGGATTTTGTTTCACATCGCGTAGTGCTGAAATGGCACAGGCCACGCCACTGTTCAAAGGATGAGAGCAGTTGTTCAGTTTAATGACATGGTCATATCCCAGAGCTGTTGCTTTCCAAGACTTTCGGAAGTCACGACGTCGTGTAGGCTTCAAGTAGATTAAGGGAAAGGAGTAAGATAGTACTTTAAAGACCATTAAATCGGTTCCCAACACTACGCCAGTGGTCGACTATAAGGAATCGAGTTTACTTCTTAAAGCGCACTGAGCGTCAGTCGTAACATAAAGGTTACTGTAATAATTCACGATGAAAAATCATTAGACACTTATGTAGGGCTGCCATATCATCAGGCAGTTTCTGCGAGAAATGAAAAGGCGATACTTGCAGCTTTCCCTGCTACGTCGCGCCTAAAATACTATACATGTGGGAGGCACGTACGTATTCTGATCCCAAAGTGTTTCAGTCAGAATCAGTGAACGGTTACATAGTTCTCCACAAATACTAAATCAAATGCTTATACGAATTCCTAGTTAAGACCCAAATACAGTGCGCAAGCCGGATACCCTGGGTTGCACTGCCAATACCCTGTCGAGTGAGCCAATGTCTACGGCCGAAAACGTCAGGCAGCTATGAAAACAGCACATTTGGTCTGGCTTTCATAACTGAAGGAAGCATATGTGAAAGAAAATATGGAGACACATTGAAGCATGCACAACGGGTGTAGGTTGAAGGGAAATGATCCTGAGTAGGTGCCCTGAAGTTAAAACCTAGCTCTTAAAGCGACTGACAAATTAAATCAGTTGCAGTTCAAACACAGAATTCTGTAGCCTAATATTTAAGTGCGACCTATTCTAGTTTCCTTTTCACTCCGAAGGAAGCTGTTGGCTTACCGCCATCGTACATGCAGATTTAATCGTAGGGTTAGCAGTGCTGAAGTACCCAAATTTGATCTCGATTGACGGAAATATTTGGGGATCTTTTCTCAAACGGGGGCATTTGACGTTCCCCTGATTCTCGCCAAAATGAAGAACCGATGGTGCTAAATTATGTGCCAGACAGCCTAAGACAGGAGCGGCGTTGCTTCTGTTCTGTAAAAATAAGAGTGATTTCTTCATCACAACTGAATACTGAGTTTATTACGATGTAATTGTGATACTCAATATGAACACTACCAGAGAGGATGTTCTAAAGAAACTCGGGGATCAGCTGGCTCTACAACAAATACCGGAAACTCTGGTCTATGATAACAAGCTGAATTTGCAACTGTGATTTCATACTCCGAAAGCTTGCCTGTGACACGGCAAATTAATTAGAAAACCTCAAGCGTTGGTACCTAAATCCAGGAGGATGTTAACTACACACGATCCACTGGAGTGAGCCGACATATGGGACGCTTGAAAAGCAGTCATATTAGTCTAAGCTCAATGCAGGAAAAAATTCGGATGTTCGCATCAGTTACGAGATCGATCCTAAATCCGCTACATTGCTCAAATTTGCTGAAACGTTTTAAGAAACTGCTGAGTAATTAAGTATTCACTCTAACCTTGTCTTCATTGAAGTAATTTACTAAGATTGTAAGAGGATGTATAGCTTTTACCGATACACATGTCCACAATATATGGAAGGTAGTTGCGGTATCCGCAAAGTTCGGGGAATGATCACATAAGGTAAAAGTTACTAAGATGTTACCACAGGGGACTAGGTGCGAATGAAATGAAACCAAAGAGCACAGGTTAAACACGTCCCTAGCTATTCTGCACTCAGCCAAGACAGGGCCGAAATAGTAGGTAGGAATACTGAATGTAGCAGTGGGCGACAAGACAAATACAGTGCGCGAATGTGTATATAGCGCGGAGCAAACAAATGATAATGGAGGTTGTGCGTTAGAAGATGTAAGTACATCGTCTAGACCCTGCTTGACACGCGCTTATATACAAACCGAGGGATGCATTCTATGACCCACATCTAGCTACCGTGATTATGTGACGGTAGTGGATTAACCTTTAGCTACATACAATTAACTAGTCGATTCTTTAAATTAGGATGTTGTTGATGAGATAGCAAACGCAATCTGGTGGACTATTGCTCTAAACGCCCGCTGCCCCGCCTTCTCCATTAACGAACCGACCATAACGGTGAAGGATATGTATAAACAAATAAAACGACGGCTACCTAATGAAATGAGTTATCATTGGGGGATAAAATGTGCAGGGACGTGCACCGTAGCAGAAACACTTTTTTCATTGGCTGCACTTTGAAAATTTGGGCACCAAACTAAAGCTTATTTCAACACGAACTTCTGATTTTACGCGGTAACGAACACATTAATTTGCCTATATCGGTTTGAGAATATGTATAGTGTCTAGCTTTTCTTTGAAGCTCAGGTAAGTTAGATCAAATATGTACATTGGTTTAACACACATGATAAGTGTCCTGTAAGAGTGTTATGACATCATTGCGGATTTCCACCTAGCATGCCTTTCCTGTTTGCAGATGATACAAATATAACCTACAGATGGAACTATTTGATGTTGCTCCTCCCAAGTATGGTAGCACAATAGTGTTTTCCATTCCGGATACATTTAATCATCGGAATAGTCGCGGTTTTCCTCAAAGTTAACCGAGGTCTCACAGGTTGCCTGTAGCAACTCAAATATGAATAGTCTACCAATTCTGACAATCTGAAATTCAAGGTAATCTAATACTCATACACCGAGAGCTACAATCCGTTTGAAAACGGTTTGACAATTGTATTATTAATTTGTCGGCGAAATAATCTAGAATCATATATAGCGGTTTTCGATACCCGAGGGACCAATTGTATTTAACGACGAATACCTTTGTGTATAGCTTTGTACCCGCAACCTAGGAATCAGGTATTATAGCACTTACAGTTTTCCTAAGGATTTGAATGCCAGCTGGGCGGAGCCAGAGAATGAGTGGTTCATAAACTATTTGAAATCCACATAACTACAGCCAGAGTTGAACTATTTACCTTTATCACTCGTCCCGTTTTGAACCATTATGTTATCATTTGTGGAAACATGAAGAATTTGATGTGGCACTGCAAAGTACACAGATGTTAATTGTCAACTGTCTAGTATACAATCTTCCAGTAAGGTTTCTTAGTAGCGCTAACAACAATTACATTTCTAGCTGATTGGGCTAAGGAGATTGAGGCATAACCTGATGCTTTTGTGCAA
This sequence comes from Dicrocoelium dendriticum, assembly GCA_944474145.2. Lineage (NCBI taxonomy): Eukaryota > Metazoa > Platyhelminthes > Trematoda > Plagiorchiida > Dicrocoeliidae > Dicrocoelium > Dicrocoelium dendriticum. Next base: position 69,517,669 of record OX104060.1, on the reverse strand, counting down.
AATGATTCATCAACACGACAACTGCTAGCTGCATTTCCTATAACTACAGCATAATTCGACAAGGGAGCTAGGCAATAAGTAGTTTACTCTGAGTGTATCCAGGTGTAGCATGAATCTGCTGCCTAACTTCCTGCTTAACAGATATGCCGTCCTGTCAGCACGCAACCGTCTTTCACGTCAAGATCTCAATCACTTAGCCTAGAACATGATTACGATCATGTTCCATGGGGAGTGGTGACTTGATGGTATGTTCCAAGAAGAGTCTGATCGGTAAAACAAAAGTTTCAGAGAGCGTGATACATCCTTAATTCATTTACAATTAACTAATCTAACTAGTGCACATTGCTTTGAAAAGCACCTGTGAGTAAATATATTCCCTTAAAAAAGCAAAAAAAGGAAAGCATACAAATGTTTGCAACTCATAAAAAAACGTGACATATTATTTAAATATGATTAGTGGTAAATATGGGCACAGTTACTCCCCAGATGAAAAAGAAACCTATGGTTACTTTTACGTTTATATTGGATAAACATTACATGCCGACTACAGGGGAGCAAACTGCAATCTGCGGTTTTCCGCAGTCTAAAATCTTGTGTGATAAAGCGGGATGGTTTACCATGCATCAGTGCTTATAAGTACTTTCCCTTGCGTATATGCAGTGTTGCAGTAAAAACTGATCGGTTCCTAATTGGTATATATTTAGATGCACACACAGATTTTCCATACAAAGGAACATGCAAATTCACTGATTGGTATGCATGAAAAGCAAAAAGAACGCCAATTCGACCTAGTGAACCCAAATATCCGAGCTCGTGAAAATTCTAGGCAAACTATAGCATTCTTCGAAGCACGGTTTTCTCAAGGCAATTCAATCATCCGACAAGTTGAACTAGATGTTATACATGCAGCACTATAGATGAAAAATACTCGAATCGTCAATTAATTTAACGGAACAGACGCTGGACAAATACGTTAAACGATGATGTCAACCGCAAAGACATACCTATCCATGCTATGAAGCACGAATCGGCGATGTTTTTTAATGGTCCTGTGTCCGTTAAACGATCCAAATATAACACTGACTTTTCGTCCGACTAGAAGATTGCTCACCCACAATCACGGAGGCTTGCTGCAGCGCCGCGCCGCTTCACTACATACACGCGCACTGACCATGTCACCTAGAGTGTTGGCTAAATGTTTGCGGCGACACTGCCGAGACCTGCGAACGTTTAGGCCACTAACTAAACAACATAAGACAACAACATTTACTTCTATATCACTACAAAGCCATTTTTCAAAGGTGCGCTTTGGTGCATCTTCTGTCACGCCAAATTTTCTCTTGGTGTACGCTGGTTTAATTCCTTAAAGGCGGCTTAATACAACGGCTTGTCGCTATTCAAGCAGATTAATCGTGTCAGCTGAAACAACGTACGTAATCAGATTGATTCACAGCAGACACACAGGAAGAGGGTGCAAGTTCCCAAGACACTTAGTGTGATGTAAAACTTGGCAAAGTTGTAACGGTGGACCTTCATATTTTGTTACCATCCCATGTAGCTCACGGGTTTCAAGCGCAGAAAATTCACAGCCGGGTTACGGGTTCAAGCCCTAAAACACTCAGATTTAATGCACGCATTTGACAATACCCGAAAGTACGAAACAATCGTACCATTCAAATCCAGGTGTGTGAGTTTGGTATGACTGAGTCTAGATGTGATGGCTTTCTACCTAAATATTTCTTCTACATATTATAACCTACTATTTAAAAGAACTCGTTTGGAAAAGGTAAAACAATGGCCTGGTTAACCTTGTCACCGCTAAGTTCAGCGCTTATATATATATATATATATCGTGGTTGTGCTATCCTGCAGGTGTCCTCCTAAAAGATATGTGTTAATGTAGCTACTGCGTATTGTCAGATGTTGGCACGTCACAGGGTTGAGGAGTAGGTGCTCTTATTCAAACCTATTGTTAACTCTGGTTCATGTCGTACTGGAGATAGCAACGATCTGAGGTTGAACGAATTGCTCTGCGCATCTTAGCAACGTTCGCAATTATTCGCATCGCAAATATGATTATTACTGACAGGGCACTGATGTAGACTAATACTGGGAGCAGGCCGCTGCATGATCTTTGCTATACCGCACTGGAAACCCTCAAGATTACAAAATATGTGTTGGCTTTATTTATCTTGTTTGTTCTTTTGTGTAGTTAGTCATTCAACCTGATGAAAAACGGAAAGTAGATTCCGTAGGAAACAAGCTTTGTTAAACTGAATAAGTGACCCTCTGGAATTACTTATCCATGAGGTCCGGGTAAGAATCGGATTAGCGTACAATTTTGGTCGAATCTGTAAGCTTGTTGAACATTCAGACTTCTTTTTGGGCCTTAAATACGGGGTCAGTTCATCTGAGTGATTATTCCAAACTTCACTCATTGGTGATGTGCTCCAATGGTGGGGCCAACTGTTTTTATTAAATTTGAACACATCTTGCCGATTCAAAAAGCAATCTCTTTACGGAAATGTTATGGTTTGCTAACGAGAACTGCCAAGTCAAAGTGACACCGGATATGCCAGTAAAATTTGCTGAGAGTTAAAAGGGCAAGTTCCCATAGTTTTCCTAGCAAATATACCGAACAGTCGGAATAGTGTATTCGCGATATCCACAGTAGTAGTCGTTAAGGCCGTTCACCGTCTAATGTGGTGGTAATCCAGGTTTAACCTTGAATTTGCCACGTATATATACGTAAGTTAATTTGTTTCTACTCGTAAAGTTGAGCAACATGTTCTCTTGCCATGAAAATACATATATAATTGTCCTAGTAAACAGCTTAAATAAACCTATAATAATTCGTTCAAAAAATGAACATTCTCAATTCTTCGTTTTCTCTCAAGTAGTTGGTAAAATTTAACTGCTCTCCATAGTATTTTGTGTATGCACATTCAGTTGCCATTTCAGTCCACTCTTACCCAGCCCCGCAGTTAAATCGGCAAACACATCAGCTGACGATTTACATATTCCTGATTCTTTTAAGTATAATTTTCGCTGCCACTTACCTGCGGGACTTGTCAAGCAAGCGCTTTTACCCGTAATTAATCACTGTTCATTTTTTATTCGTATTAAGCGGTACTAATATGCGAGTTGTTTTAATCCTATTGGTTTGTGGTTCTAGCATGTGATATCATGGGGGATTAAGACGTCCGGCCTCCAATTATTATCTATGTTATTGATTCCTCAGCGTGTTCTGCTACGGATATTAGTGTTGGTCTGGTGTGCTTTTTAATGGTACAACGTTTGAGACTGCACATATGGCCCTTATAATTCTACCTTACCATTCAAACCTTGTATAGTTCGCCGAATATTGTGACTGGAGCTCCTAATCAGCAGTAGTCGCTAGGGTCTGAAGTTTAGAATGGTAAGTAATTTTCGATGAGTTTCTCGTTCCTTATCAAGGAAACTGGTCAAAGGTTAGGAGTGGGTTAGCACTACTTCCTAGCGGGGGGGTCCAAGGCGTCTGGCTCAATCATCCAATTATCATTAATCAGGATAAATTTCAGACGCGATGGCACCCGCAAACTCTCTTACCTTGTTGGCTGAGGCACGTTTTTTATAAACTGCCATATGCATGGACTTTAGAAGACTTGATTTGAATGGTGACCAACTGGGAGACACTTAGGCTATGAAATGTGCGTTGAGGTCACACGTTGTAAGGCTGTATAAGTACGTTAAATAATAGCATATTGGACGGCGTTTAAGGAAGCGTCAACCCCGTCAACGAAAGCGGTCGGTTGTCTGTAGGTAACTGCAAATAGGTTGGCAGCATGTGTCTTCATTAAAGGTCTACCAACTAGCTGCATTAAGCAAAATGTTGTCTCGGGAATAACAAGAGAATGCACGGGAATAGTGTGGAATTTCACGTAACCTAGGTAACAGATAGCAAACTCGCAACCGCGAGAGGAACGATAATTGCAAATGACGGAAAATGTACAGTGTTTATTTTCGGGATCTGATGTCGCTCATTAGCCAAGTTTCAGTCAGTGCCATGAATTTTTCAGTTGCTGTTTTATGTTGACAGTGCAGTTCAGGTAATTTAGTATACAGTCATTGTGCTTTGGTGTAGCATTCTTATACACGTTTACATATAAGAGTCTGTGTCAGCTTCGTTTGACTGGCACCGTTTGTACCCAACTTTTGAGGTATTATGATAAGGTTGGCTGCTAGAAGCTGCGAGCAACACAGCCTTACTTATCAATAAATTGGGTTTTTATGGTTTTAGGAATGATCTAAACAGGATCGTTTGTTGCCATCCGCCTCTCTTATCATGCCACGCTAGGATCGAACATGGGCCTAGTCAAGTAAACTTGCAACGGAATTGCGATGAAAATGTCTATTATTTTTGGTGTTTGGGGCTTTAAATTGACCAATCACTGGAAGGTAGCTAAGCGAGTGATCGTTTATCAGTGAGGTATGAAGCATAAAGCGCAGATTTTACAGGACGACTTACAAATCGTCAAATGGGGATCGGCAAAATGTAAATTAAGTCGGACGCATTCAACAGAGCTTAGTTCCAGACTTCTTCTGATGATATGTTATATGCTCAACATGGCCTTAATATCCCTCTCTTTATTATTTTTAACTGGATTATTTAAACTACACAAAATTGCAAGTACTAACATCTGTTAGTAAATTATTAATTAATGATACATATAACACGGTTCTGACTGCACAGCGACCGAAGCGTCGGGGTAACATAGGCGACATTGTAAAAGTGTGGTGCAAACGCTAGCCCTATAATAAACACATAATTGTTTTGAGTCGGGATTTTAAGTAATTCTTTTTGAGCTGTAGGAAAATTTGTTGCATATTTGTCAAAATTCACCGTAAACACTTAGCTGTATCACCACTTCACATTAGGGAATGTGCACTATCGCAGCTTTTATTCAATATTATCTCCGTTGCTTATCCCCTGCTCAGGCGTTCGGACCCGGCAGAGTCAGCCTGATGGTCTCTGATTCATTTTGGCATTTGACCTAAAGGACATTCGAGCATAATTTCCAATGTGTACTAGTTGTTTGACTATATGTAGCTGCGTCGAGTCTTCTCAAATCGAATCAAAGTAAAAAACGTATCCAACTATTTTTTGTGTGTGGTTAGGTAAATCCTCATCTGCTAAAGGGTTAATGAGCACAATTTTGAATTAAAAAAGGTAAGAAATTAATGACTTTAAGTCATAATGAATCTTCAACGTAAGCAAGCAGCTAGAAGTGCGCGAGTATGGTATCCAAAGCGCCAAATTTATGCGTAATACTTAACGTTCACTAATGTTTCTAATTACTTGTTTTTATCTTGAAAACATAATTAAATGCTAACTATATAAGCTTCGGATTCCAACATCTTAAATACCAATATGTGTGAGTTTAAACGCTCCTATTTAAACAAAGGCCTACATTGTCAATCCGGAAATTAAAGGTTTTCGCAAACATTCTAGACCTGTTCCGACTTCTGGAGCAATTTGCTCCCCTGTACAAAGCATGTCTATTAGCTCTAAACTACACAAACCTTCTCCATGTTGTGGCGCAGCATATCGATGCTATATTGATTTGCCTCTGCTCAAATTTAACCGTAAAGTCACAATTGCTACTTTTCGTAACGCATGACAATGCTGCTCAGCATTTAACTACCCTGTGTTCCCGTTCAATTAAGTGGATCATCACAACAGCTCTTTCACCATTTGTTGCTTATCAACCAAGACTTATAAATGTTTGGGATCCTTGTATCTAAATAAGGTGGGTTGGTGTGTCGCACTATCGTAAATGCCGAATGTTGGCTGAGAATACAACGTATTTGGTTGTCTTAAACAGCAAATTCTAATATCCACTATCTCTGTATGTGGATCGTTGGCAAACACCTTTCCCTAGTTGTCCTCTTAAAATGGTCCCAATATTTCTCTACAAATTGAAAGACGGCTTCATCCGTTGGATTATGGCACTACATTTAGGATGAATCAGACAGTGCTTTGTAGAAAAAGACATCCGCTTTTATCTATTGTTATGTTTCCCTTCAGGCCATTCACTGGTTACTGGGTATGTGTGCTGAACAAAACTCCGTTGATAGACGCTGAGCACAACCAGGCGTCTATGTAAAGTGTGTCAAAAGCCGTTTTACTGATACACCATACACTGTGGATTAATCTACCTGGTCAAAAGAAGATAAAATCTAAATTATCAATGCAGGCATGGTGTGGATGCTTACAAAATGCGTCTGAAAACCAGTGTAGCTTTCGTGTAACATAGTTCAAAGTCTTTTCTTGTAATCAAAATCGTATAGAAATAGTGGATAGTAAACTAAGTATTATAAATGTCAGTTAATCTCTAAACAGTTGCGAACTTACAAATTTACACATCACTTACATCACATTCGAGGAAATACATATAAATTCCGTACGAATTCGGAGCGGTCAGTAAAGCGCTGCAGAACATGTTCGGCCCATAATCCCAAAGCTCAAGTTCCCCTCTTGATTCCTTTGGACGGGGCGGAAAACAGTTACCGTTGGTTTCTGTAAACAGTTAGCAGAAGAAGTGTGGGTGTGAAACTGTAAAACGAAAGAGCTATTGTTATTGGGCAAACAATTAATATTCCCACTCTTTTATTCTTAATGGAACAATGCCAACACAACAAAAGTTTTGCTTACCTGCCGCAAACATCATTCGAGAAATAATGAGATTAAACCAAATTAGGTGTAAAGTCATTTTCATTCAGAATCTAGCGATCTGGAATGGTTAGTACCTCGGTGGGTATCGTATATCTGCTATCTGTCCAACGTTCATCAACGTGCTCGCGAATACGAAAAGTATTGTGTGAGCGGTTAATATATATTTGCCGCTCAGTCGGTTTTCATCTGGTAGGCGCTCTAAAATATCATTGAAATTTGCAGGTGTAAGGACACATCAGTTATGTGCATTGGTGCCAATCCATTGTCCAACCTCAATGAAATCGATATCTGTTCATTTTCACACATAATTCAAAGCTGCGCTGTACAACGCGATACTCTACGGAAGAAAGTTAATGCAAAGTCAGGAAGACACCATAATGTCAGTTCCAAATTTTCCATAGCCTGTCCTATTAACGGTTGTATAAATTGATCCATGCTTGGAGATTCCGCATTAAATCTTTTTGCCAATTTTTTGGGGTTAACTGCACCAAACCTATTTTTAGAAAGTATGAGATGCGATGTTAAAGTTACAAAGCTCTTAACTACCCTACTTAGGCAAAGTTAGACGGCCTATTTAGCTACTCAGGATTCATCGGTCCCACAAGAAGACTAGCCGCTGCGACAACGCTCTTGCTGGTCCGTAATTCATTAAATTCAACGAGGACCATGGCGGCTAGAACCAGCTGCATGAATAGTAAACATATGGAATCACTTTGTTAATCTATCCGTCTTATTCCGACTTAGCATAATTGCTCAACTTCGCATAATATCAACGGGCCCCATGAATCAAATTGCGACTTTTTCGATTGGGATATTGATATACAAAAGTCTACGCACGGCAGCTACATGATGCATGTGTGTAGTTACATCCGATCGTTGATCATTGGATTATTGAGAAATAGCTTTGGTACGAATGAAATTGTCACCGCTGAACATTTTCAACATAAGTGAAGCAAACCAAGATAAAAAGCCAAACTGATATAATTCGGAAGAAAATTTTAAGGGGTCTTGGATCACAACTGTTGCTAAATCAGTAGGAGTTTAATAAAATATAACCATAAATAATAATGTATGTCCTATATGGTACGATGATTATCAGAATGCTTAAGATGCGCAGATGAAAACGCATAAATGTTAAGAAAGTTTGACAATTGATTAGCCTGAAAAAGCGTCGCAGCATTGACATCTATACATAACTAATGTGGGGTCACATTTCGGTCCTGATATGCCTGGATGGTGTTATACTCAGCTTTCATTGCTAAAAGTTAATCGAACTGTGTTTATTGAAGATGAATCTTCCACATTTGATTAACTCCGTAGACACAAACATCACAAACCACTGAAAGTTGGATTCAGCCAATTTCGTTTGAAATCCTTATTCCAACACACACTTGCATTATGCTCAGATAGTGCATGACCAAAATGGTATTCTGCAATTAATAGTATTTTTTCCTTTGCTTATGCTCCATACACAGCTAAGCATACATGAGAGAGGGGAAATCATACCTGTATGCTATGTTTAGTAATCATCATAAGCTGTCTTGAGCAGTTGAGAAAAAATGAATATATCTGTAATGTACGTCCACTAATATCTTGTGCTAAATCTTTGATCGCTTACATATAAAAGATGTGCCGAGAGGTTCCTTCAAACAATACACTACAAAAGTTTAGAATAATTCTGTATTGAAGTTAAAAAAGCTAGCAATTAACCTACCACGTTGATTATTTAGGTCAAACGCAGCAAAGTCAGTGATAATTTCGTCCATGATCCCAGTTATACATTCATTAAAGCAAATTTGAGGATATATTCAATGTGTTGCAATGCCTCCGAGCGAAAACAGGCTATGAATTGCAGTCCAAAATGCCCAATACATTAAAAAGTTGATTTCACTCATGGGTAAAGTGGCAGCACATGCAATTTAGGAGAGTAAGGTGTACCCCACATGGTATGGTTGAGATCAACATATTTGGAACAATGGAAGAATGTTCCGTTACTACTAAACAAGCATTGCTTTACAAATCTAGTGGGATGAAAAGTAATACGAAACTAAATTTTAATGATAAAGTGAAGAGTTTTGTTGGACAAACCCCAGACTTATGTAGCATGGCGGAGGTGTTTGCGGATCAATTTTATAAATTCATAAATGCAATGCTCGGGAGTCTGTTAAGACTCAGTGATCGTCTCTTTTAGCTCCATGGATAAAGTACTAAAATGAAATGCAAATGAGGCAACCCACCGTCAACACATATTTTAAGTTCCTCAGCTTGGGTACAGATACGAGATAATTAGGTAGAGCCTTCCAAGGCTGGCACACGCGAAATGAACAGAAATTTATACGGGATTCAAGCCGACTTTACTGTATTGTCAATTTCAGAGGATGAGGTTTTTTTGTTGGTGTTGTCATGCAATGTCAGAAGCGGGCGGCAAATATTGTATGGGTTTTTTAGCATCCGAAAAACCATTGTGTGGTCCACCCACAAAAGCCGATATCTACCGCTGTATATTCAATGAGATTTCATTCCAAGTTTATAGGGTAGATGAAAGAGGATACTGAAGTTCTTGGTTTCGGTTTTCTGAAGAGTTCTGTGATCAACGAGATCCTGGATCTGCAACATGTGCCACTCATCGATAGCATTTACCAAGTGCGGTTCCACGTAGGCGTTAATCAACTGAAGATTATTAGGAGTTCAAACCGACCGTACACTCCTCCAAGTAGACCAAAGTGCTAATTGTCGATTTCGACGTCTTCTCTGCTATTTTGAGCAACCAAAATCTTCCGGTACCACTACACCCAGGTTACGCGCTTGAGTGGCCTACTGTAAGGTGTGGTCTGCAAGGCTGTAAACGCTCAGCTGCTAGTGACTCGGATAGATCACTTTCATGTAGCAGGTTCCTCGTTAAACATTTCTGCATGCAATCTAGGTTAAGTTAGCCTAGCTTGTGATATTTGTTGCTACAAATCGCCCGTCATATCATGATATCTTCAGCAAAAGTACGAAATCTGAGGAGATAACTCTTTCCAGGTGGTCGATAAACACCAGTAATAAGCGTAATTTAAGTCTCGGACCCCGTGTGACATCATATTCTAAGCCAATCGGGTTAGAGTGCGACCCTCTAACCTGTACTTCAAACTTCCGTTGGTGAAGCCTGTTGCCAATTAGACCAATAAGCTAATCTCTGAGTCCGTATCTCTGTAGTCTGTAAAGCAAGATTCATAACCTAGGCAGTCGATAGCTTTGGCGAATTCCAGATAGATTATGTCAACTGAGGCCATATCATCAGTCAATTCCGCCCAACTTCCTCGTGACATTAGGAGTTTGAGGTTGAATGACCGTTGTTGACGGAATCTGTTCTGCTCCACTGCCGAGATGTTGCCTTTTCCGTTTGATCCATTAGAACCGCAGCGACGATCGCTTCCATTACTTTTGCCTGAAAATGAAGGAGAGTCACTGAGAGATAGTTTGCAAAGCCTGTACGGCTACAGCCTTCAAAAATTTGGGTTATAATGCCACCCTTCCACATAGTGAGGAATTGGTAGTCAACAAAGCACCTTTGAATGAACTATGACAGTGGTTAGGCTAGCTTGGTGACCACAGACTTCAGTGGTTATGGGCAGATGTATGCTCTCAGAGAGCTCAGTTGTCGCAATGAAAGTAACTGTCTTAACAAAATTTCCTGGCTGAAACTTACATGTATAAACTATTGAGTCGTCCATGAGTATGAAATTGTTGCACAGGTAGTAGCTGCGATTTCGAAAATTGGGGTGTATTGTAGCTGCGTAGCCATAGGTGCTTCTTCGGCGCTTTGTACTCTACTGCCTGTTGTGAAAAGTGGAGAGATGCCTTGCTAGAATTTACGGTTATTGTTGACACGTTAATAAGTAGTTTGTTTTTTGATAGGAATAATTTAGTTAGGCATTGCAGATAAGTTACTTAGTCCTTACGGACAAGTACAGTGTGATGGATGCGATGGTTCAAAAATTGCCTTAAGTCTCAATGCATTTAAACCATAGATAGCAGATGGTTATATACGCTGGCATGGATACTGGATTCCGAGTGTAAACAGCAACTCAGCCTGGGTCCATCCGCACATCGTAAGCAAATATCATCTCTCCTCGTAATAAAGAAGATTGGCAGTTTTAGGAATTGCATTCTAAATTTATATGGAGCGCATAATATTCCAGTTACCTATTTAGATTTTCTCCAGCTCGGAATATCTTGCGCGAAGGGACCTTGCTTTCGTCAGGAATACTGTGTACGAGTGGGGGATATTTCGCATACAAAGGCACGCAGACTAATAATTACGGTGATTAGAAGGACCAAACGAAATACACGAGTGCGATTCGATGCCTACGGTTACTTCGAAAATCATTGTCCATATTGAGACAAATCACCTGTAAGCATTTTAATGACGTGAATTCTCCGAGTTCAGATAAATTCCTAAGCTTATGCGCAAATGTATGCTAGTGCACGTTTCTTACGTAAATGGCAGATGATTACTCCTCAAGTAGTACTTAGCGTTTTCTAACACATTATTCGGAAATCGTGCTATTTTTGCAATTACTTGGCTCGTCATATCCAAAAATTACCGGTGTAAAGTAGGAAGTCTTTGGCAATGGCAAAGTGTAATCAAATAAACAGCGTCGGATCCTGTGGGAACAAAGATGCAAAATAATAGGGTAGGAAAGCAGAATTAATCACAGAATTGCCATGTAAAAAACGTTACTGATTTACTCCTAAAATACTTTTGTTTCCTGTGAAGCCAGATATTGTTGCTCAAAAACGGAAGGCTTCGGGATTTGGTTGCTCGAAGACGGCAATATCGGCAACATTAACGATCTTTTCTGCCTAACTATATTTCAAAAGCTACTGGCTAATTATACGTGACTGGTAGAGGTGAAAGCCATATACCTAGGTAGTATGATGTAGCATGATTTTAGAAAGCTACTTATTATGTGGTTTCCATTAAATTTTATAACAAAGAAATCAGACGGATGGATAAGATTTGCACAGGCTAGACGGCAGTTACGGTTAGTTTTAGGGAGAAGAGATCAATACTCCAAGGACTACCAAGGGCATGCTACCTTGGGATGTAGATAACCTGTTACCATCTATTTACAGATTAATTCCCCTAGGAGGCGTTTCCAGCTTTATTTTGGAAATTTGTATCCTCTCACATCAGCACTTACCCCGAGACTACTTAAGTAAAATTGGGAATGGGACCGCGGCCGTTCCCACTACTTAAATACCCGGCAGAAGTTAAAAATATTTTTTCGTAATTTCGACCAATTCTTCACGTCACGAGATTAGCTCAGTTTCAAGTCAACAGCAAGGTAGACTTAAGAACTCAACCCCATTTCAACAGCTATACAGGCTCCAAACTGCACGCCATCCCTACCCACATAATTAATAGTATTAGGCAAATTCCAAATGCTTCCGCATATTCACCGTTCCAGTACTCCGCGATTGAAATGACTCTCACAAAAGTCACGCAAACTCAGATCATGCCAATAGTTGTATCCCTTAAGCACGGTTGGTTATAGCCAGACACAATGAAAATAAATTGTGGTCGATAAGGGTGCTTGCAAATTTAAACTAGCTGCAAGCAATCATTGTAATAGAAACGTGGAACTGCTCTGACACATTTGAGCTTTCTCGAAAGCTCCTCAGTTGGAAGAATTTGTAAAGCTTACTGCAAAAGAAAATGCAGACAAAGCTTGACATCAGTATATCTAAAAGCTACAGCTGAACAGTTAGAACGAAGAAAAATAGCAGATAACCATTATTATTTTTGGTTATCCGTCTAAGTAGCATTCGTTTTCAATTTCGTGGGATGCATTTACAACCAATGGAATTCATCAGCTAAAAGTGGTCGGGTATTGAAGTTGTCTCAGAAACAACAGCTAACTTTACGCAAATTAAAGTTACCGAACATAAATTATCGCACTTGAGTCAGAAGTAAGCTAAACCGTGAAATATATTCTTTTCGAAAATTCTCATTTCACGTGTAAAATTAGGAAGCTAAACTTTGGAGGGAATATACCCCGTAGAGGCTTCAGAGAGAGCAAGAAACTCATTAACTGGGCAGTACGGAAACTAAGTCAATGGTCTGATCAATCAGAATGTCGCATTAGGAAGCAGGTGATCAGGGCACGTCATATGTCACTTTCAAGGCCAAGGCAATTTCAGAACCTGTAGCAGTATGCGCTATTTGCACAGGTCTGGTTTTAAAACCTCGGTTGCAATGGATTCAGAAACGCTCAACAGATGTATAATAAGCTGGGTATTGGGAGCATTCAGTTATAGTATAAACGACTTGAAAGGACTGGATCAACTATACTTTATGTACATTGTACACCATATGTTTTAAAACGGAACAGTTGGCGGATTTTTTCATGCCTTTTCTTAATGGCGTAGGACAATGGTCCGCGATTCTTTTGGACAAACACCTAGTCGGGTGTCCAAGTTACCTCGCACAACAGGTGCAGGCGAAACACGTTAAAACACATTGTTACTCATTATCGGAAGTTTAAGTCGCCAAATTTTAACCTCTTAGCAAAAGCGCCGTGACTTAATCACGAAGCTGCTATCTAACCCAGTACTATTATTTTCCCGACTAGAAAAAGGAACTTGCTGGGTATTGATGAGCAAGTCGAATTATATTGTTAAACTGAAAACAATTCTGAGTTACACAAACAAATTCCGACGAAACACTACCAAAAGGGAGACCAAATCGCAAGAGGAATTAAAAACCATTAACATTTTGCAAGAATTTAAATGTCCTAGCACATAGATAATGCACTCTTCTCAAAGCGGACCCCATCCGGCTCACACCATCCACGGGTCTATGTTTTGACAGAAGTGCACAAAACAAACGTTCTGATGCAAACAATAGTAGACATGTCTAATTCCTCTTTCCATTATCTCGAAAAATGGCTAACAGAGTTGATGGAATCGGTTCTCAAGGAATTGTCGATTCATAAGGTAAATACATATCTGAAATTTTAAACCAAATAGAAAACCTAAACGTGTGGGATAAGTTGATGCTTTGGTTTAAGGTGGAATCACTATTCCCGAATATAACGTTGGTACAGACTGTGGAATTCATTTGCGATTTCATCAATAAAGAAAACATTGATGGTGGAATTAAGTGAATAAAATCAAACAATGGATTCTGCGTTGCACCAACGACTTACAATTTCTGTTCCACAAAATATATTACAGAAAGAAAGATGTAGAGGTAATGCGCTCTCCAGGAGGAAGGAAATTTGGTCTACATCTTCATTTCATAGCTTAAAGTAGCACACCGGAACAAACATATATCTGGGGTATTGCCCAACCAAAAAACACTGCACAGCCACGACGCGTTTCGATGTAATTTTCATCTCATCAGGTGGAGACAGCAGGATTTGAACCCACGACCATTGGAATAACAGCCAACACTACTACCCCTTTGGCTACCGGGTCACGATGGGCAAAGATTGTGTCACAACGGTAGATGACTAATTGGAGGGTCAAGTTTGGATTACACGTTGTGTGATTGGATTGCGACACGCAACCTCAATTTAATGGACCGTGATTCACATTGAAATGAATCTTAGTCACTGCGATCGCTGGGACCGTATTCAAAATAGATGGAAATTGGGTATTGCCCACCCGAAAACACTGCACAACCACGACGCGTTTCGATGTAATTTTCATTTCATCAGGTGGAGACAGCAGGATTTGAACCCAGGACCATTGGAATAGCAGCCAACACTACTACCCCTTTGGCTACCGGGTCACGATGGGCAATGCTTTTGTCACAACGGTAGATGACTAATTGGAGGGTCAAGTTTGGATTACACGTTGTGTGATTGGATTGCGACACGCAACCTCAATTTAATGGACTGTGATTCACATTGAAATGAACCTTAGTCACTGCGATCGCTGGGACCGTATTCAAAAAAGATGGAAATGGGTTATTGCCCACCCGAAAACGCTGCACAGCCACGACGCGTTTTGATGTAATTTTCATCTCATCAGGTGGAGACAGCAGGATTTGAACCCACGACCATTGGAATAGCAGCCAACACTACTACCCCTTTGGCTACCGGGTCACGATGGGCAAAGATTGTGTCACAACGGTAGATGACTAATTGGAGGGTCAAGTTTGGATTACACGTTGTGTGATTGGATTGCGACACGCAACCTCAATTTAATGGATCGTGATTCACATTGAAATGAACCTTAGTCACTGCGATCGCTGGGACCGTATTCAAAGTAGATGGAAATTGGTTATTGCCCACCCGAAAACACTGCACAGCCACGACGCGTTTCGACGCAATTTTCATCTCATCAGGTGGAGACAGCAGGATTTGAACCCACGACCATTGGAATAGCAGCCAACACTACTACCCCTTTGGCTACCGGGTCACGATGGGCAACGATTTTGTCACAACGGTAGATGACTAATTGGAGGGTCAAGTTTGGATTACACTTTGTGTGATTGGATTGCGACACGCAACCTCAATTTAATGGACTGTGATTCACATTGAAATGAACCTTAGTCACTGCGATCGCTGGGACCGTATTCAAAGTAGATGGAAATTGGTTATTGCCCACCCCGAAAACACTGCACAGCCACGACGCGTTTCGACGTAATTTTCATCTCATCAGGTGGAGACAGCAGGATTTGAACCCACGACCATTGGAATAGCAGCCAACATTACTACCACCTTAGCTACCGGGTCACGATGGGAAACGATTTTGTCACAACGGTAGATGACTAATTGGAGGGTCAAGTTGGATTACATGTTGTGCGATTGGATTGCTACAGGCAACCTCAATTTAATGGACTGTGATTCACATTGAAATGAACCTTAGTCACTGCGATCGCTGGGACCGTATTCAAAGAACATGGAGATTCGGAATCGCCCACTAGAAAACACAGCATAGCCCCGATGCATTTTGATGAAATTTTCATCTATACATACATGCACACATGGTGTAATAAAAACTTGACCCTCCAATTAGTCATCTTCCGTTGTGTCAAAAACGTTGCCCATCGTGACGCGGTAGCCAAAGGGGTAGTAGTGTTGGCTGCTATTCCAATGGTCGTGGGTTCAAATCCTGCTGTCTCCACCTGATGAGATGAAAATTACATCGAAACGCGTCGTGGCTGTGCAGTGTTTTCGGGTGGGCAATAGCCAATTTCCATCTACTTTGAATACGGTCCCAGCGATCGCAGTGACTAAGGTTCATTTCAATGTGAATCACAGTCCATTAAATTGAGGTTGCGTGTCGCAATCCAATCACACAACGTGTAATCCAAACTTGACCCTGCAATTAGTCATCTACCGTTGTGACACAATCTTTGCCCATCGGGACCCGGTAGCCAAAGGGGCAGTAGTGTTGGCTGCTATTCCAATGGTCGTGGGATCAAATCCTGCTGTCTCCACCTGATGAAATGAAAATTACATCGAAACGCGTCGTGGCTGTGCAGTGTTTTCGGGGTGGGCAATAACCGATTTCCATCTACTTTGAATACGGTCCCAGCGATCGCAGTGACTAAGGTTCATTTCAATGTGAATCACAGTCCATTAAATTGAGGTTGCGTGTCGCAATCCAATCACACAACGTGTAATCCAAACTTGACCCTCCAATTAGTCATCTACCGTTGTGACAAAATCTTTGCCCATCGTGACCCGGTAGCCAAAGGGGTAGTAGTGTTGGCTGCTATTCCAATGGTCGTGGGTTCAAATCCTGCTGTCTCCACCTGATGAGATGAAAATTACATCGAAACGCGTCGTGGCTGTGCAGTGTTTTTTGGTGGGCAATACCCCAGATATATGTTTGTTCCGGTGTGCAACTTTAAGCTATGAAATGAAGATGTAGACTAAATTTCTTTCCTTCTGGAGAGCGCATTGCCTCTACATCTTTCTGTCTGTAATTTATTTTGTGGAACAGAAATTGTAAGTCGTTGGTGCAACGCAGAATCCATTGTTTGATTTTATTCACTTAATTCCACCATTAATGTTTTCTTTATTGATGAAATCACAAATGAATTCCACAGTCTCTACCAACGTTAAATTCGGGAATTGTGATTCCACCTTAAACCAAAGCATCAACTTATCCCACACGTTTAGGTTTTCTTTTTGGTTTAAAATTTCAGACATGTATTTACCTTATGAATCGACAATTCCTTGAGAACCGATTCCATCAACTCCGTTAGCCATTTTTCGAGAGAATGGAAAGAGGAATCAGACATGTCTACTATTGGTTGCATCAGAACGTTTGTTTTGTGCACTTCTGTCAAACCATAGACCCGTGGATGGTGTGAGCCGGATGGGGTCCGCTTTGAGAAGAGTGCATTATCTATGTGCTGAGACATTTTAATTCTTGCAAAATGTTAATGGTTATTGATTCCTCTTGCGATTTGGTCTCCATTTGGTAGTGTTTCTTCGGAATTTGTTTGTGTAACTCAGAATTGTTTTCAGTTTAACAATATAATTCGACTTGCTCATCAATACCCAGCAAGATCCTTTTTCTAGCCGGGAAAATATTAGTACTGGGTTAGATGGCAACTTCGTGATTAAGTCACGGCGCTTTTGCTAAGAGGTTAAAATTTGGAGACTTAAACTTCCGATAATGAGTAACAATGTGTTTTAACGTGTTTCGCCTGCACCTGTTGTGCGAGGTAACTTGGACACCCGACTAGGTGTTTGTCCAAAAGAATCGCGGAACATTGTCCTGCGTCATTAAGAAAAGGCATGAAAAATCCGCCAACTGTTCCGTTTTAAAACACTTGGTGTACACTGTACATAAAGTATAGATGAACCAGTCGTTTCAAGTCGTTTTTACTATATCTGAATGCTTCCAATAACCGGCTTAATTAACATCTGTTAAGCGTTTCTGAATCCATTGCAATCGAGGTTCTAAAACCAGACCTGTGCAAATGGCACATATTGCTATATGTTCTGAAATTACCTTGGCCTTGAAAGGGACGTATGGCGTGCCCTGATCACCTGCTTCCTAATGCGACATTCTGATTGACCAGACCATTGACTTAGTTTCCGTACTGCCCAGTTCATGAGTTGTTTGCTCTCTCTGAAGCATCTACGGGGTATATTCCCTCCAAAGTTTAGCTTCCTAATTGTACACGTTTAATGAGATTTTTCGAAAAGAATTTTATTCGCTCATCTTCACAACTCTTACTGAACATACGCTGGTCTTCCTTACAATCCTTGTCTATACATACCGTCTTTATATTTTCTTAGATTTGGCGCTTGGAATCTGTGAGTTACTCTTGCAACTAGGTTTTCTTATTCCTTAGATTTATGTTTTCATTGGGAATGACCTACGCGCGGACTGATATCTTGGAGAACCTTCATGGTAACTACTACGGTTTTATACTCTTCATCTTCGCTGATAGAATGGTCACCAAACGATTATCTCCTAACTACTACTTCATCCAGTGTATTTACCTGGTAAACGTCCATCAAATAATCTGGTCTGCTATTTAGAAATTCTTCTTTCTCTACAAACACAGCAGTAATATCGTCAGGTTCAAGTAGGTTTAAATCTACTTCCTTCAAACTGAAAGCTGTTGACAACCCCATGCAACATAAAAATGAGAAGCCTTGATTTAACTCTCAGCCTCCTATACGTTTACCGTCTCACTAAAATAGAGCAATTGTCCCAATCAATAAAAGTCTTCGTCTATCCTCCCTCACAAATGGGACATAGCAAAACAGAAGATTGACAATCACACACCAATGCATCCCACCGCTATAATCTGTATATTACAGGAGTGTTTACATGGGCAGACTTTTGCTTTACCACTGCACTTTTCAAATCGCCAGATTTTTCGAAATTTGCTTGATACTATGTGGTGAAATTCTTCAATCGATGGAGTTATTAGGCAAGTCTCACCATGGTTACTTTAACAATCCGTTGTGCAAAATCTGCCAGATGCATCCATTGAAATACACGTCAAAAGCTATTGACTCAGGATAGTTAATTTAATTATATTCTTGGTTTTGCGAAAAGCGTTTGATAAAGTGTTTCACAAACCCTTATTGGTATGTGTGGCTTACATCGGAGTCCAGTAATCGCTACCCGGTTGGTCATATTCATACCTAAACGGCCACTCACAAATAGCCACATTATATCATCGCTTTTCCCCAAATCAAATTACCAGTAGAATTATACAAGGTAGTTGCTAAATCGCATTAATTTCCCTTCATTAAATCAACGGAGTAAGTATGTTTGTCAAAAATGGCGTGGCTTTTTATTTGCGGATGACATAATAATTGTCCACCTGTACCGGTCAGTCAACCAAATTTATGTACTACGACTAATTCGCGAATACATTGGAACGCATGTTACGTGCTGCAATAAGTGGATGAATAACTTCTTAGTTCTAACGTCAATTTTCATGTGGCAAGTTGTTTGATACCCAATGTAGCTATCACACTGACAGTTGGACGCATTTGTGTAAAACAGTCTAGGTATTAAATTGTAAAACATCACTGTGCCTTTAACTTATCTGAACAGATCATGTACCAGATAGAACGAGGCAGTTCAACCGTAGTTAACATCTAAGATGGATGCAATCACAGCCACCTCTGAAATATTTAACATATTTACTCCTCCTATTCCGTCGCAACAAGACTGGATCTTAACGTGGTGCGAAGGTTTCCGTAACTCATTGACACATTGAGCTATACTGGGTGGTGACTCTGGGCACATTGAGAGCTACTCCTACCAGGTTGGTCAGTGGTGAGAGGTCAGACAAACTCAATCTCCTGGTCCTCCAGGTTGGCAGTTTGAAAAGGGATAGCGTCTATTTCTGTAAAACTAAATCATTGCCACCTCCCCGCTGCCTTGCGGACAGACTTTTGAGCCAAAGGCTTTGGATGAGGACTCTAATCGTCCTCCTGTCTAGGTCTGCGCTCCCTGGCAGTATCTCAGCCCACATACAACCATGACAATTTCTTCAAACGCAAACTTCATGCTGCATCGGCCGTCGCGCAGATTAGCAAGGGTCGCCTTATCTGCTGCATACAGCAGGGCGGATAAGCGAAAACATGCTACTGCTGGCGCCTCCCTTCTTCCTTTTCTAACTTTTACTCCCATCCCGACCTACATCACTAACCTTCCTACTATAATTCTCAGCTTAACTGACAGCAAGTGACATGCCACTGGAGTAGAACCATATGCAGCCACCATTCCGCAGCACCTATCCGGCTCCTATCAGCAAAAGTCCCTTATAAGGCCAGGGTATCCCGTTTCCATGGCGACGTTCAGCGTTCCCACCCTAAGACAAACATGTCAACAGGCTGAACTCGCACGCCGCTTAGACACACTGGGTATTAATGCGTGTTGCGTGTCCGAAACTAGGATCAATGAACCTAATGGGGTTGTTGAATTAACTGCACTCGGCTTATCCTCTCGTTATTTGTTGTATGCATCCGGAGACGCGATGCAGCACGCACGGGTCAAGCTGGTGTAGGTATCATTCCAAGCTCCAAGGCTGGTACATCTTTGGTTGAATGGGTTCTGGTGAACAGCCGTTCATGTGCAGCCCGTTTGACGACATCAGCTAAGGTGAATCCGCGAAGTAAAACAAAACGCAGTTTGTTCGTGATTTCCGTGTATGCTCCCACCGACTGCAGTTCTAATGCAGTCAAGGACAATTTCTATCACGAACTGAACGCGCTACAACGCAATGCTACTAGTTCAGATATTATAGTATTTGCAGGGGATATGAACGCAAAAGTAGGGAGTCTGAGATCTGCAGAAGCTCCGCTGGGTGGTAATTATGGGCTTAACCCTGAACAGACTGACAACGGCCAGCGTCTGCTGCAACTGTGGGTGGAGCACCAGTTGTTTCTTAGTAGCACTTCTTTTAGACACAGTAGGCGCCAAAGTGCCACTTGGCGTCCTCCTGTAGCTGGCCAGCGATGGACCCAAATTGACCACATAGCCATACGTTACAGATGGCGTGGTTCCATCCTGGATTGCCACTCATACTTGAGTACCTGTGTCGACTCTCATCATGTCTTGGTACGCTGTCGTTTCTCTATGAACTTTACCGGGAGGCGCACCAAGCGTCCCGTACGATTGGCAACTGAGAAATTGTCTCAGTCCTCGGTCAGGCAAGCCCATCAAGTGGCGCTGCGTATCGAACTTACGCTGTCATGGTTTAATGACACTGAGCTTCAGTGGAATAGGATCTCGGCCGCCCTGCATGACGCATGAGCATCTGCTTGTGACACCATCAGTCGTTACCGCACCAGTCACTGTATATCTGAGAGGTCAGTGAACCCGTTGGGATCTAGGAGACACCACCCGTCTGGCTCTGAACACAATGTAACCAGACGGGCTATTAGCGATGCCTACGTGCTGACAAGGAAGCCTGGTGGACCAGTAGGGCTCAAGAAATGGAGGAGGCAGGAGCAGTAAGCAATTACCGCGAGCTCTTCCAGCTAATCCGCACCACTGGCCCAAGAAAACCAGGCGTCATTGAGACAATAAGAGACAGCGCGGGTGCGCTGATACACTATAAGGAGCGCCGTATGATCGTTGGGCGGAAGACTTTCAAGATCAGTTCAGCCGGCTCCCTGCTCCCGGACCTCTTCCAACTCAAGTGATGAAGAACTTGCCATGGACGGTTAGTTTAGATGCTCGGTCGGAGGCTGAGGTCCAAAACGCGATAACAGCTCTTAATGGTTTTCTTGCCGCTGACCGGATTCCCTCCCACCTGCAAAATTTAAGGACGGATATGAGGTCCTCTGCAAAGCACTGACCTTCTTATTCGCATGTATCAGGAAGGAAGAGATTGTCCAAGCTTATTGGAGCGAATCGATTACAGTGGCAATATGCAAGAAGGGCAGTCGCACAGACTGTTCCTACCACAGGGGTATTTGCCTAACGCCAGTTGTGACAACATTACTGGCCTCGATTCTGCTTCGTCGCCTAACTTTGGAACGGGAAGCTCGGATTAGGGAAGAGCAGGCCGGTTTCCGCCCAGGACGTGGCTGTATAGATCATATATTCACGCTGCGGCAGGTGCTAGAGCAGCGCCACCCACACCGCAGACCGACAATAGCTGTGTTCCTCGAATTCAAGAGTGCGTTCGATTCAGTCGATCGATCGATTCTGTTCGAAATACTTGCGCGAAAATATGTTCATACGAAATATGTGAACATCCTTCGTGCTCTATACTTGAACACTACAGGCCGCGTCAGGGTCTACGGTGTCCCGTCGGTTAGCTTTCTGACCACAAGTTGCGTTCTCCAGGGTTGTCCAATTTCCCCATTTTTGTTCAATTTCTTGTGGATTCTATCATGGAGTTTTCCTTGCGGAATGTTACGGTGTAGGCGTTGAAGTGCTGCCTGGTGAAAGATTAGTTGAGCTAAATTATGCGGACGATATCGTCTTGATTTTCGACGATGTTGGGGCGGCATAATCAACCCCGAATAGCCCGTCTAGAGTGATCCCATTATTTGGCATGCACTTCACACCTTTAAGGTGCAAAGTGTTTCGGCAGGACCACCAGCGACTTGATGACCCCTTGACGCTGGCTAACGAGGAACTCGAGGTGGTTGATCATTTCACTTAAAATGCCAACCGCACAAACAATGATGGGCGCATAGCAACTGAAGTCAGCTCACACAATGCAAAAGCCAGAGCTACCTTCTTTAACCAGCGGCATCTTTGGCGAAAGAAGGAAGTTTCCGTTCGTCTAAAAGGCCGTGTGTACAAGGCCCCAGTGATGGCCGTTTTGCTCTAATATAGGGAGACTTGGCCGCGTCGGTCTGAAGATCTGAAGCATATTCAAGTCTTTGATCATTGTTGTCTGCGCAGCATTGCTGGTGTCGGATGGCACCAGCGTGTTCGCAACGATAATGTGCGTAGGCGAGTACTAACTCCCTAGAACAACCGATAGCACTGAGTAAGTTGCGTTGGCTCGGGCACGTGCTACGCATGCATGGTCACCGCTTACCTAGGAGGGCCTTGTTTAGTCTGCCAGGTGTTGGGTGGCGCAAGGCGCGAGGTGGACAGAAGTTGACTTGGCAGCGGGAAATGAAGTCACTGACTACCAAACTGGGTGCTGTTGGTCCATCTCGCCATCCGTGCCTGAGACCACGTGACTCGCCTTGTGCTTGGCTCGAGAGTTTACAGGACCTGGCTCGCAGTAGACATCAGTGGCGCGTCTGCTGCTCTCTCCTAATCGGATTGCCTGTTCAAAGTGTGTTTGGTGCTGAGTTATCTGCGGGGTAATGGCTGATTATGACGCGTGGCAGTGAAAGCCGCAAGGAAGCTGTCTCGCTGATGCCGCCTTATCTTTGCACGATAGCCAGCTGTTTTGACGGTATGTTGATAACACAAGGTGTAGGTGCCTTGACCCTGAATGTTTGTTTAGGGCGTTAATATTTTCAGGTAAGTCCCTCTTGTCTCCCTCTTCTTATTCTCTATTTCATAGGTCCTCATGGTTGTATGGCAGCGAAGCATCAGTTCAAATGGCTGATATACTACTGTTGATGATGATGGTGACTCTTCCTATCATGGTGTGTTGCAGCATAACATTTGGCAATGAGAAAAGCAGACAGAACGTCGATATAAATCCTTTAGCGGTGATTTGCTAAACATCTATTGTGATAAACATCCATCGAGAACGATGCCAGCAACCCCGTCTCTATCCGCTTTAGCTGCGAAGCTTAAAAATTAACCTGATGCTGCTTATAATCTGATTCATGACAAAAGCTATTGCAATCTATCCATATTAACGGTTTAGCACAATTCCACACGAAAACTGGTAACAAAGACTTCACCCTGATTATCTGACCATGTGGGACGCAATTGCGTTGTAACTTTTTCTTTTCAAATATTCCCGTCTGTGGAATCGGCAGTCAATCACAATCAAGTCGTATTAGACGATACTATCGTTTCGTAGGAACCAGCGATGTTACCACAAAATGGGCATCATTATGTCGTGACAATCGCGGGAAAGATCACCTGACGAGCTGTTTAAAGAAGGCGCAGATAATCACTAATGTTTGTAACCCCAACACTTGATGCAATGTAATTAGCCTTGCTACTCTACAACATATACGAAATGCAAAATTGCCTACTATCATCAGCTAAGACGTAAACATATGGTGCAAATACCCTGCCAGACCTACTGAAGAACATAAAAACAAAACATAGAACGACATAACCCCTACCACCTTGCAAAGCTAGTGCTGCAACCGTTTTCTGGCTATAACGGTAGTATAAAACACAATCTTCCCCCACCCTGTTCTTAACATAGAACGCATATTTGTTCGTATATCGTAGTATGATAGCGAACTGCTTTTGTTTCCTAATTAATCAGGTTCCTTCTCTTCTTCCTCTGCCGTATATTTACACTTATTTTTATTGTAACAATACTCCTTGGAATGGAACACTTAACAACTTTTGACACTGCCGTCCATCAATTTCCATTAACCTATTTCCTCTCATACCTGGCCTTGCAACGATATGCTCGCTGCAGCTGTATTTTTTTTCTCTTCTCTTCTCCTGCAAATTTTAAGATTTTATGACTATTGGTTTGTACCTCATCTTAAGATAGAGAGCGACGCCTGCTTATTAATTAATCCGGCTCATAGCTTCACTCTTCCCTGTCGTCTACTTGACATTTATGTTTCACTGTATAATTCCAACTTAGAGTGGAACAATTGGTATATTTTGGCGCTGCTGCCTAACTTTATCCGATTGCTGAAGTCGTTACGATCGTCTTATCATGGGTGTCTAGGACGTCGTAGTAACTCCTCTGGCCATTTTACATGCTTGGACTATAAGCTGCACCACGGGCGACTGAACACTCAACCTACATCCAGGTCGCATATTCCCCTAGTTGCTGTTCTCTTTCGATTTCCTCAATATTCACCGGTTAACAGCGCCTGCTCCCGCCGATTTCCACACGGGGCAAGCGATGCTTATGCTAGGCCAACTCGTAATGCATTTTTCTCTCACAGTCAACAAACACCGGGTTTCGCACTTGCACGCAAATAACTGATCTGCCACATAACATTGTTTCTGTGAACCAATAGTTTAATCACTATCACATTACCAGAACGTTTTTACATATACAGGAACATAGTTTAGTTAATTCTCCTTGGTAGCTTGCTCGTCTTGCTTTACATTTCCCTTATCTTCTATCTCATTAGCTACATGAAACATATCCGGGGAGATATAAGCGACACCCAACTGGGCACGGAATCATCACAGATCACTGAAATTACCCGCACCTCGCAATCCTCACAACTAACGGAATCCAGAAGAAGAATCTAATAAATACACGTCATCTGAGTCGTCCGACTACACCAGCTGCAGTCATTGGAAATCGACCCTTATGAAGGCAACCACACAGCGAACGCAAACAGATTGGCGAAACTTGACCGCGGACATTGGGTCAAATGCAACCTTGCCAATGTCATATCAGCGGTCGGCAGTGTTCCGGAAGGTGGTAGGTATTTGCCTGGCAAACGCTCTCTTTACCAAAGGCCACATGTGTCTGTTTAACAAATCTGTGATATTACGGATGTGACTGGCCATTTGGTAAGGTGACTACCCATACCACGCATTGGCGAATGGACCGACTACGCAATTCACAAGTTCTATGCATATATCTGCTCTCATAGGATTACGCCTACAAATTTGTTCAGTAACACAGCACTACCTATAAAACTTTCACAACTTTTTCTTCTAGCTTTTAGAATCTGAACGGCATTGTGTACACAAGCTCATCAGCTTACTTTTTCTCCAACATACTCCACGCCAATGATTTCTGTAATTCTTAAATTTACATATCACAAATTGCAAGGATAGACTTCATTCAATGATTGAGCCACGTGGGCTGGCTAGCCGAACTACTGGCTGGCTTGCCGAACTACCACTTCGTGGTGTCAGCTGGGTGGTTCGGGATTATCCCATTCCAGCTAGGTGTTTGGCTGCAGTGTTCTAGGACGTGGTGAGTTTTCGTCTGGGAACTGTTCTCCTTATACAAATTCACATATGTCCGTTTAACAATACTAAGACGGGGCGGATGTGACTCATCTGTAAATAAAGTCACTGCGTCTTGTTTCACCTCGTTGGAGCATTGCAATCCCTCAGCTTAACGCTGAAGCATTGGATATATTAAATCCCCCTTTGACATCCAGCCAAATGAAAGGCGTCGGAAACGATCAATTGGTTTCCGTCGCTTAATGGGCGCGATTCCCTAAATTGGTCGCGCTGCTTTGCGAGGCAGCTGTCTATGACCAGAGGTTCCAGGTGGCCCCCCCTAAGCAAAACGACTCCTCGGCATTGGCAAGCGGGAAGCTGTATGCCCACATAACACATGAAACGATAGATTTACAACGTTTCTCGCTGTCTGTCCTCTCTTATTTTGGCCGGGGTGCTGGCGGCTGGGCATGTTAAACCACACGCTACTGCAACGCAAACCACGTTCTTTCTTCCACCTTTAATCAAACCTATTGTGTTTGGGAACCTGAGTTCAATTTCGGTCATCAAACGTGTATTGCAAATAATAAGCATACATTTGCCTTCCTCAATGAACCTCACAAAACCGAAAGCACACGTTTCAATTCAAACAGAAAGTATTGGTTGTACCCCGCCCGCGTTTCAAGCTAGCTAGTTCAATGTTCGATCACTCATGCAGATTGCTTCTCAAGCTCTTGCGTGAACCGTGGAAACCATCTTACTGGACGTCTGCTGCCTAAGCTAAACCCGTTTACAAGACTCCAGCAAAGGCTACAATTCCTCTCACAATCCCTAAATTTTGATTGCACATTTACCTTGCGCTTAACTGGTGAATCGACAGCTGTAGACTATGATTGTGCCGGCGTAGGGGTTTCATTAAGCGCCAGTGCTGAGTCAACGCACATTTACTTGTTCCCAGTCAGCAGTCGTCGTTGTGCAGTTCGCTTGAAAAGCTCAGTACGATCTCCTAGCCACGGGACCAGTAGGTCCTGCTAATTACTGTGAAGGCGTACGCTCCAAAGGACTGATCTAAAGACGAGTTCTAGCGCCAACTCACCGCCATCCTCCATAAGGGCGCCGCACGGACATCGTGATATTGGCCGGTGACTTGAATGCACAAGTCAGTAGACTAGAGGTCCATGAGGACGAAATTGGGGGTCAACACGGTTACGGTAATCGCAAGATGGACAACGGCGACGCACTACTGCAACTGTTCCCTGATCACTGCTTGCTGCTATTTAACACCATTTTCCGACGTTATTGGCGCAAACCACCCACCTAGGGACCTCCGGCTTCTGGACAATGCTGGAGATAAATTTATCCCACAGCTGCTTTTACCGTTGGCAAGCGGCATAACAAACTGCAACTCAATATGGAACACTTACCTGACTTCAGATCATGCGCTCATGTGTGTAAAGTTGGTTCTGCTCTTCGGAGGAACCCAACAGCCTCGCCGAAAACGGTTTGACAGAGACAAATTTGCCTCTACAAATGTTTGCTGCGCATTTCAGAACACCTCGGCCTTCAAACTATGTTCTCTATCCTCCGATGCTGGGACACACTGGGTATAGCTCGAGAGCGCTTTACCAAATCAGCTACACTGGTCTGTGGCTTCACCAGGTATGCTGTCAGTCATTGGATTCCCGTACGGACTTTCAAATTAATGGAAAGTCGTTGAAAAATTCGCACCGGCGTTGCGTACAACGCACTACTCAGAAGCACTGGTGCTGAGCCCAGGCAGCTGACCAGGAAGAATTGCGAGGTTTGGTGGACACTGCGCGTCCTTGAGATGCACCGGGCTGTCTCATTAGGAAATTTCCGCAAACTCTTCCAACTTGTTCGCTCCACAAGAGACAGAAGAATATCAGTAAGTGTTGTTTTGCGTGAATAGGAAGGTGAACTGATTTACAGTCTTAACCGTGGTTTAGTACGATGGACGGAGCACATTGAATATCGATTTAACTTGACAGCAGCGCAACGGAGTCTAGATTCTGGGGTATAAATGCTCCCTGGTGCCTGGATGTTTCGTCTCCGAGGGACGCTGAGGTTCCTATTGAGCTTCGCTTAATAAAGCGCCACAATTCACCTGGCCCAGATGAACGCTCTCCTGCTCTCATAAACTATGGAGGTACTGCCTTTACTGGCGAATTGACATCACTCTTCCATCAGATTTGGACTACTGAAACCTTTCCATCCGACTGGAATTTAGAAACTGTTGTAAATATTAAGAAAAACCGAGATTGGACCATCTGCTTTAAACATTGTGGCATTAGTCTCATTTGTGTCACATCAAAACGGCTCGCAGCCCTACCCTTACGGATGCTCCGTTGCGTACGGAAATAAGACGCTGGTGAACAAAAATTTGGACTAACCCTAGTTGCGGTTGCATCGATCACATCTTTACGATTCGCCAGATAGTTGAACAGCGCCAAACGTTCAGTCGACCAACTATAGTCAGATGCTTAGATAATCGAACATATTTTGGCTCTGCTGACATAATTGCTCTTTTGAAATCTTTGTGGAAGAGGGGAACACATGAGAAGTAGAGCAGCTTTCTCCATGTCACTTACCAACAAATTGGGGTCGCGAGCAAGCATACGGAGAATTTTTTCCGCCTTTTCAGTATTACTATCGGTGTTAGACAGGGTTGCCTAGCCTCCCCAAGATTACTCTACTTCGCCAAGGAAAAGATGCTGGATACTTCTATGGATAACTATGGGTCCTGTGGTCTTAAACTGCTCCCTGGTGACTGCCTTCGGAATTAGAGTACGCCGATTACATCGCTGTGATTTGCGGGTCTTCCCAAGTCACCCCATGTATGCTCCTTAGACTGGAGATGTGCGCCGCCCAATTTGGGTTAAGCTTTGTCCCTTTCAAATGTAAGCTGTTATTACAGGGCTGGCGAAACGTATGTCCTTCTCTCACTCTTTCAGGAGGTCCATCGTAAGTGGCCGACAAATTCGTTTGTCTTGGGAGTTGTCTTAACATTGGCGGTTTGATAGATGAGATCTCCCTGCATCTCACCAAGGCTAGAGTCGTTTTCGCTAAACCTTCTGACCTGTGGCTTTGTCGTGATAAAAACCCGCTCTCAATGGTCCAGTACATAATACTACGGTACGAGCAAATCTGCTGTATGGATGTAAGATTTGGCCCGTCCACAAAAACGATTTTAAGTGGCTATCCGTATTCTATCGCCGCTGCCTGAAAAGGGTTGCTTGTGTGCGATGGCAAAAGCACGTCAGTAAATAAGGAAATCCTTCAGCAAATCATCAGAAGTGAAGGGTTTCGGTGTGGCACACTCCTATCCCTGCACTCCACGACCTACTGTTTCGTCTTGGTTTAGACTCATCAGGAAGAGATAGCTGAGCTAGGAGTGGAACCCGAGGCATAGTGCTTGGCGGCTATCGCCATGATCACTAGGCCATTGATTCCGCGAGCAGTGTTTGACACAGCGGTTAGAAGTAGATTTTCGGGTTTTTTGGAGCACCTGCCGTGTGTCTTGGATTGCGACACGCAATCTCATTAGTGGCGGCGGTTGACTTGGAAGTCAGCCTCTGCCAAAACGGTCACTGGGACCGTCACCGAAGTAGAGGGTTTCGGTGTGGCTCTCTCCTATCCCTGCACTCCACGACCGACGGTTTCGTCTTGGTTTAGTCTCATCAGGTAAAGATAGCTAAGCCAAGATTGAAACCTGAGACATAATGCTTGGCGGCTATCGCCATGATCACTAGGCCATTGAGTTCCGCGAGCAGTGTTTGACACAGCGGTTAGAAGTAGATTTTCGGGTTTTTTGGAGCACTTCCGTGTGTCTTGGATTGCGACACGCAATCTCATTAGTGGCGGCGGTTAAATTGGAAGTCAGCCTCTGCCAAAACGGTCAATGGGACCGTCGGTTTCCAATCCTAGCTCGGCTATCTCTACCTGCTGAGACTAAACCAAGACGAAACCGTCGGTCGTGGAGTGCAATGATAGGAGAGAGCCACACGAAAACCCTCTACTTCGGTGACGGTCCCAGTGACCGTTTTGGCAGAGGCTGACTTCCAAGTCAACCGCCGCCACTAATGAGATTGCGTGTCGCAATCCAAGGCACACGGCAGGTGCTCCAAAAAACCCGAAAATCTACTTCTAACCGCTGTGTCAAACACTGCTCGCGGAATTCAATGGCCTAGTGATCATGGCGATAGCCGCCAAGCACTATGCCTCGGGTTCCACTCCTAGCTCAGCTATCTCTACCTGATGAGTCTAAACCAAGACGAAACAGTAGGTCGTGGAGTGCAGGGATAGGAGTGTGCCACACCGAAACCTTCCACTTCGGTGACGGTCCCAGTGACCGTTTTGGCAGAGGCTGACTTCCATCTCATCCGCCGCCACTAATGAGATTGCGTGTCGCAATCCAAAATACACGGCGGGTGCTCCAAGATACCCACAAATCTTCAGAACTTAACAGCTCCTTTGGTAGTTGGATAGCGTCATCGCAATGCGAAAGGCTTCGCTGGCTTAGCCAAGTGCTTTGCAGCTCTACCCAGCGGCTCCCAACACGAGCAATAGTTGCTAGCACAGGTGTGGCTTGCAAGTTTTGTAAATTTTGGCAGTGTGAAATGTGGATCCAATGTGTTATGTTACAGAAGTTGAAGCCGGCTGCTGTCGTGCATTCCCGACTTTCGAGTTGGGAACTACAGGCTCTCGGGCCACTTGCTTGCAAACGCTGGAGGATTTGGCCACGTCCGTATGCAATAAAGCATATGGTGTGAGATTATTCTACCCTAACAGTTGTCTGCACTTTCTCTCAAACCAGCTTCTTCTATTGTGTCTTGGAACTCAGCCATGTATTTTGTGATTGGTATGGTTTTGGACATATATATATATATATATACGTATGCTATTGACTGCATCTGTACTACTCCTGCCCTTGGTCCTGTTCAATATAGCATCATGTACAATATTGCACTATGCTGATCATATCCAAAATGTGTGCCACGCTATGTGGAGAATGGCAGTTACTTATTTGTCTGCCTATCTGTGCCAATTATTGTCACCGCTTCTCACTTGATGAGAACATTTCCTATGAGCTTTATTATATTATAATTATAGTGCGGGATATAATTATGACCATAGGAACCAGCAACCTGGAACCTGTATATGCTACTGGTATTGTGCCCCGTTGGACCTACCACGCATTATGTCCCAAAAGGTAGGAGTCTGATCAGAAAGCGCTGGAAATTCGGCATAGCGACACCGGCTACCGGCCGTGTTATAAAGTATACCAATGGTAATTCTTTTAACTAAAATAGTGAGTTACAAAGGTGCACAGTTAAAAACGCTCAAACAATTCATCCTAGCTTGACCACCTTCAATCTGACGCGCTGTTGGTAATGTCTAGCCTAAACGCCCTTTTCCCTGTGTGCCTTCCGTCAACTCCATTGTGCTAGCCTGCTCTGGAGCATGTTTGGAATGCACCCCTGTCCCAAATATATGCATGCATATTGCCCTGTGATTAAACGCGTAGGCTAATTTCAAACAACCAATAAATTTATCACGAGATGGTGTATCCAAGCAGTCATGCATGGAAAGACGGGGTTTAAAATGCGTGTTAGCTGGAATGAAAAACAGGGTTTTTTATATTTTAACAAGTGAACTTTTAGCGCTATGCTATAAGCTGCTTGTAAACTGGTATAGAAAAAAGTCGCTTATGATACCATGGTGGTGGCATGCCGAGAATTCGGGTTTGAAAGCGATGGAAAACAAATGAAGTCGCTACGGGACAACAAGGATGAAAAAATACAATAGTAGGAAGAGAAGGATTGCGCAGGGCGTTCTTAACCCTTTCCACACTGCTCATGGTATCAGGTAGTTAGCCGTTTATTAGCGACAGCGGCGGCCACAGCATCAAGTAAGTGTCTAAGCAGAGTTTCGTAATAATGCGAGGGCGGGATACTACAATTTTACTCTAGCCTATACCTTAGAATGAGCAGGTTTCCTGACCAAATTCCTTTGGTTAAATACCTGAACACACTAAAGCGCGTGTAGCAGTAAAATGCAAGCCGTTCGTGTTAAGCAATATGTAGCCAAACTTACTCCAACCCCAACATGGAGTAGCAGAAGACTGTCTTTGTCTCGCATCTAACCATTGAGCAATTTGGTTTAAGTGGCTCTAATAGTGGAAATACTCCATCCCACATAACTCATTATATCGTTAAGACCGTAAAACAAAAGCACTATGTTAACTTTGAGCCTAATTCCTATTACCAGGCAAAATCGAATGCCTTCGCGCAAAGTGCTCTTCATTGGGCAGTGGAGTGTGTTTTTGCAGTACTCCACCTGCATACGTGTGAGTGTCCCCAGTGAGGCATTGCACTAGTTGCGATTAACTTCGCTCGCTGATGGACTAACATTGCGTCACTCAGTGAGACAAGGATCGCTGACCGAGGCAAGCTATATGATGCAGGGGCTGAATACACGTTCCACGGAGTGGGAATCGCCTCCACAGAATCACGTAAACATTGGGTCGGATTTGCAATATTTGATCGCCTAAATAGCAAGATGGTGGAAGGGTAGACTGGTAACAGCCCTCGACTGATGTATCGCCGCTTGCGAATTGGAAGTAAAATTTCCCAATATGCAACTGGTTTGTTCCCACTTTGTGTTAAGCCAATGGCACTAGGGATCACTTTAACACGGAGCTATCCACCGTGATGCGGCCTTTAAAGACGACAGCATGTATAAAAATACTGGATTATTACAACGCTTGCGTTAAGCGTAATGCAGCAGTGTGGACAGATGTCATATGTACGTAGGGTATTGGCTCAACCCACAGAGACGGGACCTGAGGCACTTACTATGTGCCACTCACAGTCTGACGATCACGAATACCGGATTTTACTGGGTGCAAACTTTATAGCTACTTGGACGTACCCACGGAATTTTTACGCTTGTCCTCTTGACTGTTCAGAGTACACCGAATGAATTTCACACCACACGTGTACTGAGTAATGCTGAGCGTTGCACTGATTCAAAAATGTGTGTAGGATAAGTTGTGCATATATTATTTTAAATCTCTATAATGATGCTCTGCCGATAATCGGAGGACATTTAAGCTCTTTTGCCTAAATACTACTGAGAAGGATATAGAGATAGATGGTGATGGATACGATCCTCGGCACTGTCGACTTCAAACAATTCAGTGGGGCGACCATTGATGCCGCATTCATGAGCAGTTGACGGCAGTCCGTATAAGTCTCCGGCGAAAAATGTCAGTGTTCACTGCAAATGTGAATAACCTTGCTGAACGCAATGTGAGTCCGTTTTTGTGAACTACCAGGGCGCTTGATTTCAAAGAGGCGTTGGAGTACGAATGCATGGTAGATGAAGAAGGCAGAGTCGCTGAAATTCTGCATCGAAACGATATTAACGTGAAGTATTATTTGATTCCTTGAATGTGATGTACGGACCTACCTCGCAGTCACTGAGAACGCTGATCGGTATCTCTTCAGGCACTGCCTACGCAAAGCCTGCAGTCATAATTAACAGCTGAGGAACGTACTTCGACTGTCTCTTAGAAAGCCGTTCCGAGATTGATTAGACTCTGTTGCACACGCTGCAACAACAAGTGACAAATATGTGTCTTAGCGACACCCGGATATTAGATGAGAGGAAGAGGAGCGCTTTCTAGGCTGTAAATTGCTGTAAAATGTTACCGGCGCTGACAGGATCCGCCTGAAATATTCCTACATAGAAGCTCAGCTTTGATGTGTGCGTTGTACCACTTGGTAAAAGGCGTAGGGATTATAGAAGCAGTTGGAGCAGGGTGGAAAGTATACACCTGTAAATGAGCGAAAGATAGCAAGCCGTGTTGCACGAATTATTGTGGCATCAACTTGCAGAGCTGCGTGGTTAAATTGATCAATGGATCCTGCTCAAACTCGTCGTCTTCCAAATCTTTGTACCATAGGCGGACAGAATAACAATGTGGATTCCGTTCGGGTCGCAGCACCATATCCATGGATTCCGTAGCGCGTCCGTCGCATGAAACACTGCGTTTCACCCGCAATTGTTCACTTCAACAAGGCAGTTGACACAGTGAACCACCGAGGCATTGTGGCGAATCTTAGGTAATCGTGGTTGTATTATTAGATTTGGAAATGTTATTGTATGTATGCACAGTGACTAACCGGAAAGTTTGTGCTACTCTAGACAAAAATTCAGAATGAATTTTGTGCTGTTTGTACACTGTATCCAACGCTGTAGTCGCTTTACCCTATTTTAATATTTTCCGCAGCTGATTTGCTTTCCCGGATATATGATGCTCTCCCTGATTATAGTTTTCCGTGAGTAGCAGCCTATTGGTGGTGGGTTGCTGAAACAGCTCTAGCTACCAATACGGCCGCATTTTATCTCGGCCGTCACCTCACTTCCTATCTTCATTTCCAGTTCACTTGTGATCTCATTCGAAGCAATTCGAGTAGAACTACTCAGTGCTTCCAGTTTCCTAGCTCTAACATTTAGTAGATCATACTGCTACCCCGTTCATAGTTCCGAAACATCATTAGTCCAGTTAGGTTTGTAAAACCATTTCATTCCCGACGTTTTCCATAATAATATTGATTTCATTCGCTAAAAGAAAATGAGAGCTCTCAAATGACCGTGTAACCATCAATACAGGTAGCAACATAACAAATGTATGAGACATATTGCGTCCTTCACCCACCAAACATAGCCTCCCAGAGACTTAGGGGGGTTTGGCAACGCCCCGCGAACAATAATATATACCGCGCTCTCATCAATACACGTCGCGCCTCCGTGTGCTTTTGTGCGCAGCTGAAACTGGCTATGTGTGCGCGATCGAGAGGGTGATGGTTGGCAACATCCGTTTTCCGATTTGCCTGTCAAAGTAGCCAGTAGTAGGACGCATATGCCTACAGAAGCACCATGCATGCCTTTAACACCCAAAGCTCCGTCCACATACCCCAAAACTAGTGTAAACCCGAAGATGTAAGCCCGGAAGGCGTATGGTTGTCAGCCAGGTTAGACCAACGGAGCCAGCCCACACTTCTTCACAGGCAAACACAGGCACGCTCTACTTGGGAATAACTCGGCACACTAGGCGGTGGCTGGACCGTAATCCGCTCCACACTGAGTGCATTTAACCGCTCTTCCAGAACAGCAAGCCAAAATGACCGTGCTCCAGGACCATCTAGCAACAACCGATTGTCTGCTGAAGCCAACATAGACAAGGTAGTGGGGATTAGACAGGCAGGCAACTTCACAACGTGCATCTCAAGTGCAACCACACCGGGGATACAAAGCAGCAGGCAAACACTTGCGTTGACAACATAAAAAAAATATATTGACTAAAGCATCCGGACATGCCAAAAAAGCCTTCAATGAATACGCATAAGAAATAAGTCATTCAATCACAAATCCGAAATAAGTTCAAAATGATAGTATGGCGTAATTGGAAAGATTCGCATAAGCTAGAATATTGACGAAGTGGCGACATTTCTGCCCAAGTCATTTAGATTCTGCCCTCGAATAGCCTGGCAAATGCATTACTTGACCTGTCCCACTTAGCCACCCCGGGCAACATTTGCTACAGCTCCATGCGCTGGTCGTCGATGGAGTACTACCAATGGCGCCTGCCTCTTTCGCCCTTTCCGCTTCTTATCCTCATGTCTGAGGAATTTATGGTCGCCGCAGCGACTGCGTTTGTAATTAGACCGCGCCATGAATGCCAGTCAAACGCCTTCGATTTCCAAATCATATATTCAGTATTAGAGAATGATAGTCCCATATGTATCATTTACCAGTAATGAAACTTCAGCGTCCTAAATTGCCGACTACCCACACTAAGCTGGCCATATAACAGCTGCTTGGGTATTTGAAAAAATATATCCGGTACACCTGAACACACCACCTCATGTGTCTCAGCAACATTAGGCGGTTCACTGCATTCATACCACTTCAGCGAAACATTTCCGGGACTGCAACTCTGTCGCACTAACCATTGTTCAGCACGCGTTGAAAAAATTGTCGCTGGAAGAGCTCGACAAATCACACATCCCGCTAGTACATCGTCCAGGTGTCGCTGCAGTACAGAAAAATGTACAACACCGTCTATATTGATACCATCAGCATCTTGCCAATAGTAACATGCGGATGGTTAATTATTCGTAAAAAGGCTTTATTAATACCGCATCTGCCTTAGAGAAACGGATGCGGAGCTCTCTGGTAGTTGCGGTTCAGTCAACACCACACAACCGAAGTAGCAGAAGCGGGCGGTAGGATGGAATACTACAGCAAATATGTTCATTTACCGAAAAAATGCAGATAGCACCCCCCGGGGTATGATAAGGCGATTGTCAATGGTAACAGTAAAACGCAATAGAAAATGGATGGCATCGGCTACAGCATCCCGGATCACCCAACTGGTAACTGGAAAGCAAATTGTAGGATGCCGTTCGCGCTTCTACTTCCGCAACACGGGCTATTCGTGGACAGACGGAATACCCAGCAAAATATTCCTAACAACATTCGAAGATATGCGGTCAATTAGACTTTAGCTTCATGTATTTGACTGAGTGAGAGAAAATCCGGTTTCGCCCATACCTAATTGTTTCCCGTACATTGGAACACGATCTTCTCGAATGTGAATTGCAATACACAAACATTTGAACCACTAACCATTTTGTCTTCAAAGTTGTCGGCAGTGCATAGAGCTATATGATCCCCTTAAAACCCTAAGATCCGATAAGTGATGCCTTGGTCTTGATGCGGCAGGTTATAAGAAACACCTTTGATTGCATCTGGTTAATTCACCACCTACTAATTTGCACCCATAAACATGTTCAGTTGGCGAGAATTTCTTCTTGCGGAGCTTCACTAAAAACAGCACCAACTGATGGTTTATCGCGATTATCCCCTTTCGTTCTTAGGTCGATAACTTGACCATCTTAGCTTCCGTTTAACGACCTTACCAGTCATATTCCACATCTTGCATAAAAATGCCCCATAATTTCTAATACAAAGCGATGTAGATTAAAGGCTTAGAATTCAATGAGAGTAACTTAATAAGAAAAATGATAGTACAGTTAGCAGATTTTTGTGTGGAAGTGTGTGCACTTTGGCACATGGTGCATATAGTTGAGCACAATCCTGAGCACCAGAACAGCAAGTAGCTAATAACCATTGCTCACTAGAGTGAATGACCTGTTTGGTCAAGTAAAATCAGGTGACAGCCAGAAAAAAACATTAATTTTAATCTGCAAATGAGCGATTTGTATTTGTCTCAAGACGGTGAATCCGGAGGGCAATGAGTTAATGCCTGTGGGCTCAAATCTCCATTGCATCCATGCACTAACGGTGCATTGCTCAACCATAACTAATGGTTTTGATCCGCAACCGCTTTGCTTCAAAGGAATTCGGACCTTTCTGCGCAACCACAACGCTGGTCAGCAAAATAAGACTGAAGGTGAATCAAATACGATGAAGCGTAAACGGCGCACAAAACCCTTTTGTATTTTCAGATAAGTTTCGAGTAAACCTATATCAATGCCAACTCATCAACGTAGAATCTAATGAAAATTAACAGCATATAGTGATCATAAACCAGTGACACGTCGGTATTGGAATGATTTGTCAGCAAAGTCTGGCATTTTAATACCCACAGAAGTTAAGTACTTGTGCGTTATTCAAGTTACTTTATAATCTATCTTAGGTTAGATTCCTTAAAGGAAAACAATTTCAAGTTATTTATTATTAATTGGCTCCATATATCATCCATGTGCCTCACGCATTGGATTTCTCTAAATGATACAAGCACTGGCTGGAGTAAAACGGCTTCAGACGATACAGTGTGTTCTCCACATTTGCTAAAAGAACCAAGCCTAAGCAAACAAATGCTCAAGCTGCAGTTGCTTTCAGTCTTCACGCGGAAGCTCTCCCTGCATTCAACACAATCAAAGGTGTTTGTTTTGTGACATTTTACTTCGTCTGATCGTTCAGCACATTACGTGTGGTTACAGATATTTTCCAGGAGAGCTATACTTAACACTACTGCTTCACCTTCGCTTATCCACTTAACATCCATTAAAACACTCCGTAGAGAGTTTCGTCGGGTCTAGCGGTATAAATCTTTATTGCTGTCCCGCATTCGACACACCACATGTCACCACTTACAAAAAGTAATTGAGTAGCAGTCTAAATCTTCACCGGTTCTGAAAGAATATGCGAACGCATCACATCAGCTTGCGCGTGGACGCTCAGTTTAAATTGAGCACAATGCAGCTTGAATGTTGGGAGAGCCACTAAAACACAGTGAAAACCAAACACCGTTTTCCCATATGGAACTCTACATTAGTAAATGACCAATCGGGTAGACGGAAGGCTGGAACACGTAAT
Source organism: Dicrocoelium dendriticum (assembly GCA_944474145.2). Lineage (NCBI taxonomy): Eukaryota > Metazoa > Platyhelminthes > Trematoda > Plagiorchiida > Dicrocoeliidae > Dicrocoelium > Dicrocoelium dendriticum. The sequence continues at coordinate 69,479,550 of OX104060.1, read as the reverse complement.
CTAATTTTATGAATAGGTGAATAGAACTACTGTGACAAAGCAAATGTAACTACCATGATTCCCTTGCTTTTAGCATACCGCTATATATATATATATATATATCAAAATATATATGCAATATTTCCAGTCTGATTGTGACCTATGGTTGAAACGTCATCAGTTTCGAACTGTCGAATGCACGACAGTAGTAAAATTTTAGATAAACTATTCTGACCGGATAATATATCAAGCATTTACTTAGAACTCTCAAACACTTACCCTAAAGGGGTAAATAAAGGAATTTACCTAGATGTTGAGCATATAATAGCGCACTGCATAATTGTCCTGAAAGAGCGTCTCGATATCATGGGGCGGTCCTGAATGCGTGCCTGTCGTTGCACTGAGAATATAGTTGGTCCATTTAACTGATACCATTTAGAGACCATTATTATCTACTCTAGAATTAAGGCTTTCTAGTTGCATGTCTTTTGTTATAATCTGTCCTCTTTTGTTTGATATGCAGTCTAAACTCGATAAATAGTCAATCCACAAGATTGATATTAGAAGCTCCCAAAGAAGAATGACGACGTTTATATGTGCAACAAAATACATCCGAATAATGGTTGTTGTGGTCCGATTGCCACAAGTGCTAAAGAAATTAGCCTAAGAAGAACGCAGTCCGTGACACACGCAGGGGAATATATAACTAGGTCGCGTGGTCAAAAGCCGGCGGCATAACGATATTGATGAAGCCATCAAGGAAAAGCTAGAGAACTGTTGTCTTGTGGAATTTAGGAGAGGAATAGTTGACGTGCGAAAGACTACTTTGTCATCTGTTACTTGCAGTGTTAATTCTAATGGCCGTGGTACAGCTTAGGGTACAGAGATTTTTAAAGGAAATAGATAAATCATAGTGGACGGTCCAGCTTGGACCCACGCTGATTGACATGTGGATTTGCACAGTGTTCGAGCATCGAAATGTCTCATTTTGGTCGAGTTTGACATATTCAGACGCATATATTCGGGCATGTAACAAACGGATAATTACGGTGTATAGTGCTCTACCTTGCTGATGTTGGCGCAAATTTATTTGTTAGCTACGTTTGATCGCTGGTTAGAGTTACATGATATAGGACGGCATTATGGAATAAAAATCATCGAAACCTACAAAGCTGAAATACTTCCATTTGCAATTTCCCAATTCATTTATCTGTAAACGGAGTCACATATGTTCTTTAGCATGTAGATCATTAAATTGCATGAAAAGTAAGAACAGCCATTTGGCACTGAATGGGCAAGGTCAGCTAGCCTTACCAGGTTGAAGGCGCATAGTAGAAGATGAAGGATAATTTAGCTTGCATCACCATTGTTTCCTGGGTTGACAACCGGGATTCTATATCGCAAAACGCAATGTGGACTGAGGCTGTGGTTTGCGTTAAAGTGTACCTCAGCCATTTCGATCATCAATACCTCAATCGAAGTGGAGTATTTCGAAGTTGCTCACTGCAAACAATGCACTCTTATTGCGATTGACAACAAATTTTATGGACTCTTCTAGTAGTGACATAACGAGCTGAGATTGGAAACCTGACACATAGTGGATGGCGACTCAAGCTTTTGTCATTAAGCTAGAGCTTTGTTAGCCGCGCTTTTCTGTGGCGACAAAACTATCCTTGCAGCTGTTGATCGTTGAGTCTAAAGTGAGGAGGACACCGTTAAGTAACCTGTAGATCGTGACCTATCCACCCCTGATTATAATGACCATCTTCCGGTCGAATTGTTTATTTCCTTGAAACGACAACCGAATACATTTTCAGAACCTCCATGCAAATGTCCTACGCTAGGCTTGCTATGTCGACATATTTAAAACTTGGGGAAATGGCTTACGGATCAAGGCGCGCGTGCGATATGTTGGCGATAAGAGGAGATTGAAATCAACATAAGATATTTCCCTTAATTCTATTGGATTTTAATAGAAATCGCATAAAGCAGTTGAATAGATATTTTTAAGTCCTCGTTCCTTTCAGCATATTTTATTTGAGGCTCTCAGAAACAGGATAGAATTTTATGGTTACAACGCGCTGATCAGCATGTCGGTTCGTCTTTCACTATATTCTGGTGGTAGCAAATATGCTGTCATAGTAGTGGCTGGAAGTGTGATATCAATTTTGTGTCTGGTCCATCATGAATGACTGCAGGCTCTATGTGGTTGGTTGGGCAGCTTGACACGTTTCTTTATCCGGTAGTGACATTTTTGTGACCACCTCATTTACAATGTGATTATCTGCGCAAACTATAGTGAAATAAATACAAGCTGCCATTCACAACATTGCCAGAAAGCCGGCCGATTTGTGAATTTAAGACGAGTTAGATGACAAGCACTCTTGCACATCTGATTAGTTATTGAGAATAAGCAGGATTTCTCAATTGTGGATAATAGGCCGTAGTTTAATGGCAAGTGGCAGGTGAAATTTGCTCAGACAACTGGTCCCAATCTCACAGTTGCAATATGAGTGGATAATGCGTATAAGTGTCAAAACCTTGTAAGGTTTCTCAAACATTTAACTGTTCACAATGAAGATGGACACCAGCAATAAAACAAGATTCTATTTCAGTTCATGAAAGGCTGTAAATGTTCAGTTATTAAGTACCTTTTTCTAAATAGCAGCCAAGCGCTCTCAACCATTCTAAGGACGAAGTATAAGAGACACATAGCAAATTCCATTTTCCACTCATGTTGTCCAGCACAACTGACGTCGTAGTTACCGATGAGATCTCACACATAGTGTATAATCCATTTTACAATCATAGGGCTGCTGCCTGCCAGGATTGTGAGCGAAGCGCAATGCTCCCTTGTCACATCTGAAATTTAAGGAACTCGCATTCCTCTCTGCACAATCTCATGGAAGGAGAAACTTTAAGACTTCTAATTAGCAAGCGATGGCGATTGGCTTTTTTATCTTTATTGGGTTGTGGAATCAACAAGGTCTTCAATATCTGCTTGACATACCGGTTTATTCCACAAATTACCTGACTTATATAAATCTCAGAGTGAAATGATTAACTGTATGATCCGGTTTATTTTTAACTTACTTGCGCGTATTTCGCAAATGATGTTGATGTTGAAAACATTATGAAATATCAGTTGCTTTTTAATGTGAAACAAATAATCTATAGAAATATGTAGCAAGATCGTTACCTCTAGTCACGTATTAAAATCTTACGTTAAAAAATAGAATGGAAAACATGCAAAAGCAATTAGAGGTATATTTGTATCCTTCATTTTGATATAGAATAGTGTAGTTTAGTAACGCTGAATATTTCAAACGTTAATGTGGGAGGAAGTAGATACTGGCTTCTTACCAAACAAATGATAGCCAGCAACCTGCCTCTCAGATGGCAGGGACGGAGCATCATTTGTCTTCGAACTGCACAATATACTTCTGTCTTGCTCGCCCGTAAATTCTGGAGCTCTCGTGTTGCACTTATTTAGTTATGGCTCATTTCCATACACTGATTTGTTGACATGTTATTCTGCCTCAGAACGCGCTGTTTGTGGTCTTTATTTCACATGCTGAGTACGATTCGGTCGTATTCAAGAATCCCGCATTTAATTACAGATTTCGCACGTATTTGCCAGAACATTTTATTCGGTAACCTAAGCGAGACTACCCCATCCGTTAGGCGAATGCGATAAAAAACAGAAATATTTGGTGCGTTCCACATAATAGACCATTACAATGTTGGACAATCCTTTTGATTATCTCAAATGTCCAGCTCCTGCTCCTACAAATCACCTAGATCCAAATTGTAACTACTCGTCTGGTTTCGTCACCAATAGCGCGTCCGAACACAGCAAGCTGGTAATTCATCAGATAGGAATCCAACTGAGACCTCGTGACGACATTTGCTCACTTCGCCTTCCAGATTCTCTAGTTTTCAGGTAGCATTCTTTCCGTCATCTGTAGAGCAGTCAGCAGCGGGATTGACGGCGGTCCATAAAAAGCGAGCGGTGTCCGGCGCTTCAGATGCTTCTCATCTGTCAACATGTGCGCTTGGTTGTCCAAGCTGCATCAAGAGAAAGAACGCACACCGCCTCCGCACACAAACATTTAATTTAAGTATCTGAGCTAATATACAACTGTGAAATTACAACTCATCCCCGCACACTATTGATGACCTGATCGACCATACTGAGGTAGGCGATTTCCTTCGTCCCAGCTTTCAGGCATTATCACAAGGTCTGCACTATAAAATGCGTATTTGAATTTAAAGTATCAATGTGTAAGTCAGACCCAGATGCGATATCATGTATTTTAAGCAGTACGGTAGGGTAGGTACCTATTCCCTTGTACTGAACATCACATTTTCCGTACAGTTAACTGAGTATCTCACAATTTGAAAACATCTTACTTGTATGCCAAGACACGACTCTAAGTGGAACACGGGCATGGATAGTGCCGTTCCATCATACTTGTTGTAAAGAATGATTAAGGAGCATTCAGTAGCTTTTCTGTTATTATATCACAGCACGATTCAAAAATATCTGTTTGTATGGGACTTGTCAAGTTGACTTCCTTAGCCATCTAACTGAAGCGACCGATTGAGGTATTTGTGCATTGTCTGCTTTTCGACACGCTAGAGTCATTTGGCCATGTTTACCGCAACAGGCTGCAGTATGAATTACGAAGGTGCGGTAAAACAAAAGTAGTTCTGTGTTGACATCAATCACACCCAGGAAAACGATAACATGATGTGGATTTAATGGTAACATATCTTCACCTCTAAAGTGGGTTGGGGCAGTGTTTTCGGTCCAGCACACCTCTTAGTTACATAATTACCTTATCTCTGTTATTCCATTGGACACTAGTTACTACAATGTAACCGTTGGTACAGTTGCAATATAGTAGAGACGATCTGAAGCATGTTGCCAGATTCAACTTGAATTACAAATGAATCAATTCAACGAGCGAACAGACAGTTGGGCTTATTCCACCTAACATTTAAGGTATAAAGAAGAAATCCATTCTTCTACATTTGTTTCTGCACGCATGTGATATGTTTGGAGACATAAGGTTCCGGCTTTGCTTGTCACTGTGACCTCCAAAGGAGAGCCACAGGGCACCTAGCATACAAAGAGATAATGGGTGGCTTGCGATGCACCGCTCACAACTCCATTCACACAAACCATATGTTGTGTAAACCCGTAGGAAGAAGGTCCGGAGGCATGTGCATGGGAGCCAGGTTTCATCCACGGAGTCGGGCAACAATCAATGTGTTATATTGTTCTGTAGTCGTAGTGCATATGGCTTTAGAGTCAATAAGGATTATGAATCAATTGCTCTTAATCGACCACAGTGTGTTGTGCAAGGTATCGGTCAATGCTCAGTAAATGCAAATTTTTGTTAAGCAAGAGTTACTACCTACACAGCAATATCCAGCAACCCGTAAAGCGTAACGCAGTACGCTTCATGCACATGAAAATTTTCATGGGTTCCTGGGTTTTGCTGATAGTCTTCTGTTGCACAAACCCCACAATTTTCACGAGCAATTATGGTGGCAAGAGCTTTAGTAAATTTTTACACCTTCCGGAATACTAAAGACACACTTATAACTAAGCTTTTAATTCTATAGGTAATTTTATCTTTCCTTGTTTGGTCAGGGTTTATAAGAACAAAATAGGCACAATGATTAGATAAAATGTGCCTACACGGGTTGCATTTTTTATGGTTCCTGAGCAAGCGAACTTTACACTCCTATTTATCAACCTCACCCAACGTGTCCAACTGCGCCATGTGAGGGCAATATGCTCCTTCCTTTTCAGCATTAGATGCTTCAACACGAAAGATTTATGCTCCTTCTTCTGATTAGGTTTGATTTGGAAACCGACAATATTACTCCTGTCACAAACTTCACATGTAGCAACGAGGTCACCTAGGTAGCAAAGCACGTAAGACAACCAAACGAGAAGATCTATGCCCATAACTAAAACCATGCTAATAAGCGGCAAGACAGAGTTAACATAGCCACTATAGCGGAAGTCTAAACAATGCATACGACAGCACTGCTACGCAAAGTCTGCAATAGGGATGTTGTTCGAACTGGTGACTTCGCAAGCAAGGGCGAGTGGGGATCGGATTCGAAGACGACGTGAATGTGTGTCATGCTGTTTAACTAACTGCACGCGCTAGACCACGGACTGACACTAGAATCGAGTGGTCACTAAAGCTGGGGATTTGCAGTTCATGGTGCACATTATCATAACTGTTTGGTTACAAAACCATTCTCTTCGGATTGCTTAAGGTATCTCTCATTAAAGTGATGTCCAAAGTTTGGCGTAGAATCGCTAATGGATTACCAACATATTGCAAGCCAGAGGAGGCAACAACAGCAATTTAGGCAGAAATATTTCAGAATCTGATTTAGCAACAGCAAGCTCAAATGTGCTTGCGTCAACACTGGTCGACAATTCAATACATTCTCGCACTTTACAGTCCATGGCAGCAAATCATCGGATCAAAAAGCATGGATTGTTCTTTCACCAAATTCTGTCTGTGATTTTCATTATAATGCGGATTCTATGTAAACATTTGTGGCTCAACTCCAACCGCGGAAATGCATGTTTTGCACCGAACCCAGTAGTTTTGAGGACGCCTAGAAAGTGCTGCTGCTTTAGACCAAATTTGACTTCAATTGACCCTTTAGTCTAAGCGAGCATATGCTTTTTAGCCACTGCGAGACTAGGCCTGAGGAGGAAATTTCTGATTTCCGAAATGCAAATAAGCCATAAACATATTAACATTACTGCCTTCCGCCTTTTCCTAATTCAAAGAGTGAAGTAGACTATTTTGTTGCACTAGTAGAAAAGGTCAATGGTAAATGTAGTTTTTATATATATATACATATATTTTTTTAACATCATACCGTAAAATGGAATAAGCCAAAACCATATGATAGAAATATAACCAGGAACAGTAGAATGCCCATTCATGCCGCAAAGGATTAAGAATCAGGAGGGAAATTATTGCCTTTTTTCAAAGCCTATTTATCAGCATTTGTCTTCAGTATTTTATTACTTGGAAACAAATGTTTCATGCAGAATTGCGCGCATTGGATCCATTGCAACAGATATTGTACTATTGCTTCGTGTTTTGGAAGCCATCGGCACTCTTCCACTTTTGATTCTTAACCTGTAACGCATACGGGACAAGCGATTTCTAGAAAGCATGTTAGCGATATTTTGCCTTATCTTTAGGTGGTCGGCTTACCACCACGCGGCCATTCCCTAACTAGACCTGCATGCACAAATAGAGTGCAGCGTAACAACCTCCCGGCAGACATGCACAGGACATAGCTAAGCCGTATCAGCCGACGCAGTAGAACAAGTTGAAAGAGAGACCTGAGGCAAGTTCCCTATCCCCTATGCTTCTAACTATGAGTGGCAAGTATTTGGAACTGCATTCAGCAACACATAGTGGCAGCAAAGACGGCAGTTCCAAGGATTATGGATTTGAATTAATAGGAAATCTGGTTTCGAATACGATTACCACAGAACTCTTGCATTTTGAAGTCCTAATCCATTGTGAGTTAGACGATATTTCTATCGAAAGTATGTGAAGAACCGAAAAGAGCTAAATGTATTCACAAGTCACAGTCCGCTGTTTATTGCAATTGCTCATATTTAGATGGAATTTAAGGGATTTAAATATCTAATTGCTCCCACAATACAGTTTGAAGTATTCAGAGTTACTAATCTATGCTATTCGGTACCAAATTGTGGGGTACAAATCTACATGTAATTGCTTTTGCGTTTTCTCAATCCTATTATTTCAAGCAGGATTTTTCTACATGTACAAACGTAATGATCTTGTTACATATTTCTATAGATCATTTAGTTCACAGTAAAAAGCAACTGATAATTCACCATCAACATTTCACCTTCAAAAGCTTACATATTTGCGAAAGACGTGCAAGTAGTTTATAAGTAAAATGGATCATGCAATTAATCATTTCACTCTGAGATTTATATGAGCCAGAGATTTTGCAGACAAATCGGTTATGTCAAGCAGATTTTGAAGATATTTTTGATCCCACAACCCACTACAGATAAAAAGAGCCAATCGCCATCGCTTGCTAATTAGAAGTCTTAAAGTTTCTCCTTCCATGAGATTGTGCAGAGAGGAATGCGAGTTCCTTAAATTTCAGATGTGACAAGGGAGCATTGCGCTTCGCTCACAATCCTAGCAGGCAGCAGCCCTATGATTGTAAAATGGATTATACACTATGTGTGAGATCTCATCGGTAACTACGACGTCAGTTGTGCTGGACAACATGAGTGGAAAATGGAATTTGCTATGTGTCTCTTATACTTCGTCCTTAGAATGGTTGAGAGCGCTTGGCTGCTATTTAGAAAAAGGTACTTAATAACTGAACATTTACAGCCTTTCATGAACTGAAATAGAATCTTGTTTTATTGCTGGTGTCCATCTTCATTGTGAACAGTTAAATGTTTGAGAAACCTTACAAGGTTTTGACACTTATACGCATTATCCACTCATATTGCAACTGTGAGATTGGGACCAGTTGTCTGAGCAAATTTCACCTGCCACTTGCCATTAAACTACGGCCTATTATCCACAATTGAGAAATCCTGCTTATTCTCAATAACTAATCAGATGTGCAAGAGTGCTTGTCATCTAACTCGTCTTAAATTCACAAATAGGCCGGCTTTCTGGCAATGTTGTGAATGGCAGCTTGTATTTATTTCACTATAGTTTGCGCAGATATTCACTTTGTAAATGAGGTGGTCACAAAAATGTCACTACCGGATAAAGAAACGTGTCAAGCTGCCCAACCAACCACATAGAGCCTGCAGTCCTTCATGATGGACCAGACACAAAATTGATATCACACTTCCAGCCACTACTATGACAGCATATTTGCTACCACCAGAAGTATAAAGTATAACAATGGTAATTCTTTTAAGTAAAATAGTGAGTTACAAAGGTACACAGTTAAAAACGCTCAAGCACTTCATCCTAGCTTGACCACCTTCAATCTGACGCGCTGTTGGTAATGTCTAGCCTAAACGCTCTTTTCCCTGTGTGCCTTCCGTCAACTCCATTGTGCTAGCCTGCTCTGGAGCATGTTTGGAATGCACCCCTGTCCCAAATATATGCATGCATATTGCCCTGTGATTAAACGCGTAGGCTAATTTCAAACAACCAATAAATTTATCACGAGATGGTGTATCCATACATTCATGCATGGAAAGACGGGGTTTAAAATGCGTGTTAGCTGGAATGAAAAACAGGGTTTTTTTATATTTTAACAAGTGAACTTTTAGCGCTATGCTATAAGCTGCTTGTAAACTGGTATAGAAAAAAAGTCGCTTATGATACCATGGTGGTGGCATGCCGAGAATTCGGGTTTGAAAGCGATGGAAAACAAATGAAGTCGCTACGGGACAACAAGGATGAAAAAAATACAATAGTAGGAAGAGAAGGATTGCGCAGGGCGCTCTTAACCCTTTCCACACTGCTCATGGTATCAGGTAGTTAGCCGTTTATTAGCGACAGCGGCGGCCACAGCATCAAGTAAGTGTCTAAGCAGAGTTTCGTAATAATGCGGAAGGCGGGATACTACAATTTTACTCTAGCCTATACCTTAGAATGAGCAGGTTTCCTGACCAAATTCCTTTGGTTTAAATACCTGAACACACTAAAGCGCGTGTAGCAGTAAAATGCAAGCCGTTCGTGTTAAGCAATATGTAGCCAAAACTTACTCCAACCCCAACATGGAGTAGCAGAAGACTGTCTTTGTCTCGCATCTAACCATTGAGCAATTTGGTTTAAGTGGCTCTAATGGTGGAAATACTCCATCCCACATAACTCATTATATCGTTTAAGACCGTAAAACAAAAAGCACTATGTTAACTTTGAGCCTAATTTCCTATTACCAGGCAAAATCGAATGCCTTCGCGCAAAGTGCTCTTCATTGGGCAGTGGAGTGTGTTTTTGCAGTACTCCACCTGCATACGTGTGAGTGTCCCCAGTGAGGCATTGCACTAGTTGCGATTAACTTCGCTCGCTGATGGACTAACATTGCGTCACTCAGTGAGACAAGGATCGCTGACCGAGGCAAGCTATATGATGCAGGGGCTGAATACACGTTCCACGGAGTGGGAAACGCCGCCACAGAATCACGTAAACATTGGGTCGGATTTGCAATATTTGATCGCCTAAATAGCAAGATGGTGGAAGGGTAGACTGGTAACAGCCCTCGACTGATGTATCGCCGCTTGCGAATTGGAAGTAAAATTTCCCAATATGCAACTGGTTTGTTCCCACTTTGTGTTAAGCCAATGGCACTAGGGATCACTTTAACACGGAGCTATCCACCGTGATGCGGCCTTTAAAGACGACAGCATGTATAAAAATACTGGATTATTACAACGCTTGCGTTAAGCGTAATGCAGCAGTGTGGACAGATGTCATATGTACGTAGGGTATTGGCTCAACCCACAGAGACGGGACCTGAGGCACTTACTATGTGCCACTCACAGTCTGACGATCACGAATACCGGATTTTACTGGGTGCAAACTTTATAGCTACTTGGACGTACCCACGGAATTTTTACGCTTGTCCTCTTGACTGTTCAGAGTACACCGACATGAATTTCACACCACACGTGTACTGAGTAATGCTGAGCGTTGCACTGATCAAAAATGTGTGTAGGATAAGTTGTGCATATATTATTTTAAATCTCTATAATGATGCTCTGCCGATAATCGGAGGACATTTAAGCTCTTTTGCCTAAATACTACTGAGAAGGATATAGAGATAGATGGTGATGGATACGATCCTCGGCACTGTCGACTTCAACAATTCAGTGGGCGACCATTGATGCCGCATT